>OY728145.1:1390803404-1392053404 GCA_963277665.1 Viscum album | reverse complement strand
GACACTTCATCACCTCATTATATAGGAATTGATCCCCTAAAATTTCAGGGTGAAGAGTTTGCTTTCAAATTAAAACTTCTCACTTAAAATATCCAATGTTTGACCACCTTAAAAATTCATAAATGTTATGATAATTACTTAAGACTCAGTGTCAATGGACTCTTTCAAACATTCCTATGATCTCTATGAGAATCATGATTTTTACACTACGATTAAAGAAAGGTTTCATGACGAGATCAACATAACCACATTGATGACTTTATGAAAATATTATAATGACCATCGAACCATCCATCTAGAACAAATTCATTATAATATTATTCATTCACCCTAAAAAATATTTTACATGACCCTTCCTCCATCTAATGGGTTTCAAAATGTTTGTCTATTTACCTTTATCCAATGTGCCCAAAACGATATTCTTCACTGCTTCTGTCTGATGGCTTCATAGAAAGACCTTTCTATATGATTTTCCATCAGTACTTCTCTATCTGATGATATCATAAGATTTTATCTTGTGGAATTACATAATGTTTTTGTGAAAATGAGTTAATGACAATGAAAAAACTATCAATGATGCATTTCTACAAGGGATTCTATTATGTATAATTTCATATGTAAATATATTTTTAATTTCAATACTCAGAAAACTTCATAGTAGCATCGATAATAATTATCAACCTTATATTTGTACAAGTATATCCATTAGAAATTATAAAACAATTAATCCATTATAAATTCAACAACATTTCTTTTGTTTGGTGAAACATCATCTAGTCCTCCTTTACAACATTGTTGGAATAATTTTATGTACTATCACAAGATCCATCTTGAAATTGATGAAATGATTCACAAATCATCATTTTATAGAATTTTTTAGAACCCTCAAATTGATGGAAATAATTCAATAATAGATTTATGATTACAAAGATAATGTTCATTCAGTGGACTCACATTATTTCCTCTATCTGAAATACTTTACAACTTTGGGCCGTCTATGAAACTAAATTGAAAGAAAAAATCCCATCTGATAAACTTCATATGATGAAATTTCCTAGAGTCATATATTAAAAAATTTATTTAAATTTAATTTTATTGGAAGAATTCATTCATTCCTCCTTGATAACACATTGTACTACTACAACTTTTGCAATACATCAATCATGTGATCATTAAAAAACATTGTATCACTAATGTTTTTTAATGTAACAACATACATCCCATTTTAAAATATATATTGGATCATGGTATGTTTTGGTATTATTGATTTTTAATACTTTAGTAATAGAAAATAATTCCCCAATTTCTCTTCATCATCTTCCAAAGAATAGCTAGAATTATATCTTGAAGGAATTGTGTTGTTTAAACTATAAATAACACATCACAAAACATATATTGATATGTATCTAGAGATATTTATTTGATGGAATTATAAATTTACTAGATCATAAAATTTGGTCCATCTTCAATCCTATCACCAAAAAATGATATAATCCATTAACAATAACTGTTCCATTATCCTGGATCCATTATACTGCATCCATTATTGTAATGTCTTGGATTTTTATGTTTATTATTTTAAAATGTTATATGGAATTATTTTGAGACCGGGCGCGAAGAAATCACATCATTCTGAGGTCCAGTGAGCCCGGAATAGTGGTTTGACCTTTTTTAGTTAAGTGAGTCAGCACTTGTGCGTGGTTGTGACAGTTTCCAAATGGATGCCCGGATTAAAAATCTGAGTGCAGCATTGTTTCCGGCACGATGACTTTAATTAAAAATTAGTCTAAACTCGACCAGCGCAGTTCGAGGGAAAAGGTTGATTTTCATACGTTTTAAGTAAAATAAAATAAATTAAATTAACAAGTTTATTTTGTTTCATTTATGGAAACATCTGCTGCAGCGCGACAACAACGCAACTCTTACCTAAATTAATCACGCATCATAATGACTTCGAAATGGAAATTCAAAATCATTAATACTGTCACATAATTAAATGCCTACATTTTTTCCCTTTTAATGGGTTACCCAATTGTACGGTGTTGGCAATATAGAGAGAGGAACCTCTACAGAATCCGCAGCATGTTGGAGAAAATTCACGATGAAGAACGACAGAAGATCAAAACCATGTATCGTTGCACTGACGTTGAAGGATCTCTAAGACAACCGCAACACGTCTCCTTCATCTATGATCGATCCTTTCGAATGGTAGGGGTTGTAATTTTGATTTCTTTTCCCCGTATTTGAGTTTAAATAACGAACACGGGTCAACCACGAACAAGTTGATCCGCAGATTCGTGCGTTCTTGCAGGAGGGATTTTTTTTGGGAATATTATGGGGAATTGATCCATGCTTTATGTTTTTGTTGATTCTTTCTCCGTTTAATGATATTAACAGGAGTAGATCAATGCCGTGATGAATGACGACAGAGGTTCGTTCCTCAATTTGTTATTTGGATTTCATTCCCCTTCTTTCCCAGCGCGTTCTTCGCGTTCTTCGTAGGGTGACGAACAATGGATCGTTGCGCATTCGTTATGTGACGCAAAAATCCCAAATCGAAGGTTCAACATCCCAACGACCTAGTGGAGGTGCAGCGACGATGGCAGACGACGAATCGTACCGGATCATAAAGAGTGTTCTTCTTGTGGGATGATCGGGACACGTTTTCGGAGCCCACCGGAGGCCCGAAAACAACGGAAGCGGCTTCATGGTGTCAGGGCGACCAAAACCTGGATGTTTTGAGGTGATCAAACAACCGAATTGATGATCGGAGCACCACAAGAGGCGCCACAGTGAAGGTCTGTGTTTCAGAAAATTTTCAGAATACACGGCATGTACATCCGAAGAACATGCCCTGTAGTACTGGCGGTGGTTCCAAGGGTTTTGGGGACAGAGAAGAAACACAAGGCCTGCGACCTCGGTCACATGACGTGTTGGACTTTCCCCGAAACCCGGTGTGTACTTTGGGTAATACACGGACACGAGATGATCTACACGGCTTCAAGCGGCATGGCGTGTACAGCTCAGCAGAGGCGGCTATGCGGAGCTCGGTGTGTATCTCGTGGACACATGGACACAGTATGGAGTGCACAACTGTTTACTCAATCACACGGCTAGGAAAGGCCAACAGCGAGGGTCACCCCATGTACAGATTACACAGTTCGTAGTACACTGGTTGGTGACCGTGTACGGGCACATGGCTAGAGTACACGGAGCCAACCCCAGTTACCCAGACACGACGTGTACTCCGTACTACACGCAGTGTACTATGTTTTTCTACATGACCAGCCTCACGACACATGCCGTTGTACATGGGAAGTACCTGAGGTCGGACAACATGGCATGTATCATTTCTACATGCTGTGTACTTTTTGGAAAACGGATTGGTCCTTTTGTTCACCATGCCTTGAACATCTTTTGTTTGGGTTAGTGCCCCTTCTTCTTGTTCCCCTGAAGGTTAAGCGTCATTCCCTCACGCAGGATTATCATTCCTTCAGTAGGAATTTATGTGATAGAGTATGGAATCCATCCAAGAGGCTCGGATCTAGATCCTCTATCCATTCCAGACCCTAGGTAGAGTCAGGCATCGACATGACCAACTCTACAGGGCATTGATCCTCTACCTAGCAGGTGAATTCCGGATGAGTCATTGTATCTTCCATGGCCCTGGAAGTGATCCTCATCTCTGTATCCATATCTTCCCACTCAAGAGTGTGTCTCCCGTAATGAGTGCATCTATCTACCGTAACCTTTCCACTCAAGAGTGTGTCTCCCATAATGAGTGTAGCTATCTCTCGTGATGGTTCCTAATGAATAGAACTTATCAGACGAACATCATCAGAGCTATAAGACTCGCGGAGTGTGTTCTCCCAGAATGAGTGCATCACGAGATCTTCGAACAGAATCCCTTGTGGAGGTATGCGGTTGTGTGACTTATCTCTAGACCATGGGTCTGGGTTTTGAGTATATCTGGTTTATTATATGTGTTCTGTAGACATATATTATGCATAGCTGACGGTACCTTTACATTTTGAACTACTTTGTGGTTTTAGGGGTCCTATACTGAGTATTGTTATACTCACCCCTGCACGGGTTTTGCCCGCACGTCTGGTGTCTTGTGCAGATGAGCAGCCTTTTGACAGAGTCGGGGGCAGACCAGGGCAGGACCAAGATTTCTGATTTTCCTATAGACCTAGGAGTTCCTACAGCTACGAGCAGCATTCCCAGTACCATTTTGTGCTTACAGGTGGGAATTTGTAGTTTTCAGACTCTTATTTTTGGTGGGCTTGTATTCTGGCCCAGTTTACATTTTTTTAGTACTCTACCTTTCGTCGTACTCTATTGGTTGGGTTTAGTTGTCTGCATGCATTCTTTTTCCTTAGTGGGTTTTTACATTTAAGCTTTACTGGGCTTGGAGATGTGTGTGTGTATACGGGTACTTAGGCATTGCCTCCCATGTTAGTGATATGCCTACTCGGTGCTAGTTACCAGCCCCTGGCCTATTGCAGGCGGGCTTGGGGAGTCACGACACGAGCCATGCTGGGAAGGGTCGTGAAAGAGTTGTATCAGAGGTGTTCGGCTCTACCTTAAGACCAAGAGTCTGTGAGTTTGGTTTAGGGAAACATTGTTGAGTGTTTCAGGTTCATCTTTCAGGCCAGAGACCCTAGTGTTGGTGTGGCGGTCAACGTATCCACACACCAGGACTCTAATAACCTTCTTTTCAACTCGGTACACTAAAACACTAGTTGTGGGGAAATAAAAGGTAAACGCATCATATAAGAATGGGTTGTATTTTCCATGTCTTTTGTGTCAGCTATCTAGATATACTCATTGACTGTTACAAATCATGTTTCTTTACAAGATGCCTCCGTGATGCATACCTACTAGGATTTAGAAACACGATCACGAGGATGACTGCATCAGTGACGAGGCTTCGATACAGGGACCATCTCCCCAGGCGTTGCCACCAGGTGGTGCACCTGCTATACCACCCCTAGTAGAGAAGTCAGTGGTACCCGCAGTACCGACCAGCAAGGAGCGTAGGCTCGGCGCGCTCCATGAGTTTCAGAGACAGAGGCCCCTCAGGTTCCGAGGCGAGCCCGACCCTCAGGCGGTTGAGGTGTAACACCCTGAGATTTTATGAGATATATTATTTTTAATTTCTATGATCTTATATTATACAATACACAATGATTAGCTTGTACTATAAAAAACACCTCATTATATTGCAGTATATGCAACACTATTCTTGTCTTGCATTACACGCAATCGCGACCTACCTCGATAGCGTGTGTCGTACGCAATACCGGGTTTCACTAAAAACGATATATTTTTATAATATTATTATGGACTAGCCTTTATTAATAGTATTAACTACATTTTGAATTTTATAACATTATTATTCTTCTTACACATTTTCTAGAATATGGTATGAGTACAAAATAAATTTTTCGTGTAAAATATGTATTTTTCAAAAATTGCAGTTTTCCCGCCTTTTGATGGTGCACCCACCTTAAATATTGTTTTTTACATTTTTATAACTTCAATTTGACAAATTAAAATTCTTCTTTGGAATCAGGATATGAAAATTTACTTTGGATAAATTTTTCATATTAATCTGATAATTGTCATATTTTAATGAATAGTAAAAACAAGCTATATTTTAATTAAAAACAGTTTTTTCCATCGCAATAATTTATATGGTTAGATTATCTTTATAATTGGTTTTAAACTGTAATTAGAATATATGTTTCCCATTTAATCCAATTTTTTTCATTGGAATTAATTTCACTTTGAAATTGGATATAAACAAGTATCAATCTTTTGATAGTTTTTTGTTGCTTAAAAACAAGCTATTTGTTTTGATAATGGGAATTAATTTTAAAATTAATTAATTCCACTTCTATTTTTTTTATTTGGAAAAATAGAAAACAATTTTGAATTCGGAATATCAAATAATTCTTAGGCTGAATTTTTGGTATTTTTCTGAAAAACTTCAATTTTTGATGAATAGTGAAACCACTTAGTAGTAGTTAAAAAACTGACTTTTTCATTTAAATGAAATTTTACCACTTCTATGAATTAAATTTCATAAAACTGAGAGACACGGTTAATATCAAGGACTAAAATGTGGTTCAATGAGATGAAATTTCTTTTGGTGAATAGTAACGTTTAACTTTTTTTACCATAGTTAAAAGTAAATAGGGTAATTAAGGGTAAAAATGATATTATTATTACCCTAACACATTTCCTAATTCTATTGGATAAGTTTAATTCGACCAAAAACAACATTAGGAATAAAATATGACCATTTTAGGACCACTTGTATTAGATTAGAACATTTAATATTATTTTATTTAAAGAATAGTTAAAATAGTTAAAATCAAATTTTAATAAATAAAACATTTTTAATATAAGGATATACATAATATAAATAAGACTATAAATATTAATTAGAAAGATAAAAATATTTCCTACATAATTATATTTTATTTATAATTTTTATATATTAAATAATTTAATTTATTTATGACACAATGATGATGCAATAATTATCTCATTAATGAAATATTGACATAATTGATGTTATAAATAACCAAATAAATATAATTTGAGACTTTTTATGAATTATACTAATTTTATAGGTTAATATGACTTGTCAGTATTAATTTAATGAATTTTTTTGGAACTAATAATTCTGTTATGATTTTCACAAAAATCAATTACCAAATAGTCTCAAAATTGACATAAAATGGGTTTTAAAACAAATATTATATTATTAATTGTTATTTTATTCATAAAAATATAAGGCTCAGTAAAATGACTTAGATAAGGTTATATATATGAATAATAATCAACTTGGGGTTCTTTTTTCATGTTATAGTAAGTTTATTAATCTTATAGTGTAAGAAAACAAGAAGACATGGTAAAAGAAATATTATTTAACTTAAAGTTAAATCTAAATGATAAGGTTAAACTAGAAACATAAACATGTGTAAATTCTATTGGATGAGAGTATTGCGACCCATACCCACCTTAGATTCAAAATAAATCAATTTGGAGCCACTAAAAACCGAATATGACTTTATAATAAAATAATATTTTACGTTTTCCTAAGGTGCCCCTCTCCTCCCTTATAAAAGGGCACCTCCTCCCTCTCTTCCTAACACAACATTGAGCCTTCAAGATCGTCCAAACCTTGAACATTTATCTTCTCCACCTCCCTATAATCATCCTAGAGGTCCTGGTATTCTTTAATGTTTTTTTAGTTCCCTTAGAGAAGGTTAAGAAGAGGCGCTTTATAGAAGAGGTAATGTTTGTTACCGATTCTTTCAACATTATTTCTTCTTCTACTTCATCTTCTTTAGTTGTTTCATTATGAAGTAATAACATCAGTATCAATCAAATAGTTATATGTTATTATAAGTATGAAACAACCATATTTCACCATCTATCCATCCTACGAATAACGAAATCACCGCGCGTGCGTACGTACGGCCTACCGTCCCCATGAATGGTGTATTTCATTCCATTTATCGATCTATCATATAAGTATATGCTGAATATATATTACATATAAATCATGTTTTAGATTCTATAAATAATTAAATCAAGATATAATTAATAATATCAAGAACAACAAGTCCAAACATGTATGATAAATAAAACGATTTTACCCCAAACGCTGCTTTAACATGGAACATACAAAAGAATGGATAATATAAAGTCATAAGTGAACCATATATGATATCATAACAATGAATATGATTCTGTAATAAGTCAATGACATTATTTAGATCATTATATAGGAGGTTCTGATATGTACGAAGCATATCAGACCTAAGGTTAGGGATAACTATTCCAATCTCGTTCTTATCCAAGATTGTTTATTCGTAAGTACTTACTAGGGTTATTGTTATCATCCATGTCCATGTTTCCTAAAAATGGTTTCATGTATTTTTAAAGTCCTTTTTAACAATTTTTTACTTTTACTACATGGTATGTAAGGAATCTTTCTTTTTTTACCATATAAGGTACTTTTTGACTTTTCTGACAAAAGTATAAGGAGAATGTTATTTTTAACTTATACGGCATGAACAGATTTTTACGGTTTAATAACGCCTCATTTTCATGATGCTTCCTATAAAATATTTCATGATTATTTTCAACAAAACCCTTTTCTTTTAAAATTGAATAGAACTTTGTGAAAATAAAATGATTTTGAAGTAGAAAGTATATTTTCCTCAAAAATTCATTTCAAGTGTTTTGTCAAAACTATTTTCAATCTAAGATGACATTATATCATATGTATATGTTTCAAGTAAAATGTCTCTATGATGTAATTGGTTTCAATTTTCTTTTGATGAAATGATATCCATTTGTTTTATATGGATTATGTTATTATGGGATGTTGTTTATGAATCAAATTTTATTCTTTGGGTTAGGATGAATGATTTATGATAATGTTGTGGAAAACGTAAGAATTATTTCATTATTAGATGGGTGGGACCTATATCTCCCTCCTATGCATTGGTTAATGATTTATATCTCATGATATAGACATGGCTAGAATGGTAAGTTATTCTGGTTCAGTAATACAGGACTGGAATGAGGGGTGAACTCGATTCAGAAAGGGACTTTGTCCACTAAGATGGTCTTGGGAACAATGTCTTGGCTACTATGGAAATAATATGATGTGCTTAATTTTTTTCCCACAATGACAAGTTTTATTTACAAGCTATTTTATCATGATTGATGTTCTATTTTGATCTATGCCTTAGGTACTTCCATGTTTTATGTCATTTCTCAATATTTTGATGTTTAAACATTATATTCATTTTTTTATGTTCAAATTTATATGGTTTGTTTTATTTTCTCCATGCATACCCTTACGGAGGATTTGAGCTCACCCTTTTTATGTTTTCATTTCCCCAGGATATAAAGAAACGTTTTAGGTAAGAAAAAAAGGGGAATATCTTTATGGGAGATGTTGAAGATCTTTCACCGCGATTAGAAGATTATATTCCAAGTTTCCAAAGACAGTAAACTATTACGGTTGTTGTGTGTCTATTTTTGTTATGTATTAAGTATCCCAAAAAATTAATGTAATTTCTATGTATGTCAAACTTCGGGTCTCTACAGTTGGTATCATAGGAAAGGTTTAGTTAACCATTGGAAACTAGAATGGGAAAAGTTTAGTGCAATCCCTAGAGATATTTCTAAGGTATGTCCTGGGATGTCCCTAAGGTTAAGTATACATATAGGTTATAGTCATATAATTGCGCTAACGATCATATAATTAAACCTATGATGTTAGATATTGAAGGAACTCCCCCTTTATTATGTTGTTTTCCCTAGAATGGTATTTTCCTCTCACACTAATATTTTTGGGTATTATACGATGTCTAGAATCCGAAGGAACCGTGTTGATCAATGTAATGGACAATTCAATGATTATCCTCTTTACCAAACCAATGTCATTGGCGATGGAGTGAAAAATCATATTTCTATACTTACACAAGCTATAAATCATTCTGGACTTCAAAATGAGCAGAGAAATGAGCAACATTCTATTGAATCCTTCATGACGCAGCGTCCACCTTCATTTAGCGGGTCTTGTGATCCCTTAGTGGATGAACAATGGATCATTACCATTGAAAAGATATTTTCAGTTCTACAATTTTCTGAGCATGATAAATTCATCTTAGCAGTATATCGTTTGGAAGGTGATGCTGATCAATGGTGGAATCTTATCAAGAATTCGAGGCAAAGATATGAAATTGAGTCCATGGAATGGGACGAGTTCAATAAATTGTTTTTCAGTAAGTACTTCCCTCGTATTCTTCGAAAAAATATGGACAAATAGTTTCTTGAGCTTAAGCATAACGATGATGAATCTGTTGGTATATATGATGAGAATTTTACAAGACTTGCAAGGTATGCATCTCGCTTTATCATCCAACCTGAAAGTAAAGTTGATCGATTTTTCAATGTCCTAAAACCAAGTCTTAGAAGGGAATTAGATATAAGAGACTTCAGTAGCTATGAATAAATTGTTCTTTCTTCTATCATGGTAGAACATTAAGTTGGTGTAACATATACATCTCATGGTTTTGACAAGAAATTAAAGATGGAGTTCAAGGAGAAATCTCAGAACAATGGTGAAAAGAAGATGAATGCTTCTTTATGATAAAAGTGTGGAAATAACAATGGTAATGATTGCCTAAAACGTTCTAGAAAATGTTTTAAGTGTGGAAAAGAAGGTCATCGAGTAGTTGATTGTCGAAGTAATTGTAAAAAGGTTGCTAATGATGTGAATAAAGAAAAAACTACAGAGAACTATCCACCAAGACTTCAATGCTTCAAGTGCAAGGAAATGAGGAATTATTCTAATAAATTCCCTAATCCACGGGTTAATGATGATCAATGTGAGCAACCTCTTAAGGCAAAGGATAAAGGGAAGTTTCATGTGATCACTATTTTTGAATTTGAGTATAATACTGTGTAATGATTAAGTGTTTATGTAATGGGATTTCAAAATAGTATCATGGAATATCATTTATGGTATTGTGGAATTTTGGAATATCTATGTATTGGTTTTCAATAATTATGTGGTACTGGTAACCATGAAAGGGTGATTGAAATATTTTTGGAAAGAAGATGAAATGCGCATAGTGAAGGGATAAGGAGAAAATAATATGATAGTAATCCTGAGCTCATGACTTAAATAAGGACAAAGTGATATAATGGTTTGAGTATATAGAAATTTTGGGATTTTTTTATGTGGAAATAGTTAACTTTTGATAGCATTCATGCTTTCACTAAGGTTAAATGGGTATTCATTTTTCAAGAGAAAACATGATTAAGGTATTCACATGATTGGAATGTGATCAACAAGATATATTGGGGATAAATGATGGTATTCACATGCTCGGTAGATGACATTTCTTGTAATTGTTTTCTTTATACTATATGCTTAGACAGATGTATTTTGGATAAGCCTAATGATTTGAAATGGATTATGTTGAACATAAGTTAGTTTAATGATAGAACTGTTTTCGATATTATTGATGCAATGTCATAATGATGTAATTTTAGAAAAAGGACAACCTGCAGGATGGGCGACAACCCATCGCGTCGGACAAGGCTGTGAGAATCGAACCCACAACCGAAGTGCGACTGGCCTTTATCGCATACCACTGGCCTACAAGATGTACCTGGTTAGTAGAAAGTAGTTTTATTTTATTAAGTGGTATGATATATGAAGTATAAGTTCATTTTTAGAATTGTATATGATTAAACTCACCATAAATGGACTTATGTATACTTGATAACTTCTACTAACCTTTTGTTTGAAACAGATGGAATGACCCATCATTCTATCACATGATCTGCTAACACTTCACAAATGAAAAATTCAACTTCATTTCGTTAAGAGATGAAGTGGAAATTGTCCAAGGAACGACCAACAGCGAGACTCTACCAAAATCAAGAACATATTTCTTCTAATTCCAATTTATTCAACTTTATGGAAATGATCTTGAAAACCAAAAATGTTGTCCTAGTTTCCTTATATCCGATGAATCATATGGTACCATAGATCATCACAAATCTATGTCTTTGTGTTTTTTGGATTTTTCATAGCCATGTTCTCTACCACTCTCCATCAGAACATGATGGTTAGATTTTTCATCCATATCTATATTTTCACCTATGTTCTATTATATGGAAACCTAGTGATGAGATAATTTGGGTAATCGTTACATTTCATACTTTAGTTTTTAAAATTTTGTTTTAGTATTTCTTTTTACGATGTGGGTTTCTATGAATAGTATACAATTTATAACCCCGATGAATTTCGAGGACGAAATTCATTTTAAGGGGGGTAGAATGTAACACCCTGAGATTTTATGAGATATATTATTTTTAATTTCTTTGATCATCTATTATATACTACCCCAAGATTATCTTGTACTATACACAACACATCATTAGCTTGTAGTATATGAAACACTATTCTTGGCTTGCATTACACGCAATCACGACCTACCTCGATAGCGTGTGTAGTATGCAATACCGGGTTTCACTAAACAACGATATATTGTTATAATATTATTATGGACTAGTCATTATGAATAGTATTAACTACATTTTTAATTTTATAACATTATTATTCATCTTACACATTTTCTAGAATATGGTATGAGAACAATATAAATATTTCTTGTAAAATATATATTTTTTTAAAAAATTGCAGTTTTCCCGCCTTTTGATGGTGCACCCACCTTTAATATTGTTTTTGACATGTCTATAAGTTCAATTTGAGAAAATAAAATTCTTCATTGAAATCAGGATTTAAAAATTTACTTTGGATAAATTTTACATATTATTATGATAACTTTCATATTTTATTGAATAGTAAAAACACGCTATATTTTAATTAAATACAATTTTTTTTCATCGCAATAATTTATATGGTTATATTATCGTTTTAATTGGTTTTAAAGTGTAATTAGAATATATTTTTACCATTTGGTCCAATTTTGTTCATTTTAATTAATTTCACTTTGAAATTTGATATAAACAAGTACCAATATTTTGATAGTTTTTGTTTCTTAAAAACACGCTATTTGTTTTGATAACAGGATTTTATTTTAAAATTATAAAATTCCACTTCTATGTTTTGAATTTGGAAAAGTAGAAATCAATTTTTTATTCGGAATATCAAATAATTCTTAGGCTGAATTTTTGGTATTTTTTTGGAAAAACTTCAATTTTCGATGAATAGTGAAACCACTTAGTGGTAGTTAAAAAAATGACTTCATCAATTAAATGAAATTTTAACACTTCTGTGAATTGAATTTCAAAAATCCGAGTGACACGGTTAATATCAAGGACTAAAATGTGGTTCAATGAGATGAAAATAATTTTTGGTGAATAGTAACTCTTTACTTTTTTTACCACGGTTAAAAGTAAATAGGGAAATTAAGGGTAGAAATGATATTATTATTACCCTAAAACATGTACTATTTCTATTGGATAAGTGTAATTCGACCAAAAACAACCTTAGGAATAAAATACGACCATTTAGGCCCACTTGGATTAGATTAGGACATTTAATATTATTTTATTTAAAGAATAGTTAAAATAGTTAAAATCAATGTTTAATAAGTAAAAAAAATTTAATATAGGGTTATCCATAAGATAAATTAGACTATAAATATTCAATAGAAAGGTAAAAATATTTCCTACATAATTTTATTTTAAATTAAATTTTTAGACATTATATAATTTAATTTATTTTTGACACAATGAGGATGCAGTGATTATCTCATTAATGAAATATTGACATAATTGATGTTATAAATACCCAAATAAATGTAATTTAAGACTTTTTATGAATTATACTAATTTATAGGTTACTATGACATGTTAATATTTATTTAATTAACTTTTTTCGAACTAATAATTCTGTTTTTATTTTCAAAAAAATCAATTACCAAATAGTGTCAAAATTGACATAAAATAGTTTTTAAAACAAATATTATATTATTAATTGTTATATGATTCCTCAAAATCTAAGGTTCGGCAAAATGAACTATATAAGGTTATATATATTAACAATAAATAACATGGGGTTCGTTTGTCTTGTTATAGTAAGTTTATCATCCTTATAGTGTAAGAAAACAAGAATACACGGTAAATGAAAATTTATTTAACTTAAAGTTAAATATAAATGATAAGTTTAAAATATAAACCTAATATTGTATAAATTCTGTTGGATGAGAGGATTTATACCCATACCCACCTTATCTTTGAAATAAATCTATTTTGAGCTATTAGAAACTGAATATGACTTTATAATAAAATAACAATTTATGTTTTCCTAAGGTGCCCCTCTCCTCCCTTATAAAAGGGCACCTCCTACCTCTCTTCCTCACACCACTTTAAACCTTCAATCTCGACTAACCCCTGCTAATGTTTATTCTAAACTTCCCTAGAAACATCTTAGAGGTCCTGGTATTCTTCAAAGACCATCTTTAGTGCCCCAAGAGGACGTTAAGAAGAGGCGCTTCAAAGAAGAGGTAATGTCTGTTACCGATTCTTTCAACATTATTTCTTCTTCTACTTCTTCATCTTTAGTTGTTTCATTATGAAGTAATAACATAATTATCACTCATATACTGATATTTTATTATAAGTATGAAACAACCCTATATCACCATCTATCCATCCTACGGAAAATGAAATCACCGTGCGTGGGTACGTACAGAATACCGTCTCTACGCGGTGATGTAATATTTTTTCGACAACCACCTTACTTGGATGGGTATAATGGTCTAAAAAAATAACTATATATGATTATTGTAAATTTATATTTATTCTGAAATATTATACATACATTTCAATACAATTCCATGATCATGGGAATGATATCATCGCTCATGCGTATGTACGGACTACCGTGTCCACGACGCGATGAGATTCATTCTCCATGATAACCATTCATGAATGATTATAATGTGTATATATATAATATTTAATCATGAAATATATGACATAATAATGATACTAGATTTATGTATATATATATTTATTTCATCTAATTAATTCCATTCAATTCAATAAGGAAATGGAAACAGTGTTCATGAGTACATACGACCTACCATCTCCATGAACGGTGTATTTAATTTCATTTATCAATCTATCATATATGTATATGCTGAATATATATTAAATATAAATCATGTTTTACATTCTATAATTAAGTAAATCATTATATAAGTAATAATATCAATAACAACAAGTCCAAACATGAACGATAAATAAAACGATTTTACCCAAAACGCTGCTTTAACATGGATCTTACAAAAGAACAGGTAATATAAAGTCATAAATGAACCATATATGATATCATAACAATGAATATGATTCAATAATAATTAAATGACATTATTTAAATCATTATAAATGAGGTTCTGATACGTACGAAGCATATCAGACCTAAGGTAAGGGATAACTATTCCAATCTCGTTCTTATCCGAGATTGTTTATTCGTAAGTATTTACTACGGTTATTATTATCATCCATGTAAATGTTTCCTAAAAATGGTTTCATGTATGTTTAAAATCCTTTTTACCCATTTTTTAACTTTTACAACATGGTATGTAAGGAATCTTTCTTTTTTTACCATACGAGGTACTTTTTGAATTTTCTGAAAAAAGTATGAGGAGAATGTTATTTTTAACTTATATGGCGTGAACAGATTTTTACGGTTTCATAACGCCTCATTTTAATGAATCTTCCTATACAAGATTTCATTATTATTTTCAACAAAACCCTTTTCTTTTAAATTTTCTTTGAATTTTGTGAAAGGAAAATGATTTTGAAGAATAAAGGATATTTTCTTCAAGAATTCATTTCAAGTGTTTTTTCAAAACTTTTTTCCATCTAAGATGACATTATTTCATATGTATATGTTTAATGTAAAATGTATATATGATTTAAATGGTTTCAATTTTCTTATGATGAAATTATATCCATTTGTTTTATATGGATTATGTTATGATGGGATGATGTTTATTAAACCCATTTTATTCTTCGAGTTATGATGAATGATTTATGTTTATTTTGTGGAAAATGTAAGAATGATTTCATAATGAGATGGGTGGGACCTATATCTCCCTCCAATGAATTGGGTAATGATTTATATCTCATGAGATAGATATGGCTGGAACAATAAGTTAATCTGGTTCAGTAATACAGTACTGGAACGAGGAGTGAACTCGATTTAGAAAGGGACTTTGTCCACTAAGATGGTCTTGATACAATGCCTTGGATACTATGGAAATCATATCATTTGAGTAATGTTTTTACACAATTAAATGTTTTATTTACAAGCTATTTTATCATGATTGATTTTCTATTTTGATCTCTGCCTTACATACTGCCATGTTTTATTCCATTGCTCAAGATTTCGATGTTTAAAAATTATGTTCATGTATTTATGTTCAAATGTATATGGTTTGTTTTATTTTCTCCATTCTTACCATTAATGAGCATTTGAGCTCACCCTTCTTATGTTTTCTATTCCCTAGGATATAAAGAAAGGTTTTAGGTAAGAAAAAAACGAGAAGATCATTATGGGAGTTGTTGAAGATCTTTCACAATGATTAGAAGATTATGATCCATGTTTCCAAAGACACTAAACTATTATGGTCTTTGTGTGTCTGTTTTTGTTATGTATTAAATATTCTACAGAAGTAATGCAATGTATTTGTACGTCAAGATTCAAGTCTCTATATGAGGACTCGCTTGAGGCGGTGACCAGAGTTTTTCATCTAGTGAGGACACCGGCATACCATATGGTGGTCCTAGGAGCGAGCCTTCATCAGGGTTCGGCGGGACGATGGTGGAGTCTGACCACGCAGACTCACGACGAGAAGACTCTTTCATGGACAGATTTTGAGTGACTCTTCAGGGAGGAGTTATCTTCGGTCACGCTAAGAGCTGTTCACATCCAGGAGCTTCTCCAGCTCCAGCATGGTAGTATGACAATGGCTGACTATTCATTGATGTTCACCATCCTCACCAGGTACTCGATCGATATGGTCTGGGATCAGTACTTCCGAGATCTGACCTTTGAGCGAGGTCTACGGCGTGACATCTGAGCTAGTGTCATGCCTCTATTCATTTCCACTTATGCTGGACTGCTCGAACGAGCCTTGGTGATCGAGGGTTTTTTGGAAGAGCAGAGACAGCCGGCGGCTGTCAGCAATAGGCAGACAGGTGCGGAGACACCGGCAGTGGGGATCAGATGTCAGGCATAGGGATATGGATGTGGGAGACATCATAAGAGGACTCGGGATAGGGGATCGATAGTCCAGGGCTCTCAGGCTGGATCCAGTCAGCCTATGGAGAAGCGATGCTACGTGTGCGACAGTTGGGGACAGCTCGCAAGATATTTCCCGACCCGTTGAGCTGCTGATAGGGAAGTGGTGGATAGACCAAAGAGGCAGAGGCAGATAACGGAGTAGGCAGACCCGCCAGGCGGAAGACCTAGTAGAGGAGCAGGGAGAGCTACTGGTGGTGGCAGACGCTTCGACATACTTCCACCACCACCCCCATGAGGTTTGCACCAGGCTCAGGGAGCTGGGGGATATGGGCGAGGACAGCTGCATGCGGTTGAGGAATATGACCTAGGGGCTCCAAGGATGATTCTAGGTATAATCTGTGTCTTTTCTACCTTTGTTTCCCTACTCATAGACACTTGTTCAGTCATTCCATTATAGCCACATATCTTGTACAAAACCTCGAGTTTCTAGTAGAACTGTTGAATCGATCCTTACACTTGGAGACACTTACGGGAGGAGACTCGATGATCACGCACCGTTGCAGACAGTGTGATCTTACCCTTGGAGGTGAGAGTTTCAGTTGGAACCTCTTGGTGGTACCGTCGAGGCCTTATGACGTCATTGTCAGTATGGATTGGTTATCTTCGGTCCATGCCCATATTGACTGTTTTAGGGGAAGGGTGTGGTGTGTCTGCTGTGATGGAACATGGTTTTCTTTTTTCAATGAAAATGAAACCTAGGCATCACAAAATGGGATCATTCATATGTCGGTGCAGCCGATCACTCAAGAGTTGGAAAGATTTACCCTCAGAGTAGTAGATGTTGTGAGCTCTCAGTTCCCAGCAGTGGTGGCAGAGTATGAGGACGTCTTTCCAGAAGATGTTCCAGGGTTGCCTCCCCATCGGGAAATTGACTTCTACATCAACTTACACCCCGGGATGACACTAATTTCCTCATCGGCTTATCAGATGGCTCCCACAGTGTTTCGTGAGCTGAGGGTGCAGTTGGTGGATTTGCAGAGCAAGGGTTTTGTGAGACCCAGTGTTTCACCCTGGGCGGCCCCGGTCTTGTTTTCCAAGATGGACGACGAGATTTAGAGACAATGTGTGTATTACCGGCGCCTGAAATAGGTGACGATGAAGAAAAAGTATCCACTACCGAGAATTGATAACCTATTCGATCAGCTAACAGGGGAACATTGGATCACGAAGGTTGACCTTCGATCAGGCTATCACCAGCTACGAGTGCGGGATGAGGATATACCGAACATGGCTTTCAGATGTCGCTACGGTCACTATGAGTACTTGGTGAAGCCTTTTGGCATGAAGAATGACCCCGCAGTGTTCATGGGGGTGATGAATCGGATCGTCCAGCCGTACTTGGACCAGTTCATAGTGGTATTCATCGACGACATCCTTGTGTACTTGGTGTCAGAGGAAGAGCACGCGAGACACATGCGGATGGTTCTGGACGTACTTCGGGAGCACCAGCTATATGGAAAGCTCTCGAAGTGTCAGTTATGGATTCAAGAGGTCCACTTTCTGGGACATGTCATCTCATCAGATGGAGTAGCTATGGAACCATCCAAGTTGGAGGCTGTGTTAGCATTGAGCCACCTCGGAGCGTGATGGAGGTGCAGAGCCTTCTTGGGTTGGTAGGATATTACCGGAGATACATTCCTGATTTCTCCTGGACATCAGAACCGATGACGGCTTTGACCAGGAAGGGCCAACCCTTCGTGTGGACAAAAAAGTGCCAGCAGGATTTTGAGCAGCTGAGACAAAGTTTAACGAGTGCCCCAATCTTGAGATTTCCGAAGGAGGGTGTCGAGTACATAGTTTTCTGCGATGCATCAGGGACTGGGCATGGTTGTGTCCTGATTCAGCGGCATGCAGTGATTGCTTATGGTTCGCGCCAGCTTAAGCCACATGAGCATAACTATGTGACCCAAGATATTGAGTTGTCCGCGGTAGTCTTCGTATTGAAGATGTGGCGACACTACCTTATGGGCGAGTGGTTCATTGTATACTCTGACCAAAATATACTCAAGTACATCTCCTCAAAAAGGGATCTAAATCTGAGGTAGAGGCATTGGCTAGAGTTCCTTCAGGACTATAATTTTGATATTATCTATATTCCTGGAAAGGGGAACAAGGTGGCATATTCCCTCAGTAGAAGGCCGAGCTCACAGCTATTGAGTGAGGCGACACAACAGTTAGTCGTGTTACAGTTATCCTTCGTGGATGGAGAGGATACAGCTTACCTATAGTCGATGATTTTCACCCCTACACTCTTACAGTGATTTCGGGAGGCACAACTTCGGGATGTCGACTCTATGGCTTTATGTTCTCAGTTATCCACAGGACATGCTCTTGATGGATATTCACAAGGTGGGGAGCACATACTTATTTTCTGAGGATGACTTGTTGTACCGGTGGCGTTCCAGGAGGAGGTCCTGAGGGAGTTTCATACATCCCCATTGGCGGTAAAACCTAGAGTGGCAAATATGTACCAGGATCCCCGACGAAAGTTCTGGTGGTCAGGCATGAAGAAGGTTGTAGTAGAGTTCGTTTCACGATGCCTCACATGCCAGCAGGTGAAGGCTGAGCACCAGGTTCCAGTAGGGATAGCTCGCCCCCTAGAAGTTCCAGAGTGGAAGTGGGATGGAATATTGTTGGACTTCGTGACGGGAATACCACAAACGTCCATGGGGCATGATTCCTTCTGGGTGATCGTTGACTGACTCACCAAGTCGGCCCACTTCATAGCTATCAGAGAGAAGAGTTCCATAGAGAGCTTGGGATGCCTCTATATGTAGGAGATAGTTTGGATTCATGGAATCCCCTCGACTATAGTCTCAGAACGAGATGCCCCATTCACATCCCAGTTGTGGAATGGATTGCAGGATGCTTTTGGGACTCAGCTACGCTTGAGTACAACTTTTTATCCCCAGACGGATGGTCAGATGGAGAGGACCATTCAGGTTCTCGAGGATATGTTACGAGCGTACGTCTTGGACAATGGTCACAGTCGGGAGGACCACCTACCACTGGTGGAGTTTTCGTACAACAACAACTACCACTCCACCATCGGTATGGCACCGTTAGAGGCCTTATACGGGAGACCCTTCCGGCCACCGCTTTTCTAGACCGACCCCGAAGAGTCAGCACTCAAGGGTCCAGATTTAGTGCAAGCTACCAGAGAGAAGGTGCAGATCTTCTGTGATAGGATGAAGACTACACAGAGCCGGCAGAAGACTTATGATGACAGACGACGGAGACCTCTGGAGTTCGATGAGGGAGACCACGTCTTTCTTCGGGTCTCACCTCAAAGAGGGTTGCGTAGATTTGGTCGATGTGGCAAGCTATCTCTGAGGTTCATCGAACCCTTCCAGATTCTGTGCAGAGTTGGCGAGGTGGCGTACCGCCTATCTCTATCGCCACAGTTGCATCGGGTACATGATGTCTTCCACATGTCGCAACTGAGGAGGTAAGTGCATGACCCAACGCACGTCATCGACTGGGGCGAGCTGGACATCGAGGATGGAGGGACCTTTTCTGAGAACCCGGTGGAGATCGAGGATCAGTAGGAGAGGATCCTTCATGGGCGATCGATTCCCTTGGTGCGCGTACGGTGGAAGCACAAGAACCATCAGGAGAGCACGTGGGAGTGGGAGGCCTAGATCCGTGACCAGTACACTCATCTTTTTGAGTAGCCTTTGTTTTAGCTTTTTGGGGACGTAAATACCCAAGGTGCGGAGAATGTAATGTCTTGGATTTTTTTGTTTATTATTTTTAAATATTATATGGAATTATTTCAAGACAGGGAGTGAAGACGACACATCATTATGAGGTCCAGTGAGCCCAGAATGGTGGTTTGAACATTTTTAGTTAAGTGAGCCGGCACTTTTGTGCGGTTGTGGCAGTTTCCAAATGGATGACTGGATTAAAAATCTGAGAGCACCATTGCGTCCAGTACGATGACTTTACTTAAGAATGAGGCTAACCTCGATCGGCGCAGGTTGAGAGAAAAAGTTAATTTTTGGATGTTTTAAGTAAAATAAAATAAAATAAATTGAAATGTTTATTTTATTTCATCTAAGGAAACATCCACTGCAGCACGGCAACGACGCAACTGTTTCTTAAATTAATGGCGCGTCTTAATGACTTCGAAATAGAAAGTCAACGTCATTAATACTTCCACATAGTTAAATGACAACATGTTTCCCATTTAAATGGGTTAATCCATTATACGTAGTTGGAAACGTTGAGAGAGGAACCTCTATAGAATCCGCAGAGCATTGGAGAAAATTCTTGATGACGAGCGACAACAGATCGAAACCAAGGATCGTTGTGCTAACGTTGAAGGATCTCGATGACAACGGCAGCACATAGCCTTTTTCAACGATCGATCCTTTCGAAAGGTATGGGTTATTATTTCGATTTGTTTCCCCATATTTGAGTTTAAACGATGAACACAGATCAACCATGAAAAATTTGATCCCTGGATTCGTGGGTTCTTGTGGGAGAGATTTTATTTGGGATGATTAGGGGGAATTGATCCATGCTTTATGTTGTTGTTGATTCTTGCTCCATTTATGCTTATTAATGGGAGCATATTAACACCGTGAAGAAAGACAACAGAGGTTCATTCCTCAATTTATTATTTGGATTTCTTTCCCCTTCTTTCCCTGGGCGTTCTTCACGTTCTTCATGGTGCGACGAAAAATGGATCGTTGGGAAACCGTTCTTCGACACAACGATTCGAAATCAAATGTTCGACATTGGAACAACCTTGTAGAGGTGCAACGGCGATGGCGGACGATGAATCAGACGAGATCAGAAAGAGCACTCTTTGAGTGTTCTTTGTTTGGGAAGATCGGAACATATTTTCGGAGCCGACCGGAGGCCCGAAAATGACGGAAGCAGATTCATGGAGTCGGGGAAACCAGAGCCTGGATGTTTTGGGGTGATCGGACGACCGAATTGATGATCGGAGAACCACGGGAGGTGAGATGGCGGAGGTCTGTATTTCTGGAAATTTCCAGAATACACAGCGTGTACATCCTAAGAACACGACGTGTAGTACTGGCGGTGGTGGCTAGGGTTTCATGGATAGAGAAGAATCACACGACGTTTGACCCCGGCCACACGGTGTGTTGGACTTTTCCCGAATCTCGGCATGTACATTGGGTAGTACATGGACATGGGATGATCTACATTGCTTCAGGAGGCACGACGTGTACAACACGACAAAGGAAGCTACGTGGATCTTGGCGTGTATCCTGGGGATACAGGGACACGGGATGGATTACACCACCGTGTACTCCATCACACGGCCAGACAAGGCCAACAGCGCAGGTCACCCCGTGTGCAGATTACACAGGTCGGAGTACACGGGTTAGTGACCGTGTACGGGCACACGACCGGAGTACACAGAGCCAACCACAGTTACCCAGACACGGTGTGTACTCTATACTACATGTCGTGTACTATGTTTTTCTACACGACCAGCCTCACGACACATGCCATTGTACACAAGCAGTACCCGGGGTCGGACAACACGACGTGTATCATTTCTACACGCTATGTACTTTTTTGGAAAACGACTTGGTCCTTTTGTTCATCGTTCCTTGAACATCGTTTTTATGGGTTAGTTCCCCTTCTTCATATTCCCCTAATGTTTAGGAATCATTCCCTCTCGTAGGATTATGATCCCTTCAGCATGATTTTTTGTGATACAGTCAGGAATCTATCCGGGAGGCCCAAATCGAGATCCTCTATCCATTCCAGACCTTAGGTAGTGTCAGGCATCGACGTGACCAACTCTACCAGGCGTTGATCCTCTACCTAGCAGGTGAATTTTGGATGAGTCATGGTATCCTCCATGGCCCTGGCAGGGATCCTCATTTGTGTATTGAGATCTTCCCACTCAGGAGTGTGTCTCCCGGAATGAGTGCTTCTATCTACTGTAAACTTTCCACTCAGTAGTGTGTCTCCCGTAATGAGTGTAGCTATCTTTCATGATGGTTCTCGATGAACATCACTTCTCGGACGGACATCATTAGAGCTATAATACTTGTGGAGTGTGTTCTCTCGGAACAAGTGCATCACAGAATCTTCGAACAGAATCCCTTGCAGGGGTATGTGGTTGTGTGACTTGTCTATAGACCACGAGTCTAGGTTTTGAGTATATCTAGTTTGTTCTATGTGTTCTGTAGACATATAATGTCCATAGATAACTGTAACTTTACTTTGTGTTCTGCTTTGTGGTTTTCGGGGTCCTCTACTGAGTATTGTTATACTCACCCCTGCATGGGCTTTGCCTGCATGTCTGGTGTCTTGTGCAGACAAGCATCCTTTTGACCGAGTCCAGGGTAGACTAGGGCATGACTGAGCTTTCTGATTTCTCTACAGGCCGAGGTGTTCCTAAAGCTCTGAGAGGCATCCCCAGTACCTTTTTGTGCATACATGTTGGACTCTGCTATTTTCAGACTCTTATTTTTTGTGGGAATGTATTCTAGCCCACTTTACTTTTTCTCCAGTACTCTACCTTTCTTCGTACTCTGTTGGTTGGGTTTAGTTGTATGCAATCATTCTTTTTCCTTAGTGGGTTTTTACATTTCAGATTTTTTTGTGGGCTTGGAGATGTGTGCGTGTGTACAGGTACATAGGCAATGCCTCCCATGTTAGTGATATGCCTACTCGGTGCTAGTCACCAACCCCGGGCCAATTGGAGGCGGGATTGGGGAGTCACTATGTGGGACACATAGGGATGGGTCGTGACAATTATATTTAATTATCTCCATCAATTTATATTCTTCCCAGAAAAATATTACGTTACTTTCTTAAGTAACATCATCATGTTGATAGACAATATGCTTCTCTAATCATCAAGAACATATCTGATACATTAATAATAGCTCACCAATAAACATAAGTAAACTCAATGTCTTAAAATAACTTCCACCTTTTATGTAATTAATATTTTCCAACTCTTCCAAAGGAAAGAAACCTACGTATCTTCATCCAAGATAAAAATACACGAGAATAACTTTTCTTCTTCATAAAATCATCCAAGATGCATTGTGTTCAATACAAATCAAGGATAAAAAAACTAAACTCTCTAAAAAAATATTCATGGAAGTCTCATCAACATCTTCAACATACTAAAATCAATGAAATATTTCTATTTAATTTTAGACCATAAAAAACCAATGAAATCCATTCAAAAAAATTAAAATTACACAAAAGTGGGATATTTAAGATTTATTATCAGAGAAATATAATAATGAAAAGAGTTATATATTTCATGAAATGATATAAATAAAAATGTTTGGATGAAAATTTCAATGAATTATGATGATAAACATTAAAAGAGATCAAAGAGGAAAAAATGTTATAAAATTATAACATTTTATTCATTGAAGTTAATAAGTTCGAATAATATGTTTAAGGAGTTAAAAATTATGAATATGACTTCTATGTCTCACCATTATTCAAAAAATATATCTTCATATAAGTTACTTACTAATGGAGTTTATTTTATTGATTTTATTAGATGGTCACTTAGATATGTTATAGGAATTTCATTCAGATGTACTATGTATAAAAAACGTAAAATCAATAAAACACATTGTATCCTTTCTATATTTATATATGATATGAAACAAGTTCTTATTTATGGGCTTTTATACAATTGAACAATTTTTAGGAATATAAAATTTATCATGTTATACAAAGGTTATCTCTATATAATCATTCATTCATGTTGGTAGGATCTGATACATAATGTGAAATGAAAACCAACCTCTCAAAGTAGAACTGTGAGATAACTAGTGTTCATCATGGTGTATTATAGGTTGGGAAGAATTATTAATGATTTAATGGATATGAAATTATATAGATATTTAGAATTTTTTAATAAGGAACAAGAGGTGTTTTGTGTGCTACATGACCCACCATGTGTAGCACAAGGAGAGTCACATACTATGTATTTTCCATGCTACGGGTAACTATTTCATATTGGTTTTCCTCATACCTATGGTTATAAAATATAACTAGTAGAAGAACCTTCATACTTTGATACGTTTCTTATTGAATCCTTGAGGATAAGTTAATCAGGGGTGTTTATGTATATTGTTTATTATTCCATCTGTTATGTTTAGTCAAAATGAGATTTACCTTATCATCGTGACGAGTATAACATATGGTCCATTCATTAAGATAGAATTAATGAGTCAGAATATATACCTTGATAAGAAATTTTATTTTCTTGTCTATTGGATTAGTGTAATATGATGCGGTTATCCATGGGGGTGTATAACATGAGTTGAATTTATCCATCTGTCTAGTCTATAATCAGAGAAATAAAAATGTATGTATAGATATTCAAGATTTAAATACTCCATGTACCTTATTTACTCAATTTCGTAGATAAAGAGATCAAATAAAAATTGAATAATTTTATATGATACAGTCTGTGGACACAGTTATAGATATATATATATTTGTTTTATAGAGATCATACAAAATCACTTTATAGGTTGAGTATCATTGATGATTTATTAAAGGCTGTTATTTGCTTAATTTTTGGGGTTCGTGAAGAATAATTATTTTAAATGAGTTAAAGCTTATAGGGGCACACGTTTAGGTTTCATGAATGAGATCCATGTTCATAAAACATTTATAGCTACCCAAAATGTTTATTAGATGATATATAAAAATAATATTTGGATTTGTTTTACAAACAATCATATATGATGGAGGTTTTTTGAAAATAAATTTTATCTTTTTCTAAAGACGTTTTCAAAATATCCAAAAAGAGTTTTGTATATTGTTTCATATATTGTAAAATATTGTGTGAAAGAAGGTGAAAGTGTGCTATGTCTATGATATTTTTAGAGAATGTATGATATTTATGGAAATATATACTAAAAAGGGCATGAACATATCATAGTCTCTACCATGGTCTATCCCAAGGAGACCCAAGAAATAGTGAATGCCACTAGGATTTGGTGTCTATTCATGTAATTATCATTCCATGTGATAATGAGTTGGTTCCTTTCATATTCTATTGTAATAATTATCAAATTAAATTATTCTTTATTTCATAATGAATTTAGGGATTTAGAAAGTTTTTCATAAATTTTTAAACATTATATATTTCCTTTAGGGATTAAAATGAATGTATAAAATGATTTAAAATTGTTGATAGTTTTATGGAATGATCAAATTAACATAGTTCAAATATTTGGATCTATGATTCCTATATAAGATGGTTTTTACCTCATACAACAATGTAATATCAATAGAACTATTTAATGATTAAAATAATTAGCTCTAGATTCTTCAAATAGTTTTTCCAAAGGTTCTAGTAAACGATGAAAAATGGGAGATCCTTCATAAGTGTCAGGAGATTAATGTGATATATAGACACCTAAAGAGGAATGTGTCATTTTTATTACCTCTTGGTGATCTCAATAAAACTCGTGTGACAAGATTCTATGAGTTGTATTAACATGTTTGGAGGTGTATCATTATTTTATTCATCATTTATCCATTTCAATACATATGGAGGAAACTGTTGTTTTAGGTTTGTGTTGTAGTTATTCCACTAGGTTTGGATAAGGGTTATCCCATCCAAAACACATCAAGTGAGTGTAAATTCATTGAACACATGATACCGTAACATTAATTTTAAATTTATTAAATAAAAATTACCACAACTAGGAAAGCCATTTATTTTATTGAGAAACATGACTCTAAAAACATTATTCTTTATTGTGATCATCATACTCCATAACACCTGTATACAAACATAATTTAACATTTATCAATAAGTAGTGAAAAATATATGTAAATATATTTTCAAGACTATTTTGATCCTAAAGTAAGAAATAATAACATAGTGTACTAATATTTTATTCATAACCATGGTGGTAAATTTTAATTTTCCAAAATAACCAACCATGTGATGTGAGTGTTAATATGTACATAATGGAGGTTAATGTTATCTATAGATAAATAAAGAAAAAATATCATGATTCATTACCATATATTGGAAACTCATTGTTAATTTTCTTCCATTAATGATAATTTATTGGGTGTTATAGTCTATCATCCCGAATTCTCTATTTTTGTTCCATGTCAACTAAATTACAGTATCAATAATTTTATATAGTCATTGAAATCATAGAATCTCTAGAATTTATCAAAATTCTTTGGAAGGGATTGATTTATTTTTTTTTTATAGAGAATCATCACACTTAGGGTATTTTTCTAGAGAACATTAATTTTTTTTAAATAATATATATTCATTTGGGAAATTGATTTATCGATTATGCTCATGGAGTATAAATATCAGTCAACTTTTTATGCTCGAAAAAGAAGATTATTGTTATCTGGAATCATATCCTTTAATATATAAAAAACTATGTGAAACTAAAATCACTCCACAAATTTCCCACTTTCCGGTTATATAATTTTTGAACTGTTGATAATATTTTACATTTTATATAACCATCAAATAATGAAATTGAAAATTTTCTTTAATTTCTAAAACATTTTTTCATAATCTATAAGGTATTCTTCCACCACAAGTTACATTTACTTAATACAATATGAATAATTATATACACATTTACCAATAATAAATGATTCATTAAATGTATTCCCATTCCACTAGTTAGATAGATTTACTTATTTTCTATGTTTTTTTATAAAATTTATTACATTTATCAGTTCCAAAATAGAAAAAATGTTATTCTAATTCAACTAAACTAACTGATGTTGAATAATAATATCGTTGACATGAACATATGATTTGAGAAGGGTCATTCACATTGTTAATTATAAATTCTATCAACTCATTTAAACCTCCATTAAACACTATGGTCATATGATTTACAGTAATTTATTTCTTATTCATATTCATCATATTTCAGTAAAAAAATCATAAAAATTATATATAAAACTAACAAAAAATTCTATATATCTATATATAATTACATATGATCACATATATATATATATTTAATTAATTTATTTTATACGATATAAAAAATATTATATAAATAATATATATAAATAAAAAGAGTAAACATACACATGAACATAAATATATTACATGTATAAATACTTCTAATGGGAAATCTCGATGCACCTCTATATGGTGTTTTGAGATGGGGTAGAGATACTTTACAAAGGCTGATAGTCATTGGGACTTTACCAGGGACACATTGGAGTGCACATTGGTTAAGAGGATGTGAGGTTGGGATCATATCTCCCAATTAGTGGGAATTATTTCCCAATTCCGGAATCTATTACAGATTTAATATGCTTTCATGAATCCTTCCCAAATATAAAGTGAGGTACTTATAACCCTCTCCATGAAATGACGAGTTGAAATCATGCATCAAAGTGAACATTTTAATTTATTATAGTTTCTACATTTTTTATTTAATAATCAATTATTCTTAATTGGACCTTCTATGGTTTCATTCTAGAACAACTGGTCACTTTGGAGTTCATCACCATTCTGAAAGGTGAAGATTTTTGTGATGACAGGATCATGGAAATAGAGGGGGAATCTTACAAATCCATATAAAAATAGTTATAACCAATATATTCAATGAAAAAATATTTATTTTATATATTTTAATTTCATGAAAGTTATACTTGTTGGTAGAAGGTACCTATAAATGGTTGCTCTGGGACTTATGCATCAATGAACCTTCCTGATTGGCTTAAAAGGGAATCTGGCCCAATGAGGTTATTTTGGTTTCAAAAGTATGGGAATGTAAAGATAGGTTGGTTTCACAAGGAGTATAACCATGTGAGGAATGGGGTTGATTTGACAAGTAAGAGTGTGTCACACTGAGAAGAACATGGTTTCTTCATGAATATGGAATAAAAATGGAAATATGGTGGGACCTAGAGAGAATATGGTGCTCTAGGTGGTGGGTATTGTTTTATAAAAAATATGTCCTAATGAAGAGAGTTCCTAAGGAATATGATCCGTATAGAATAAAAATTTAATCTCATGGGAAATATTACCCAGTGAGGAAGGATGAAAGTTTATTTATTGGGAATATATACCCTTGAAGATATATAATGTATGGTTGAATATGATAGGTTTGAAGATGTATGTGGGATCTTATAAACACTACATGAAACAAATAATATCCCACACATTTCAAAGTGCATAGTTTATGATCTTGTGAGAGGATCATGCCCTGAAATTTAATATCAAGTAGTATGGATGTTGGCCATATAATTTAACAACATGAAGTGAGGATGTATGATTCATAAATGGTGAAAAAAATATGATTAATTATGGATTATGAATTAGATCTTTCATTATATGACTCATTAACCATCGATCATAATGAATAAATTAATTAGGGAATGATTATTTTAGGTTATATACCTATGTATTGGGACTAAATTATTGGTATTTTGATTATGTTAACTGAATGATCAAATTAGATCTCTAAGACCACGTGAGTTATGCTTGGTGGTAGAATCAAGAGATAATATAAGATAAGGAATATTTCATGAGGGTGTACAATTATATTTGAATGGTGATTATAAATTTTTTTCCTTGAGATTTCTAACCCAACTGATGAATTAAATTAATTCCTATAGAGTGTGGTATTATACCAAGTAGGAGACTTGTCCTCCCTCCTTCTAGCTTGTTATTAGCATGGGAGAAATAAAGGAGTCTCACACCCAATCAAATGAATGTAAGGGTATATGTAGGTCTTATTCCAAATTTGAATGCCTCCCTAATTGAAGAGACTTAGGAATCCATCAAAAACCTATGATAATTTAATTTGGGTAGTGGTTAGTAATATTAGTTTTCATGGCCCAATGATCATCTAACTCATATGGGTATGATGGTGACCCTCATTATAATGGAAATTATTGACTAAAAATTACATAAGGTCACTATTAGTCATGAAGGACATGTTGAGGACACCTTTAATCAAGGGAACACATGATCAATGAAGGGAAACTCTTGTATTCCATGAGTCATGATCATGTTTGTCATATGGTTATAGAGGAGGTATTGATAATTAGAATCCCATTCCAAAAACTTTGTTAAAGGGATGTTCTACCATTAATTCCAGGGTGTTCATGAAGCCATGGTGTATGAGAAGAAGTGCAACATTATCCCTTATGTGGGACAAGAGGTGTATTCTCCCTAGTGAGGAGAAGTAAGGTGGTTTTCCCAAGCAAGGATGACCAAGGTTGTTCAACCTAGTGAGGGAGAAGAATAATGCCTTACTCTGGATAGGGAATCTAAAAGCACCTCACCTAAGTGAGGTTGAGTTAGGTGGTTAACACTTGTGATACATGGGTCAAATGAATCCCTGATTATACTAGAGTTAATTGATGCTTTGAGAGAAAAAACCTATGCATGAAATTTACCATATAATAGGGTATCCACATGAATTCAATTGGATGAAGAAAATCAAATTCATTGATAGTTAAGGGTCCCACTCCCTAGTATTGATGAACTATGGATGAAATGGTTTCTTATAATGGTTATTAGTATTTTAAACCCTCATTAAACTACATTTTTCTTTCATTTTGGTTAATATACATCGGTTTTAGGATTAAATAATTTTCTTAAAGGGTTTGGAATACTAGGACAAAAGGCTTGGGTGAGTAGCGAATCAGGCTACCTCTTCACCTACCAAAAGGTTTCAAATGAGGAGCCCAAGTGTCATATTTATTGGAATATGTGATACCCTACGTGAAGTAGATTTTGTGAAAAGATGTTATGAATAGGTTTAACTTTGGGTGAAACATGCACATGAATGTTTTGAAATTATTTTAACATGGGAACACATTTTGGATGAACTCTAGGGAGTTTGGGTAGAATCAAGGTTACTTCCTTGGAAATTTTCTTCACTATAATAACATATCCATCCATCTTTAGGGTATAATTATTATTGAAAAGAAGAGAACTAAAAAATTATACCTTAATAATGGAATCTAATTTGAACAAATAGAATTTAATCCTATGATTGAAGGGATACTAGAATGGAATTTTTCCTAAAAAGTGGAACATTTAGAGATTAAGGTTGGACATGTGTTCACTAGTGTCATGAGATAAATGTGCATGATAAAGTCACTTTTTTAGGTTTGTTCTAGTTTCATATTATTCATACCTATATTTTTAACATTCCACGCAATTCATATAAATATTTTATGGGGGGCCTCCTTTATCCACACTATGTCTATAACTAGTGTAAATAACAAATCAACCCTATATTTCAATGTGCTTCATGATATACTAATGTACATGAAAATATACTTCCTTCACTATTTCCTAAGTTCATCAAGGCTTTGTGTATAAGATTGAAAATTCCTATTAAATGGGTTAAATACCTAAGAATTTATGGGTGTTGATAAATATAGGTGATGAGATATGGTGAATCACCCTCATAAAGGGCCTAGGAGAAGGACTTTGTGAAGGGCCTTAGTAAAATATTTATACTAAGCCAAATTTTATCCCTAGTGGTTCAAAACATTATTAACATTTTACCTAGTTCTTCTCTCATATAATTAATCAAGTTTTTGATAAATCACTATTTGTTCATTACAAGTAAGAAAATAATGGCTCGGATTATAGTGACTTATTTGGATGTTGTTGTTGCTTCTCGTAATAATGAGATGCATGAGATTATTAGACCTAACTACTATCATAAATGTGATTCCTTCATGATGCATCATGAAAAGATAATGAAAAGAAATTATTAAGAATACCCAGTGTCTATGATGCTCCCATTATATTGGTGTGGTATTTGGAAAAATATTTTCATCTCATGGACAAGTGATTATATATTGTGATCCTAATTTGTGGAGTATAATAATGTGATGAGGGAAAATATTTTTTCCAAGGAATTTTATAAAAATTTGGGGGATATATCCATGTATTCTTTATTAATCACACTATAGTGTATATAGACACCCAACCTCACATATTTAACCCAATGATACATTGTTTCACATCAATTTTCCATTTCTCAACTGCTGACTAATTGAAGGGATATAATAGGGATTGTGATATAGGTAAATGATGTGGTGTTTCTATTATAAGGATGTTAGTATACTAGGTTAAAAAAATTTGTTCGTATTTCATGGATGAACACAAATCATTTATTATTTAACAATGCATTTGGATTTATCAAACTCATGTATAAAATAATTCATATATAGTCTCAGGGTTATTATATCAATGGATCTAGAAGACCAAAAATTCCACTTGATTCCCAATGATGTAGGAATAAATTTTTGGTATATCTATAGAGTCTTGTAGGTACCCATACTTAGTGATATATATGATGTATTGTTTCCCATAATTGAAATATGCGAGGATTCTAAGTAGAAACCTCTACTGGGACATGAATTATTGAAGCTAACTTCAAAAATATGGGGTAATGACCCCATACTCTAAGATAAAACCAATTTTAATTTTGTAATATAAATTTCTAAATCCACAGGGGAAATGAAAAAGTTATAATAATCCAAAGATATTTTTTTCAATAGAAAATAAGGGCATCCCAAGAATGTATTGGCCCATATTGGAATATGATAACTATGAAGAGTTTGGTTTCACTATTAATCTTGACATCCATGATCATACCCAGCTAATGATATTTTTAGAAATGTTGTTAATGACCAAATTTTTTATAGTTCATGAATACCATTAAAGTTATAGGATGTGTTCATTTATCATGGAATCCATGTTGGTGTTGGGAGAACTGTGAGTTTAACAGTACCTGTACTTGATAATATCAAACGGTGTTTGTTGTAGGTCTATGTATGAAAGGCCCCTTACAATATTTTGGGGAAATTTTAGGTGTTATAGGGTTTATTTCTAGAAAATGTTAATGCATATACACTCCATGGTGATATTAACATCCCAATGCAATATTTTCACCCCTTTATCCCAGCCGTATCTACTATCAGGCCATTGTCCCTTAAGTATTGAGTAGGATAAAAGGTTCTGAGTGTATATTCGGAATTCTTGTTCTTATAATTTAATGATTCCCTCATAAGGACTATTATTAAAAATGACCTAGGGGAAATAATGTTCAACCATAAATAATGGATCTCTGAGACACTGTTTTGGATACATGGGTAGATGGTGAGATTATCTTTCAAGCATACATATGATTCATGTTTTAATAGTAGTTTAGGTTCCTAAAATATCTGATTGTGTAATCACCAATAGGTGTTAAAAAAATATAGATGGCTTTAAAACAACTATGAGTGATCATGGCCATAGAGGCTTCCAAGGTATTGATTGAATTTCCTCCCTTGAATGCATATGTTGGATTAAAATATGGGTTTTCAAACTCATGGATCTCCACACACCCTCGAGGAATGATAGAGAATAGCGTTTATTGGATTCCTACATTAGATAACCTTGGACCAAGGAAGTGGATTAAAAAATATATCATATAGATAATGATAATGATTAAGCACCATAGTCATTGGACAATCCTCAAATGAGAAATTAATGGTGATTTAGAGTGTAGGATTCAATATGACCAGAGGTTTTGTTGATATAGTTTGGAAACTACTATTGGGAAGACACCTAAGATCTAGCTAAATAGACTTCAATTGGGTAAAAAGGACAAGAATATAACACAAACATAAGGATACTAAATCATCCTATTAATTAAATGAATATTCATTAGATTATATATTCCCTTAGGATACAAAATTCGGTTTGAATGAGAACCCCACATATGACATTATATATTTATGTGTGCTCTTTCGGGTTTGTGTACAATTTCTTAACATGGGGATATAAAGGCACATAATTATTTTAACTATTAAGGAAATCCAATGGATCAGTGGATGTACCTTTAGGATCTTGAAATGGTCATTTATGCTATCAAAAAAAATAATCAACAGTATAAGGGTGAAGGAAATTATAGTGTGGATAACCACCCAAGGGGAAGTTTATTGATATACTAGTGAGTGGGATGAATTTATCTATCATGAGGATTTTGTTAGGGCTATGTTTTTTTTGGTTGTTTTTGTTGTCAATATATCAATATGTTGATTAAGTTGAAGAAGGTATGATTTTTGAAAAGGTAATGGAATTTGGATAGAAGAATGGTGTATGTGAAAAGTTGTTAATCAGATCTAGATTCATCGACATGAAGATTGGACTCACAATCATAATCTAGTGATCAGTCTCAAAATGCTTATAAAATTCCATTGGATTAGAAAGATGTTTTCAGGAAGAAAAGGTTCATTGGGATTTTCTTGGGTATGCGATAAAATTGTAGATCATAATGAGGAAGTATCATACATACACTGTGTTAGGAATGAAAATTTTGATCATAATGGGGAAGTATCAGAGTCTATATGGATCTGATATAAAATCTAATGATTAAATACTGATTTTAAATATACAAAATTCATAAGTTGTCTGCAAAAACATGATGGAAGTCTTGTGAAGGAAGGGGGAGATATAGTGATTATAATCATATTTAATATTGTTAAAAAGAAATAAGTTTCTATAATGAAGGAAATTCATAATTTTTTCTATTATAGGCCATTAGATTCTTTGATAGTCCAAAAAATATCATGAGGATGCTTTGATTATAAGCTGATGGTTATAAAAGAATAATGTTTGTAAAGTAAAATCTTTCTAATTTCAGAACATTGGTTTGAGATTACTAGATGCAATATTTTTGAAGACTGGGATAGTTATTAAAAATGTATGAAAATGAAGGTTCTAGTTTTTAGTCAGACCAACAGTCCATGAGATAAGAACCTTCAGAGAAAAATGTTGATAAGGAAAGAAGTTTTTGATGTTAAGGCCACTGACACTAGTTCCTCAGATGTGGCGTGACACTGAACATTGGAGTGACTATAACACTGATCATCATATACAATGGTGATTAAAAAATAAATTTAGAGGAAAAATTTTAATTACTGGGAGATGTTGGAATTAATGAAGAAGTGTTTTTTGGGACAATTGAAAAATGGGATCAGAGATTAATCAACCCATATAGTCAACCATTTTCATCATGATGGTTTTTTCATATCAATTGGTTCTAGAAATAAATAATCTGATTGTTTTTCAATTGAGTTAAGATAATCAGAATAGAAGTGAAATTAATACATCAGAGTAAAGAAAAGATCGATCTATTAAACATAGGCTAACACCAGTAATCTTATCTGATGTAGGTTCATCGGTTTGAGGAAATGATTAAAATGAACATTGATTAAATAAATTTAAAAAGTGTTTTCAAGGGGGCATGAAGGGTGTTTTGAGAAGGTGTTTTTCAAGGGTGTTTAAATCCAATTCTGAAGTGCAATCGAGAGGTGTTGGAAGATTTAGAAGTTGCGACTATGTTTCATGAAAAAGAAACCGAAAATAAGTATAACAAATTTGAAACAATGTTTATGGAAGTATGGTTTCAATGTTTCATATTTAGCTGTTGGTATAGATCATCGTATTGGGAAGGTTTTTTTCATTTGGTTCTTAGATTTGTAATGAGAAGACATGTGAATTTCATATGTTTCAATTGGTTCAAAGAAAAGTAATAAATAATCTTCCATATTAATCATAATGCAAAAATCAATGTGGAAATTGGAATCAGACTGGAAATGATAATGAAATTTTTAACCAAGATCATGTTATGAAAAGATTTGATATGGTTTTAGAAGAATTAAAAAGTGTTAAAAAACACTAAAGAAGTTGACGATGTATCCAAAATTTATGGGGAATAAAAATTTAAGGAAATTTAGTTGAGTGGGAAGGATCTTTATAGTCCCACATAAAGCTCATATGGAACACATATTAATAGTGGAAGTACTTTATTCATTCTTGACACAAGTACTATTTAGAAAATAAGAGAGATAGAGCACTGAGTGTTTTTAGAGAGAAGTTTCCAAATTTATATTTCTTAAGGTATTTTACCAAACATTAGAAGAATAAGAGAGAAGATTGTACTCAGAGTTTCTAAATAATACTAAGCAATCAATCTAGGATTTTTGGACTAAGGAAGAAGTAGATCACAATTGTTTCAATGATATTCTAACAGAGATACACTATCATAAAGAGTAATTAGACAGGTGAATCGGATTGGAGAATATAATAAGTATCATTAAGAAGTCCAAGAAGTTATTAACTGTCGATGAGTTGGAAACAGAATAATAGTTTGGAGGATTATATTTTTGGAATTTGAGAAGGAAAAACAATAACATGTTTTGACGAAACAGGAAAATGTTTCTTAACTTGTTATAAAAATTACATTACATAATTTTTCTCTATATAAAGAACATGCACTTTTTTATTGAACATAGTGAATAACATGTGTATGGGAATATCATACTTTTTGTATCCACCTAGAAGGCTTTTGTCTAGTCTATTTTGTGGTATTGGATTGTTTCGAAACCATACCACGGAAGTAGCTAGTCTGGTTGATTAGTGAACCTTGTAATTTTTTTGTTCCTTTGGATGTGTGATTGGTTTGTTTTTAAGAGGTATCAAATATTTAATATGAGGAAAAGGTGGTTTCAAATGAAAATAAACATAAAAAAAGATATCACTGATTCACCCTCCCCTCTTAGTGATAAATCGATCTTGAATGGGAATTCTCACAATGGATGCACAATCTATGGTTTCATACTCTACTTCCCTTAGTGAGTATAATAATTGTAATATTTTTCTTCTATATTAAATTTAATGTCAGATTATTATTCTTTATCAAATTTTTTATGGGCATACAGTTTCTCCATAGTTGAATTCTAATCACCCTACTAGTATGGGTCTGAGTAGGGGTGCTCATAGAGATAGACAAAACAAACTTTATACACATTAACACCCTTACCCACTATTAGAAACCCCATATACCACACCATTTCATCCTCCACTGGAACCTATTGGGATTTCTCACACTTTCCTTAATCATCATCTTATTTAGCCTCTTCTTCTTCTGATACCATGTCATTATTTCCTCCGAGGATGTTCCCATTTATCCCATATCCTTGTTCTGTGATGTATCCCGATCCGTTATATTGTTACCCTACTATGTCTATGTCTCCTTCATTCCCCACTATCTATCTAGTATCTAATGATTCTGTTCCATCACATTCCACTCTAGTGCATTTAGATGACTCAGTGCATGCCTTAGAATTGCTACATCCATTAGAGGACATCTATCCATGACCACCCATGGATCCATCAGAGCATAATCAACAGCCTTTATTTGGTTCTTTTATAATTTTTTTAAATTATATCACATCGTTTTTTCCTATATTAGCGTGAATTACTTCCTTTTCCATTTTATCTTATTCATAGGTATATTGTAATAGGATATATTGGTTAACCAATATGCATGAAGCCTAAAATAACTAAAAAATAACAATTTTCAATTACAATGAAGGTAATCAGATTATATATAAAATTCCAGGGAGTGTAGACGTTTTATGGGGTCTTTATCCAAGTACAATGATATCATTCTGGTCTAACTAGTCTTATGAAAGTAAAATGGTAATGAAATCAAGGCGATATCATGGGAAGCGATATGGGTAAGAAAAATTGTTATATATATATATTGATTATTTTATTTATATTAATTAATATTTTTTCATTTTAATTTTCAATTTCCAGATGGTGAAGCTGGAAGGGTCACCCAGTTGATGGATCATGGGGAGTTCTGACAATCATATAAGCATTAGTTATTTGTGGGTTGGAAGAGTAAAGACATTTTTGATTTATAGTTTCTACCAATATTACTTGAATTTCCGACAAAACAATAATAAGAAATGATCTCATATTGGAAGAGTAATGAGTTTAAGGTATTCCTAATATTTAATTGTCATCATAAAAAAACTACTTCTTGTTAATTATATTGAATTTATGTTTATAGGATACATCAAAACAGAACAAATATTCTATGATTTATTTTCACACATTGGGGAGCAGTACAATTCTTGAGAAAGAGAGGCTCCAAGTAATTTAATATGAATAGAAATAATATCTATATTTATATTGTTACTTAGTAATAATAAAATATGAAATTTATGTTTTCTTATCATGAATCTATTTATATAAGGCTGGAAATGGCCCTTCCAAATAGCCAGATGACCAAATGACCTAGTGAACAAATTACCAAACAACCTAAACAAAAATTGAACTAATTGGTCTAATGGACAATAAAGAAAACGAGGAAAATGAAAAAATGGAAAAATGGACAATTGAAAAAAGGGCCAAATGGAAAAATGGCCAAATGACCAAATGTAAAAATGACCAAATTACTAAATAACCTAACCAAAAAATAGACCAAATGATCAAAATTATCAATTGGACGACCAATCAAATGACCAAATGGTCAAATGGGAAAATTACCAAATTACTAAACAACCTAACTAAAAAATAAACCTAATGAAAAAATGATCAAAATTAATATGTGACCGAATAATCAAATTTCCAAATGGACAAATGGAAAATTATCAAACAACCTAACAAAAAAAATTAACATAATGAACAAATGATACAAATTACCATGTTACTGAATAACCCAATGACCAAATGTTCAAAATAACAAAGTGACTAAATAACCAAATGTACAAAATGGTGAAATGAAAAATTGAAGAATTTTTCAAATGACAAAAAACCTAATGAAACAATTACCAAAATTACCAAGTGGTCAAATAACAAAACATCCAAATAGTAAAATTACAAAAGAACCTAACTAAAAAATGAACCTAATGAATAAAAGATCAAAATTACCTAGTTGTTGAATAATTAAATGTCCAAATAAAAACATTATTACCATGAAATTCATAATTTTTGAAATTTATATGATCACGTGTAAGGGTAACATGAAGATTTTTTATTATTGGAATATTTTTTAAATTTGAGTAATATTTTTTTAATTATTTATGAAAACACAAGTATGCATTCTTTTGGGCATGTTGTTTGATTCAAATATTGAACCTAAATATATAAGTTCTATATATTTCTCCTTATATAATATGAGAGAATATTATCAACATGGTAGAAAATTTAAGAAATGTTTCATTTGATCATGCCAATAGTGATACATGAATGTACAGAACTCATAGATTTTAATTTCAAATTAAATTATAAAGTCTAGGTGTATGATTATGTTTAAAGTATGAATATTTCTGTAATATATACATTGATTTTTATTTATTATCAGATAATTAATTACTAATATTCTCAATATAATGATATTTTCCATAGAAAATATATTCTTCAATTCATAAAATTATACATTCCAAAAAAAGATAATGTGGAGTTCTCTCATAATAATGGTTATATCACCAATTCACCCCTCCCCCTCCCAGTGATACTTAATCTTGATAGGGAACTTACAAGTGTTATCATAGTGAATATTCCCTTTGTTTTCTCTTTATTGACGTGTTTGAAGAAGAATTTTTATGGAATGTCTGAGTTGTGTAAATATTATGGTGATTCATATCTTAAATGATAGGAATTATAATATCTTGAAAGATGTAATGCGAACATATATTAGGTATCTTAGGTATGATGTTTTGAAAGATTTCATAGATGGTTCTCCTCATGGTGTTGAGAATGATCCTCTTATAGATATTGATAAGGATAATATTGATAACGATGGAAGATCTAAAAATGATTTACTCTCATCATTATATAAAATTGTGTTTCTTATATTAAAGGGAGTTTCCATTTCCTAAGGTTTCTGGGATATAATATACAATATTTATGAAGGATATAAAAATTTCAGGAAGAAAAAGTTATGAATTTGAAGATTGATGTATGAAGATACAATGATGGGTGAGTATGAATCTGTTTATTGCTTATTTACCAGGGTGAATGGAATTTGTAACACTAATAGATGTCTTGGTGAATGGATTGAAGATTTTATAGTTGCTGAAATGATCATGATAATTCATAGTAAAAATTTTGATGCAAAATTTTTCTCATTGGAAGAGAGAGATCCAGATACATTATCTCAAAATGATTTTCATAGTACTCTCATTAATTATGAAATGATAAGGGAGAATTCATTTAACGAAAAAAAAATATGATAGAGAAATTTCATTCATGGATCCCAAAAAAGAAATGTATAACAAGATTCGTGAAAAAGAATAAGTTGGAGGTATGATTCCGAAAATGAGGTATGTAAATGTCTTGATGAAATTTTATCCTTTTATTCTAAAAATGTGAAAAGAGTTACAAGAAAATAAAAAGGGACACTAACTTTATGGAATTTTGTATGTGGATCCGTAGAGAACTTTGTTTCCAATTATTTTCAAATAGATAATGAAGAAGAAGGTGATGAAGATGAAATATGTCCATCAACCTCTTTGGAAGAAATAGACAGATAAGGAAAACTTTTATTCCAGGGAGAAATATAAGAAGTTATCCAAATTCAAAAAAATATATTTTCCCTATGATTAACGATTGTGAAGAGATTAAAAATATTTCTAAATAAAACATGTTTATTGTAACAGTTAATGATGAATGTTTTTATATTAGAGAAAGTATTTTATATGAAGAAGAAAATAATTATTTATAATTTCAACTAAATGAAAAAAATGAAAGAATGTTTTGTAAATATTGGAAGTCCTGAGAGATAAATCTAGAAATTTCGAAATGAATGTTCATTAATAGTCATAAATAATGTTTTCCTGGTGAGAAAGTTATGATTATGGAAGAGATTTAGTATTTGAATAAATATCAAAGGAAATAAAATAATTGTGATGAACATCTGGATGATAATTTGAAATCTAAACCATAAGAGTTAGAAGTCATTCAAAATATGCATTCTAAAGCTGAGAAGAGGGATACAAGTTTCAAGAACATTATTTTAATAGTTGGTGAAAGATATATAAATGGTATACATAAGAGGGATAAAAATTTACCTTCAAAGGATGAAAATATGGATGAAATTGTTTTTAATTAGAATAAATATGAGAAATTGTTTTGTGTGTCCAACAATAGCAATGTGGATAAGTTAAAAGTTTCAAAAAATTCAGACTCAAATTTATTTCAAGTTCTGGTTTTGATAAGGTTGAAAAAAATATGCGACTTCAAGTGATATCAAAAATTTTTGTGGTGAAAAATATTTTGATGAAAATTATAAATATGATTATGACAAACATGTCAACAATTCATGACAGTATGGAAGTTATAAAGGAATGTATTCCTTCTATGGGAACTACAAAAATTAGGGTGAATGTGTGCATAAAACTAATATGTGTTGGTTTAACCAATAACATTACAACTATTAAATGAGTTTTATAAGGTAATGTTTGAGGGGGAGTCAATCCTATAAAATTAATAAATCTAATAAAGGAATTTTGAAACATGAGAAAAATAAAAAAAATTCCTGAAAAGAAAGTGTGCTTAGTTATTTGGACCAAACAAGTAACAGTGGCTACAAAGTTGGAAGAATCGCACAGATTAGCTGAAGAAAAGGGGAAGAAAAAGGATTATGAATATGAGAAAAAAAGTTTATAAAACGATATCAATATAGTATGACTTTAATGATCACAAAAGATGAAAGATATGTGAGATAGATGAGCATGTAACTATTTTTTTGACAATATTACCATCCCAAGAAGAAATCATAAAGAAGATATTATAAATTAATTGTAACAACGATGTTATTAAAGTTGCGTAGAAGTCAATAAACTCAGAAGAAGGTTCTATATATGAGAAAAAAATTGTTACAAAAAATGAGAAGGATGAACATAACGAAGGAAAAAAATCCAATGCAAAATCCAAGAAAAATAAAAAAATCAAAACTGGGAGAGGAATCTCAATATGATTGTTACTTATAAGAAACAACTGAGGTTCTTCTACATTCCCAAATGATTTTTTATACTCATACTAACTTTTAGGTAATTGAAGAGGTAGAAATTAGGTTGCTGTTATATGAGTCTCTTACTTTTGTTTCAAAATAATTTAATATGTATACAAAATATGAGTTTTTGAATGTTTTGTTCGAAAACCTGATCTTCCTGATATATTTGTTGAGATGGGTGCAAATTACTTTTATCCTTTCATAATTTTCCCAGAAATTATAATATTTAAAGGATCATGGAAATTTATTACTTGAATGTTTTGTTATGGATCACATTGATAACCATGATTATACACTCTTATTTTCTACACCAAGTTCACCCATGTAGACTATTAGCTTTTTAGTTAAAGTATATTTGTTAAGAAACTCATTTAACAAAAAAATTATACTAAATCAAGAGTTTCAATATTTTAAGATAGAAAGTACTAACCCATGGAAATGAGATCATTTGTCATTAAGGGGAATACTTGTCATGATGGCCCCTTGGAATTTTATTTTCAATTAGGGATAGATAAAAACAATCAAGGAGGGATACAAAATATAGGGTGCAATAATGGAATTATGGGGAAGAAAAAATGAGAAAATAAGCGGTATTGTTTTCAAGTGGGTATTGAAAACAAACATAAAGGGTAAGACTATTAAGACCAGGTTGTGTTTTGGTTTTTTTTAATAGATCAATGTACTTATTATGTTAAAGAAAATAAGTTTGTTTAAAAGGTAATGGAATCAATATAAAATAACGGTGTTTGTGAAAAAAGTTTAATTAGATCTTGAACCATGAGTATAAAGATTATACTCCCAATTTTAATTAGGTGATCAAACTATAAATTCATAATAATTCCCATCGGATTGAAAATAAGTTTTCAGGAATAAAAGTTTCATAAAACTTAACATGGGTCCATAATAAAAATTTTGATCATAATGGGGATGTATAAAACTTACCTTGTGTCTAGAATGGAAATTCTGATCGTAATGAGGTTGTATTGAAGTCTTCATGGATCCGATATAAAATTTGATGATGATTTTGTAATTTTTAATGTAAAAAATACATTTATTTATTGGGAACATGTGATGAAAGTGTTATGAAGGTATATGGGTGAGATTTTGATTCCAATTATATTGATGTTGGTTTCAAATAATGAAGTATCTGGAAAGAAGGAAAGTCATAATATATTCCATTTTAAGTCAAATAATGGTATGTTGATCTTAAATGTGGGACCATATAGATTGTTGGCCACAATCACTGACTACAATAGTTTTAATTATCAAAAATCATGACATATATTAACAAATATCTTACATCATGTCAGATCCTAAATTATTTTAAATCATAATCATGAATATCATATCATTTCAATCATATAACTATTTATGTGTTTTGAAGTCTAAATAAGCTTATAACTGAATATCTATGTGTAATTATGGGTACAAACACTCTTTGACTTTTCTGAACTATAAGACAGGCGAAACATCTAAAAATCCTCAATGTATGAGTCGATCGCATCGACCGACATATGACTCACTGACAAATAGTTTAAACCGACAACTCACCTTTGCATATGGCTCACTGACGCAGACAACCTATCGTCATTCCAAGTGACCTGCTGTTGCATGGTGATACCGACACAAGGACTCATTGTTAGTTGAATTGAGTCACAGATGCATCAATTTTCTCATTGATAGAAGGATGGACTCACCATTGAAACGAGTCACCAATACATCAACTGTCTCATCAATAGAAAGAGACACCAACTGATGAGTCACCAATAGACTGTTTAAATCTTTATTTATTATTATTATTTAGGATGGTCATATTTTTTTCATTTAATGATACTGATATATTTTATAATATTTTTAGGAATTTTAGCAGATAGTACAACTTACGATGAATCTATGCACATGGAAAGAACATGATATTTTCGAGCCCCCATAAATAAGATGCATTTTAAAAAGAGAGAATAGATATAAGGAATAAAGAAAGTGGTGTAGTGCATGCTAGTTCATGAGAAACATACTAAAGAAAATATGTAACTCTCACGAAACCACTATAAAATAAAGAAAAAAAGGAAGAACACATGATACAATATCAACCAATTTGAACATAATATTGACAAACTACTTCAACATATCAATGGAGGAGAAGAATATACATGTCAAACCATACCTGTACTAGGAATCTAGAATATGACACTCTATTTTTTTATAAACAACTAGAAGTGGACTTAGATATCACCTAAGAAACATATGAAGAGTCAAGTGATGCATCTCAAGACACACGTGGCCTTTTCAATCCTCTCTCATATTTATTTTCTCTATCATGTGAATTTTTACATACTTTTCAGCATTGTGTGTATATGTCTATTAAGAACACACTGCCTCTTGTATAAAATTGAAGTATACGAGATATTATTTCACTCATATATTATTACATTTGTTTACTCCCACATATAAGTGTGGAAGAGTCCGTTGTGTGACTTGGTAGTTTGTACCCATAGAGAACTATGGTAGATATTTTCAGACCCAAATAGCCTATGTGCTGTTGTGAACCCTAATCCATGGTGTGGATCAAACTGTTTATTATTTAAGCTTCATGATGGCAGGTGATCACCAAGTGGAGATGAATATGTCTCTACTTGAGACTAAACCTCTTTTTTTTATTTTTGTTGTGTTTTTACCTTTTAGTTTTACTTTGTTTTTATCACATATTTCAGAAAACTAAATAGAAATATGATAGTTCATCTTAGAATGTTTTTATAACAATATTGACTTATTTGGTCAGTTTTAAAAGTTTTATTAATTATCAAATTGATACAACTAAGAACTAATCAATCTTTTGAGAAATTAATTCAATAGTAAAGCTCATATAAATTCCCTACTGGATAACTGGGAAATTGAATTTTAAATATTGGGTTAATCTCAAATAATACTTTTTAACGTGAATTTTTATCGATACTCAACTCACCCTCTTCTTGAGTACTCAACTTTGACCAACATTCGGTATCATAGGAGTTTATAATTTCCCGTTTTCAAATCCTTTTCAAAAAATTTAACTATGATTTTAGTTGTATTTTAATGATCTTAAAATTTAGGTTAATATAAATTTTTTCTCTCTTTAAAAAAATTTCCTAAAATTTTTTAATGGATAATAGGTTGGAAGGTTCTGATACTAACAGACCTCCATTCTTCAATGGAACAAATTATGAAAAATTAAATACTAATTGAAATTTCACTTATAAAGTTTGTGTTTTGAAATTTGGCCTTCAATTATAGATGAATATAAGACCCCTTCTACTACTATAACTACATGGGATGACCCAACTAAGACTACATACAAAAATAATTTCAATTTATGAATGCCTTATAATATTCTTTAGGAGGAAAATAATTTAATATAATTTTTGCATGAAAAACATCCCATGAAATTTGGGATACTTTTTCTGTTTTACATGAAGAAACTTCTAGTGTTAATGAAATGAGACTGAACACGTATACTATTAAATATGAAAATTTTAAGATGATACCTGATGAGCCGATTTCTGACATGTATCTCATGTTGAATGAGATAGTGAATACTATGAACTCCTTGGGAAGTGATGCTACTGCTAGAGAACAAATTATGAGGATTATCACATGATTACACGGTATATGGATAGGAACTTCTATCTCAATTATAGAATCATGTGACATCAGCAAACTACATATCAATGAACTCATTAGAAAACTGATGATGTGTGAGGAAGAGCTGAAAGTAAAAAAAAGATGAATAAGATGAATCTAAGTAAAAATATATAGCATTCAAGACTACTACCTCTAAGAATAAGGAAAAAGAGAAGGTTCTAGTCTCTCTTGAACGCTCCAGTAATGATGAATCAACATCATATAGTGATGAACAGATGGCTCAGCTAGCCAAAAGAGTCATAAAATTCTATAGAAAGAAGAAGTTTTCCAAGAAGCCCAATTATAAAGGAATATATAATAACAAGGGAACTGGAAAAGGGTCTGCAAAAGAAATGAAAAATATTAGAAGATTGTCTACTATGAATGTAACAGAAGAGGACATGTTAAAGCTGGCTATCCGAAAATAGAAAACAAAAAGAAGTATGAAAACAAAGACAAGAAGTATAAGATAGCTATAAAGGCCACCTAGAGTGCCTCTGAGGGTAGTTCTTGTGAATTAGTATCATCTCATTGTAAAAAATATGACATGCAAAATATGTGTTTTATGAAAAAACATATGATGTATCCTTATATTCTCTTACACACAATTCCTATTATTCTGAAAAAGAAAGTGATTATGAAAATATGATAAGTGATGAATAATTTGAATACTGTAACATGACGGAAGAGACATGTAATTAAATAAAAGATAAATATACATATTTAAAAAAAATTCTTTTACTGTAGATATTAATTATAAACTTACCGCTAAAAATAATAATAATGTTAAACTACTCAAATAAAACAATGAACTAAAATTGAATAATGAGAAATTGAAGAACGATCTAGAAAATTTTACCAATGGGAAAAATAATCTTACTCAAATTCTACATCAACAGATATCTCATAAGTACACCTATGGTATTGGATATCATCATGAATACAGAAACCCATCTAAAACAAATTTTGTAACTAATTCTAGAAAATGTTTTCTTCAACTGAAACATAAAAATTCTGATGCAAGTTCCAGTTCTGGAAAATATTTTATTACCTCTATTTTTTTAGGACCAAATAGAGTTTAGTTTTCCAATATGTTATATAATTGTAATAGGAAACTCAGAAAGAAAATTTGGGTACCTAATGCATTGATTACTAATGTCATTGGATGCAAACAAGTATGGGTACCAAAATCTTTTTTGATTGATTATTCTATAGAAAATTTGTTTGAAGAGCTCCTGCAAGAGTCAGCGGTACTTGGAAAATGGATGTTCAAGACACATGATAGGTGATTATTCAAGCTTCAAGAACCTAATCAACATTTATGGTGTATATCTCACCTTAGATGACAATTCTAATGGAAACATTATTGGCCCAGGACAAATTGGTAACTCTAACTCAATTTTAATTCCTAAAGTACATTTTCTTGATGTATTAAAATATAATTTTCTTAGTATTTCACAATTTTATGATGTTGAATTTCATGTTAAATTTGAAAATGATGCTTGTAATGTCATTAAATCTAAAAATGAATAGGTATTTTCTACTTTTAGAAATGAAAATGTATATTATGTTATTTCAGATTCTTAAGTTTCTCAAATTGTTTCTTATTTATGTGCCTTTCATAATGAGTCTTGGATTTGGCATAGGAGATTAAGAAACTATAACATACAATCTCTTAGAAAGGGTACTAAAAAATTGCTAGTCATGGATCTACAAAAATATTATTTTCCAAATGATAAAGTATGAAACCCTTGTTTAAAAGGTAAACAACACACGATATCTTTCAAATCAAAGAAATAAGTTTAATCTTCTAAAAACTTAGAGGTGGTTCACATGGACTTGTTAGGAAAATATCTAATTTATAGATTAAATGGGATGAATTATGTCTATATTACTTTAGATAACTATTTTAGGTATACTTGGACTTATTTCTCATCTCAAAAAAGTAAAGCATGTACATACTTGACCAAGTATTCTAAAATAGTGGAAATGTTAGTTGAATTTGAATAAAATCCTTAAGAAGTGATAATGGACATGAGTTTGAAAATCAAGACTTTGAATCTTTTTTCACACAAAATGGCTATAGTCATAACTCCTTTCCCCTAGGACACCTAAAAATGGAGTTATTTAGATAAGTAACTTAACCTTACAAGAGATAGTTCGAACAATGATTAATGAAAACGATTTACCTATTTATTTTGGGGTTTAGGCTATGAATTAAACTTTTTATATAATTAATTGATTCTTAATTAGACCCATTCTAAAAATGGATTCTTATTAGTTATCGAAAAATAGAAAACCCAATGTTAGTTACTTCAATGTTTTTGGTTGAAAATCCTATATCCTTAATCAAAGGAAAATGTTGACAAATTCACATCCAACAGTGATAAAGGAATATTACTAGGTCACTCAACATATAGTAAAGACTATAGAGTATTTAATAAAATAACCAAGTGTGTGGAGTAACCTGTATATATAAAATTTGATGAAATAGTTATACATAGACCTAAGACCACTTTAGAGAACCTTGATGATGATATGTCAAATCTATATGTAAATTCAAAATCATATAATCCTCTTGTCACGAAATCTATTAAATCAAACAGTTCTGGAAATTCATCCGAATTTGAACATGATGAACCTAAACCTATAGATAAACCTAATGTTACTAGAACCTCCTTTTCTAGACCAATTAGAACTCTCAGGAACCATTTTTATATGCTATTGTTGGAGGCAAAGATAAAGGGACACAAAATAGAGCATCTCTTATAAATTTTGTCAAAAATCGAGCTTTCTTATCACAACTTGAACCAAAAAACATCAATGATGCAATTAAAAATGAAATTTGGGTGATGGATATGCAATAAGAACATAATCAATTCGAGATAAATAATGTTTGGAAACTTTTGGATAGTCCCAAAGACCCCTTGACCATAGTCACTAAGTGGGTGTTTAGGAACAAATTAGATGAATCTAGTAATATTGTTAGAAATAAATCTAGATTGGTTGCTCAAAATTATTGTCAGGAATAATTAATTTATTATGAAGAATCTTTTTCACTTGTTTCTAGACTTGAAGACATCATAATATAGATTTATTATGCTACCCATCTTAATTTCATACATTATCAAATGGATGTTAAAAGTGCATTACTAAATGGGCATATAGTTGAGGATGTTTTTTTTCAACCACCCTTGGTTTTACAAACCCTAATTTTCAAAATCTTGTTTTCAAATTAACAAAATATTTTGATGGAATAAAACAAGCTCTAAGAGCTTGGTATGTCAGACTATGTATTTTTCTCATTACTAAAATGTTTTACAAAAGGAATTGTGGATCATAAACTTTTTATAAAACAAATTTATAATGATGTTTTAGTAGTTCAAATTTATGTAGATGATATTATTTTTGGATCTTTAATAAATTAATTATGTATTTATTTTTCTAAAATGAAGAAAATTGACTTTGAAATGAGTTTGTTGGGTAACTTAAATTATTCCTTGGATTTTATATTTTTCAAGATAAAGAAGGTATAATATTATATAATAGTAAATTCACAAAAGATCTTTTAAAAATATTTTGATTTGATATCATTAACTGTAGAGACACTCCATTGAGTACTAATTGTAAGATGGATCTTGATGAAGACGGTAAATCTGAAGATCAAACAACTTATATCGGAATGATTGGAAGTTTTCTCAACTTGACTGCTAGTAGGCCAGATATAATATTTACTGTGTTTATATGTGCCCATTTTCAAGATAATCTCAAAGAATATCACTTAAATTTAGTTAAAAGAATTTTTAAAAACCACAAACATACTATCAATTTAAGTGTGTTTTACCCTAAAGGGTAATCATTTGATATAGTGAGTTATTTTGATCTTGATATTTTTTGGATTCAAGATAGATAGAAAGAGCACATTTTGGACATGTCACTTTTTGGGAAAGAATTTGGTTTCACGATGTTCTATGAAACAAAATTTTGTTTCATTATCTAATACCAAAGCTGAATACATTGCTTGTGGTAGCTGTTGTGATAAGATTTTTTGGATGAAACACACTCTTCTAGACTATGGATATCAAAATAGACATGCAACTATAAACTGAGACAATAAAATTTCAATTAACATTTTTAAGAACCCATTTTTTAATTCTGGAAAAAAACATATTGATTTAAGACATCACTTTTGAGAGATCATTATCAAAATGGTGATATCACTTTAGAATTTATTGGCACTAAATATCAGCTTGATGACATGTTCACTAATCCACTGAAATATGAAATACTAAATTACATAAAACATGAGTAAGAAATGATTAATCAGTAAGACCATGTGTTTCCTTTCGTTTGATCTTTTTCTGAGAAGATGTCATACTAATATAGTTGTCACAATGACACTATTTTCATGCCAACACTGTTGTCATGCCGACATCGTTGTTATGCCAACACCATTGTCATGCCGACGCCGTTGTCTTGTTAAAACCAGTGACCGGACAACACCATTAGTGTTATAAAAATCTGTCATTCCAACACATATGACTCACTATTTTTATATGTTTTATGTTTCTATCAAAACGACATTGTTTCATTAATTTTGTTAAACCCGATACATGTTTTCCTGAGTACATAATTTCAAAAGTCCCAAATGATATAAATTTTAATTGATCCACTCGAAGAATTTATCACTACACTCTATCAACTACCGCTCTCTCTTTATCCCTAACCTTTCACGTTATGACCTCCAGATTGAACTGATTGGAATGGTGGTTGTGAAGCGAGGTCTTGAAGATTATGAGTCTCTTGATTCTAAGAAACCCAAAGGTGTATCTAGTAGATCTTTATCTTTTGTAAATCCTGGTATGGAGAAACAGGTTTTAACCTTAGAGAAAGAATTATTGATGGAATGTCTCTTAGAGATCAAGTCATTGTTATAAAAAGTTTTCCAAGATCAAGGATGTCTTCACTGGTTTACAAACAATGACCGAGTATTCTAGCTGAAGTTGGTACATCAATTTTACATGAATACGGAACTTTTTTTGGAAGGAAGTGTTGTTTATTGGGTCAATTAAATAGTAAAAGGAAATATATTCTCTTTCACTTCAAGGGATTGGGATGAATTTCTTAAGGTTCCTCATGAAGGAATGTTTGATGATTATCAATTTACATATCCTCTTGAATGTGAATTGATTTTCTATGAGACAGCTTTGAAAGAGTTAATTAGAAATGATGAACATAGGAGACCCATTTCATCTGATTTATATGGTGAGTGTAGAATTTTATTTATGTTTATTCAGCACCGTATTTTACCTAGGAAAGGGAACTTTTCTTATTTCAAGTATCAGGATGTTTACTTGGTATATTTTCAATATAAAAGAGTTAAATGGATTCTGTGTAGATATCTGATGGTGCACATAAATTCGATTTTAAAACCCAATTTTATGTAAAATTTTCTATTCTATTCCAGAATGATTTTAGAAATGTTAAAGGAGAAAGGTTGTGTATGTGAAGCTGATGATGTGGTAGTTACAAAATGTCATGGAATCATTTTATGTTTTGACATCTGTAAGATAATGAAAAATAACTAGAACCCATGGATGAGGGAATGGGATGGTGATGAAGATAGACTATATGAAAAGTCCAATCCTATAGATCATCTAGTTAGAACAAGGAATCTAGTGGATCCTAGCATCATTCCAGATGCCCAAGTTATTTTTTCTTTAGATGAGGATGTGGAGCCTCTTACTCCTGTCAGAGATGTGGGATCACAAATTGATTATAGAATTGTATGAGACACAACTATACCATCGAAAATAGTTTCTCTTAGACCTCCATGTACTCCATTAGACCTACATTCTCATGAACCTATTATACAATCTACTGGAACTGAAGAGACAGAAGTGGGAGGAGGTGAAGAATATGTTAGTTCATCTAGTGAAAAATAAGATGAAGAAGAGGAAGCTAAAAGTGGTTCAAAATTAGGTTGGGAGAAGAAGATGATAATGTTGATGATGAAAATGGAAATGAAAAATATAAAGATGTTAAAAGTGAAGAAATCAGTGAAAGAGGTAGTGGTAGTGAATCGGATCATCCCGATGGGAATCCACATGCTGTTAGTATTGATATTGTTGAAGCTAATGCTGGTGTATCTGTTGAGGGTGCCATTCAAGAAGAAAATTTTTCTCCAGCCGAACCTGTTTCTTGAGATGTATATACTAGAAAAGAAACTCTCCATAAGGAGAAGAAACCTAGACAATAATCATCTAGTTAGGGTTAGAAAACTTTCAAGAAGGATAACTCTAAAGGGGAGCCTCAAGAAGGTGTTACTCTAGCAAACGAAGAGCATCAAATTGGAAGAGTAAGTCTAGATACTCTTACTCCTTTGGATTATGATATTATGATTGAATGGGCAAGGAATCTTTGGTATGTGGCACAGATATTAGATTATGAAGATTCATATGATGAAGTCTATGCATTTTTGTAAGGGAACTAGTGGTTAGGATCTCTTATAGTGACTATGTCACTAAGGTCGATTTTGAACAATTCAAGCAAGGAAGATTTTCCTTAATAATTCACATAGTACACTCATAGATGAGATACGAGATTGATGAAGATAGGAGATAGAACACTAAGCTGAATGAAAATTTGAATAGAATTTGCTCTATGGTTGATGGGGTAGATAATGCAAGAACTTATAATTCTCCTCATACCTCAACAAGTTTATCTCAAGATAATGATACTTTAGTTTCAAAGATGGTGATAAAAGAACTTTTGAAAAATTTTATTACAACTATGGAAACAATTGTGACAAGAAACACCAAGAGTGGGAATGAGATGAATAATTTAACCATTGGAATCAATGATTTAACCACCGAGTACAGAAATACAATGGAATTTTTCATGAAAGGACTAGAAAATCTCATTTCTCATTTTAACGATCTCGATTTTTCCAAACTGAGAAAATACGCTAAGGAATATTCTTCCTCTGCTCTTTCTTTAACCTCTACTCCACCTATTTATACTTCAAATTTTTTTGATCTTTCTACTGTCTGTTCATTTTGGAAAGAAAAGTTGGAAGCTTTAATTTCCAGTATGGCCAAGGTTGAGGACTCTTCAAATAAGGTTCATGATCATGTGAATTATTATAAAATGATTGATTCACACACTCAAGAAGAGCTGACCGAGAAGATTAATGAGTTTTTATCCAAACTCATCACACAAGCATCAAATGAGTAATATTTTTATGTATTTGGACACCAATATGACCCTTCCTCTAGTGAAAAAGGTTTTTAAGGATCATATTCAAACTATGAGATAATGCACTCCCTTGTTGGACAAGTTTATTTAAAACAAAGATGATTTTGAAAAAGAAATGAAATATAGTTGTTAGATTATTGAATAACCAATCAAGCTTTTAAATCCATATATCTATGTCCAGATAGATTCCATTGGGTGCCCCCTTCTATACCACTTGGTCCTTCTAGTTCAGTTCTGGCTCAAACAATGATGTTAGTTTCTGATGCCTTATCTCGGATTAGACCCGTAATTATAAAGCATGTTCTTCCTCAGATTCTTTCTCAACAAATACATACCCTATATTCCACAGTTCCTTAAGGAGTGCCTCTACCTCCTCAAGAAATTCTATTCAGACCCTCCCTCTTCTTAGCCCAACCCTTTTACATGACCATCCATTGATCCTTATAATAAGGGAAAGGAACCCCTTGACCCTACCAAGTAGTGTGGATCACTCTTGGATGGGTATGGTTACTTGATTTAAGATTTTGATTGGATTCTTATAATGCATACTACTTTCCACCTTACTGGAATTTATGTCTTCTCTCATTTCATTATTGTTTATTTTATCTCTTACATCATGAAATTCTTTTTGTGCTCCTTATTCCCTTTTTGTTAATCCCAAAAAGGGGGAGAACATTATTCAGAATTATTAAAAGGGGAGAAAATATTAAGAGTTTAACCATTATTATGTGTTTATACATTATTATCTCTGATTCATTATTTTATCTTTTTGGTAACTAATAATCATTATTTTTTACTTTAATCTTTCTCCAATGGTACTTGATAATTCCATGATTTTTTGTCATAAAAAATGGGGAGATTATTGGACCATAAAGATTATTGGACATTATATCTAACTATAGTGGTATTAATTAACACAAATCATGTCATATATTAACACATATCTTACCTTATATCAGATCATGAAATATTTAAAAGACTTATCTTGAATATTATATAATTTCAATCATATAACTATTTATGTGTGTTTCAGTATAAACAAGATTATAAAAAATTATTAATGTGTAATTATGGGTACCAATAGTCTCTGACTTTTCTGAACTGTAGGACAGGCAAAGAATCTAAAAATCATCTATGTATGAGTCACTGACACCAATATATAGATGACTCATCGACATACATATAACTCACTGACATACAATTCAAACAGACAACTCACCATTACATATGACTCACCGAATTAGATGACCAACCATAAGTCCAAGTGACCTACTATTTCATGGTGCTATCGATGCATGGACTCACCATTAGTATAAATGAGTCACTGATGCATCAACTGTCTCACCGACATAAATAATGGCTCACCTTTGAAAAGAGTCACCGATATATAAATTGTTTCACTGAAATATGGAAGGACTCACTGTTGAAATGAGTCACTGATACAACAACTATCTCACTGATAGAAAGAGACACTGGAAGACGGGTCATCGACTGACTGCTTAAATCTTCATTTATAAATATTTTTTCTAACGGTCATATTTGTGTCATTTAATGACACTGGTATATTTTATAATCATTTGTAGGATTTTTGAAGACTGTATGAGGTATAATGAACCTCTACATGTGGAAATAACATGCTCTTTGTCGGCCCTTTGAAATATGAAGAATTATAAAAAGAGAGAAGAGATATAAAAAATAAAGAAAGTGGTGCAGTGCATGCCTATGCCTGAGAAACATACTGAAGAACATATGCAATGCTTATGATACCACTATGAATTGAAGAACAAAAAGGATGAACACATGAATCAATCTCCACTGAGATGAACATCGAATTGAAAAACTAATGTAGCATATCAAAGAAAGAGAATAATATACCTACCAAACCATACCTGTAACTAGAAGCCTGAATAATACACTCTATTTTTTTTATCAACTTCTAGGAGAGGACTCATACTTCACCTAAGCTACATCTAAAGAGTCATGAGATGTATCTCAAGACCCACAGAGCCTTTTAAATCCCTTCTTATACTTATTTTCTCTATCGTGTGCATTTTTACATACTTTAGAGAAGTGTGTGTATATGTCTACTAAGAACAAATTTTATCCTATATCAAACTAAAGGATACACGATATCCTTTCAATCATATATTCTTACATATGTTTACTCCCACAGATAAGTGTGTAAGAGTTCCTTGTGTGACCTGATTGTCTGTTCCCATGAAGAACTATGGTAGAGGTCTTATTACCTGGAAAACCAATGTGATGTTGTGAACCCTAATATAGGGTGTGGATCATACTATTTACTATTTAAACTTCTTGGTTTCATGTCATCACCAAGTGTATAGGATTAAGACTGCTTGATATTGAACCTCTTTTTTTATTTCCCCTGTGTTTTTACCTTTTAGTATTACTCTATGTTTGTCACATATTTCCTAAAACTAAATTGAACTCTGATAGTTAGTATTAGGAAGCTTTTATAAAAGTATTGACTTATTAATTTTGTTTCAAAATATGTTTTAATTATCAAAATGATACAACTGAGAACTAATCAATATTTTGAGAAGTGAATCAAAAAGTCCGGCTCTTATAAATTCACTACTGTATAACTGGGAAACTGAATTTTAAATATTAGTGGAATCTCAAATATTATTTTTTTCTTAAATATTTATTGATACTCAATTGCCCTCCCCCCTTGAGTACTCCAATCCAACCAACAGTAAACAAATTTGATGTTATGAGGAAGTCATGATTACAAGATAACGTTTTTAGAAGAAGAAATTTTGTAAAGTAAAAGCATTTCCGTCTCAACTCATAAGTGTGGGTTCACTGAACATTGAATTGATAAAACTTATGATAATTAATTTGAATATAAGAAAAATAATGTGTTGGTTTTTACTCATACCAACAATACAAGAGATACAAACCTTCAGGGAATGATTTTGAAAAGGAATGATGTTACCGAAGTTGATTCTATTGAAACTGGTTCATCGGACATGGTGTACCACTGAACATCAAAGTAACCCTGAAACCGATCACGAGATGAAATGTTGATTAAACATGTAATTTGATGGAATATTCATTGTTAGTGGGAGATGTTTGGATCAATGAAGAAGTACTTTTTAGGACTGTTGAAAAATGGGATCGTAGATAAATCAATAATAGAGTCATTAATTTTCATCAGGATTATTTTTTTTGTATCAATTGGGTTGTGAACAAAATAACTCTGATATATTTTCAATTTATTCAAGACTATCAAAATGGAAGTGACATCGATACATCATAGTGAGTTAAAGAACAATATATTAGACAAAGGCTAACAACGATAACCTTATCGGATTTAGGTTTATCATTCTGAGAAAGAAAAATATGATACTTGTTTAAATCAATTTAAAATATGTTTTCAAGGGTTATCTTGAAAGGATGTTTGAAGAATATGTTTTACAAGGGAGTTTAAATATTATTATGAACTACTACTAAGAAGTGTTGGAATCATTAGAAGTTGAGACCATGTTTCTAGAAAAATAAACACAATATAAGGCTAATAAAGTTGCAACATTGTGTATGGAATAATGGTTTCAATAATTCATATTTAATAGTTGGTACATAGAGTCATATTGGGATGTTTTTTAGGAGGTTTAGATAATATTAATGAGAATAAACGTGTTGTCCATATATATTAATTGGTTCAAATAAAAATAATAAACAATCTTCTATCTTCATCGTAATTGGGAAATAGTAATGTAAATTAGAATCAAGCTGGATATTGTAAATAAACTATAAAGTGACCTCAAGTTAAGAAAATATTTGAGAAGGTTTGATCAGAAACAAGAAAATTTAAGAATCATTGAAGAAGTTATATATGTATAAATAAATTTATGAAAATAAAAATTTTAAAAAATTTAGTTATACAGTAATATTTTTTAAAATCCCACCTAAAACTCATTTGGAACACCTATAAATAGAAGAAGTACATTGTACTTTATTTACTCAAGTAAGATTCAAGAAATAGGAGAGAAGGTGGAGCACTAAATTTTTTTAGAGAGAATGTGTTTCCAGATTGATATTTCTTGTTGAAGTTTACCAAACATCAGAATAATAAGATATAAGTTTTTATTTAGTGTTTCCTAATCAGATCGAGCAATCATACTAGGATTTTCAAACTGAGGTAGAATTAGTTCAGAATTGCTTCGGTGTTATTCTGATAGAGATACATTATCAGACTGAGAAATTAGACTAGTGAATTGGACGGGGTACCATACATAGTGTCATTACAATGTCCAAGAAATTCTTACCTAATGTTGGGTAGGGATGTGAAGAATTTCTTTGAATATCATATTTCTGAATGTTTACAAGGCATTACAATAACTTGTTTTGAAGCAACTAGTGAAAGTTTCTTAACTTGATACAAAAATTGTATTATATCTTTTTATTATACTTCAAAAACATGAAATATTGTCTAAAACATAGTTCTACACTAGTGTAATGGAATATCATACTTATTATATCCACCCAAAATGATTTTTTTCTAGTGGATTCTATTTTATTGGATTGTTTTCAAACCATAAAAAGGATGTAACTATTCTTATTGAGTATTGAACCTTATAAATTCTTATGTTCCTGTAGATGTGTGATTTATCTATTTATAATTAGGTAAAAAATATTTAACAGGAGTCAAATGTTGTTTCAAAAGAAATGAACCATAATAAAAAAAATATATCATTGATTAACCCTCTCTCCCTCTCAGTGATACTTAGATCCTGGTTGGAAAATATCACATGTAAATCTCATAACTAAATAGTTATTCTTGTGGGAATATTATCTTATAAAAAATAACATCATAATATGCAATGGGGAGATATGGAGAAAATGCCATTATAGTTTTTAGATATAATTCCCATTAGTGAGGAGAGACAGTGTCCTCTGAATGAAAATGAATTTTCCTTGTCTTAATAAATCACTTGAGACAAAATCGATGGATTCTATCTAGATTTACACATAAAATACTATTGTTTATGGAGGGATATACTGGCCTAAAATTATCAAAAACAAAACATTGGTGGGGTGAAAAGTGACTAGAAAAATGTGTCTTCTAGTGCAGTTAGATTTCAACTCGACTCTTGATCGTTTTTGGAACATATATAATTGTATGTAAATATTGAAACTTTGGTTCATTAGATGTTGAATCGACCACTCTCCCTATAATGACCCGAAATTTTGATTGAATTTTGATTCCTAAATTTGTGTTTTATTTTATTTTATACTCTAAAAAACTATTTCATTTGATAAAATTAGTATAATTAGAATGAGACCGTTGGGTTTCAACTGTTATATGACCATTGGTCAATATGACCATTGGAAACTAAATGATGCGATTATTGTCTCTGAATACAAGTGATCTTGGTTAATTAATATAGAAAGAAGATTTGATGGCATCATTCAGTAGTATTGGGATGATCGAAGCCCATCTAATAGAACTTGGGAAGGATGTAGCACCACTGGGCTTTTCTCTGGACCAAATCCAAGCCAATCTTCATCGTGTGAAGCTAGAATGAAATCTCCTTCATGAGATGTTCAAGATGATAGAAATTACTACTCATGTAATGTTGGCTGAGCCGCCCTCGGATAATCTCACCTTAGCACACCTTATACTTAGGTCCTATGCTGGGGTTATAAGGGGCTATGTTAGGAGACCATAACTTCTTTTTGTAATCCTTTGATAAATAAAAATTGTGATTTCTTCTTATTGTGAAGTTTGTGAATTTTAAAAATGTTTGAATAAAAGTTGGATGTATATTATTGATGAATTTTGGAAAAAAGAGATATTTTAAAATATTTATGTAAACCTTAAATAATTCATTCTGTCTAATGATTTTCAAAAAATGGTCTTCTGCAAATGTGTTCAATAAGAAATTTAGATTCTAATAAGATCAACGTAATTTTTCATGAATAGTAATTTTTGAATAGTGATTTTACGCTTAGGATTTGTAATGTGACCAAATGGATTAGTAATCTCACATAAAGAAAGCATTAATATAATATAGGTACGTTGATTAAGTAATGTGATTCAATAAAATAGGTAAATAACTGTTTCAGAAATTATTAGTCATGTTTTAGTTTTTTCGGGTGAATAGTGTTTTTTAATTAAAAATTAAATTAAAAATATTTAGAAAATTATTTTTATAAAATGGAGTTTATTTTTGAATTCAGAGCATAGATATTATGTGAAGGTAGTTTTTGGGGATTTTTTTTGAAAAAATGAATTTTCGGTGAATAGTGTTTTTATTTAAAAATTAAATTAAAATATCTGGAAAATTATTTTTATAAAATGGAAATTATTTTTGAATTCATAACATTGATATTATGTTAAGGTAATTTTTGGCGATTTTTCTGAAAAAAATGAATTTGTAGTGAATAGTAAAAATGCAGTTTTAGGGCTTCAGTATGTTTAATGACATCATAACTACATCATGATGATGTCATGAGATATTTTAAGGGATTTTAGACTTATGAATAGTAATATAAGGTATGAGGTGACCCAAGTGGCCAATACCATGAGGAAATACAACTTGTTTTTCCAATACCACCAATGAGGTGTCCCTTGGCCATTAATGTCTTGTCCCCTCACTTCGCCTATAAATACCAATCAATTATCTCATCCTTTCCATTCCAAAATCATCCTCAACGAATTTATGGTCTCTTAACCTCCCAAGGAGTCCTACCAAGGTTCCATGAAGCCCTCAAGGTCCCAACCTTTGAGTTTTAAGAGTTACGTCTTAAGGTAGGGGATCCTACCACTCTCTTTCTTTTCAAATACTCTCTTTTATGTCATTTATTTTATGCTCTATGTTCTTATGTTGGGGATGTTATTTTATATTCATCCTACTGTCTTTTTTATGTTCATATAATGAAATACCCCCTCTTTCTCTGATCAATTCATTTTAATAATGTTTAAGTGGTGCCGTTAGGCTGCTGAATTTTTAAGGGATTCTTTCACCCATCTAATTTTCATGTTCTATTTTTATGTCAAGTATTTCAAGATCCTTTTTATTATGTTGGGGTATGATATATATATCTATAGTACTGATCTTTTATTTTCATATGATGAGAGACCCTATTTTATCTTTTCAATTCATTTTCAGAGGATTTAAGTGACGTCGTTAGTCTACTAAATTTTAATAAGAGAAATCTTATTTTTTTCTTTCTTCCTTGTTTTTCATTTCATATGGTATGTATTTCAAATTTCATTACCATGTTATAATATACACTATATTCTATCACTATACTATTTTATGGATCATTTATTAGTGGGTGACCCATTTCCCCTCTCTTTCCAATGTTTTCTAAAACCCTGTAACATAGCCGTTATGCTGCAGAATTTTCGTCTCAAAATGTCTCTCTCTTTTTTTTAAAATTATTTTATTTTATGAAGTGAATACTCAAATATCTTTCTTCTACAAGGTTATTCACATATTTAACAAAATATTCTATTTTAATTATGGTATTTATATAAACTAAACCCTCTTTCCTTTTTTCGTCAGTTTAAAGTGACCTAAAGATCACGTCTTTAAAGTTGTTTTTAAAATGTTTTGACTATGAAATGAAACACATTTCTTTTATGATATATGGGTTATTTATGAAATTTTTGATGATGATATATGTGGATAATATGATAATAAAAGGAAAATTTAAGGGTGCGCCCTGATAGCACTCCAATGCATTGGGTAATGACTTAATCTCTAGAGATGACAATTTTAATTATATCTTGGTGAATAACCTTAGTAATTTTTTAATGAAACCTTCAGGATGGACCTTGGTGAAACGGAAATGATTTTATATGTTAAATGTTTTTTCCCTATATTCAAGTTATGAAACATGTTATTTTTATTATGATATGCCTCATGATCTCTTTCTCATGCCTTAAATTTATTTATCATGACCTTATTGATGTATCTCAAGATCACAAGTAAAACGTTTCTCTTGTTTCCCTTACTGGGACTTTTGCTCACTGTTTCCTTTGATGAATGCTCCCAGGTTATGGGATGCTATAATGAACTTAGGATGAACAATGAAGAAGCCTTTCAAGAGTTTAATAAGAATGTTTTATGTGGTTTTCATGTATTATGTTCCTATTTCCAAGACACTAACCCATAATGATCCTCAATTTTTTATAACGTGATGAAATTTAATGTGATAAAAATGTCGGATGCCATAATCCCTCCCCTAAGTTACAAAATAAAGACCCAAGGACACTAAAAATGGTGTCTTGGGTGACCCTGATACATGTTTTAACAACTATACTTCTATGGATGTTAAAACAAATCTAGTGGAAACCACTCATTTTCCTATCAGTGGAGGATGAGGGGAGGGAGGATGTATGGTAACGAAATGAAACAACGAAATTATGAAATAACTATTGACTCCCATATTCTGGTTTTTAAATATGGTTTGTTATACTTCATATGGCTGAGGTAATAATGACCAATCTTTTTCTAATAATCAATTCCCCTAATTTTTGGAAAATCATCTGAAATAATAGAATGGACCAAAAAGATGTAAGTTTTCTTAGATTAGTTGACCAAACTTATATATAGTTATTTCTTATAACCTTCTTTTATATAAAAAATTATTAGTGGCTCAAACAGAAGAAGCTATTACCCACTATAATTTCTTTATTTGAGCCATCTGAAACATTCTAATAACCAAATTCATTTTGAAATTTTATCTTGAAATAATTAGGAGGAAATTTTCATTGAGGGTGATTGATCCATAATGAGGGAAAAATATTTTCCAACTTCCATTAGAACCCAGACCCCATCAATGGTTGATATTTCCAATATTCCAAATGAAGATAAACCTGATGGGGGAATGTCTATAATGATCTTCCTATTGAGGTGACACTGAAAATAGAGGAATCATATTAATTTAAAGTGTTGAGTTCTCACATAACCTTCTATAAACCTTTGTATTCACTAAATAACATGTACCTATTATCTTATTAGTAATATTTTCATCACAAGGGGTAATCCAATCTTTAGAATTTACCAATTTTAAATCTCATTAGTTAGAGCCAATGTATTCTAGTTATCTCTCAATAACAATATATATGGATGTCTTTAGAATGGAATTTTCCCTTGCGAAACTTTATTTTTATGATTTCATTCCAGAAGGTGTCTGGAATTCTGATAGTGACACTATACTAGATAAAGGTTTACTAAACTTCTACCCCACTTCTTATCATCACATCTAGAAAAACATATTGAAGTTGATTTCTAGGACCCCCACTTTTGATCAATATAGGAAGCTGTAACAAATGTTCCATCAATTATTCAACTTAGGTAGTATGGTTTTCTATTAGCGAGACATTTAAGATAAAAAAATATTATCCTTAAATCATGGTACGCAGAAGTCGATAATCATGATTCACTTATGGAGGTGGAATAAAATTACAATTCTATTAGTCTCTGATCCATGACACTTCAGTTTGATTATCACTGTATGGGGGTTGCCTTAATGAAACATCCCATGGCTGGTGAAAAGGTTTCTCACATAATCAGTCTCCCTCATGAGTTAGATTCCCAAATGGTGTAACTAATAGAACACCATAAACTCTTAAATGAGTCCCTAACTAATGTAAAATGGATAGTTTCTGAGTCATAGAGTCTTCAAAATACTAAGGAGGTTGAAAATTCTAGGTTAACTGAGCTACTCAATATTATTGATCCATCATAATATTCTATTTGAAAAATTAGTCTTCTATAGAGGGCCTTTTGTGTGGTATAATTTTCCGAAATAGAGACTCCAATTTGTGGGTACTTCTATTTCTCCTATTGAAGGAAATATATGTTTTTGTTTTGAATTACTATTAATATTATTTCCTTTATTCCCTTCTAATGTTTAAATCCTAATAAAATGATAAACTACGAATGTTAACACCAAGATATCCCAATACTATTTTAATATTTAAATAGAAGGGAAATTATATTATTATTTACTAAGAACCTTAGTAAAAAGAGATTTCTTTTTGGGTGTGGGTCATGGATGGGTATAAGTAGATATACCATTATTGTATAGTAGACTTGGTCTATTTGGATGAATGATTTGACTCAAAATTATGAGGATCACAAAGTAAACTTTTGAATGAGGATTCTAATTTCTAAGAGGATTTAAAAACCATGAATATATTCTTATACATATTTTCCATGGATCATATATATTGATATGACATGGATGAGGGAACAGATTATTTCTGTATGGTTTTCTAAAGCCCATGGGACATGAAATAAAAAAATTGACTCATTTTAGGTTTTAATTGTGGACTCTAAAATATGAAAGTCTTTTAATTTGTCTCATTTTTTTACTAAGGCTCATATTAAGAAGATTTTGTGTTTTGGGACATGGAATTTTCATATAATACCCATTAAATGTTTTCTACCCAACACGTTTTGTTCATTTTCCTATCATAAATAATCACTTTTCATTGATCAAGAAATGGGAATGTTCAGTGAGAAGAGAGTCAATTTTTTTTCCAAGATTACCTTTCCAGGTTTTAGAAATGGTGATATATATCATCCTCATTATGAAAATTTAGGCCATATGAGAAACACCAATGTGGATAATGTTATAAAGTTGAACTAATTTTAAAATTTTGATTCATTCTTTATAAAAAAATGGTTGAATAAAAACCTGACATGAATATAGAGATTAATTTTGCTAATGTGGAAACCATCAATGAATAGAACACATAGTTTAAGGTCACAATTCATTGAGCATATGTTACTAATTTTTAGGGTCAAACAAATTTTACCACATATTGTTGAGTTATACGATCATACAAAGTTATCCAAATGTGTGGGAATTTTTATCCATTGATGGTGATACAAAAGCCATAATAAATGTTGGTCCTATTTATAAAATAAAACTATATAAAAATGTGGTATTTAATTTATATCCATGAATCTTAGAATATAGTGTCATGTGGTTTAGGGTCACATGATGAATGTCATCAATGGTTTTAGATTGAGATGTCGCATATTTTCCATAAAAGTTGGTTTGATGTTTGAAGTAATTACATCTAGGATATGGAATCCACTTGACTATTTATATTTATTAATATATATATATCATGAAACATGGAGATCTTAATATTGGACATTGAGATAGTGGATGTATGTAGGGGATGACTGCTGATTGCATCCAGAAGATGGGTTTCGGGACCAATATTGAAGATACTATAAGATACTTGAGTTTTTTATTGGTTTTTTGTCTTCTTGACAATACATAAATAATATTTATTATGATTATTGATGAATTTTTCTTAATGGGAATTAAGGATAAGTTTCAGATGAATTAGTGAAACTTTCTTTAACATGGTTGAATTGGTTTTGAGGTATTTTATGAAGGATGAAGTTTCTTTGAATATTTAATAGTTCGATGATAAAAAATTTTGAAAATTAGAAGACTAAATAGGAATGAGAGACCCAAAATTAGTTGGGGGATTGATTCAAATCTTCTCACATGGTCACTTTAGAGTTGTTCATGTAGTTTCTTTAGAGTTGATCATGCAGTAACATTAGAGTTGTGTATGTGGTCGATCCAAAGTTAGTCATGCAGTCTCTCTTTAATTGATCGCACATTCCATCCATAAAAATATCGATTGATATAGATCATAGTATTTTTCATGTCGTTGATTTCAATATATTTAATACAATGAGTTTATCCTCATACATATGTATTTTATACATATCTAAACCCTTTGTGGTTTCTTTATATGGTTAGTCTCTTATAATAATTTTGATGAAAATATAGGATAAAAATAAGAGATTCTATATTTTAATATCAAAAGGGTTTTTCGATGAGGAGATGTTTGGGACATTTTCCAAATATTAGAACATAAAAATTTTAGTGTGATTCTAAAATGAAAAGGATCTATATATGTAGATCTTCAATGAAAAAAATAAATTTCCTGATTGTATATTTTATCATTATTTAATATGGTTTAATGATGTATAATAAATTTTGGGATTATATTATACCACAAATGAAAGTTTTCTTAATGTATTCTATGAGTCCATGAATTCATTTTTATGCATAATTAATTAATTCAATTACCATAGAGAAAAAGGGAAGGCCATGATAAATATTGATATTATTTCATATATACGATTTTTTTAAATGTATAAAATTATGTGGAAAAAATTAGTTGGTTGCTTTTTGTTTTAATGAAGATGAATTCCAATAATATGTGGTAGTTACTACGTGAATATCTTTCATATAGTAATCACATTGATTACGAAAAGTTATATTGTAGGAGTTTTCAATTTCTAAGATTTGAGACTTTGGGAGAATTGAAATTCAAATTATCATAATTATTATTTTATAGTTAGAATACCAATTAGTGGGGTATTAAAGAATGAATATTATTCATGGGAATTATAGTGTGAATATATATTCATTCAAGGAAGATAAAAAAATGTGTCCAAATTTTTTCAAAATAAAAAAAATAGGATAGTTGGTCTTGCTATTTGTATCTAGGAGAAAGGGAAAGAGAGAGAGAGAGAGAGAGAGGATAAGCTACTACTACTACTATTCTTTTAATGTTTTTTATTCTCAATGGTGGTGTAGTGTGTCTATGATTGTATTTTATATATTATTGTGTATGTGATTTGAAGAGAATAATATTTTATCACATCCAACAACTATATCACTAACTATAAGCGGAAGATATATCAATTATTTCCAAATAAAATTTTTATCAGTGTAAAGTGGAGATACACTTGTGAATAGGATGCATCAAATCATATTAAAGAAACATAGAAGTGTGATTTTTTTGGTTGTGCCATACTTGTTGTACTCAAATGATGATTCATGTGGGTTGTGTAATCCTAGAAGAATCCATATCACACCAAGTATTATCATTCTCACATTGACTGATAAACCATGAAAATATACCATTTTCCATTGTGTTGGTGTGTTATTGGGTTTGTGAGAAGCAAATATCATTTCATTATAACTGGTGGTGAAGGGTATTTGAAGAGAAATACAAAATAGTACTGATCACTAATTCAGCCCTATTAGTGATCATTAATTGATCCTATAGTGATTATATAATGGGTCACACTATAAAAATGAGGGGATGTAAAAAGATTATAGTAATCACTATATAGGATGAAAATATTCCTACGGTTGGTAGGATTTATTGTGGGAGAATATGAAAATCTATATGAAGGTTGTGTTTGAATATCCAAACAAAGGTGTCCCTTGGATTCCAATGCACTTATTACCAATATACCTAGATGATATTTGCGGATTCACAAATTTTGGAAATGAATCATGTTCACGGAAAAGAGGAAATTATAGGATGGTTTTGATTCCCCAAAGATTATAGATACATATATAGAATACATTATTTGGGTTAAAAAATATAATATGTCATAACATTAATTTTTTATGGAATATTGAGCCAAACATGATTTGTTCAATTTTTTCAAGGGATAAATGGTGTGAAAATATTGATTTAAACCTTTCCTTATTTTTCCTCTTATTTTTTGCAAGAAATGAATTTCAAAATAATAGTGAGTAGGAACAAGATTTTTGATCAAACATCCCTTTTTGGGTTTTAACCAAATTAGTTTTGTGTATAATTATTTATTAGTATAATTTATTATGATTTGTAACTTTAAGGAACAATGTTTGATCTCTTAAATATTTTAATAAATATTTTTTATGTTCATAAAACATTGACTACAAAATTCATACATTCTACGCTGCATGAGAAAATAGAGACCCGATGTGAATGAGGCTCTATAATACTATTGGTTTTATAATATAATGGTTAGTTCTATTTTAGGTCTTGATTATTGTACTAATTTTTGAAGGGAAAACGTGGAACAATATCTCAATTTAGGGTTTGATGGATAACAATATAATAACACCTTTTTAATAGATAAAAAAGATGATGAAAATCAGTACACTATGTTTATTGGATCGGGAGTGGTGACATTGGACATGTACCCTGATTGAAAGTTAAATTTTTATTTCAAAATTCCTTTTGTGGAAACGTGGGAAACCTCACAAGGCATTACAAGGGGTCATTAAAATAGAAGTAAATCACAAAATCATTGAAGAAAAGAATGAGATTATTAAAACTAGTCACTCTATATAAAACCAATTTTAAAGTATTTACCTTGGTTTCTAGATCTTCCTTGATGATTTCTTCAAAATAATGGTCCAAATTATCCCATGTTTGAATGTATTCCTTGATATTGATCTTGTTTACATCAAGTCCTTACACCAAAATTCAATCTTGTTTATTGATCCATCCCCTTTGATTCTCATTAATTTATACTTGGATAATTATTTTGTATATCCAGCCAGCATCCACCTTTGTATCATTTATATAAAATTATCCTCTAGGGATTTATTTTTTTGAGTAGATAATGATCTCTAGGAAATTTTTTTTTTGATCTCACCATTTTATACATTCTCATCAGGTATTTTGTTGATACTTTGGGATGCTATTGATCCGTAGAAACTGAACCCTTTTCCACATGATTCACCTACATAATATTAATATTCTTCTCATGAGTCTCCTCCTAGGTTTTGACACTACAATTATTCATTTTCCCCTACCTTTCCTAGATCACCTTGTCTCCATTAGCATAGGCAAATAGAAGTTGTCCTTATTCCCCTTCATATTTCTATCCTTAAGAACTAGGTTCCCCATTGAGTCATAGGTTCCTTTTTCCCCTTCTTCCTCTTTGGGATATAAGGACTTCTACCATGCATATAGTCAATAGTGTCCATAGAAAATAGATAAGATGTTTCATCACTGGTCAAAGTGACATTCATGTTCATTATCTGAGACTAGTAGAGAAACAATTTCTTTGACCCCTACCCCTACATCCACCCGATTCTTGGAGCCATTGAGATTCCTTTTCAACTTAGGAATCACCATTTACCTACCACCATGTGGAGAATGATCTACCTATAGTTCTTCCAATACCCGGATGTTATTAGAGAGTTTCTCTAAGCTTGGAGATATCAAATGGTCATTAGGATCCTTTACTAGAGACACCCCTTCATCTATAGATTCCATCACATGATCAGCTGGTGTAGAGGGGAGCTATCTCTAACGAGCACCATGAGCATTATTCTGTATTTCAAACCCCCACCCACTATTATATGAGAGAAGAAAAGGGGAAATTGGAAGAGGGGTTTCACTGAGCGTCCCCTTCTCGAGGCACTAGCTTCTTAGACCAAACCGAATGTAGCCATTAGAATTCCCAGCCACCATTAGGACATAAATAATTTGTTCAACCTTCTTCAAAATAAGAAATTTGTGACCTATAGTATCATGTAAATCAAAAGTGTGGCTCGCAATTGGAACTGAGTTTCAAGACGAGGGACATACATTATGAATGTTTTTCAAATGATAACACAACAACCAAAAAATCAAACCAATTTTCAAAAACAACCAGTTGAAGGGAAAAAAAGTTCTTCATCAAACACGATCCAAATAGCCTCAACCAGGGCCTTGTAGATGTCATTATCCAAATATATGTAGGGAATAAAGGTAGTGCACAGGGATTTCGAGCATTCTTCGAAGGCTAGTAATCTCCAAATGATATGTCTCATCGTATAAAGGATTTTGGAGTTTTATAAGGGAAGAAGATGTCATAGAAAACATACCCAAATAAAAAAATGGGTGGGGGTAATGTTTTTAGTGGAAATCATACCTCCATAGAAGAGAAAATAATTGAGAACCCTCATAGCATCAATGCCCCTTGGACCATTACAGAACAAGATCACCAACATAGGAAAAGCATATTCGAATTTTGTGAGGGTCTTGAAGGCCAACCACAATATGTTCTTATAGGGGACAAGAGTCGTTGACGAATCTTTCAATGTTTTCCAACTATGTTCATTATTGACTAAAGCATGAAACCATATAAAACCCATGGATAGATGACACCTCTGAGAAATCTTGGATGGAATGAGTAAGCTAAAGATCTCCTCAATGAAAATGGGGGTCTTTCGAGTATTATAATATTCATGGGATGTTATATAAGATCATTGGATTTGTGAATGGGGAGAAATCCTAGGGGGAAGGTGGATCTTCCATTGCTTCTCCCCCGAGGGGATGATTCCACCATTAGGGATCCATGGGGAAGTAAATAAATGAGTAGGGAATCCATCTTCAAAACCTCGATAAAATAGATCTAGGCCAGGTGAGGCTAGATCTGAAGGGAATCTACGTGGTTGAATGAATTGTGGCCCAAAGTGCTTCTGCATTGCTCGATCCGAGGAGGTGGATCATGGCCAAAAGAAGATAGGACAAAGGATTTGTGCTTAGGAGAGCAGTGACAAGGTGAAGGAGTGGGTAGAAATTGGGATGTAGGGATGAGGGATACAGTGTCGATGGGTGGTGATGGGACGAGGGAGAGGGAAACAATGGGGTGAGGGAGAGGGCTTCGATGTTCAGTGATAGGGTGAGGGAGAGGGTGAATATGGGATGAGGGAGAGCACATCAATGGGGAGTGACATGATGAGGGAGAGGTTGTCCAACCATTAAGTTACCATCACATAGTGAGTTTTACTTATTATTACACATGAGAAATGTAATCAATAGACGACCACCAACTACTTTTGAATGATTAGTTCTACTGTAATGCTATGTGGGAAAATGAAGATTAGAGGATCCCATCCTTATAATGAAAACATTCATCTGGTTGGTGCGATTTATTAGAGGTTCATATACAGATCCATATGCAGGGAATGTATGCATATCCAAATAGAGGTTTCCCTTATATATTAATTCAATTATTATTTTAATCCATGTAATATTTGTGAAAATCTTATAAAATTGGTAATATGTATATTATATGGGAAGGGATTTTTAAAAAATGAGATGAATGAATTCTAAACCTATGTATACCTTGGTTGTGTTGTTGTATTCCATTGGAAAGGAATGGAAATGGGTGATAGTTGTGGGAGGGAAAAACACTAGGGAATTCAATAGTAAATAAATTTTTTACCCCATTGTAGGGTCCTATATATCAGATTCTTCCAAGGGTGGACGTCAAACTCTCCATCATCTCCCAAGGGAGGATGTCCATCAATTATAAATCTTTTCAGGTGTTGTTTCTTATAATTAAAAAACCCAGTTAAGTCTACAAATAAATTTACTAATGCTATTTGGAGGAGTCATATCATTATTAATCTTCATCTTCTAATTCTCAAGATCCCTATTTTGGGTTAGATATTTTATTTTGTGGTTGTGTTTATTTTATCTAGGATCTATGGTTAAGGCTATATGAGTGGTTGTCTACTTAAAAAATTTAGGTTTTCTAAAATCTATTTCCCATAGTCTTGATGTTTTTCATGTGTATTTGGTTTGTTCTATTATCCGAACATGCTACACCGTTAGATCATTGTTTAATAATAAGGTATTGGGGGTTTTGAGGTTTTTTTAGACCCTTCAATGATCATGTTGGGTCAGTAAAATACTACGATAATGAATCTATTCCCATTCATGGGTTATTCCAATCCATTATAATGATAAAATGTTGTATAAATAATAGAAAAAAGGGTTTATTAGTATAAACCGATTGGAATTATTTAATGGATTTTTAGCATAGAATAAGTGTTTATTGGAATTGATTGAAAATTAAATGGTCTATAATAGATAATTTAAGAAATGGATAATTGTTAAAGGGGAATACCTAATTTTTTAATGTGTGATAAATAATATTTCCCAAATTCGATATTAGAATGAAGGATAAAATGGTTTAACGTGTAGTTGGGTAAAAGGTATTGTGTGTCTTAGAACATGGTGAACAATGATTGTTGGAATAATTTTTTCATTTTAATGTGTAAAATGGTTATTGATGATGAAGCTTGGAAATTTTGGAATAATGGTATGTGTGAGGATGTTGGTCTAGGGATTCTCCACTTTAGGTTGGACCAAAATGATGTTGTGATCACCACTAATGTTATGAACGTCTTGGTAATTTGAATGATGTAATGTTCATTAATAATTTTGATATGGGTAGGTAATTGGCCTAATGATCTTTATAACCTAAATATTAATTTCTTTAGTAATTCCCCTTTCCATATTGATGTTTTTAATCACTATGGTATATTATTTAGACTTCTGGTGTGGGATAAAAAAAATTTCTTGGTTGGGTGTCATAGAGGAACCCGAGATCCAAAGAATCTAATTGACAATTGTTAATTTCAAAAACCTATTTTACTATTATTTTATTCTATATTATGAATTTCACATATATATAAATTATTTTTTGATTATATATTTATTTATCCACCATTGGTGGTGGCCTACTAATTTTTATTTGAAACTTGCTCAGGCAGTTGTTGGTACCCGAGTTGATTTCGTGGTTAGAAGTCTTGATAAGGGAAAAGTATTTATGATAAATGGATAATTTGGGAATTTGTATAGAGAATGTTTCAGGGTACCATGCTTGAATTTGAGACTCATTTTGGGATTTTTTGTTGTTTCTTTCTTTTGTGTTTTCAATTTATATATATAACTATCACAATGTGGCATATTTCCTGGATTAGATGTGGGTACTTATTATGTTTTTTGGATTTTCTCACAAAGTTTATGGTTATTTCTAGAAACTTATCTCATTATTTCATATTATTACAACTATTTTTACCATGATAAATAAGGTATAGTATCACTATGTTTTTCATTAGACCATTATTGCTAGTCGGTAGCCTCTATCATATAAGGATGTATGTGTGAGGTCAGGTAGCGAACTGATTCGACTACTATTTTGAGTGAGTTGGGATAAGATGAAAAAAAGGCCTTTCGGATCATGATTTCAAGGGAAATAATAAATTTTCAACTATTTAATGATTCAACTATAATGAGATGGTGCACTATATGAATGAATAGACAAGTGTTAAGGTAAATTGACTCAGAAAAGGAAAGTGAACAAGTCCATGCTTATGTGATCAATATAATGGAGTTTGAAGTTATTAAATATGTAGTCATGGGTATGATTATCATAAATACAAATTTAGATGAGGATTTATTTTATTCTATACCACTGTATTATTTTATTTCATCAGTGTTTTCAAAGAAAATTAGATATTTTCCTAGCACATTAATAAGGGAATTGTTAATCAAGACTCATAGCGGAAATTTTACTATAGAAAGGATATGCCAGTTTCTTTCCATTATTTCACATAAACATACCCTTTTTAAAAACATGATTATTAAATCATTGGTTTATTTTTATGTAATACTTTTTATGGATTTTATTTCAAATTATAATGTGAAAATTTAATACAAAGCGAAGAAGTTTAAAATTTTTAGGAGATATACAATTAATAATCTTTACATGGAAGACCATATCATCTGAATCATGACTGAATTCACCTCACTTATCCCTACATAATTAAATTCTAGGAGAATAATATAAAACACAACCTATTAATTGAGAAGGTGTCCTTAAAATAGATGATGTACCTATTTTGCAGGAAAAAAAATCGATGTGTTTCCTAAAGAAGACCCAAGACACCCACATGAGCATGAAATTGAGTTTTCAATTGATCTTATACATACTGAAAACCATATATCTAAGAATACCTATAGGATGGATGCATTATAATTGGTGTAAATTTAGAAACAACTATATGAGTTATGCATGAAGGGATTTATATTCCCTATTGTTTCACTAAGAGGATCCCTATTTCTTTTTTTAAGAAGAATGATGGGTATATGAGGTTGTGAATTTACTATAAGGAAATTGATTCCATTACTAAAAAGAAAAAGTATCCTCTTCCAAGCATTGATGATTTGTTTTCTCAACTTCAATGAGATAATAAATTTCAAATATTATCCTTTGCCCTGGGTATTATCAACTACAAGTAATGAAGGAGGATATTAGAACGGTGACATTTGTTACGAGGTATGGACACTATGAATTTATTGTAATTCCATTTTTATTGAATAATGAACCCTATATTATTATGGATTTTATGAACCGAGTATTCATGTATTTTCTTGATAATTCCATTATTGTAGTTTTTGATGATATCCTAATATACAGTAAAATATTTGTTGAGTATAAGAGTCATTTTTGAATCATTATTAATACTCATAATGAAAAGGATTTATAAGGAATATTTAATAAATGAAAATTTTAGCTTCAAGTTGTTTCTTTTACATGAAATATTGACAATAAATATAGAATATCATTTGATACTTGAATGAAAAATGTAGTGATGGAATGGACTATACCAATGACTATATTTGAAGTATGTAGTGTACTAAGATTATTAGGTTGTTATCGATGAATGTTTCAAAATTTTACTCAATTAGCTAACCTGTTAACTAAGTTTACATGTAAAAGGGTTAATTTACTATGGTAAAATAAAATCAAGCAATGTTTTGAATAATTAAATAGGATGTTGTTCAATTCACTAGTATTGAAATTATCATCAGGAAGGGATAGATTTGTGATATATAGTGATGTAATAATGAAAAGACATGGATGTTTCCTTATGTATAATGATATAATTTTCACCTATATATCAATGTAGTTAATGATTCTGGAATAGAATTATCGAACTCATGATCTTTAGTAGGAAACTATAATTTTTTAATTGAATATATGGAACCTTTATGGTAAAAATGTGAAATAAATATGGATTAAAAAAGTTTTAAATATATCATCAAATAGAATGATATAAACATGTGGAAAAGGTGTAACACCCCAATCTTCCACAGTACACTTCTCTTTGAATAATAAAATAGCTTGCGCTGTACGCAACAACACGTTCTATCAAACCATGACCAATAAAACATGCCATTATGAATAGTGATACCCACCTTTTAAAATTTTATAAATTTTATTTTTCAAAACAATATTCATTTTTGGATTCGGAATATCATAATTAGCTTAGGGTGAATATTTGGTATTTTTCAGAAAACATTCAATTTTTTATGAACAGTGAAAAACACTGGGTTATTGTTTAAACCTGAATATTTATTTACATAATTAGTTATTTTATTTAAATTTATTTTAGGTAAAAATAGATACATAATACCTACATTTGTTCAATTTAATTCATTGGAGTCGTTTTATAATGAAATTAGATATATAACATTTTATTGAACTTTTTAACGTCTTTTACCCACCTTATAGGAACGTTATCAAATTTGAATAAAACGTAATTTTACTTCTTATGTTAATTGAATTTAAAAAATAGTAATTAAATGGTGGAAATAAATAAGTAAATTGTTGTTCAATGAGATGAAAATAATTTTTGGTGAATAGTATCTTTTGGATTTTATTTACCACCGTTAAAAGTAAATAGGGTAATTAATGGTAAAAATAATATTATAATTACCCTAAAAGAAGTCCTAATTCTATTAAATAAGTTTATATCAACCAAAATCAACCATATAAATAAAATATGATCCTCTTTGAGCCACTTGGGTTATATTAAGACATTTATTATATTTTATTTAAAGAATATTTAAAAGTATTAAATTGAAATTTTAATAACTAATTTTTTTTAATAAAGGGTTATACATAAGATAAATTTGACTATAAATATTAATTATAAAGATAGTTATATTTCATAAATAATGGAATTTTATTTATAATATTTTTACATTAAATAAATAAATTTATTTATGACACAATGATGATTCAGTCATTACCTTATTAATGAAGGATTAAAATAATTGATATTACAAATATAAATATAAATGTAAATTGAGACTTATGATGCATTTAACGAATTTTATAGATTAATATGACATGTTAGTATTGATTTAAAATATTTATTTCTATGTAATCATGTTTTTTTGACTTAAAAAAACAAATATCAAATGTAGTCAAAATTGACATAAATGAGTTTTTAAAACAAATACCATATTATTAAATGACATAATATTCTTAAAAATCTATGTTTTATCCCAAATACCTACATAATGATATATATTTCATAAATTAACCACTTGGGTTTCTCATGGAATTTTATAGTATGTTTATTAACTATGTAATATAAAAATACAAGAAGACATTATAAAGGTTAAACTATTTAACAAAGAGTTAAATCTATAATATAGGGTTAATATGGTGGCCTAAACCTATATAAAACCCATTGGTTGAGATGTTGTCAATTCAAACCCACCTTAGGCTATAAATAAATCTTTTTGGATCCATTATAAACAGAATATGATTGTATAAAAATTTAATATTTCTAGCTTTTCCTAATGTCACCCTCACCTCTCTTATAAAAGGGTACTTCCCCTTCGCTCAAAATCACACCTCCAAATCCATTTGTCTCAGCCAAACCCTGTGAAGATATCTTCCCAAATACCCTCACTTCAACATATAGGCCTTAATTTAATCAGAAATCCATCCTAATGATCCCTTTTTATCTAATCAAGAGGCAGCACTCAAAGAAGAGGTTAATAATTTCATCACCTCTTTCAAAGTTTTGTTCTTCTTCCACTTCATCTTTCTTTGTTCTTTCTGACCAAAATAATAACTCCAGTACCTTCAATATACAGTGATGTTATTATAAATATGGTGTGACCACATTCATTATTCTATTAATCCTATGAATGACAAAGTCACCATATCTGCATATGTAAGGATTACTCTCTCCACGTCATAGTGTAGTTTGTTATTCAACACTGAATCATTTGGATGGGTATAATAATGATTATAATTGATGTAAATAATAAATATAAAATATTAGTGATTATTTATATATTATATACCACCAATTCCATGTGATTTCACCATCAATGAAATGTTATTTTCACCTGTGCGTACGTACGGATTTCCGTCTCCATGAAAGTGGTGAGATTCATTCCCCATCGTAACCATTCAAGAATAATTTTTATTTTATGATTAAAAATAAATTTTAAGAACATAATATCATTTTCTATAAGAATCAAATACATCTTATCCATCAAAAACATGACTTACTTTACAAAACATGTAAAGGAAGACGATTCTGTTAACACTCGAAACAATGATAGTACTAAAATATTATTAACAAAACAATATTAAAAGATAATATATAATATCATATTTATGTATATGGTTCTTGTATAATTTAATAACAATTATTTACCTATAGTAAATGAGTTTATCTTACCCTAGACCAAGGAACAATACAAGGGAAGGGTTTATTTTACAATCTCTTAATTATCCGAGGTTGATTATAGGTGAGTATCTAATGGGACCTCTTTATCATCCACTTTTTTGTTTCTTAAAAATTTATTTCAGAACATTTTTACTATTTACTATACTATAGGATAATGTCATTTATACACTTTTTTGAATTTTTATAAAATGGTTTGAAAGGAATCTTTTCTTCCCTTTCCAAATAAGGTGCTTTAGGACCTTTTCAAAAAATTAAGGTAAAAATGTTTTTTTAACTTATACGGAAGGTGCATCTATTTTCCGCCATTAATATTTTAAAAATAAATGTTTTATTTTATAATTTTGTGATGTTAAGTTGATTTCAAACTATAAAGCGATATTTCTCTCAAACAGTTTTGATTTCATCTCTATCAACGTCATTTGATGGATTTTACACTTATTTGAAGTTGATTTATTATGATACAATCTTCCATATTGTATTGTTGGTTTTGTTATATGTTTGACAATGGATGCGTTATTTTATACCATTCATGGTTTATGGTTAATGTATTAACATTTTTTATGCTATTTTTAATACGAATGTTTATGTTATGTTTCAACCTTTTCGTATGAGGAATGCATTAGACTTAGTAAGTGATGGGTGGAGACCGCTATTTCTCCTCAATGAATCGGTATCTATCATGAGACAATTTAGTGTCTTTGCACATGTCTATGAAAAAATATTATTTGTAGTCTTGGCACGAGGCCTTGACTATGTGGTTATGATGTCCGACATTAAGCATTCCACCATTATAAAATTGGCTATTGATATTACATGTGATTATTCCACTAGTAGAATATACATGTGAATAAGTAAATTAATTTATTTTATTAATATTTCCCATATTATGATGAATTTTATGTTTAAAAGTATTTTGTTTTAGTTTTATACATTTCTTTAATTGTTTTTGGTTATTTACGATAGTTTCTGCTATATTGTTACCTTTACTAAGCATCGGAGCTCACCCCTTTCTATGTTTTATTTTCTTCAGGATGAGAAGAAGTATATTATTACTGAACTATAGGGATAATAAAAGGGATATGAATGTGTTAAAAGGATACAAAATGATTTTGTTTTTCATTTAATATCGTAATGTAAAACGTATGTATGTATCTAGTACTTCCAAGGATACTAAACTGATCAGTCTTTCAAGATTAGATCCTTTGTGATCATGACGATCTTATATATTTATGCACCAACTCTGGGTAACTAGGTTCTGGGAATTACAGTTTCTATCAAATAAAATTTATTACAAACCTTCGAAGCTAGATTTATAAAAACTCTGATTAGAGAACATTACCCTAAGATAGACTTTGAGGATTAGTATATATGAACTTCCTAGAATTTTGTTAATGTAGAAATTTTATTAGCTTTTCAAGAAATACATCCCTATCTTGATATGAGCAGGAAGAGGCGACTCTATAAAAGATGTACCTAGGAGAGAAAACTCCAACAAGATGTTTTGGGCTTGACCGAGGGTATCTGAGTACACGATAATGGGCATCGCCTCACTATTGGTTACGACACTCCCGAGTGATATTCTTAGGATAATTCATATTTTCCATACAAACCATTATGAATGATTTATGATTATATTACTCCTTAAGGAAAACATTTTTATGATAATGGATTATATATATAAACTGTTCAATTTATGGTAAGTGTTTTAAAAGATTGGAATAATGTAATGCGATTCATAAATTAATCTAGTGTATTCTATTTCTTAAAAATGGCGCCTACTGGAAGGAATGGAAACCATATCAATGCACATAATCTATGTAGGTATTTCTCTCCTACTAAAGGTAAATATAGTAGATTTGTTGATGCAAATGGTGATGAAAAACTTATTACCATACTAGGAAAACTCACTCAGGTTATTACTAATAACCTTACCCATATAGAGAACCCGGATCCCCAATGCGGAGGATCAATGTTAGGCCTCTTCTTGACTTAACGACCGATAACATTCAATGGTACTAAAAATCCATTTGTATGTGAGAAATGGATATGTTCCATAGAGAAAATATTTCATGCTTTGGGATGTAGTGAATGGGAAAAAATTGTCATGGATGTTTATCTCCTCATGAGAGATGCAGATCAAGGGTGGTCAGTAATTCAAAAAACAAAGGATGATGAAAAAGTATAAAATATTGAATATATGGATTATAAAGGGATTTTCATAGAAAAATAATTTCCTCATGACCATCGAGTGGACATGGTAGGATGATTTATGAGTCGGAAGCAAAAGGAGGATTAGAATGTCGCAAAGAATGAGACAAGGTTAGAAAGGCATTCAACATATTATATACGTAACCCAAGGAGTAATATTGATCAATTATATGATGGTTTAAAACCATTTCTCCATTAGGAATTAGTCTCATAATCCTTCTCATCGAACAAAGATATTGTCTCATGTTCTATCAATATAGAAAAGGAATTCTCTAATTCATACGACTTTAAAGAAAATAAAAAGAAGAAGAGATGTACTAAACACTCCGAAAATTGAAATAAGGGGAAGAAGGGAAAAGTTGAATTTCCATCATGCAGTAAATGTGGGAAGAAACACCCTAGTACTTTCCTGAAGGGAATGGGATTCTACTACAAGTGTGGAAAAAAAGAAAACCAAACTCGTTATTGCAAGGGAAAGAAAAGGGTTTTCAATGTTGAATGATACAATTTTAGGGAAATGGGTAATTAAGAAAATGAATCTCCTAAGAGCCAAGGAAACATATCTCATAAAATTATATGGGAGAAAGGCCAAGATTATGTGATCACAACTGCTGAGGTCGAAGCTCCAAATGACGTGATGGTTGGTAATTTCATGGTTTCCTCATATTTAGCCAATGATTTATTTGATTCTAGATAATCTAATAATTTCATATCTTCGTAGTTTTATAAGAAAATTAGATATTTCTAATTTGATTTAACAATGGAGTTGTTAGAAAAAACTCTTAAGGTAAGTATCAATGCAATAATTTTTTTTGAATCAGTTCCCATTAAGGAATATTGATGTTATTTATCTAATAATATCATCATCCTACCCATGATGGAATTTGATATAATCCTCAGTATGGAATGTCTCTCGGACCATAATGAAAAAATTTATTGTAAGAATGAGGATAATTTTTTGGATAACGATAAGAAGTACCTTATCTTTAGTGTAGAAACATCACAAATAGATTCTTATCTATATCCACCCCTAGTATCTCTACAAAATTAAATTACTATGGAGGAATAGAATTAAATAACTATGGGCGAGGAAAAGAATATATGAATATAGAACATTCCTATTGTACAAGAATATGTTCATGTGTTTCCGGAAAATTTACTTGGGCGTCCTCCAGAATGAAAAATTGAGTTTTCCATTAATATAATTCCTTGTTAAAGGCTAATATCAAAGACCCCTTATTTAATTGTCACTTTGGAATTAGTGTAACTTATGAAAAAACTAGAGGAATTGATTAATAAATGATTTATTCACCCTAATGTTTCTCCATGGAGAGCCCCTGTTCTTTTTGATAAGAAAAAGACAGATCTATGAGGTTGTGCAATGACTATAAGGATATCATTAATATAACAATAATGAAAAATTATCCCCTACCTCGCATTGATGATTTATTCAATCCACTTCATGGAGCTTCATATTTTTCAAAGATTGACCTTCGATCTAGATATAAACATGTTGTTTGTGAAGAAGGAATACATTCTAAAGAGAGTATTTTGTACCGGGAATGGGAATTTCAAGTTTATAGTAATGCCTTTTGGACTGACTAAATAACCCTATATTTTCATGGATCCAATTAATAGTGTTTTCAAGGAATATCTTGATGACTTTGTAGTGGTATTTATTGATGACATCACGGTATTCTCAAAAAGCTACTATGATCATGAAAATCACTTGAAAACTATTCTAAAACCCCTCAGAATAAATGAATTATAATGGGATGTTTAGAAAGTGTGAACTTTGGCATTAGGAAATTTCATTTTTGGGCCAAATTGTCTCTAAGGATGGAATCTATGTTGATCATTCAAAGACCAAGGTAATCCAAGAATGGCCAGCACTGATGAGTATAAATGAGGTACACAGTTTCATTTGTTTATCCGGTTACTGTCGGCATTTTTTCAAGAATTTTTCCCGATTGTAAAACACATTAACCAAGATCACTCGTAAAGGGGATAAATTTGTCTGTACAAAAGAGTGTGAAGAATCTTTTGAATAACTAAAGAGAATATCAGTCAATGCACTTATCGTTACACTACCATCGGGGGACGATGGATTTTTTATTTACAATGATGATTCAATGATAGGACATTGTTATGTCCTTATGAAGAATGATAGAGTTATTACATATGCCTCATGACAGCTAAAAATTCATGAACAAAACAATCCCACTCATGATCCGGAGTAAGCAGCAGTAATATTTTCTTTGAATATATGGAGACACTATCACTATGTTAAAAATGTGAGATATATATACTGATCACAAGAGTTTGAAGTATATTTTCTAATATAATTAAATCAAAATGAGGCAAATACAATGTCTTGGACTACTCATGGATTATGATTTCACAATACACTACCACCCGGGGAAGGAAAATAGGGTGGTAAATTCTTTGAGAAGAAAAAATCATGGAGTTTTGAATAAGGTGAGTTTTGAAAGGGATCATATGTTCATGGATCTAGTAAAGATGGATATGGGAATATTCATGGACGGTGAAACGTCAATAATTTTTCAAATGGTTGAAAAACCATATTTACTAGAAAAGATAACATGTTTTCATACTGATGATGAAGAGTTTGAAAAGAAAATTAATGTTGTGAATGGTGGGAGAATGATTGACTTCGTATATGAAGATGGAAATTTGAAATTTGGGAAAATACATTGTGTTCATGATATACCTGATCTAAAAAGGTAATTTTTGGATGATTATTATATCTGTAATTTCTATATACACCCTGGTAGCACTAAGATGTATAGAGATTTGAAGGATCATTTTTGGTTGGACAACATGAAGAGGGATATTGTTGATAATGTGTCATGATGTATGGTTTGTCAACACGTTAATGTAGGAAGAAAACATACTAGAGGAGTCATGAAACCTCTTCCCTTACCTAAGTGGAAATGGGATGATATTACGATGGACATTGCCATGGGGATACCAATGTCTCCTAGAAGGAATGATGTAATATGGGTCATTGTTGATCATTTTACCAAGTCAACACATTTTCTTGCTACAAGATAAGATTTACCACTTGAACATCTTACAAGACTATATATTAATGAATTTGTAAGAGTTTATGGAGTACTCGTATCAATTGTTTCTGATCGTGATCCCCATTTTACATCAAGATTCTGGAAAGGTCTTTAGAAGACCTTGGATACTAAAGTTCGTTTGAGCACTGCCTACCACCCTTAAACTGACGGGCAATCCGAACAATTTATTCAAACCATAAAATACATATTGATATATTTCTCCCTTGACTTTCATGGTTTGTGGGATCAATATTTACCTCCGGTAGATTATTCTTATAACAATAGGATTCATTCATGTATTCAGATGGCACCTTATAAAATGTTATATGGAAAGAGATGTCGCAGAACAACTTGTTGGGATGATGTTAGTGAATGAAAACTTGTTGGCCCAGAACATGTTGAGAAAATAATGGAAAAGGTGAAGGTTATCCAAACCCACATCAATGCAGATCTTTGTAAGAAAAATAGAATTGATGATAACCGAAGGAAGGATTTGGAATTTCGAGTATGTGATCATGTTTTATTGAAGGTATATCCATGGAAGGGTGTTATCTTATTTGGTAAGAAAGGAAAATTAAGTCCAAGGCACATCAGAACTTTCAAAATTCTAGAAAAAATTAGAGTTATAGTTTATTGTTTGGAAATGCCTCCATGTCTCTCCAAAGATCATGATGTGTTCCACATATCACTATTATGAAAATACATGCATGTACCAATGCATGTACTCACCTATGAAGAAATAGAACTGGAACCCGATCTGTCTTATTGTGAAGATCCTATCAAGATTTTATATACCAGAGAAAAAGTGATGAGAAACTGGATGGCTCGTCTGGTGAATGTTCTAAGGAGAAACCATAAGATAGAAGAGGCAACGTGGGAACCCTAGGAACTTATGATGAAGAACCACACAAATATTTATATGCTGTAATATTCTAGAAATTTATAGGATGAAACTATCTGAAGGAGAGAAGAATGTAACACCCCAAGCTTCAATGATTTTCTTCTCTTTGAATAATACAATAGCTTGCGCAGTATGCAACTTTGAGTTCCAAGACACCATGGCCAATCAAACTAGTCGTTATGAATAGTGATACCCACATTTTTAAATTTTATATATTTTATTTTTCAAAATGGACTTCATTTTAGGATTAGCAATATCAAAATTATCTTAGGGTTAATTTTTTGTATTTTTCTGAAAACTTTCAATTTTTTATGAATAGTGATAAACACTGCGTTATTGTTTAAAATCAATTTTTTTTTTATAATTTGTTCTTTTATTTTAATTTTTTATTTGTAAAAATAGACAGATAATACCTATATATGATCAATTTAATTAATTGTATTCATTTTATAATAATATTAGACATATAAAATTTTATTGAACTTTTTAACATCTTTTACCCACCTTCTAGGCACGTTAGCAAATTTGAATAAAACGTAATTTTACCACTTCTGTGAATTGAGTTTTTAAACTATAAGAGACATGGTTGACATCAGTATGTAAAATGTGGTTCAATAGGATGAAAATAATTTTTGGTGAATAGTAACATTTGGATTTTATTTACCACGGTTAAAAGTAAATTGGGTAATTAAAGGTAAAAATGATATTATAATTACCCTATCACATGTCCTAATTCTGTTGGATAAGTTTATTGGACCAAAATATACCTTAGTAATAAAATATTTTCCTATTTGATCCAATTTTATTAGATTAGGACATTTATTATATTTTATTTACAAAAGAGTTAAAATTGTTAAATTCAAATTTTAATAACTAAAACATTTTTAATATAGGGATATACATAAGATAAATTCAACTATTCATATTCTATAGAAAGATAATAATATTTCATACATAATGGTCTTTTATTTATAATTTTTATACTTTAAAAAATTAAATTTATTTACGACACAATGATGATGCATGAATTAGCTTATTAATGAATGATTAAAATAATTGATATTATAAATATAAAAATAAATGTAAATTGATAATTCTGATCAATTTCCTGAATTTTCTAGGTTAACATGACATGTTAGGATTTATTTAATGTATTTTTCTGGAATTAATCATGTTTTTTTGACTTTCACTAAAAAATACTAAATAGAGTCAAAATTGATAAAAATGAGTTTTTAAAACAAATACTATATTATTAAATGAAATAACATTTCTAAAAATATAATGTTCATGAAAATGACTTATATAATGATATATATGTCATTAATTAAACACATGGGGTTCTTTTGGAATTTTATAACATGTTTATTAACCGTGTAATATAAAAATAGAAGAAGACATTGTCAAAGTTAAACTATTTAACTAAAGATAAATATAAAATATAAGGTCAATATGGTGACCTAAGAATGTATAAAACCCATTTTTTGAGTGTTTTTCGACCTAGAAGCTCTTTATCCTCTAAAGAAATTCTTTTGGGGCCATTATAAACCAAATATAATTGTATAATAAATTGATATTTCATGATTTTCCTAAAGTGACCCTCACCTCTCTTATAAACGGATACTTCCCTTCTCTCAAAATAACACCTCCAATGCCATTTTTCTCGAACAACCCCTGCTCAAATATCCTCCCAACTACCCTCACATCATCCTACAGGCCTCACTTTTATCATAAAAACAACTGAAGGATCTCTTTTGATGAAATCAATAGGGAGCACCCGAAGAAGAGGTAATAATTTCATTACTTATTTCGAAGTTCTTTTCTTCTTCAACTTCTTCATTATTTTTTCCTTACATACCAAAATAATAAATCATGTAACTTTTAAATACTGTGATATTATTATAAATATTTTACAATCATATTCATTATTCTATCCATCCTATGTATGACAAAGTCACCACACATGTGTATGTACGACTTACCATCTCCACGTCGTGGTGTAGTTTGTTATTCAAAATTTCATCATTTGGATGGGTAAAATAATGATTATAATTGATGTAAATAATAAATATAGAATACTAATTATTGATGTTATATTATATACAATCCAATTATATACTATTTCACTATTAATATAATGGTATTGTCGCTCGTGTGTATGTACGAATTACCATCTCCACGAACGCGATGAGATTCATTCCCCATCATAACCATTCAAGAATAATTTCCATTTTATGATTAAAAATAATGTTGAATAACTTAATATCATTTTTTATATTAATAAAATACATCCTATCCATCATAAACATGACTTAAAAAACCAAACATATAAAGGAAAACAAATCAGTTAACACCAGAGACAATGATACTACTGAAATATTATTAACAATACAAATTTAAAAGATCATATATAATATCATATTTATATATATGGTTATTTTATAACTTAATAACAATGATTTACCCTCTACCAAGAAACAGTAAAAGGTAAGGTTTGATTTTACAATCTCTTTTTAATCTGAGGATGTTTATCCATCAATATCTACTAGGAACTCTTTATCATCCACATACATGTTTCTAAAAAATGTATTTCAAAATATTATTACAATTTAAGAGACTATTGGTTAAAGTTATTTATACCCTTGTTTTAATTTTAATAAAAAAAATTTAAAATAATCTTTCTGTCTCTGTTCAAATAAGGTACTTTATGACAGTTTCAGAAAATTTAGGTAAGAATGTTTTTTTAACTTATACAGGGGGTGAATCTATTTTCTTCCATTATAACACCTTCGAAGCTTCCCCTTCAATCTTATAAGAATATATTAAAAATAAATATATTCTTTTATAATTATTTTACTATTAAATTATTTCAAAATAGAAATAGATATTTCTCTCAAACAGGTTTGATTTCATCTATGTCAACATCCTTTGATGGATTTTACACTTATTTGAAGTTGATTTATTATGATACAATATTCCATGTTGTATTGATGGTTTTCTAATATTTTTGACTTTGGATGTTTTATTTTATTCCATTCATGGTTTACGGTTAAATTATTAACATTTCATATGATAGTTTAAATATTAATGTTTATGTTATGTTTCAACCATTTCATATGAGGAATGTATTGTACTTAGTAAGTGACGGGTGGATCCCACTATAGCTCCTCGATGCATCGGTAGGTCTCAAGAGACAAAAAAGTGACTTGGCACAAGGCCTTGACAAAATATTATTTGTAGTCTTGGCACGAGGCCTTGACAATATGGTTCTGATGTCCAACATTATGCATTCCATCATTATGAAATTGGCTATTGATTTTACAAGCGATTTTTCAACTAGTAGAATATCCATGTGAATAAGTAAATGGAATAATTTGATTTATATTTTCCATATTATGTTTATTTTTAAGTTTGTGTTTTAGTCTTATACATTACCTTAAATGTTTATGCTTATTTATGATAGTTTCTGGTATATTTTTATCCTTACTGAGCATCTGAGCTCACCCCTTTCTATGTTTTATTTTTTCCAGGATGTGAAGAAGTATATTATGACTGAACTCAAGGGATAGTCTAAGAGAGATGAATGTATTAAAAGAAGTAAATATTTTTTTTATTCATTTTATAATTTAATGTAAAACTTATTATTGAATCTATAAAATCCAAGGCTACTGAACTAATCTATCTTTCGAGATTTGATGCATTGTGATCATGCCAATGTTATGTAATAATGCACTAACTCTAGGTATGTTGGGTCGGGGCATTACAAAAGGTGGTGGTTAGCAATACACTAGGATTATGATATCATAATTCACTACAACCCTCTAAATGGAAATAATATGATTGATCAATTGAGTATGATGGATCACATAGTTTTGAATAAAATGAGGATTAAAAAATATCCTATATTCATGGATTCAGTAAATGTAAATATTATAATCATTAAAGAAGGGAAAATATCACATCTATTAAAAATTATTTCCAATCCACCCTTATTATATAAATTCAGAATTTATCTCCTAGATGACAAGAATATTAAAAATAAAATAAAAGTTTTTAATGATGGGAATTTGAAATAATTAATTTATGAATGTAGTATATTGAAATATGGAAGTAGGATACATGTTCCATCTATACCTGAGATGAGGAGAGAATATTTATATGAATCCCATATCTCAATTATTTCGATACAACATAGTATAACTAAAATGTATTAGGAGTTGAATGAATAATTAATCTGGAATAATATGAAATGATAAATTTCGTACTATATATTAAGATGCTTGGTTTTAAAAAAGTTAAATGCTAAGAGAGAACATCTTAAAGGATTATTGCATCCTATACCTATTATTGTCTTAAAATGGGATGACATTACAATAAAATCTTTCACTATATTTCCAAATACTAATGGAATGAATTATTCCATATTGGTTATTCATGAAAAACATACTAATTTTTTGGTAGAATGGAAGATTTATCTCTTGAGTTCCTCACAAGACGCTGTATTAATGAAGTTATTTGACTTCATGGTTCCCCTTTAATGATTATATCAAATCATGATCCAAAATTTATGTAACACCCCGAGATTTTATGAAAAATATTCTTTTAATTTCATTGATGTCTTGTGTTGTAAGATATAAAAAGATTATCATGTGCTATAGGCAACACTGTATTATCTTTCAGTATATGCAACACTATTCTTAGATTGTGTTACACACAATTTCATGTTCATTTGATAGTAGTCATTCTACGCAAAATTGAGTGTATATATATATATATATTCGATGTATAAATGAAAAATGGTTGGATTCTATTATATGAAACAACAACGGATTCTTGTACAACACGCAACCCAGACTTGGCTTGCATTACACGCAATCGCGACCTTGCTCGATAGCGTGTGTTGTACGCAATACCGGGTTTTACTAAACAACGATATATTATTATAATATTATTATGAACTAGCCTTTATGAATATTTTCAACTAAAATTTTAATTTTAAAACATTATTATTCATCTTACACATTTTCTAGAACATGTTATAAGAACAAAATAAAATTTTCAGGTAAAATATGTATTTTTCAAAAATGCAGTTTTGCCACCTTTTGATGGCGCACCCACTTTAAATCTTGTTTTTGACATGTTTATAAGTTAAATTTGACAAAATAAAATTCTTATTTTGAATTAGGATATAAAAATTTACATTGGATACAGTTTTGATATGTTTTTGATAACTTTCATATTTTAATGAATAGTAAAAACATGCTATATTTTATTTAAAAACAAATTTTTTCATTGTAATAATTTATATTGTTAAATTATAATATTGAATGGTTTTAAAGTATAAATAGAATATATTTTTACCATTTAATATAATTTATGTCATTAGCATTGATTTTACATTGAATTCGTAGGTTAAATCAATTCAATTTTTTGCAATGTTTTAAACAAAAACCCGTTTTCATTCGACAACGGGATTAATTTTAATTTAATTTATGCAACTTTTTTGTATTTAATTTGGAAAAATGGATTCCATATTTGGAATCAGTGGGTCCAGATTATTTTAATAGGCTACTTTTTTTGGGAATTATGAATAGTAACTACGGTAAATTTTATTTACCATAGTTAAAGGTAAATAGGGTAATTAAGGGTAAATATAATATTATAAAATTAACCTAACACATGAAAAAATTCTATTGGATGGCTAAAAGTACACTCATATCACCTAAGGTTCGGATTATATTCATTTTATAGACTTTTGACCAAGAAAATAATTTAATTATTATTAAAACCAAAGAAAGTGAAACCATGTCACTCTCTTAAATCTTATAAGTATAATAATTTTAATTTAGTGATAAACATCATAAAACTTCAAACATGAATATTCTCCAGAAATCTAATAAAATTATCTACATCATGATAATTTATTTAGAATTTTTTGGGATTAAATAAGAGCCATTAATGGTGATACATTAATGATGCAGAAATTATTTATTAAGTGAAAAATCAGTAATATAGTTTGATTGAAATAATAATACCCATAAAAAGACCCAAAAACATGACAAAAACTTATTGGTAGTGTATAAATACACAATAATCATCCGATGACCTAATATATCTCCGTTTGGATTCTTATAAAAGTGATTATGACACTTATATTATTTTATTTTAAATGATGTCAACGTTTTCACCTTCATAATTTAATAAAATATAACAATTTAAATATTTTGATATTAAGTTGATAAATTCGAGTAAAAGTATTATTGTGAAAGGTAATAGATTTAACTTCATCATAGGATTTTATTTTTAATTTTTATGCGACAAATAAGTATATTAAATAATTATATAAAAATGTTGTAGTAATTATTTTATTAAGAGATAAACCAAATAAATGGTTTTAAAAATAATAAAATAAATAATATATGAACTATTTAATGTACTCCACTAATTTTATAGATACATATGACCTTTTATGAATCTATTTAAGCTTTTATATCGAACATATCTTCTGTATATATTTTATTTAAATGCAAATAAATGAATAGTGTCAAAATTGACACTATTGTTATTTTATAAAACAAACATATTATAAAATTGTTCCAAAATCACAAAAATATATATAAATTATAAATTTAAATTTATATGGTCTAAAATGTTATAAATTATCCAATTATGGACAATTCACAACAAATATGTAATTATTTTTTATAATTTAAAATTTACAATGTTATTATCACAAATAAAATAAAATTGATAAATCAAGTTGATAATGATTAAAATAATTTCCTAACACGTCTAAATTTTATTGGATGAAGCGATTACAACCCTATATCATCTAATATTCTAATATGAGTAATTTTTGGTGGTTTTTAAGTGCGTTTTGATTTATTATAAATAAATATTTTTAAGATTTCCAAAGGTGCCCCTCTCCCCCCTTATAAAAGGGAACCTCCTCCCTCTCTTCCTCACACCATTTTGATCCTTGAAGCTTAGACAACCTCTCCCCGTTTCACTTCCCCACTTCACTAGAAACATCATAGAGGTCCTGGATTTCTTCAAAGACCCATTTTAATGCCCTAAGAGGATGTCTCAAAGAGGCGCTTCAAAGAATAGGTAATGTTTGTTACCGATTCTTTCAACTTTATTTCTTCTTCCACTTCTTATTATGTAGTTGTTTCATTATGAAGTAATAACATCAGTATCAATAATATATTAATATGTTATTAAAATTATTAAACAACCCCATTCCACCTTCTATCCATCCTACGGAAAACGAAATCACCACGCGTGCGTACGTACAGAATATCGTCTCTATGTCGTGGTGTAATCTATTTTTCCACCAACAACTTACATGGATAGGTATAATTGTGTAAATAATAATGATCTGTGGTTATTATAACATAATACGGATTATAATATATTATACCATCTACTCCAATTCTATTCAATAATTATGGGAACGATATCATCGCTCATGCGTACGTACGGACTACCGTCTCCATGACGTGATGAGATTCATTCTCCATGTTAACAATTCATGAATGATTATAAAGTATATATAATGAATAATAATGAAATATATGACATAATAATGACACTGGATTTATGTATATCTATATATGTATGTTTGTCATTTTCTTAATTCCATTCAATTCAAAAGGGAAACGAAAACAGCGTTCATGCGTACGTACAGCCTGCCGTCTCCATTAACGGTGTATTTCATTCCTTTTATCGATCTATAATATATATGTATATGATTAATATATATTATATATAAACTATTTTTTACATTCTGGAATTATTTAAATCAGGATATAAGTAATAATATCATGAACTACAAGTCGAAACACATACGATAAATGAAATGATTTTACCCAAAACGCTGCTTTAACATGGAATTTACAAAAGAACGGGTAATATAAAGTCATATGTGAAACATATATGATATCATAACAAATAATATGATTATTTAATAAGTCAATGACATTATTAAAATCATTATACATGAGGTTCAGATACATACTATGCATATCGGACCTAAGGTAAGGGATAATTGTGCAAATCTCATTTTTATCCGAGATTTCTTATTCGTAAGTATTTACTGGGGTTATTGCTATCATTCATGTCCATGTTTTATAAAAGTGTATTAACGTATGTTTAAAGTCCTTTTTACCCATTTTTACTTTTACCCCATGTTATGGAAGGACTCTTTCTTTTATTTACCCTACAAGGTACTTTTTTACTTTTCCGACAAAAGTACGAGAAGAATGTTTTTTTAACGTATACAGCATGAAAGTGTTTTTACAGTTTTATGAAGCTTTATTTTAACGAAGCTTCCTCCCAAATATTTCATGAATATTTTCAAAAAAAATATTTTTCTTTTAAAATTTCATGACATATTGTGAATAGAAAATGATTTTGAAGAAAAAAGGATATTTTCCTCAAAAATTCATTTCAAGTGTTTTATCAAAACCATTTTCATCTAAGATGACATTATTTCACATGTGTATGTTTCATGTATCATGGATCTATGATTTACATGGTTTCACTATTGTTATGATTAAATGATATCAATTTTTTTATATAGATTATGTTATGATGGGATGATGTTTATGAAACCCATTTTTATTCTTTGGGTTATAATGAATGATTTATGTTTATGTTGTGGCACAAGTAAGAATGATTTCATTATGTGATGGGTGGGACCTATATCTCCTTCCAATGCATTGAGTAAAGATTTATATCTCATGAGATAGGAATGGCTGGAATGGTAAGTTATTTCGGTTCAGTATTACAGGACTGGAACGAGGAGTGAACTCGATTCAGAAAGGGACTTTGTCCACTACGATGGTCTTGGTAGCAATTCCTTGGCTACTATGGAAATCATTACATGTGCTTAATGGATTCCAAAATTACATGTTTTATTCCCATGCTATTTTATCATTATTTACGTTCCATTATGATCTGTGCTTTATGTACTTCCACGATTTATGTCTTTGCTCAAGATTTTGATGTTTAAACATTATGTTCAGGTTTTTAAGTTCAAATGTATATGGTATGTTTTATTTTATCCATGCTTACCCTTATTGAGAATTTGAGCTCACACCATTCATGTTTTCATTTCCCCAGGATATAAAGAAAGGTTTTAGGTAAGATAAAAAAGGGGAAGACCTATATTGGGAGATGTTGAAGATCTTTCACCACGATTAGAAGATTTTATTCCGAGTTTCCAAAGACACTAAACTATTACGATCATCATGTGTCTGTTTTTTTATGTATTAAGTATTCCGCAAAAGTAATGTATTGTCCATGTACGTCAAGCTTTGGGTCTCTATAGTTGGTATCAGAGGAAAGGATTAGTTAACCTTTGGAAAATAGGATGTGAAAACTTTAGTGAGATCCCTAGAGACATTTCTAAGGTATGTCTAGGGATGTCCCTAAGGTTAAGTATAAGTATAGGTTATAGTCCTAGAATTATTGTAACGATATTAGATTAAACCTAAGATGTTAAATATTGAAGTTACTCCCCATTTATTACAATTTTCCTCTCACATTATTCTTTTCGGGTTTTAGAAAATGGATGGAAATAAGATGATTCACGATAATGTAGGATATTATGGACAATGGAATGATATTATTCGTGATCATAGAAATGAAATGGGATTTGGAAGTCCAAAAATCCTTATTATGCTGAATCAGAAATCTCATAATATGATCAATAAACTCAAATTTGGTAAATTTTCTGACACGGCTAATAAGAGAAAGATGGATTTTCATGATGATCATAGAGGAAAGAAAGTTCAATTTCCTCTATGTAAATCATGTGGGAAGAGGCATTAAGTAGAATGTTTCAAAGAAACTAGAAGATGCTTTGGGTGTGGAAAAGAAGGAAAAAAAGCCAGTAAGTGTAAAAGAAAAGGATTTGTTAACAACATGGATGAGGATAATGGTATTGCTATGACATCAAGAATGGTTAAATATTTTTAATGTGGAATGTACGGGCACTATGCAAACCAATTCCCTAAGGGAAAGTCTCATGAAGAGAATTAGTATGGTCGTATGGGTAATATTTATGTTGATGATGATTAAGAGACTACAAATGATATGTGAAGATGAAATAATTGTTGAATATTGGTCAATGGTTTAAGAAGGTAGTGGAATGATTACATGTTTATCAAGAGTAATGTTGTATAAGTAATCTCATGGTACTATGGAATAAAGAGACATATAAGGATTGTTACACTATTGTCTTTCCTTATGTTTTGAAAGTGTGTGATGAATGGTACCAGTAGTTTTGGAAAGTAGATGATATTCTCATAATGAAGGGATAAAGAGAAAATTAAATGTTTGATAGTATTCATGAGCTCATGACTGATATAAGGAGAAGGTTATATCATGGTTTGAGTATATAGAATTTTTGGATTTTGGTATGTGGAAAGAGTTAACTTTTGACAGCATTCATGTTTTCACTAAGGTTTAACGGATATTCATTTTTCAAGAGAATACATGATTAATGTATTTACATGATTGGAATGTGACGAACAAGATAATGGGGGATAAATGATGGTTGGTTGATGAGATATTTAAGTAATCATTTTCTTTATACTATTAGCTTGGACAGAAGTATTTTAGATAAAGATTGGAATGTATTATGTTGGACATAAGATAGTATTGTTTAAGGATATAATTTTTTTTTGATATTATTGATGGGATGTTATAGTAATGTAGTTTTAGAAAAATAACAACCTACGGGATTGGTGACAGCTCATCGCGTCGGACAAGGCTGTAGGAATCGAACCCACAACCGAAGTGTGACTGGCCTTTATCGCCTACCACTGGCCTATAGGAAGCCCCTGGTTAGTAGAAACTAGTTTTGTTTTATTACGCGGTATGATATATGAAGTATAAGTTCATTTTTGGAATCGTATATGATTAACCTCACCATATATGGACTTATGTATTTTTGATAACATTTCTAACATTTTGTTTGAGACAGATGTAATGACCCATAATTCTATCACATGATCTACTAACACTTCACGAATGACAAATCCAACTTCATTTCATTAAAAGATGATGTGGAAATTGTCCAATGAATGACCAACAGTGAGACTGTACCAAAATCACAAAAGTATTTCTTCTAATTCCAATTTCATCAACTTTAGGGAAATGATATTGAAAACTAAAAATGTTGTCATAGTGCCCTTATATCTGATAAATCAGATGGTGCCTTAGATCATCACAAATCTATGGCTTTGTGATTGATGGCTTTTTCATATCCATGTTCTCTACCACTCTCCATCATAACTTGATGGTAATATTTTTATTCCATATCCATATTTTCACCTATGTTCTCCTATATGGAATCCCAGTCATGAGTTACTTTGGGTAATCATTAAATTTCATTCTTTAGTTTTTAAAATTAAGTTTTAGTATTCCTTTTTACGATGTGGGTTTCTATAAATAGTAAACGATTTATAAACCTAACGAATTTCGAGGGAGAAATTCATTTTAAGGGGGGTAGAATGTAACACCCCAAGATTTTATGAAAAATATTCTTTTAATTTCATTAATTTTTTGTATTTTAAGCTACAACAATATTATCTATTCCTATACGCAACACCGTATTAGCTTGTAGTATACGCAACACTATTCGTAGATTGTGTTACACACAATTTCATGTTCGTTTGATAGTAGTCATTCTACGCAACATTGAGTGTATATATATATATATATTCAATGTATAAATGAAAAATGGTTGTATTCTGTTATATGAAACAACAATAGATTCTTCCACAACACGCGACACTAACTTGGCTTGCATTACACACAATCACGACCGTCCTGGATAGGATGTGTTGTACGCAAAACCAGGTTTTACTAAACAACGATATATAATTATAATATTATTATGAACTAGCCGTTATGAATAATATTAACTAAATTTTGAATTTTATAACATTATTATTTTTCTTACACATTTTCTAGAACATGGTATAAGAACAAAATAAATTTTTGAGCTAAAATATGTATTTTTCAAAAATACATTTTTGCGGCCTTTTGATGGCGCACCCACATTAAATCTATTTGTTAAAATGTTTATAAGTTCAATTTGAGAAAATAAAATTCTTCATTTTAATTAGGATATAAAAATTTACATTGGATAATGTTTTGATATTTTTCTGATAACATTCATATTTTAATGAATAGTAAAAACATGCTATATTTTAATTAAAAACAACTTTTTTCATCGTAATAATTTATATGGATAAATTATAATATTGAATCGTTTTAAAGTATAAATAGAATATATTTTTACCATTTAATATAATTTATGTCATTATCATTGTTTTTACATTGAATTCGTAGGTTAAATCAATTCAATCTTTTGCAATGTTTTAAACAAAAAACCCCGTTTTCATTCGACAACGGGATTAATTTTAATTTAATTTCTGCAACTTCTGTGTACTGAATTTGAAAAAATGGATTCCATATTTGGAATCAGTGGGTCGAAATTATGTTAATAGGCTACTTTTTATTTTTTGGAATTATGAATAGTAACTACGGTAAATTTTATTTACCATAGTTAAAGGTAAATCGTGTTGTTAAGGGAAAATATAATATTATAAAATTACCCTAACACATTTCAAAATTCTATTGGATGGATAAACGTATACCTATATCACCTAAGGGTCAGATTAGATTCATTTTATAGACTTTTGACCAAGAAAAAAATTTAATTATTGTTAAAACCAAAGAAAGTGACAACATGTCACTCTCTTAAATATTATAAGTATAATAATTTTAATTTAGTGATAAAAATCATAAAACTTCGAACCTGAATAGTCTCCAGAAAGATAATAAAATTCTCTACATCATGATAATTTATTTATAATTTTTAGGTATAAAATAATTGACATTAATGGTGATACATTAATGATGCATAAATTACTTATTAAGTGAAACATCAGTAATATAGTTTTTATTGAAATAATAGTACCCATTAAAAGACCCACAAACCTACCCAAAACTTATTGTTAGTGTATATCTACACCATAACCATCCAATTACCTAATATATAACCGTTTTGAGTCTTATAAAAGTGATTATGACACTTATATTATTTTATTTTAAATGATCCCAAAGTTGTCACCTTCGTAATTTATTAAATATAACAATTTAAATATTGTGATTTTAAGATGATAAATTCGATTAAAAGTATTATTGTAAACTTTAATAGATTTATCTTCATTATAGGATTTTATTTTTAATTTTTATGCAACAAATAAGTATATTAAATAATTATACATAAATGTTGTAGTAATTATTTTATTAAGAGATAAACCAAATAAATGGTTTTAAAAATAATAAAATAAATATTATATGAACTATTTAATGTACTCCACTAATTTTCTAGACACATATGACCTTTTATGAATCTATTAAATCTTTTATTTCGAACATATGTTCTGTATATATTTTATTTAAATTCCAATAAATGAATAGTGTCAAAATTGACACTATTGTTATTTTATAAAAATAACATATTATAAAATTGTTTAAAAATCACAAAAATATATATAAATTATAAATTTAAATTTATATGGTCTAAAATGTTATAAAGTATCCAATTATGGAAAATTCACAACAAATATGTATTTATTGTTTATAATTTAAAATTTAGAATGTTAATACCACAAATAAAATTAAAATGATAAATCAAGTTGATAATGTTTAAAATAATTTCCTATCATGTCTAAATTTTTTTGTATTATGAGATTAAAACCTTATCCCATCTAATATTCTAATATGAGTCATTTTCGGAGGTTTTTAACTGTTTTTAGATTTATTATAAATTAATATGTTTTAGATTTCCAAAGGTACCCCTCTCCTCCCTTATTAAAGGGCACCTCCTCCCTCTCTTCCTCACACCATTTTGATCCATGATGCTCTTCCAACCTCTGCCCATTTCACTTCCCCACTTCACTATAATCATCCTAGAGGTATTGATATTCTTTAAAGACCAATTTTAATTCCCTAAGAGGAGGTCTCAAAGAGGCGCTTCAAAGAAGAGGTAATGTCCGTTACCGATTCTTTCAACTTTATTTCTTCTTCCACTTCTTCTTCTTTGGTTGTTTCATTATGAAGTAATAACACAAGTATCACTAATATACTGATATGTTATTATAATTATGAAACAACCCCATTCCACCTTCTATCCATCCTACGGAAAACGAAATCACCACGCGTGCGTACGTACGGAATACCGTCTCCACGACGTGGTGTAGTCCGTTTTTCTACCAACACCTTGCATGGATTGGTATAATGGTGTGAATAATAACTATATATGGTTATTATAACATCATACGTATTCTGAAATATTATACCATCAACTCCAATTCTATTCAATAATTATGGGAACAATATCATCGCTTGTGCGTACGTACGGACTACCGTCTCCACGACGTGAGGAGATTCAATCTCCATGTTAACCATTCATGAATGATTATAAAGTATATATAATGAATAATAATGAAATATATGACACAATAATGATACTGTATTTATGTATATATATATATATATGTATTTCATTTACTTAATTCCATTCAATTCAAAAGGGAAACGAAAACAGTGTTCATGCGTACGTATGGCCTACCGTCTCCATGAACTGTGTATTTCATTCCTTTTATTGATATATAATATATATGTATATGATGAATATATATTATATATAAATCATGTTTTATATTATGAAATATTGTAAATCAGGATATAAGTAATAATATCACGAACGACAAGTCGAAACACATACGATAAATGAAATGATTTTACCCCAAACGCTGCATTAACAAGGAATTTACAAAAGAACGGGTAATATAAAGTCATAAGTGAAACATATATGATATCATAACAATGAATATGATTCAGATACGTATGAAGCATATCGGACCTAAGGTAAGGGATAATTGTGCTAATCTCATTTTTATCCGAGATTGCTTATTCGTAAGTATTTAATGGGGTTATTTCTATCATCCATGTCCTTGTTTTATAAAAGTGTATTCATGTATTTTTAATGTCCTTTTTACCCATTTTGACTTTTACACCATGGTATGGAAGGAATCTTTCTTTTATTTACCCTACAAGGTACTTTTTGACTTTTCTGATAAAAGTACGAGAAGAATGTTTTTTTAACGTATACAACATGAAAGGGTTTTTACGGTTTTATAAAGCCTTATTTTAACGAATATTCCTCCGAAATATTTCATGACTATTTTGAACAAAATCTTTTTCTTTTAAAATTCCATGACATTTTGTGAAAAGAAAATGATTTTGAAGAAAAAAGGATATTTTCCTCAAGAATTCATTTCAAGAGATTTATCAAAGCCATTTTTATCTAAGATGACATTATTTCACATGTGTATGTTTCAAGTATAATGTCTCTATGATTTACATGGTTTCAATTTTCTTATGATTAAATGATATCAGTTTTTTTATTTAGATTATGTTATGATGGGATGATGTTTATGAAACCCATTTTTATTCTTTGGGTTATGATGAATGATTTATGTTTATGTAGTGGAACAAGTAAGAATGATTTCATTATGAGATGGTTGGGACCTATATCTCCTTCCAATGAATTGGGTAAAGATTTATATCTCATGAGATTGACATGGCTGGAATGGTAAGTTAATCTGGTTCAGTATTACAGGACTGGAACGAGGAGTGAAGTTGATTCAGAAAGGTATTTTTCCACTAAGATGGTCTTGGAAGCAATTCGTTGGCTACTATGGAAATCATTACATGTGCTTAATGGATTCCACAATTACATGTTTTATTCCCATGATATTTTATCATGATTTATGCTCCATTATGATCTATTCTATATGTACTTCCACGATTTTTGTCTTTGCTCAAGATTTTGATGTTTAAACATTATGTTCATGTTTTTAAGTTCAAATGTTTATGGTATGTTTTATTTTATCCATGATTACCCTTACATGGTAATTTTAGCTCACCCCTTTCATATTTTCATTTCCCCGGGATATAAATAATGGTTTTAGGTATGATAAAAAAGTAGAAGACCTTTATTGGGAGATTTGAAAATCTTTCACCACGATTAGAAGATTTTATTCCGAGTTTCCAAAGACACTAAACTATTACAATCCTCGTGTGTCTATTTTTGATATGTATTAAGTATTCCACAAAAGTAATGTATTGTCCATGTACATCAAGATTTGGGTCTCTAAAATTTACATTAAAATTTTGGAAGAGTCTTTAAAATTATCTCAACACTGAGAAACATCAGAGAACAACGTATCATCATCAAACTGACATGTAGTCTGAAAGGACTATTGTAACATTAGTAGATATGTGGAAACAACACTTACCTGAATTTCAAGGTACAAGGGATAAACATTTACCTTTGATGTAATTCACATATAATAATGGATTTCATTCAATCATTAAAATCACACCATATGAGGAATTGTACGGTAAGAGGTTTTGTACTATTATTTGTTGGGATGATGTTAGTGAAAGGGGCCCAAATCTCTTGGAGGATAAAATAGTGAAAGTGAATTATATTCATAATCATATTAATGAATGTCAAAGTAGAAAAAATAGTTATGATTCTAATTGAAGGATATATTTATAATTTCATGTGGGAGATCATGTTTTATTAAATGTATGTTCATGGAATGGTGCTAAATGTTTCAAAATAAAATTGAAATGAAGTTCCATGTACATCATTTCACTTGAAATTATATAATGAATTTATGATGTACCTTACTATTTCACAATAAAAACTAGCCTCTATAATGTTTATGACATATTTCATATATATTTGTTAAGGTAGTATATACCAAACTCAACCCATGTGCTCATATGAGAGAAGATTGAATTGGATCTAGAATTATATTACGATGAAAAACCTATCCATTATATTGACACTAGAGAATAAATTTTGGGTAATAATACAACTCTATAATGTTCCAAACCTATCTGGTCCATTACATTGGGGAAAACCATTTCCTACTATATGTGTGCCCCTACATTGGAATATTAAGGAAGTGCTGATCACTTCTTCTTCCAAGTAGGTTTACTTCATCTCTCCCAATTGTTTATCATGATGGGTGGTTGTATAAATGTCTCCTTGTAAATATAGTTGAATCGAAATTCAATAATGATAATCTAAATGGTTTAGAATACATAAATAGGGGATTGGGAAAGTGATGTATGATCGTATTTTTTAATTGATATTTTTATCAATGTTGAGAATTATATGGGCCATGTTCCTTCTGAAAATCATGGTCGTTGGGGTCCTTGGTTGTGCATATAATGCTTATAAATTCATTTTTTTCTACTTATTGTTAAAAAATACATATAATATATTAACCATGTACATTCCGCTAATAAATGGACACCCCATGATCTTTTTGTTTATGTGATAAACCCTGAATTAACAAGTGGAATTTAAATAAGGAACGCCTTGTTAAATATGAATATGCTTTACTTTGGTTTTGGTGGTGATGTGCTCATGGGTACTTATGTGAATAGGGTATTAGTTTGGTGATTGTGTTAATCTGGGCATGGTATGTTTGTGCAGTGGGGCTTCAAATCTGATAGTGATTTAGTCTCTTGTTTGATGTGGTTGTGAGATTGGGATTGTAGTGGTTGAGAAGATGAATTGGGAGGGATGAATTTGATGAATGAGGATGGTAGTGGTTTAAATTGGTAATTTTCACGGGTTTTCTCCATGATTAGCATGTAGAAAGGTTCACCCCGTGTCTCAGTATTGATATATGTTTTATCAATAACGGGTGTTAAACAAAGTAGAATGTGAAGTGGGTTAATTTACCATGGTCCTTCTTCGTTGGTGTGACTTTTTCAATGTGTATTGTTATGTTCTTTTCCTAGTGTTTTCCTTGCTATATATGGAATGAATAAATTAATTTCTTAATAAGGTACTATAATTGGATAATCGAATTGGATGGGGGTATGAATTGAGTTGGTGGCTTGTTGTGTGGTTCTGCATTTAGAGGTAGCAACAAAGTTGGTAGTATTGTGAGCTGGTTTTTTGTTTGAGAACCTATTTGTTTGGAAGGAGTGTTCAATATTATATATATATATATATATATATTTTTAATTACCTTTGTGATTTTTAAATTCACCACACCATAGTTTATCACTATGTTCTGGACACCCCTATCATCACGGGCGATGGTGTCTTTCCCAAACATCCTCGTGGGAGGATGGATGGTTAGCCATCTTCTCTTCCTTTGTCTTTCTTCTAAGAGATGGTAACCCATGATTCTTCAAGAAGTTTATGGTGGTTCGGTCTAGATGTGTACATGAGGGTTTTTCTTTCCCATTATCATCAGGAAATGATGTATTGTTTTGACCTGGTGTGTTCGGGATGAGGTGTGATTTGTGGCCAGGTTTTTTTCGGGCAGGATGAAGCGCGGTTTGAGGACCATGTGTCTGTGGGTGGGATACTATGTGGTTTTTGGCCCATGTTTCTTCGGGTAGTACGCGATGTGGTTTTCGGTGCAGATATATGTGGGCGGTATGTGATATTGCTCCGGTCCCGAGTGATGGGACGAGATATGGTTTGTGAGGCTAGGTGTCTTGGGCTAGGTTGTGATGCTGTTCTTTCAGAATATGTGGGGTGAGAGGATGTTTTACATTAATAACAGGTGTCTAATGTAATGATAAGTGGTGTGGGGTACCTTAATCCTAAATTTTCTTAATATATTAATTTATCTGACTTAGATTATTGGGTTTTCATGATTTGGTGAGGTGTGGATGGTTTGTAAATCTTGTTAGGTGCTATTGGTTCTACTGTTTTCTCATGGGAGCCTTAGTATGCTTATATCACTTGTGTATGAGAGACTTTGGTTTTCCTAATGAGTGTGATTATATGTCCACCATATGTATATAAAACTACTTTCAAGTTTCTAAAAGGATTACATGGACCATGTTGGAGCTTAATTTCTTGAAATTTGGGACAGTTTTCTTCTTGTTTCTTAGAATTATTTTGGTATTCAATTTTGAGTTTTCTTTTTATTTTTAACAGTTTTGTTTTAAACATTCATGTGGGATGTATTTATATTTCTTTTCAATATATATGTCTTAGAGTTATTTTAGGTTGATAAATCTTATCTCCCTTTCTTGTTTTTATAAAAATGGAAATGCCACCCATTTTGTGATATCGTATACCCTTGGTGTTGGTCACCACCCCATGTCTTACTAGAGGTGAGACATGGGGGTCATTATCTCCTATTCATCATTTATAGCCCAAGAGAGGTATCTAAGGAGGGAGGGGGTCATGATAGAAGGGTATCAAAGGTTATGGTTGAGAGATAGGATGCAGTTTAGAGTTAGTAACTGTGATGATTTCTTGGGTTGGTAAGGAAAAATGTTGTGTGATCTTGGTGCGTGACACAAGCCAAGAAAGACCAACTAGGACTGTAGATTGTAGGGGGCCCTCATGATCTGATGAAAGGAAATTAGGTCTACTGAACGACTAAGTGAGGCTAAACTTTTTGTAGGGCAGAGACCCTAAGAAAGGTATATACATCATAATGACTTGTGTTCTTGTCGGAATTGGCTTGTTTTGCAGAATTTGAAATTGATAAAAAAAATGAGTTAAACGAGTTAAAATGAATCTTAAATAAATTGTTATACTACTCGGGATTATGAATTCCTGGATTACCTTTTTCATCTATGGAATTTGTTCATCTTCCACATGTGGCTCATGTAGTTGAGGATCAGCAGGCCAATATGATGGACTAGTGGAGGGTTGATCAATGGAGTAGGATGACCAGTGGTAGAGAACATTACATTTATTCTAGTGGTAGGCCATGGGAATGTACGAGGTCAATGTTTCTGACATGGAGATTGAGAGCTAGTTCAAAGATCTTAATATCACATTTAGTTTGATATAGGCTTCGATGGAGTACTGGGTTCCTTTGGCAGTGAGCTAGATGTGGGGACCTCTGCATCATGGGTGGATGTTGTACTTAGGGGAGAGGAAGGAGGATGACATTTTTGTGTGTCGATTTCAAGAAAGAGTTCCAATAAGAATTCCATTCATCGACCATGAAGGCTAAGAAGAGGCATGAGTTAATATCCTTCAAGTAGGAGAGTATTTTGGTACATAATATGGGGATTAATTTCAAGGATCTCCTTAATTTTTTCCCAGATATCTTTTCAGATGAGGTGTCTCATCGAGATGCCTAGAAAAGGAACTTCTTCCTTCTATCTATTACTCGATTACTCTATCTGAGTTACTAATGTAATTAGAGGTTTAGAAGAAGGTATAAGTGATAGATTAGATTCACTCATGAAGATTTATACTGTGATAGGGGATCCAATAGGGTTCTTTGAGAGGAAGGGTTACCAGTAGCAGGTCTAAGACTCCAGGGCCTTTGAGGTTTCAACCGGCAGGGAGTTGACCTCATTAGTTCTTGTTTCAACATTCTGGTCCTCCTGCCTTTCCTATGAACTTGGGACCGAGGTGTTTCATATATGGAGTGTGTGGAAATCATCAATACTAGTGGACATGGGCCATTCCAGTTCAGTATAGTGGATGTGGGAAGGTTCAATGCCAACCTCAATAGCAGTTTCCATCATGGTCGTTTCTACAGTAGGGACAATAAATCATTCTCCGCCGAGGTGATATAGAGAAGGTAGTGGCTGATTGAAGGTGTTCCTCAGGTACCTTGACCCGGGTGCAATGATGGAGGTAGTTTTCACTAGAGGGGAAGAGGATCTAGGCTTGGTAAGTTTCACATCGAAGAAGAAGCAGTTCCAGCTAGGCTAGAGATCATCTGAGGCATGGTCAATTTATTTAGTACCATTTCATTTGATTTGTTTGATTCAAGAGAATCACCCTCTTTAGTTTCACATTATCTATCCCATTATCTTGGACTATATTTAGAGAGTCTTATCATTATCCTGGTGTTTAGTATGCTAGCAGGAGTCCAGACCAACTTGTTTGATGTTTGTCGGGGATGTAAACTGATGTTGGGGCTACATCAGTCCCATGGGGATATCTTCTTACTACAAATGAAACCATATGATTTCAATCTCAGTAACGAATGATTTTATTCCATATGTTCTATTATCGAATTATTTGGTAGAAGATTCATCTTCTCAAATGTGTATGGCCAATGTGTAGCTTTAATTGGTGAGAGGAGTTGTTGGGAGGGCAGTTTGTGTGTGGATCCCCTTCCTTCCTTATTGGCGGGGCAATTAGTGGAATCAGTAGAAACTAGGATAGTAGAGGCTCCTAGGATAGTTGAGTAATTCTTGGATGATTTCCCTAAGGAGGTTGAGGCTCTACCCCCTCGACGTGAACTTTTGTTCAGGATAGACATACAACCTGGTGCTTGTCCAATTTCGATGGATCCTTATCAAATGGCACCTTATGAGTTACGAGTTTTGATGATTCAGATTGATGACATAATGATGTGTGTATTTATCCAACCCAGTGTGTTAATGTGGGGTGCTTCAGTGTTGTTCTCAAAGAAGGATAACATTGGTTTGTGGTTTTTCATAGACGACGTGAGGTGGAATCAGGTGACAGTCAAGAACCATTATGATCTTCCAAGGATAGAAGATACATTAAACCATATGAGAGGGGAGAGCTGGTTTTCTAAGATCGATCTTCTATATGGATATCACCAGTTCAGAATGAAGGATGTAGATATCCTGAAGACTACTTTCATATGTAGGTATGCGAACTTTGAGTTAGCGGTCATCTGATTTGGTGTTACGAGCACACCATCTATGTTCATAGGGCATATGAACTCCATTTTTCACGTGTTCATTAAATAATTCATCATTGTATTCATCAATGAAATATTTATCTACTCAAAGATATATATAAGGAGCTTTATGATCATCTCAAAATTGTCTTGCATGTTCTTCAATGACCCCTTCTCTATTGGAAGTTGTCCAAGTGAAAATTTTGGACAAGGGAGGTGCATTTCATTGGGCATGTGGTGTCCTAGTAGGGTGTTTTAGTGGACCCTTAAAAGGTTGAAGCAGTTATTTCATGGAAAGAATACAAGAATGTGGTTGAGATTCATAGTTTTTTTGGTCTTTCGGGATATTACTGGATGATTGTACCGAATTTTTCTCTAGTTGTAGATCTTTTGACAACTATGACCATAAAACCCCAAACTTTTTTGTGGAGTGAGAAGTGCCTGGAAGTGTTCTTCTATATGAAGTATTAGTTTTTCATTTCTATAGAGCTCATTTTATTGGAAGGAGGGGTGATGTTTGAGGTGTTTTGTGATACTTCCCATCTGGTATTGTGATGAATCATGATGCAGAAATGAGTGGTGATCTCATATGGTTCTAAGGATTTATGTCCCCATGAACATACCCATGCTTCCCATGATATGAAGCTAGCAGTGGCCATGTTTTTTCTGAAGTTTTGGCGGCATTACCTCATAAAGGAGTGCATTTTTTTCTTCACGGACCACAATAGTTTGAGGTATATCTTTTCCCACTGAGATCTAAACTTGCAACAGTGGAGGTGGATTATTCTTTTTCAACACTATGATTTTTAGATCTTCTACACCTCATTAAAGGGGTAGGTCATTGATGAATCTTTGAGTATGAATTCACTAAAGTTGGATGTTTGGGAATCTACGGACACTTGTAAGGTAATGGAGGAGTTAGAAGCCTTTCACATTGATGCAAGGGAGGAAAATGGTAGAGGCTATTTTTTAGATGATGGTGAAATATTCATTAATTTATTATGTGGAGGAAAATTAGTGGGGATACTCAAAGGAAGATGTGTTGAAAAATCGTATTGGTCATGGAGATGGTCTAGAGGGATGGCCAAGATCGATTGAATTAGATGTTCTTCAATGGAAGGTTGTTTGTTATAATGGTGATTCGTGAGGGAGTCCTCTATGTGTTTCGTAGCTCACTGTTAGTGGTACACCCAAGAGTCTCCATGATATATAATGTCTTGAGGATGTAGGATTTTTTTTCCTCTGATGAAATAGGTAGTGGTAGAGTTTGGGGTAAAATTATTAGATTTATAGTAGGTGAAGGATGTGCACCATGTTCTCGGTGGTCTATTGAATCCCTAATATGTCCCCAAGATAAAGTTGGATGAAATCTCATTGGACTTCTTCACAGGGTTACCCAAATATTAGGGAGGCTAGTATTCAATATGTGTAGTAGTAGATCAGCTGACAAAATCGGCCCATTGTTTAGCGAACAAGGAGTTGGGCGTAGTGGATGCCTTTTCAATGTGGTGTGTGGATGAGGTGGTGTGTCCACATAGAGTTCTGAGATCCATTATCTCGAGTTGGGATACAAATTTTACATCACGATTCTGGAGGGGATTGTATAATTTTTTTTGAACTCAATTACTCCTCAAGATTTCCTTACACCCTCAGATAGATGGGAAGATAGAAATACCTATCCAAATACTGGAAGATATTTTATGGACATACATCTTGGAATTTGGTGGATCTTTGGAACAACACCTAACATTTGTGGAGTTTGATTATAATAATAGCGATCACTCATCCATTGTCATGGCTCCATTTTAGAAATTGTAGAGGATACCATTTTGTTCTTTATTGTGTTGAATAGAGGTCAGGGACATAACTGTTCTTGGACCTGAGGTAGTGCAGACCCCGATAGAGAAGGTTAATCTAGTTCGTTTGAGGATGAAAGTAGCACATAACTAACAGAAGATGTATGTTGGTCATAGGAGAAGTCCCTTAGAGTTTGAGGTTGGGGACCACATGTTATTTAATGTTTCCCCTTGATGTGGGCAGTGGAGTTTTGGAAGGCTGTGTAAGATCTCTCCTATAATTGTCGGACCCTTCGAGGTGTTGGTGTGAGTTGGTGAGGTGACATATCAGTTATTACTTCCATCACAGTTCGAGAGGATCATTGATTTCCTTCAAATATCTCAACTCTGTTGGTATCTTTAGGATGACTCCCTTGTCATTTACTGGCGATAGTTGGATATTAAAGACGAAGCAACATTCATTGAGGAACCAATAGAGATCCAGGATCATCCGGAGAAGGTGCTGTGGGGGTGGACTATTCATTTGGTTTTCATGTTTTGGATGCATGGTGGACTAGAGGAGAGTACTTGGGAGTGGAAAACATTGATGCGTTCCAATCACCCAGAGTTTTTCTAAATATTGAATTGTTCTTTTTTTCTTTGTACTGTGACTTTTGAACCATGTTTTGTCATAAGATGAGTTATTTCCTTGGTCCATAATGTGTGATGATGTTATGACGTGTGAAGAGGGGAGGACCCAATTCCTAATCAATATTCATTAATTGAAATGCGAATAAATTTGTATTGGTGATTTAGTGCAACCCATAGCATATAATATCTTGACATGGAAAAAAATTCCATGATTCATGTTTTTATGATAGAATGGTTGTTGGGATTTTTCTGTGTGTCTTTTGGTTGGTTGGGTTAGAAGATGTCATAGGGGATGTTCTTGGATGTAGATGCTTCACTCTAGATTTTGAACAACACATAGTGGGTTATAATTGAACTTTTATGTCAGTAAGGGTGTTTCAAGAATAGAAAGATCCTTGAGAGGTATCTCACATAGTTGTTTTAGATCCATATTTTTCTTATGGTTTTGGTTCTAAATTCTATAGAAGAGAATAGTTTTAGATGTATCTGATGGAATTACCTATACCTCTCCGACAAATTAATTTGTGAAAATATCATGGTTGAAGTGTTCTGAGAGGTTATGGTTACATATTTCAACACTTTTCAGTTTTTCATGTTTTCCATTGGTATGTTGCACCGGTATCTCATGACAGCGAGTCACAATGGTGACTCGCACTAGTAGCTCCCAATAGTGACTCACATTGGTAGTTCGTAACGGTGAGTCACAATAGTGACTCACACCAGTAACTCACAATGGTGACTCACACCAGTAGCATGCTATAGTGAGTCATGATAGTGAATCGTGATAGTGACTCACATTGGCAGCTTGCCGAATGGGGACTCACACTGGTGACTCACACCGATGACTCATCTAATAGGGAGTCATTTCCAATAGTTTTTTGTTTTTCCTATTTTTCTAGTTTTGACAATTTGACATACTTTTCAACATGAAATGTGTTTAATACCATATTTAAGTGGTTTTGATGCCATGTCAAGAGATATGAGTCATATCACTAAATCCATATGATTTGTGGGGATTTTAATTGGCCAAACCACATTGTTTTTTGGATATCTGGCTTTGATGTCAATTCAAAACCATTTCTTATTTTTCGAGTCTTAGATCTAATTATTCTTAGACCGAGACATTTATATCATTCATTACTCCTCCTTTATCTTGATACCAGAAATACCCAAAGCCTTTCTTCTCTGAGGAGTCATGTGTTGTGTTGTAACATTCAAATCTATTCTCCCTTAGAGGATTTTCCTACCACATGCATACCCCCATACATTAGCATATTAAGGAAGTGATGATCGCTTCTTCTTCCATGTGTGTTTTTCCTTTGTCTCTCTCAATTGTGTATCATGCAGTGTGGGTGTACAAATGTCTCCTTGTGAATATAGTTGAACCTAATTAAATAAAGATAATTAAATAGGTTTCAAATCAATAAATATGGTCTTGCGAAGGTGTCATATGATCGTACTATTTTATTGGTGGTTTTTTATCAATATTGTGAGTTGTATGGGCTCTATGACTTTGGAAAATTATGGATATTGGGGGTCTTTGGATGTGCATAGAATATTTATTAAATCATTTCTGCGTCTCATTAAACAAATACATGTAATATATTAACCACATAAATTCATCTAGTTAATCTATGCCCCGAGATCATGTCGTTTAAGTGATAACCCAAGAATTGACAAGTGGAATTTGAAAAGGGAATGCCTTGTTGAATCTAAATATGCCTTTCTTTGGACCATGTGGGGATGTGACCATGGGTACTTTTGTGAATAGAGGGTTGGTTCTGTGAGTGTGGTAATATGGGAATGGTATGTTTGTATAGTGGGGCTGGTGATCTGGCTGTAGCTTAGTGTGTTTCTAGATATGGTTGTGAGATTGGGATTATTAGGGTGGAGATGATGGATTATGATGAATGACATTAACGAATTATGATGATACTAGTTTGTATGGGAAATTCTCCCCAAATTTCTCCTTGAGTTGCATGCATAAAGGATAACTAAGTGTCTCTAGATTGATATATGTTTTATCATGAATGGGTATTAAATAGAGAGGAATGTGGAGTCGATTAATTTATCATGGTTTTTCTTCCTATGTGTGACTTTTACTATGTGCATCATTGTGTGTTGTGCCTATTTGTTTCCTCAGTAGATATGGAATGAATAAATGAATAGTTTAATTAGGAATGAGAATTGGAAAATCAAATTGGCATTGGGTATGAATTTAGTTTTTGTCTTGTTGTGTGGTTGTTGAATTAGAGGTAGTAGAAAAGTTAGATGTATTGTCAGCTGGTTATTTTTTTGTGAACCTAAAGGTTGGGAAAGAGTGTACAGTATTATATCTATATATATACATGTATTTTCTGTTGTGATTTCAATACATACCACTCCCTAGTTGAGAACTATGTAACGAACACCTCCATCTTCAAATGGGAGTGTGTCTTTCAGAAACATCCTGGTAGGAGGATGGATGGTCGACCTCCTGCTCTTCCTTGGTCCTTTTTGGTGATGGGAGCCCAAGATTCTTTAGGCGGGTTGTGGTGGTGAGGCCCAAGTGTGTTCGGTCTAGGGGTTCTTTCCCAAGTGTCTTTTGGATGAAATGTGTTTTTATTCACAAGCGTTTTTGAGATGAGGTGTAGTTTGTGGACTAGGTGTCTGCATGAATAATGAGGTGTGGTTTGGGGCCCATGTGTCTATAGGTGGGATGGGATGTGGTTTGTGGCCTAGCTGTCTGCTGGCAAGATACGATGTGGTTTATGGTACATGTTTCTATGAGTGGGATGCGTTATGGATCAGAGCCTGAGTGATGGCAAAAGATGTGGTTTTTGGGGCCTAGGTGTGTGTAGGTGTGTTGTGATGTGGTTCTTTTTGAAGAGGTGGGAGCTTGAAGATGATTATCATTAGGAAAGAGGATCTAAATTAGTGGGAAGTGGTGAGAGGTACCCAAATTATTGATGTGACTATTATATTACTTTACATGACATTAATTACATGGTGAGCATGCCTTGGTGAGTGGAGATGGTTATTATACCTTTTAAGGTGTTGTTGGTACTATTATTACCTCACATGTGAATTAGTATGCTTCCCTCACTTTTTCATGATAGACTTTTGTTTTCCTACTGAGTGTAAGTGTATCTCACCCTTTTTATATAAAAATTATTTTATCTTTCCAAGAGGATTATATGGAATGTTATGGACCTTACTAGATGAGATTGTGGGATAGTTTCCGTGTCATTCTTTAGATTTATTTTGGTATTTACTTTGGAGTTTTTTTGTAACAGTTTTGTTTTAAACATGTATATAGGATGGATTTTTATTTATTTATATATATATTAGTTTTTTTTGAAGTTCATACAACTTATCTCCCGATCGTGTTTTTCAAAAAATGGAAATGCCTCCCATTTTGTGAGATTGTATACCCTTGGTACTAGTTGCAACCCTAGGGCCTACTGGTGGGGGGACTTGGGGGTCATTATATACCTTTCTAAATTGTTAGGCCAAGAGGGGTATCATTGGAGGGAGTGGTCATGATAGACTCGGCGGGTAAAGGAACATTGTAAAAAGCATAAGATAGAAGGGTCAATGTGTGAACCTGAAGATGTAACTATATCTATTCATAAAGTAATATTATAGAAATTTTAAGGACAAAATGTTCGAATATGGTGAAGAATGTTACACATAAGATTTAATTTTAGTATTTAATATCCTCTTTCTCATGAAATAATAGTATAATGTATACCACATTATTAATAAATTCGACGAAAACCAAAATTCCAAATCATTATAAATTTAATTAGAAAAAAGGAATTTTATTTTGAATTAATCATGTAAAAATTGTCTTTAGGTGATTTTTTGAGATTTTTTTGAGAATAGTTTAATTTTGAGTAAATAGAGAAAAATAATGATTTCACAAAAACAATAACTTATAAGAAATCATAATGATATTATAATAATATTAAATATTAAAAGACCTTTTCAGAACAAATATAAATTTAGTAAGTTATAAAATTCATCTAAAAATATATTTTTTAACTTAAGAAATATATACTGAATTTTTTCAACAACTAAATAATGTTTTTTCAAATGAAAAACTATTATTGGTAATTTTATATTAATCTAGTATTTACAAGAGAAAATTATTTTTTGGTGTGGTTTTAAGAACAAATAAAACTCTTTTTATTTAAAATAATACAATTAATCTCATTATTATTAGTATTATACTTTATTCTATAAAATTATTTTTATTCTTAAAACAAACAATTTTAAAAAAATTCATTTCATTGTGTTTTGAAAAAATATATTGAAATTTTCTTATACCACATATAAGAGATAATTCATGTAAAATTGATTAAATATTGGTAATCATAACAATTAATATTAGGTGATAATTTCAACTATGTTTTTCTACAAAATGAATCGTAATCATGGTAAATATTTTTCACATCAGTTAAGGGTTAATTGGTTAAACAATTAAGGGATAAGGATTTATGATAACACATAACACCTTATCGAACCTCCTTGGTTTGTTATATTATAAATTTAACTTATAATTTTATAATATTGGATAATTTTGATCCACTTTCACAAGAAAATGAATTTATATTATTAAAACAGTTTAACTAATTCCATGTGTGTCCCTCTTATAACTTATAATAGAGAATCTCATATCCTCCATTATTCACAAAAATTGTGCACTCTAAATCAGAAATGATATACCCAAATAGTTTTCTAAAATCCCAAACAAGTTTCTATAGGTTTTATTTTCATCGAAATACCATCAAGAGAAGGTTTATGGTGTATGATGAAGGAGGTATCTCAAAGAGGTAATCAACTTTAAAAAACCATTCAATGTTTATTTCCTATTTTACTTCCTATAAATCTATTTTAACCATCCAAAATTAAGGAATAAAATATAATAAATCTTTTTAGATGTTCTTATGATTAATTTTTAACAATTTTTCACATCCTTTTTATCCTATGATAAATGAAAATATCGCTCATGCATACGTATAACCTACTGTCTCCACATAACATGTTTCTTAAGTTTTCATCACCAGAACAATTATATGGTTATAAAGATGGAAATTCTGAATATATAAGATATTATTGAAATAATTTTTATTCTATAAATATAATATACTATTTTCCTTCTTACACTTAAACCTATTAAAATATAATAACATTGGTCGTACGTATGTGTGGACTACCACCTCCATGAAGCAATGTGATTAATATATCATAACCAACTTTCATAGATGATTAAAAATATGTATATAATGAAAATATATGATATTTATAAAATGATTAAAATTATTTATATGATCTAAAAATTAAAAAAAAAATTCTATATAACTACAAAATGAAAACTTACATGAAAAAAGACACAATGAACACTCAGAAATGACAATTTTAATAAATAATTATTAATAAATGAGATCTAAAATGTTATAAGTTAATAATATATGACATTATAATTATTTATAATGTTATTTCATAGAATTATAATAAATTAAAATTTATGATACGGGATGCTAAAATCACTTATGATGAAATTTGCACATGAGGTAAGAGTTTATTTCACAATCTCATACGTATTCAGGATTCTTTGTTTTTGTGTTTTATTGGGTTATTTATATAATATTTCTATATTAAACCCATTTTATTTTCATTTCATTTAGTTAATTCAGAAAATTTTTAGTTTTCTTTTCATTTTACTCTTTTATAATACTGAATATTTTGAACGAATGTTTTTTATGGAAAACCAACATGGTTTTTCACTTTGGTTTAGAATATTTTTATCCATGTCCATATTTAATTTAAAATGTTTTCGAGAATTTTTTTAAATTCTAAATTTACTTATTAAATACATTTTTACCAATTTTTAACTATATATAAATTGATTTAATGTAATATTCTTTTCATTTTCGGAACAGGGCTCTTTTTACTAAAGGTTTTAACAAAATCTTCATTTTATTGCTTACGACATGAATTACTTTTACCACCATCATGGATATTAAATACCTTAATGAAAATTTTTAAAGTATCTATTTCTATATTCAAATAATTTTTTTCCTAATATTATAGAAATTTTAATATTTTAATATACGTGATTTCTAAATGGAACGTGTATTTTCCTCAATAAATCATCAATAGTTATTTTTAAAGTATTTTCATCTACGTCAACATCTCTTAATTAATATTATTTTTTACCAAGGATATACTCTATTAATTCCATATTCCATATTAATCTTGATGTATTAATATCATGTGGTTTGATTGACTTACTGGGGAAAATATTGGAAATTCGTATGCTAGTTTTTCAATACGAATGTTCTTGTCGATTACGTATTGAATTTTTATTCATTTAATTTATCTGATGAATTAATTGGACGTAGTATGTAATAGGAGGTGATTATGATAGCCCCTTTAATCATGGACATGTGAGGGAAAATATTTTTGGTCTTTGGAATACTCTTTATCTATTTATGTATAATATCTTGGAACAAAGCCCTGATAGTAAAATAATGATGTCTGACATTATACATTCTATGATTATGAAACTAGTTTTTGTTATCTATGTGATTATTTAAGTTTTTATTTAATAAAAAACAATTAGTCCCCCTTTATGATATTATTTATATTGAATATTTGATTCTAGATTATCACTTTCATATTATTCCTGCTTTATTTATTATATAAAATCTTATATTGAATATTTCCCTTACAGAGCATTGTAGATTACACTTTTTTATGTTTCCCATTCCCCAAGATACCAAGAAGGTACATATAAATGATTTTTGGGGTTTAATAGAATAAATAATAAATTACCCACTATAATTTTTATATAATTTTTCATGTTATCATGTGTAATGTGAAACTAGTATATGTATATAGTCTCCAAATTCTACTAAACTATGCAAACCTTTAGGATACGACCCCCATGTACTTTATGAAAATGATGTAAAATAAACACCATATATGGGTTAATATAGTATATGTGTAGTGAAATACTAAATGTTAATAATAAATAAATTCATTTACATATAAATATTATTGAATTATATTTTAGAGTATTATATTCATCATAAGAATATTATGTAATGTGTCAATGAAAAATGAAATTGATTTATTTTTATTAAATTTAATTGTATTTATTAAATGGATTTACTAGAGATTGATGTGAAAATTTTAAAATTTTATTTTTAAATCAATGATATCATTTTTGATATCATAAATTCAAAAATATCTTAGAGTTAATTTTTGGAAATTAACTGAAAATGGGTTCTTCGATGAATAGTAGAAAATACCAATTATTAACGAAAAATTTATTCTTTTTTCACGCATTCACAAAATAAAATTTTATTTTGATTTTTTTTTTAAATTTAAATTAGTTTTTATTTGATAATAATAAAATAAATTATCTTGGAATCAATATTGTGCTTGAATTTGGTATAAAAACAGGTCAATATTTAAAAATTATTTTTTTGTAAAACCATTTTTTATCATGTTTTACGGGTTTACATTAAAATTTATTTCTAACAATTATAAAAATTGAATTTGTTAACATGGAATATATATTTTTAATCATAATTTTTAAATTTTTTAAGGATTACACTTTCATTTTTGAAATTATGAATAATATTTTTTGAAAAAAAACATTAGTTAACCCGGTAAGATTTAAATGGGTTAAAATTGTTAAAACTAGAAAGTTAAGGGTTAAAATAGAATAAAACACATTTAAAAACCTATTTTATGGAAATATTTAATCATTATATTATCATTTAAGTGTATATGATTCATTTTGGTGCCTTTTTTCTTGAGTTAGATATTACTATACATTAATATTTTTAAGATTTCAATTATGTCCTCTCCCCCACTTGTAAAATGGAATCCCTATACACATTTCTAAACACTTAAATAGCCCCTTATATCTATAAAAACCTACCTAAATCCATTTATAAAATCCTTCCCCAATTTTTATAGGTAATTTTTTATCATAATACCAACCTAATAGGATTTTATGTTTAAAATTAAGGAAGTTGTCTAAAGAAGATGTATTATTCATAGCCTAATGTTTTCATTATATTATTTTTCCCTACCTTATTTAAATATACATAAACCAAGATGAAAAAAGAATGACATTTAATTCTATACAATATAATTTTATTATGATTATACTATATACATTTTAATCTACATAACCATCTATTGATTAATAAAACCATCATTTATTTGTATGTACGGACCACCGCCTCGCGAGAAGATTTAGTTTCTTTTTATCACCAAATATTATATCTTATCTTAATAATGGAGCCAAGTGAAATAATATAATATATAAATTTAACTTTTTTATGATAAATTAATAGTCTACCTCTTTCTTTACCATCCAAAAAAATCATCAATTTTGTGTACGTGCGAACTACCACCTCACAAACCAATGTATTTTATTTACATCACCACCAAAAATGGAAAGTATATATAGTTGGATTTAAAGAAAAAATGATATTTATGATATAATTATAAATTTATAAAGAAAAATAATACTACCTTCTTTCCCTCACGTTTTTTGAAAAAGGGAAACACTACTCGTGGGTATGTATGGGCTATCTTCTCTATGTTACATCGTAATTAATTTTTCATAACCATCTTATATAACTAGTAAAAAAAGTATTATTAATTAAAAAAGTGATAGTTATAACGTGGTTAAAAAATTTTAAATGATATAATCATCTTCTATGTGACCATTATCAACCTACCCAATCTATCTTCAACATATAAGCTAAATGTTATCAAAACATCTAACATGAACTTAATTGATTAAGTAATTAGGTATAAAATGGGAATAAGTGAAATAAAATTAATAATTAAAATTAAAATCAATATTAATAATTTTTTTAATTATAAATAGTTTATCATTAATGATGATTAAGAATGCATGTGACAATTCAGACTCGAGGTAAGGGACACATTACCTTAAAACCTCATTTTTAATGTTTTAAAGATTTATTTCCTAATTTTTTTCTTCCATGTCTATATTCTAAATAATAATTCTTGGATTTATTTTTTTGGAAATAAATAAATTTTAAATCAAATTTTATGTCACATTTTATTTTCTTTCAAAACGTTTCAAAAGGATATTTTTATGTATTTTATATAAATCATTTAGACATTCTTTACAAAAAGTAAAAATTGAATGATTAAATTAAACAATTTTTACCAAAATGTATTTTCCTACCACAATAATTTTATTTTTATAATTTTATTACATTAAAATATCATTTTTTAATTAATTAAAAAACATCATTTCCTTTTTTGTGGGTATTTCAGTTTTGAAATGGGGTTCTAAAGTTAAGGGATATAATAATATCTAAAAAAATTCATATGGGTTCAGAAGTAATTTTTTATGTGTTTTAGGATTTAAATGAAAATTTTTATCAAATTCATACATGTTAGGATCCTTATAAAATGTTTATGATTTTGGGTGATCCCAAAAGAAATATCTAATTCATTGTGTAATGATTATGTTCTCTAGAGAATTATGCTGTAATTAAACTAGTAATTATGAAGTTATGTTAAAAATCATAAGGATCCATCATGGGAAAAACATGTTTCTTTTTAAAAGTACTATATTGTGAAAAATGGATAATGAGTAGAAGTTTACAGTTATTAATGTACATGTTTATTATGTTATATTTATGAACTATTTATCTAGAACTCTAAACATAATAAAATATTAGGAAATAAATAAAATGATTTTTGTTCAAAAATTAAATTAGGTGTTTAATAAGGATAAAGACTTTATAATTGGTATCATATACCAGTTTAGATAATTTTAAAATTTTGGATACTTTAAGTAAATACTATTATGAGATTATATTTTAAGGTTATCATGACATATCTTTTTAATATTACCATGTTACATAATTTTAACTATGTAATTTTAGAATTATTTTTAATAGAGATCATAGAGAAGATGAAGAAGGGATGAACCAAGAGGAAAATATCCTTCCAAATCAGCATCCTAGAATGGTTTTAATTAGAAAAAAATAGTTTTTTGTATTGATGTTTTAGTTTTTGTAGGATATAAATGGTTTTGGTATCCATACTAGAGTAAAACAAGTTTACCACAAATGAACATGTCTATAGTAGTGGACTGCTTAAAGAAAAACCCTCCAAAATTCAAAGGATCATCCAACCCTATGATATCTGATGTATGGATTAAATATTTTTAGACGATAGTGTAAGTCACTGATAATTGAATAAAACATAAAGAAGCTATTTTCATTTATCATTTCGAAGATGAAGATGATTTGTGGTTGAAAATGGTTAAGAATATCAATGAAATAGAAGATATTAATGCTCAGTATTGGGATGAATATATGAATATATTCCTTAAGAATTATTTTTCTATGGTTGTTAAACTTTTTATGAAAAATAAATTCGCAGAATTAAGATATAAGGAGGAGGATTCAACAACAATATATTAAGGAAACATCACATTATTGAAATATTACTCAACAAATTGTATTCAAGATATTAATAGTAAAATTCATCATATTTACTCAGGATTTATTAAAAGATATTGAAGATAATTGGAATTTTTATAAATCATAAATTTATTAAAAACATAGTTAATGTATTGAAAATATTAATATATAGTTTATATATGATCTTAAGCTCTATGAAAAGAATGATAAATTATTTTCTATATGGGAGGAGATAGGGAAGAATGCATAAAAAATTCAATGGTAAGAAAATTAAGTTCCAATCTTATGAAAACACTAGAAAATCACCAAATAAAATGTATTATAAAATTTGGGAAGTATTTAAATTGCGGTAAGTATGGACATTTTTCTCATGAATTTAAATATTTAGATAACTATAATTATCAAGAAAATAATTAAAGGTCAAGAGTATAATTCTTAAATTGTAATAAATTGGGTCATTCTATGAGAAATTATTTGAATATTGGAGTAAAGGATGAAATTCACCTAACTCATATGCAGAAATATGTGGCTAAATCCATTGAGACTACTTCATAAAATATTAGACCATCCACTGATGTTGTTTATGTCAGGTACATTAATTTTTTTTTCCTATTATGTCAATGTCTTGTTTGATTCGAGGTCTAAACATTCATTCATTTCAGATACATTTACTATTAAATTAGAAATTGTACCTCATGAAATGAAGTTAGAAGTTTTGGTAAAATACTTAGGGGGAGTTTCAAGAAAAAAATGAAGTTATAATAATATTCCTATTATTGTTATTGAAAATGATTTTTCTTGAAAACCTTGATGTCTTTCCTCCAAAAGAGTTTATGATATTCTAGTTACATATTGGACATCAATTTATCATACCAATAAATATTATAAAAATATTTAAGTTATTTCCAAAAATAGTTTTATTTTGTATTTAAGATGAAATTAATACCAAGGACAACATATCAAAATTAGAAGAAATTAGTTAATGATGTAAATGAAATTTATATTGAATATATTGTTGAGAATATGAATATTGTTCAAATTGGTGACATTCCTAAAGTACATAAATATATATATTATTTTCCAAATTAATTTTTCATGTATTATAATTGATTTGGAGGTTTAATTTACTATTGAATTAGTTCCTATTACTAGGACAATATCAAAACCACCTTATCAAATGGAAAAATTAGATCTTTTTTTAGTTTAAAAATAAGTTACAATTGTTTCTTAATATAGTGATTATTCATCCTAACACATCACTCTAGGTTGATCTTATTCTTCTTATTAAATACAAAGAAATATCCCTAATGATTTTCATTTATTATAAATCATTTAATAACTCTACTATAAGGAATAAGTATATATTACATCATATATATGACTTGTTTGATAATATCTAGGGAGATCAATATTTTTTGAAGGAAGATTTTATTTCTAGGAAATATCAGCTAAAATTGAAGGAGAATGTTATTATAAAGATGGTACATTAGACTAGGTTTTGGAATTATGAGTTTTTGGTTATTTCCTTTAGGTTGAAAAATGAACCCACGTTATTTCTGGACATTATGAATAGATTTTTCCATGAGTACGTGGATAAATTTTTGGTTATGTTTAATGATGAAATCCAGATATATTATAAATTTTATGATGACATTGAGAAACATTTTAGGTTTTTTTATGAACCTGTAAACAAAATAAGTCATATGGAAACATTAGTAAATTTGAATTGAGGTTGTGACATATTTTTACCATATAAATATTTTAAATAAATATAGAATAACTATTGATCCTGAAAAAAAAAATTGAATAGTATAAAATATCTATAAATTTCACATATATTTGTATTTTTCTTGGATTAGCAAGTTACTAATAATGAATTATTTAAAACACTAATAAGTATTCTAGTGGAGTAAATATGTAAACTTTAAATGGATTTAAATTCATATTTATGATATGATTTGATGAATGTTTCCAGAAATTGAAAATAAGATTAGTGAATTCTCTAGTTTTGGCCTTGACAGTAAACAAAGGGGACTTTTTGTCTACAATAATGATTATTTTTAGGGACTTAGTTAGGTTTTACTTCAAAATGATTAGGTAATTCATTTCGATTCACATCAATTTAAACCCCATGATATACATGATCCTTTACATGACCTTGAAATTGTTGCTATTGTTTTTTGCCTAAAAATTTATAGATGTCATTTATATATATTAAAAGTTTAAATATATACCGATAATAGACATTTTTTATATGTTCACTTAGTAAGAGTTGAGCATGAGGAAAATAGGATAAATTGAAGTTATTATGTATCATTTATTTTCAATTCATTACTATATAATAATAAAAAGAGTAGTGTATTATTTGAGTTAGAGAGATAATTCATACATAATGATGCTACTTTTGGAACATGATTTCATGGTAAATCATTTGATAATTATTGGTCTAGAAAATGTGTATGCAATAGATTTATTTATATTGTTTTAGGTTTTATTTTAGTTTTCGTTTTCAAATAGAATTAAAAATATAAGAAGAAAGATGTTATTTTAAGGGAAATGATAGAATTGTATAGAAGATTTAGGTTTTAAAAAATGAAGTTCACAAATAAAATTGTTATTAGATTTGGAATGAAGTTGTATGTTTCATGTCATTCCCAGTTGAAGATTGAATTGATGGTTGAATTGTGTTTTTCTCAATTTTATGTTTATCTCCGAAATAATAATATTTATATATACCATTAGATCCATTTATGATGTGATATAATGATAAGGGATATAGTATACATTACAATGACAATTTTTAAACTGTCAATAGGTTAAAGAAAAATTATAGGTATCTAAGGGGATGCATCAATATTTTCTAGTTCCAGAATGTAAATGGATGAATATACCTATGGATTTCATGGTTGAATTACAAAATTAATCTCCGGGTAAAGATGAATTATGGGTTATTATTAATAATTAATTTAAATATATTATTTTCATATATATTCAATATAATATATCCTTAGATAAAATTTATATAAATAATGTTAAATATATAATTAATTTCATGGTGTCCTTAGTTCTGTTGTTTTTCATCATGATCCTAGGTTTATTTCTATTTTATGCAAAATCCTTTAGAAGTCATTGGATAATGAATTAAAATTCAGTACATATTTTCATGCTCAATTTGATGGATATAAAAATATAATAATTTAGTCATTGGAGGATATTATTTTATATTGTTTGATGAATTACCAAATAAGTAGGGATAAATATCTTTAATTAGTCTAATTATCATATTATAACAATATTCATTTCTATATACATATGGTGCATTTTAATGATTTTTATGGAAAGAGGTACCATACTTCGTCTTTTTGGGATAAATAAGGGGAAATAAAGTAGTTGGGACTATAATTTCTAGATGAGATGGTTGAGAATGTAATTCTAGTTAAGTAACATATTAGTATTCTTCAATAAAGAGAGAAATGTTATATATACAACTAGATGAAATATTATTCCATCAGTGTAAGGGAACAGTTCTTTCCTACAATATCTGCATAGAAATGATTTACATAGTATGATAAAAATGAAAAGGTAAGTTCATGGTTCATTAGACCATATAAAATCCATGATAATGTTGGATCCATTTCCAAGTGAGTGTCCTTAACTGTTGTAAGTTAATGATTGAAGCACATTTTTCCAAACTCCAGAGGCTACTGATTAGCAGTGAGGGTCTAGGTGAGATTGTGGGAAAACTATTCTATCATTGGTAGTGTACACATAGCCAAAATAATATACAGATAGTGAAAGCAGTAATACCATACAATAGAAATAAAAATCATAATACTGATAACAAAAATACCCACATGTCATCGAATTCAAATGATGATGCTACAAGTCACATGTTCTATGAAAACACCCAAATGATGATACCCTGAATTAATACTTAATACAAGTACCAAAAGTATAAAAAGGAACAAAATAATGTTAGAAGCATCGCAAGCCTTGGCTTGGTCCCATTCCCTCATTCTCCTAACAACAAATCAAGTACATGTAGTGGGGTCCTTACCCTTATCGACACATGTAAAACAATAATCTATTTGGGCCCAAAAACATGAACCAAATAGTGTGTGAGACTAAATCCTAGTACAAAACCACCCATGGTTTGTACTAATATGTTAGTGGATATATATAATAGGCAGTATACAATAGTGAATGTAGTAAGCGAGGATGTACTGAACAGTATATAGTCCTACAAACACTGGTTTTCGTTAACATCATTTCATGTTCTTTAATAGTTAAATTACCTTGAATTATGTAATTCTTAGGATCTAGAATAATCATGAAGATCCCTATAAAAATGTAATAATAACAAATGTCTCTAATGGGCATCTAAATAAGTATAAGAGAAGACTGAATCAAAGCTTGTTCTTTGGCTTGGTAGACGCGGCTTAATTCATTCAATTTAATTATTCAATTATGATACGAGTCTGACATGACATTCTTAATCTATAACTCAAGTATTAGTCTAGGTGTAAACCCACCTCTACCCTACAAACCCATCTATATAATCCTCTTATAAACCTAGTGTCACTCTAGGTGTGGTGCGAGTAAATGTCAATTGAGCCACCATAGATCCCATAAATAATACCCAAATATCTCCCAAGACATATAATCATTTTCAATAGAACCCATCCATGGTATCCCTCATTATATGACTCATTTTGCCATTAAACATAGTCTCCCTGAGCTTAAAAACTACATCTATGGATTTCTTATGACATAACTTAATAAACCTCCATTTAGTCTATCCATGGAATCCGTCAATGGATCCCTGTGTCACCAGAGGTATATAGTATAATAACCACATGATACCATTACTAGAATTATAATCATAATCCAGGATTTGACAATTTATATTTACCCTTTTATCATTCAATATGTAATTAATATTTCACTAGGCATTCCAAGGTCAAAACCAATGGCATTTCATATAGTCTCAAAAAAGAACCAACGTCAAAAGACTTGGACTTTCAATAACTCAGATGGGATAAATTCACTTATCAACTAACTCATGTAAATTAAACTGTTACAAGGGTTACACTTTAATAAACTAACATTGGAAAAATTCACATAATAAGAAACACATTTAAATTAAAGTATTACATGTTTCAACATTAATCAACTGACGTGGTCATTTCATAAAACAGTCATATCATGTAAATTATACTATTAAATGGCTTTAACATTAAATAACTCACTTGGGAACATTTCATATAACAAGCATATCATGAAATCTAAACCATTACAAGGCCTTAACATAAGAAAACTCACCTGGGAAGGTTCACAATCGGAGAATAACATTCCCAAAATTATTAAACAAGCAGAAGAATAATATGGAAAAAAAGGAAAGTCAAAAATCCTAAACCCATAATCAATTCAATTAATATTTAACATAATTGATAATCCATTTAATTATATAAACCATTCTTAACAACCCAATATGGGAAAAGAAGGCATTCCTTATAAGAACCCTAGGCCAAATAGCCATAAATGGTCATCGAAGGGAAACACACCCATAGACTGGACCTAATTCAATGTAAAAAACCCTATACATGATTATTAACATATATTCAATTACATAAACACCAATAGTAAACAACAAGGTTCAATTCTAAAACAAGGTGACAACCAAAAATGGGCATGTCTCCGACACATATAAACCTCTTGATAATTATAAAAAGGCACAAGACCACCCACCTAATACAGTGTCAACCTAAAATTTGATCTAGAATAGAGTAGATTTAGAAAATGAGCATAAAATCTCAGGTATTGATAACTAGATCTAGAGAAAAAATTATAAATAATTGCCTTAGAGGAATTGGGAGATTACAGATTGTGTCCAACACTTTCAATGACATTCTAATTGATGTTCAGATAATGAATCAGGAGAAAAATGGCCCTCCAGTGCTATTGTTCGTGAACCTAGTGTAAGACATCTGTCCGTCTGAAAAAAATGAGCTACTTTCCGTTTTATCCAAAACAGGAAAAAACATGGCATGTACATGAGTATTCAAACTGTGTATATGGAAGGTTTTTTATTTTTTTGGCTGAAATGTATTACACGTAATTAAAATTTCTCACTGACATCATTACCTAATGCGTAACCCCCTAGTCACGTTGTGTAACAGTGCTATAACTAGCACTTAGTCTATTTTTTCTTTTTTAAATTAAAAACTAAAAAGGAAAGATTTGTACCTTAAAGAATAATTATGTTCTTACAAACTTCTTCCCTTAAATCAATTTATCCCTAAATTTTCCTCCATGGGTGGTGATGAAAATTTTGAGAACAACTACGGACACTATGATCATACGCCGACCTCCATCTCACTGGTCTTATCCATCACTCGTCAGTGCTACCATAGCACATATACTAAAGGAACTAACCAGTCAAAGAGAACCTTCATGTTATGATCCAAAATTAATATAGGATTCTCCTAAAAGGACACATCTAAGTCAAACTCAACCTCCTCAGGTTGAAAAGAATGAGATGGGTCTGGAAATTAATTTTGCAACAAAGAAATGTGGAAGACATCGTGCATATCCATTGACCTCTAATGTAACTACAACCGATAGGAAACTAGCTAGACCTACTCAAGAATCTCAAATGGATTTACATACCTTGATGAAAGCTTACCATGTCTTGTGATCCTCCTCTGTCCTATCCTCTGTGCAACATGTATGAAAACTCAATCTTATACCTCAAACTCTAGAGGTCATCTTCGATAATTGGTGTTAGATTTATGATGAGATTGTGCCGTAGACATCTACATCCGAATCAACTACATATGTTTAGTAGTCTCATAGACAAGATGAGGTCCCATCGTAGTTGCCTCTCCTACCTCCAGCCAACACTAGGGTGATCGACATGGACTATTGTACAAAGCTTCATATGGATCCATCTGAATTATATCCTATAAGCCATTATTATATAATATTCAATTAGGGGTATGTGTCTCTCCCAACAACCCTCAAAATCCATGACACATACCTGAAGCATGTCCTACATCTCCCGGATCGTGCACTCTATCTTTCCATTTGTCTGGGGGTGGTAAGTTGTGCTCTGAAGCATCTGTGTATCCATTACCCTCTATAGACTTTTCATGAAATGAGAATTAATATGGAAATTCCTATCTGAAATGATAGAATGTGTAACCTCGTGCTGTCATAAAATCTCACAAATTTATAACCTCCCAAACTCATTAACAATGATGGAGTTCATGATCGGAAGGAAAAATGAAACCTTCATGAGCCTATCAAAAACAACACATAAGATATTATTACCTCGACACAGCCTTGATAATCCTATAAAAAATCCATCATGAAATCATTCCATTTCCACTCATGAATGGGTAGCTGTTGTAGATGTCTAGTCGGTCATTGGGGTTCCACCTTCACTGGATGACAGGTGGAGCTCCTCGTGATAAAAATAGATAAATCTCTTTTCATACCAAGCGACCAATATTGATGGTGTAAATCTCAATACATCTTGGTGACAATAGGATTCATTGCCTATATAGAGGTGAAAAATCAGGAATCAGCTTCTCCCATGTGCCTACTCAAACCCATATGTGACCATGTAAAAACAGAACCTTATCTATGCCAATGGTCCATATAAGAGGAGGGTCTTCACCTGCCACACTCTCTTGTAGAACTAGGCCTTTGGAATCTGATAGCGGACTCATCGTCACTTTGTCCAGTAGGGTGCATTAGGGTGGAGGTAACAACTAAATAATAATGAAATGTCTTTCCATGACTATCATGCACCTCCAAATGCATCTCATAGAACAAATCCATAAGCTGCCACATGCTACTGGCATAGTGCACTGCCTGTATCTGAGTCCTCCTCCTCTGGGCATCATCTACTACATTTACTTTACCATGTATGTAAGAAATCCCAAAGTCAAAAGACTAAAGTTTAATCCATGCAACCTTTGTTGCTTCAGATTTTGATCACGACGAGTGAAAATGTACTTGATGATTTTATATTCTGTGTACACAAAAAATATTCCCCCAGTATGTAATGTATACAACAGTGTATAGAATGAAAACCCATATCCAAACCGAGATCATGTGTCGGGCAATTCTTCTCATACAGCCTAAACTACTATAACCCATATGCTAGAGATCAATCCCCTTACATAAGAACTTCTCCAAGCCTAATACCTGATGTGTGATAGTAAACAGTGTAACTCCTAACTGAATTAGGAAAAATAAATATCAGTGCTGAAGTTAATCTCTATTTAATCTCTCGAAAGTCCATCTCATGAGAATCTGTACACGCATACTTTTCCCCATTTTGGTTAGTCCCATCAATTGTCCTGCTAAATGTGAGAATTCATGTATGAAATGCATGTAGTAACCATCCAACCCTAGAATACTCTACACCTCAAAAACATAGTTGGGATGATCCCAGGAAAGTACTACTCTCACCTTCTCTGGGTATACTGATACTCCTATCTCTAAGATGATGTGACCTATGATGTGAATTTGATCCATCCATAAGTAGCACTTTTTGATCATAGCATATAACTAATGCTCTCTCAATGTACAAAAAATTATCTCAAGATGTGTGTCAAGGTCATGTAAATTGTGAGAATACAACATGATATCATCCATTAAAACCACAATGAATGAGACAAGATAAGGATGGAACACTAATTTTATCAGTGCCATAAAGACCACAAGTGTGTTTGTGAGACCAAACAGCATGACCAAATATTGATACAGACCATACCTACTCGGAAATGCTATGTGAGGTATATCATATGATCTAACGTGCACCTAATGATAAATAGATCTCAAATAAAACATTAAGAAGAACTAAACTACTAAAAGTTGGTCAAATAAATCACATATCCTTGAAAGAGGATACCCATTCATAATCATCATCTTGTTCAATTTATGATAATACACACATATCCTAAGAGTACCCTCCACCTTTTTTCCAAAACGTCCTGAAATCCACAAAGAGAAGTACTGGGTTAGATGAAACCTATTTCCTCTAAATCCTTTAGATACCTATTGATCTCTTGCAACTATGTCATGGCCATCCTAAAATGATGAATGGATACCGATGAAGCTCATGGAACTATCTTGATAGATAACTCTAACTCTCTCAACGAAGGTAAACCATAAAGGTAGTTCAAAAATATTTCCCTAAAACTATCAAATACATTAGGGAAATATTGTTGACGTGTTTCTTGTTCATCAACATATTAACTCACAATATGTTATGTCATCCTGCCTAACCCACAATGCTCAGGTCTATCTCGTCTCTCTTGGAAATCCCATTCATCTTTACGTAGAAACTCTCCACCCTCTGGTGATGTGAAAATCACTCTATAGTGATAGAAATCAAAAAAGGCCTAAAAGGAAACCTACCATTCCATTTAGAGAATAAATTAAAATCCTATAATAATTAAGCCATAGGGGTCGCATATGAAGTGGCACCCACCAACCTCAAAGGGGATCTCCTTTAACTGATCCACACCTGTCACTATAATATCTAAAACAGTGTCTAGCATAATAACATTATTAGAAGTAAAAAAACAGATCCTAAAGCCCTAAAAATTGGAATAAATTTGAATGTATATAAATCACATGTATCAATGAGTTCATTATCTAAAACGGAGGAAATATTAACAGTACCTCAGGTAGTATAATGTTTGAGATCATGTCCCCTCATGGTCTGTTGCACTGAATTAGTCTGACATGTACCATGGCCCCGTGACACTACCTGGATACCCTGAGATGATCGACCCTGCTATCATTGAGAACCTCAGGTCGGGCTACCATTTCCATGACCACCACCTCTGCCTAAGAAGTCTGACGCATTATAGTTCCCTGACTTGTGATAAGATAATGGACCTAATCCTAAACATGGAGCCGGTATAGACCATCTCTCACGAGTTACTGGTGGAAATTTCCTATGAAAATGTTTTAGATGGCCCATCTTGTTGCAATATCGACACTTGACTGGGTCCTGTGGAGACTATGGCCTTGTATTCTATGGCCTTCCACATGTGTATCACATCACTTACCAAAATGAAGATATGCTTTGACTGCTAGCATTGTTGTGAGAAATCTCTCAACGATGCTTCATACAACCGGTCGAGATAGTACTAGATCTTGGTGCCAAACCCCCTAGTTCACACCACCATATTCCCTCATATTATGCTTGGTAGTCATCTTATGATTCACTATAGAAGATACAATAGTCATCTTGAAGAAATTTACCTATGATTGAACATTGTACCTAATACCATCTTCAAATCACCTAGCCTTATCTACATAGTCACCCAACAGAATATGTGTGAATTTATATAGCTCTATAAAATGTGAAAAATAGTCTACATCTGGCAGTGTTCCTCAAACTAGATGCATGAAATCTTCATCTTGACCGACCCTCAGTGTCTCGGGAAAATAGTAATTATATAAGACTGTATGAAAATCTCTATATTCCATATCACAATGATGATCTAACTGAGTAATTACATACCACCATCTCTTGGTAGAATCATGCGGTATATAAGTCTTGATCTTTACCCTCCTATTAGAAGGCATCTCCAGATGCTCAAAGATCGACAAAATGGCCTCTATCTATGACTTTGTACCATGTGGTCTTCCATCCCAGAAAAAATTGATCGGATGATACTACTAGAACACTAATTCTAGTTCTTCCATATATCTGGAAGGATTTAGTTCTCCCTGGTAGTTTTGCGTGAAGCGTGTAAAGTTTTCACAAAACTGTACCTTACCACCTTAATCAGGAACAACATCTAGTGTCTCAGCTGGCACAACTAGAGGATCCACTGGTATCTTATGGCCTACCACCTCCATGGTTTGATCATTATCACTCTCATGGCATACTGTTGGAGGTAGTACTGGAGGCATAACTCTACAAGGCCAAGAACTCAGTTTAGTTAAAATTAGTTTCATAGTTTCCATTTGAAGATATAAATAACTAAATAAGAGAAAAAACTCTAAAAGATTACAAAAAGAGGAGTACACGATGTGTAGAAACTATACACAGTGTGTACCCTCATGTTCCTACCTAGGAGTGTATTTCTTCTAGCCTCGGTGTGTAACCACCCAAGATACATGTCATGTTATACTCATACATGAAATTTACTCAAGTCTCCCCTCATTTACATGTACTTTTACTTGTCCAGAACCACATGGGTTCTATCCGAGTAATACTACCCAGTGTGTACCTATAGTATACGACATACACTGGCTGAGAACCCTCATTCTGTGTTCTCCATCGCACGGTTGGATACATTATTACATTCCTAATGGAGTGTATACATAGTATATGGTGTATACATAAGAAAATTTTTCATACCGACTAGATTAACACATGAAATTTGTTCATATAATCACACAACATGTTGTCTAGGTTTCTAAGAAGTAATCTTCTAAAACATCCCCAGAACCTCCATTTTAGAAATGTAAGCCAATGGTATACCAAATTACAATATGTGGGGGACCATAATCCCCATGAATCAATGTTTTGCATCTAGCTACAACACATCATATCATAATTTTATTTAAATCAGCCAACCGATCAACCAAATTCTATTTCACGAGGGCCCATACACCTTAGGGATCAATGCTTGGTGTCTATTCGTAGCATATCATATAATGATTCAATACAAGGCCAAAACATGGTACAAAAAATTCCAATCCAAGAGGGCCCTTACACCTCAGGGACCAAAGCTTGGTATCTTACCAATTCTGACCATAACACATACCAATACACATATCATAATAGATGGTATATCTATCAATGTACCTATCACAACAACATGCATATCTTGCATGAAATCTATCACAACAGCTTGAAATAAGTAATTCCCTTTAAATGTCTTGGAAAGAATGCATGAAATGTGATTTCTAAAAATTACCTTATGATTTTGGAGATGGAATACCCTCATATACTTGGAATGAAACAAAATAGAATAGTAATAATAACAATCATAATATCACAATACAAGTGTGTCACCCAATGGTGAAATCGAATCAATTGTATTAGTTAAAAAAATCCAAAACTCACTACTCAATTTGAGGAAATTTGGATTTCTCCTATATTCGGGGTTTCTAATCCTGGGAAAAACATATCACCAAATCCCATTTCATTTCTATTACTTTATATTATCACCATATAATAATGAAAACTAGAAAAAGCACTATGATACCTCTTTATAATGTTCGGATTTCGGATGCCACCAAACAGTTTCCCGAGCTCGGTAGGCCACATGGCCTCATGTGCATTTTCCCAAATTCTAGAGGTTGCCGACTAGTAGTGAGGTCCTAGGTGTGATAGTGGGGAAACTATAACCTCATTTCCAGAGTATAAACAATGGAAATAATATACAGATTGCTGAAGGAGTAATACCATACAATAGAAATAAACAGTTGAATATTTCTAATTAAAATAACCAGATTTCATAGTATTTAAAGGATGATGATCCATGTCACATGTTCTAAGAAAACATCCAAAATAGGATACATTGTAATAACGCACGATAAAATAACCAAAATTATGAAAAGGAACAAAATAAACTTAGAAGCATCTCAATCCACGAATTGGTCCCATTCTCTTCTACTCCTAAAAAATCAACTACATGTAGAAGGGATGTTACCCTTATAGACACCTGCAACAACATAATCTGTTTGGGCCGAGAAACATGACCCAAACCGGGTGTGAGAAAAAATCCCAGTAGGAAACCACCCAATGTCTGTTCCCATATATCAGTGAATACATATAACTGGAAATATAAAATATGTAAAGCTATAACCGAGGAAGCATTAAAAAATATACTTTTCTATAAGAATTGGATTCTATTTACATCATTTCATGATATTTATTAGTTTAATTTCATTTAATTATATAAGTCATGGGATCTAGTATAACCCAATGATCCCCATAAAAAATTAAGCATAGTAGATGTCTCAAAAGACCGTCAAAACAAGTATAAGAGAAGACTGAATCCAAACAAGTGCTTTGTCTTGGAAGACATATCTTAATTCATTCCATTTAATTATTCAATTATGATCTGAGTGCAAATTGACATTATTAATCTAGATTTCAAGTATTACTCAAGGTATAAAACTACCACCATCCTAAAATCCCATCCATTCAATCCTCTCAGGAACATGGTATCACTGTAGTTGTGGTGTATGTATATTTCAATTGAGTCAGCCTTGGATCCTATAAATAAAACCCATATATCTCCCAATACATATAAAAATTTCTAATTGAATCATTCCATGGTATCCATCACTCCATTACTTGTTAGGCCATAAAACGTTGTCTCCCTGAGCCCAACCACTACATCTGTGGATCACTCACGACTTAACATAATAAACCTCCAATTAGTCCACCCATGGAATCCCTTAATGGATACCTGGGTTACCCAAGGTATAAGGTACAATTCTTACTTGAACCCATTCATGTCATTCAAATCAACATCCATAATTCACCCATTAATATTTACCCTTTTATCATTCAATATGAAATTAACATTTCATTAATCATGAAAAGGTCAAAACCAATGGCATTCCATATAGTATCAAGCAAGAACTATCCTCATATGTCTTGGCCATTAGATTACTCACATTGGATAAAATCGCATAACAAGAAGAACAAGTAAATTAAACTATTACATCGCTTACATATTAATAAATTCATGTGGGAAAATTCACATAATAAGAAAAACATGTAAATTAAATTATTACATGGTTTAACATTAACTCACGTGGGCACATCATATAACATGCCTATAATGTAATTTAAACTATTACATGACTTTAACATTAAATAACACACATGGAAAAATTTCATATAACAATCCTATCATGTAATATAAACCATTACAAGGCGTTAACATATCCAAAATCACAGGGGGTAGGTTAATAATTAGTGAAAAAAATTCAAAAAATACCTAAATAAGGATAGTCATAATATAGGGAAAATGAGAAAATAACTAATCCCAAGAACTTAATCAATTAAATTATAATTTAAAACAATTGAAATTCCATTTAATAATAAAAACCATATTTAACAACCCAATAATGGAAAACATGGCATGCCTCATAAGCCACCTAGGACAAACGACCATAAATGGTCATCAACATGAAACACACCCATGAGGTGGACTTAATTCAAGATAAAAAACCTATACATGATTAAGAAAACATGTTAAATTACCTAAACACCAATAAGTAACAAAAAGGTTCAATTCTAAATTAAGGTGATACTAAATAATGGGAATGCGACACTTCTCCATATATAACCAACTTAAAAATTAACATAGGGAACGTCACCACCATCCTCATAGTAGTACGACTCTCCTCATCTAGAATTGTCCTCAAATTCGATCTAGAACAGAGTATATCTAGAAGAAGAGCATAAAATATCAAGAATCAATAACTATATCTAGAGAATATATTATGAACAACGGCTCAAGAGGAATTGAGAACATACTGATTGGGTTCCAACGATTCCAAAAAAATCAAAATCAAAGTTCAGATGATGAATCAGGATAAAAAATGACCCTCTGGCACTACTACTCATAAACCCGGAGCGAGCCCACTGTACATCTGAAAAAACATGAGATACATACCATTTTAGTCAAAAAAGGAATGTTCATAGAATTTACTTGGGAATATATGACATGTATATTAATTATTTCCCTTATTCTACTAACATTACTTATACATTATTGAATGGTCTTACTGATAACATTTCATGGCATGCACTGGGATTATACGTCAAGTAACCCCCATCCACATTGTGTAACAATGTTGTAACTAGCACTCAGTCTATTTTTCCTTCTTTTTCTTAAGTACAAACAGAAAATGAATGATCTTTTCCTCAATGGAAGAACCAGGTTCTTACAACATTGATTTTATCCAAGGTACATGATGTGTTCATGTTTTATTTTTATGAAAACTTGTACAAGATGCATCTCATGTGCTTGAGCCCTCCAGCAGTAGATTTAAAAGAATACATTTCTTATATAGAATAACCTATTTGATATTCATGACCATAGAAAGTAGTTATTATACAATAAAATGATTCTCTAGGTTAGAATTTTATGAAAAAATATATAATTAACGAAGCAACATGAGAAAAATAAAATTCTATGAAGGAAAAATATCTCACCTTATTTATGTAATGAATAAAACTGTGAGGGAATGATTTCAGAAAATGGGGAAGAGTGCAACAATCATATTAATTTTAATAGTAAATTAATTTAATTCTTTATTAGCATGAATGAATTATAATTTATAGGGTTATATTCATAATAGTATATTATGTAAATTTTCATACCAAAAGAAAATAGTTTAATTTTTTACTAAATTTATTTATCTTTATAATATTATTTTAATTAATAGATTAATTTCAAAAAATTTAATTAAGAAATTAAAAAAAGGATTTAATTTTTATATCATCAACTAAAAATTATCTTATAGTGAATATTTGGGGATTTTTTTAAAAAGGTTGATTTTTGGGTGAATAAAAGAAAATATATATTTTTATGACAAAAATGACGTTTCTTTTCATGTATTTACAAAGTAAAATTAAAATTTTGATTTATTTTAAAATGAAATTAATTAATGTTGGTTACAATTAATCTATTAAATTTCATTTTAATGAACTTTGTAATTGAATTTAGTATAAATTCATTTTTATATAAAAAATTCATTTTTATAGAAAATTTTTTCCCATCATGTTTTGATGATTTATTTTAAAAGTTATATATTTTACTTATAGAAATTTAATTTGATTAAATTAGGTTTATATTTTAAATTATAATTTAATTTTTTTACTTATGACACTTTCATTTTTTTCATTATGCATAGTAACTATAGTAAAATTTGGTTACAATGGTAAGTGATAAAATGTTGGAAAAGGGATAAAAATAAAACGGGAAGGGATGAAGTGACCTAAATTTTTTCTAAATTATAATTTATAGACACATTGTAATAACCATGGTTTTTCAAAAAAATATTCGTGGTTTTTTTATGTGAATGTGAGAATGGGATCTGAGACGACACATGATTCCGAGGCCTAGCACGCCCAAAATACTTTTATAAAATTTCTTTATGTACATTCAGTGGACATGCAAGAAGGTTTTCATAATTTGGAACTGATGCCCGAATTGAAAATTTGAGGGCACCATTGAATCTAGAATATTGGGTTTTGCCTAAGGGGGACCTAACATAAGTCTGTGAAGGTTGACTGAGAAAGATATTTTTTGGACCTTTTGTAATAAAAAATAAAATAAAATAATTTTATTTTCTATAACTGCTGAGCGGCAATGATGTGTAACGGAAGTCTTGAGACAGAATAGTTAGGGGTCAATAAATGACATGTTACCCTTTGACTGTGTAACCGCACTGCTCGTGTGGTTATGGAACCATATTAATTGGGGTCCATTAATGTGCCGCATTAATGAATGCATCATTAAGAGGGTTCTCTTTAATTATAAACAGTATTTGGAAAATGAATGGAATAAATGTGGGAGAACCTCTGAAGAAAAACCGATGGATTTGTTCCTCAACGAAGAATGACAGACGTCCACAAAGAACCACCTATAGGATGAGACCGGATTCAGTGAGCGGTGATGAGAGCCACCAAATCATGAACCGACGTCAATGATGAAGGAGGTTCCATCGAACGTCATTAGAGGACACCTAATCTCGGTAATGGTTTTTGATTTTGATATTTTTATATTCCTCCATCCTAGTTCTAGATTTATATGAAGAACACAGATCAACTGACCAAAGGGTTGATCTGCAGATCAATCTTTAAACATGAGAGGTTGATGCAGTGTTAAAGTCAGGACTTATTTCTAAATTCTCTAATTGTTACTAACTCCCATTGTTAAAATGATATCATGGAGGGAATATGCCAATCCGAACAAGGGATGGACCATCTGCCGATCTTGTTGTTCTTGTGTTACCCGTGCGCGAACAGGCAATCTGATGGAAAGGTTGATATAGGGATCATGCAGTGGCAGCGGTTTCCCAAGACGCTCGTAGGCATAGAAGGGACCACGAACGAACCACCGGAGAAGGTTTGGTGGCCCACAAAAAGAACCTCTTGAACGCCATGCTGTCATCGGCCATCGGTGGGTGGAGGAGGCCCGTGATAATGGCCAGTGGGTAGTGGGAAGGCGGTGCGCTGTCGTTCTCCACGGTGGCTAGAGTTGACCGGACCGAGCGTGCCGCACGAGAGAAAGGTGGGACCTGTGGGCGCCACCGACGGTAGCAATGGTGGCCATTGGGTCGCGACAGGAGGGAGCGACGTGGCCCCGCACCCCACCGTGTCAGCTGGAGACGAGTCGGCCACCTGATCAACTGTTGCACGTGGTGGGGTAGTTCCCCACTAGCCGGACGAAACAGCCCTACATCCTCAATTCCAGATAGAGACACAGTCTGCATGAAGGTGGACCAGGCCGGATGCAGGCCCGACCAACCTAGCGGTCGGGGCCGGACCAGTGGCACAGCGGGCCGGGCATGACCCACGGCCAAGCGGACCAGCGTGGGTGGGTCGAGCCCCACCACACGGGTTGGGCCAACCATGGCCCGAGCCCTCGAAGTAGCCAAGACAAACCCAATGGGACGAACCCAGTGAATCAGGCCGACCCTTAATGGGTCGGACCCGAGCGGGGTCATGTAGACCCCAGGACCCGTTGTGTCTGGTTGGCATGACCGAGTCAGACTTGGCCCAGACCCAACCAGCCCCCGAATAGGGAAACACTTATAACTGATGAATTGAGTGTTTGTTTGACATGTCGTTAGAGGAATTGGGACCAATTTTGGGAATCAGTACCTTTGGTATATTCTGGAGGGCCCAACAGAGCTGGGCCGAACTGAGGTTCGATAACCTCTATTTCAAGGAATGGGGTGTAACTAACAGACGAGGTGTCCAATCAACGTGTCGTCTGTGAAATAAGGACCCATGTGATATGGTGGTCCTTTGGAAATACTCTAATTGAGTTTTTATGGAGTTTTACTTTCAACATGGGTTTGATCATACATGAATCCAACTGGGCCCTTTTTACAAAAGTGCCAATGTCTCATAGACCGGGAATCTGGTTGACACACCATCTGTCAAGCTGGGAACCCAATGACGGGGCGGTACCTTGGGAATGCTTTTTTGAATGACTCTGTACCAGTTGAAATATGACTGAAAGATTTAGGGGAAGAATCTTCTGGAGATCAGGTGTTCTTCCTGTGGGAATATAGTGGTTGGCTGTGACATGATGAAGAAGAAGAATGGCGACCGATATGGGTCTGCATCAGAAACACCATTGTGGGGTTATCTAGTTTTATGACTAATCATCCCTACCTCTATACCAGCGACTAGTATGGTTCAGCACCAGCGACAAATACACGTTAGCACCAGCGACCAATACGGTTCAGCACCGGTGACCTATACGGGTTAGCACCAATGACCAATACTGGTCAGTATCTTGCAACCAATACGGGTAAGCATATAATGACCTATACGGGTTAGCACTATAGTTACTATGGATAGGATGTTATAGATTTACAACTAGTCATCCCTATCTCAGTAACCTTGAAGTTATACCGTTAGAGAAATTTGTCTCTTTTTCGTTGTGCTTCATGATTTAGATCATGCTTGGAATATTACCTTTTTGGTATTTTTTGTGTCGTTTTTCTTTGTGGATTACTAAGATACCATTGGTAGTCTCGAGGTCCCATACTGAGTTGATATACTCACCCCTACATGGGCTCCACCTGACCATGGGTGTGTAGTTCATACTACTATTGCTCTGAGGAAGACTTTTGAGTTCCGGGACATGGTGGAGCTTGGTGCGATGGGAGCAGTCGAGATCATCTTCTTTGCCTTTTGAGTTACATCTACTACCCTCCAGGTACAGCTCCAGGGAATATGCAATTTTTTTTTACATTCTTTTTATTTTATAGGGCTTGTATTCTAGCCCTCTATTTTCATTTTACATTTGTACTTGTGGTTGTACTATGCAATCATGGTCATACATAACTGTAGTTGGTTTTTTACTTCAGTTTACCTTTTTGAGTGTGTTCAGATTCCTAAGGAAATGCCGTACCTATTTGGGAGAATCTTTCAGGTGCTAGTCACTAACCCCTGGTCTATGGAAGGTGGGCTTGGGGTAGTTATTTCTGAGCCCCTTGGGATGGGTCGTGACAAAGTGGTATTAGAGGGAGGTCTATTCAACTAAAATAAATAACAGTCTACATTTAATGAGGAAATGGTGTAAAGCATCTTCAGTTTGGTTTTCAGTACAAGGAGTCTAGCATTGGTGCAGCAGCCAATGTATCCATATACCAGGACCCTGAATTCGGTTTTCCAAATCAGTACATGAAAACATTGGTTTTTATTGTTTTGAAATGTTTTATTGATCATTATTGATTCATCTCAATAGGTATTACATATTGATTGTGGCACATCTGTTTCTTACAGGATACCTCCACGAAGGCAGCCATCCATGATTCCAGTTAGGGATCATGACAGTGGCCCACTGAGTGATGAGGCGTTGGTACAGGGACCACTCATAGTGATGGAACCTTTAGTGGTATACCAACACCACCACCACCCATTAATAATCACATACTACCAATAGACCATTCACACTGTTTGAGCACGTTGCATGAGTTACATAGACAGAGGCCTCTAAGGATTTGAGGCGAGATAGACCCCCCAAGTAGTAGAGGACTGGCTTGAGGTGGTTTCTCAGGTATTTCTCTCAGTGAAGACACCCACTGAACAGATGGCGATCATGGCCTCTAGCCTTCTTCAGGGATCGACAGGATGGTGGTGGAGCTCGACGCTCTACATTCTTGAGGAGATGACCCCCACCTAGCCGTAATTTGAGATACTTTTCTAGGCGGCGTTCATGCCAATGACACTATGCTCTCTGCATATTCAGGAGATGTTGCATCTATAGCCGGACTTCTAGACTGTGGCTCAGTACTCTCAGAGATTTACTGATTTCTCCAAATACTCCACCAATATGGTATGAGACCATTACACCAGGGCCTGAATCATTGAGGATGGGATCTGATGAGATATTTGAGTTCCGATATTTTCTCCCAACATCCCGAAACAATATGGGATGCTTGAGTGAGCTTTACGGATGGATAGATTCCATGCTGAGCCGGCACTGATAGTGGGATCCCCTACCAGATGATAGATAGCAGAGTTATCTAAAAATGGATGTAGATAGACGATGTAGAAGTCCAAGCAGGCTAGACCTTTCGAACTGTGACCCTGTTATGTAGGGTCAGAGGTGCGAGGCTCGAGAGGCCGAGGGATCCACCAACAATTCTTGATCTGTTTTTCCTATTAGGGACAGGGTCATAAAGCTCGTGGCTATCTGACTCCCTCTGTGGATGATCCACATATAGTGGAGGGGCCATCGAGGTAGCAGAATCAGTAGATTAATGAGCTTCATCCAGGCGGCTAGAGAGGCAGGGGAGCAGGATGTGAAACAGGAGGTTGTCGTGGTCACTTGGCACTACCACCACCCCCCAGGGGTCCACCACAAACTTAGGGAGCAAGTGGATAGGGACAGTCCCAACTACAGGAAGCTGCGGATCATGATCCTAACATCCCTGAGATAATACGAGGTACGATCTGTATATTCTCTACATTAGTAGTGTGCTTATCAACACAGGTGCTAGCTATTATTTCCTTATCACAGACATAGTTCCGGACTCTAAGATACCAACTGATCATTTAGCTTGAAATTTTCGTTTGGTACTCCTACGAGAGGAGATTCAGGGGTCACACATTGGTGCCGAAAATGTGATCTTACTCTCGGAGGAGAGAGTTTCAGATGGGATCTTTTAGTAGCGTCATTGAATCCCTATGACGTCATTCTAGGCATGGAATGACTATCAGCAGTTCACGAATAGATTGAATTCTTGAGACGTACAGTGAAATGTACACACAGATATGGAGGCTAGTTATCCTTTGTTGGTGAGAAGGAAAACAGAGCAACATGAGATGGACATGGTATTAGGAGGGTGCAGTCGATTAAATATCAGCTGGCATGCATGACCTTAGACATAGTGAATGAGGCGAGTCGACAGTTCCCTACGGTGGTGGATGAGTATGAGGAAGTATTTCTTGATGATGTCCCAGGACTACCTCCTCGTAGAGAGGTAGACTTCCGCTTTGACTTGTACCTAGGAACAACACAGATATCCACACCAGCATATCGGACGGCCCCTGTGGAGCTGCGAGAGTTGAGAGCATAGTTGGAGGACTTACATGAAGAAGGGATTCCTAAATCCCAGTGTTTCTCCTTGGGCTTCCCTTGTGTTGTTTGCCAAAAAGGCCGATGAAAGATTGAGGCTACGCGTGGACTTTTGGAACCTAAACTAGGTGAACGTGAAGAACATGTATCCTCTACAAAGGATCAATGATCTCTTCGAGAAACTAATGGGAGCTCGTTGGTTTTCAAAGATATACATCAAATCAGGATATCACCGGCCTTGGGTATGAGATGAGGATGTACCGAAGAGAGCCTTCAGATGTTGGTATTGCCATTACGAGTTCTTGGTGATGCCTTTTAGCATGACCAACACTCTAGTAGTGTTCATGGGGATCATGAACATGATCTTCCATCCATACCTCGATCGCTTCGTGGTGTTATTCATTAACGACATCTTGGTGTACTCAGTTTCTGAGGAAGAGTACATTGTACACATGAGGATTGTTCTGGCCACACACCGAGAGCCCTAGTTATATGGGAATCTTTCGAAGTGTGAGTTATGGATACAGAAGGTCCAATTAATGGGACACATCATCTAAGAGGTAGGAATTGTAGTAGATCTATCAAAGATCGAGGTAGTACTTGCTTGGGATGAACCCAAGAGTGTTACTGAGGTGCGGAGCTTCCATGATTTAGCAGGTAGCAATCAGAGGTTCATAACAGATTTCTCCAGATTATAAACACATATTACTACCTTTAAGGAGAAATAAAAAACCCTTCCTATGGTCAGAGACAAGCTATTAGAGCTTTGAACAGAAGAGGTAGAGCTTTACCAGTGCTCCCATCCTTAGGTTGACGGAGGAGGGAACTGACTATGTGGTTTACTGTGATGCATCAGGGACAAGAATCAGTTGTGTCCTAATGCAAGATGATGTATTAATTTCTTATGGATAACTAAAGATGAGGCCTCATGAGAAGAATTATGTGACTCACTACTTTGAGTTGGTAGCAGTAGTCTTCTCAATGATGATGTGGATACACTACATGACAGGTGGGCAGTTCGTTTTATACTCAGACCACTAGAGTGTCAGATATATCTTCACATCGAGAGATCTGAATCTGAGACAGTGGCATTGGCTAGAGTTCCTTAATGACTATGACTTCTAAATTGTCTATACTCCTCGGAAGGGGAACATAGTGGCTGATGTACTTAGCTGAAGATTCAGTTTTTAGCTACTGAATGACACTTCAGAGAAGTTTGTCTCACTTTAGATATCCTTTGTGGAAAGAGATGAGACAATATACCTTTGGTAAATGGTAGTAGCCCCTCCTCTACTTCAGAGATTTATGGAGTTGCAACCTAGAGTCAACAGCTGCGAGACTACACATGCTCAGATATCCTCAAGCCACACACATGACAAATATTCTGAAGGTGGGGAGCACACTATTATTTTCAGAGGATGTACATTAGTACTAGTGGTGCTGCTAGAGGAGGTGCTGTGGGAGTTTCATACATCACCCATGGTAGTACATCCAAGTGTGATAAAGATGTATCAGGACCTCCAGTGTTAGTACTGGTGACTAGGGATGACAAAAGCTGTCATAGATTTTGTTTCTAGATGCCTCACTTTCCAGCATGTTAAGGCCGTGCACGGGGTACCAGTAGGCTTGACCCAACCCCTCGAGATTCTAGAGTGGAAGTGGGAATGGATATAGATGGACTTCATGACGGGGTTGCCATGTACATCTAGAGTGCACGATACCAACTGGGTGATCATTGACCGACTCACCATGTCAGACCACTTCTATACTATTCGATAGAAGGGTTCGGTAGAGACCTTAGGACGTCTCTACGTTCAAGATATCGCGTGACTTCACGGGGTTCCATTGATGATAGTCTCAGACCATGACACACGCTTCACATCCCAATTTCCAAAAGGATTGTAGGATGCTTTCGGGACTCAGCTTCTCTTGACCACAGTGGTTCACCCACAAACAGATGGTCAGACTAAGAGGACCATCCAGACCGTGGAGGACATGCTTCGTGCTTGGGTCCTAGAGTTTGGTCGCAGTTGGGAGGACCACCTGCCCTTGGTGGAGTTCACATACAACAATATCTATCACTCGACCATTGGTATGGGATATTTTAATGATATGTATGGACAACAGGGTAGATCTCTCTTGTGCTAGGCGAATCCATGAGATCCAGCACTCATGGGCCCAGAGATGATACAGGATACCAATGAAAAGGTGCATGTCATCCAATAAAATGTGATGGAAAGGAATGAGCCAATATAAACAATGCCCCAACCCTCCGTTGATATTTTTGTTCTTGTGTTTCTCGTCCATGGCTGAAAAATGTGACGGAAAGGCAGAGATAAGATTCATGCAGTGGAAGAGGAGACCCGAGAGGCTCGTAGGCACAAACATCACCATGAATCGAAAACCAGAGTATGTCTGGTGTCTTGCAAGAAGAACCACTGGTGCGCCATGCCAGTGGCTGCCGATGGTGGCCGATGGAGGCCCATGGAAACCAACCGTGGGTAGTGGGAAGGCGGTGCGCCGTCATGTGCCGTGGTGGCCAGAGGTGGCTGGCCCGAGAAAGCTTCGCAAGAGAAGGATCCCGCCCACAGGCACTGCCAGCGGCAGCAGCTGCGAAAAGTGGGCCGCAGAAGGAGGGGGCGGCATGGCCCCGCCCACACCACGTCGTTTGGAGACCAGTCGGCCACCTGGACAACTGTTGCATGTGGTGGGGTAGCGCCACACTGGCTGGTTGGCCACAGCATGGGCCCATGTTTCTGTAAGGCTAGCAAGAGACACAGTCTTCCTTGAGGCAGTCCAAGCCGAACGTGGGATTGTTGAAGGGGCCAAACCCGCCCAATGGGCCAGGCCAGACCCGTGGCCTAACGGGCTGGGCTAACCACAGCTTGGGCCCATGATCCTACCGGGCCGACCCCAACGGGCTGGACCTAGTGAACCGGGCTGACGCTTAATAAGGCAAAACCATGCGGGTTTAGGTAGACCCCATGACCCGTTTCGTTTGCCCGACCTGACCAAGTCTGACCGGACCTAGACCCAACCATCCCCCGAATAAAGAAATGCCAATAACCGATGAACCGAGTGTCCGTTTGACAAACCGTCAGTGGTATTGGGACCCCTTTTGGGAAGTGGTCCCTTTGGAATATTCTAGTGTGCCTGAATGAGCCAGGACAGACCAGGATTTGATTTCCCCCATTTCATGAAAAGGGGTGTAACTAAAATACCGAGTGTCCGATCAACGCATAGTCTGTGGAAAAATGACCCTTATGACAAGGCGGTCCTTTGGAGATACTCTAAGTGAGTTTTGAAGAAGTATGATGTGAAACATGGGATGTATTGGAATTGAATCCAACCAGACCCTTTTTACTAAAGTACCCTTGTCTCATAGACCGGGTGTCTGATTGACGTGCCTCATGCCACGTTTGGACCCCTATGGCGGGGTGGTCCCTCGGGTAGGATTTTTGTGGGATTTCGTACTAGTTGAAATATGACTGATGGATTGAGGAGGAAAATCATATAGAGATCAGTTGTGCTTCATGCGGGAGTCCAGTTGCTAGCTGTGACATGAAGAAGAGAAGTAACCAATACGGGTCATCATTAGAAACTCCAGAGTGGGATGATCTAGCTATATGACTTATCATAGGTAACTCTTTACTAGATACCAATACAGGGAAACACCAGTGACCAATACGGGTCAGCACCAGTGACCAACACGGGTCTTCACCAACGACCATTATGTGTCTACACCAGTGACCAATACGAGTCAGAATCTAGCGACCAATATGTGTCAGCATAAAGTGACCTATACATGTCAAAAATATAGTTACTAAGGATAGGATGATCTGAATTTAATATTAGTCACCCCTATCCTAGTAACCTTGAAGTTATACCGTTAGAGTGAGCTTTATATTTTGCTTTGTGTTTCATGATTTAAATCTTGATGGTGATATTAACATTATGGTATTTGATGTGATTTTTTTTTTGAATTACTGAGATAACTTCAGGGGTCTCAGGGTCCCCTACAGTGTTGTAATGGTCACTCCTACACAAGATCTGCCCTGCACATGTGTGTCTAGTGCAGACTACTGATGTTATGAGGCAGACCTTGGAGGTTCGGGATTTGGTGGATCTTGGAATGATGAGAGCAGTAGATATTCTTTTCTTTGACTTTAGACTTATAGCTACAACCCTCCAGGTAGATCTCCAGGGTAGATGCGACAACTGTTTACTTTATTTTCATATTCTAGGGCTTGTATCCTGGCACACTATTTTATGTTTACAACTATACTTGTGGTTGTATTTTACTCTCGTATTTATACATTACTTTTGCTGGTTGTTTACATCTATTTCCCTTTTTGAGGGTGTTCATATCTCTAAGGATATTCTATCCCTGTTCGAGAAAAGCCTTTAGGTGCTACTGACCAACCCATGGTCTATGGAATGCAGGCTTGGGGTAGTCACGTTCGGGCCCTGTGGGACGAGACATGACGCACATTTTGACCAATTATTATATATTCATTTATTATTAGTTGTTTTTATCCTTTTAAATGGATTAATACATTAATAAATTTTAATCTCATGAAAAATCCAAGTGTGTCCTCTCCCCCACTTGTAAAAGGACACCCATATCTTATTATCTCCACAATTCAAGACCCCTTTACCTCGAAAAATACCCACCCTTATACCATAAAAACATCTCTAACCATGTCCAATAGTTCATTTTTTTATCACAATACTATCTTAGAAGGTTTTAGGTATAAACAAAAGTAGGTTTTATAAAGAAGAGTTACAGTTCATAACCAATCATTTTGGTTTTATTTATTCTTCTTGCACAATAAAATATACCAAAAACATGATTAAATAATAAAATAAATATATTTGATATAAAATAGTTTTATTATGATTATATTAGAACCAATTTTCATCTACTTAACCATCTACTGAAAAATCAAAATATCCAATATGTGTAGGTGATGACTATCGCCTTGTGAGATGATGTATTTCGTCATTCATCATTAAATATTATAGTTGGTCCTAAATATGTATCCAAATAAAATAATATGATATATGTATATATAATATTAAAATTTTATTTGGTAATGATAAATATATTTTTTAATACTTTTTTTGTCATTAAATTAAAATTGGAATCATCACCTGTGTGTAAGTGTGGACTACTACCATACAAACCGATGTATTTAATTTATCATCACCGCCTCACATGGAATGAATATATATGAAAATTTGGATAAAAATATATGATATCTATGACATAATTATCATTTAAAAAATATAAATAATTCTTACATTATTTCCCTCATGATCATTGAGAAAATGGAAACGTTACTCATGCTTACATATAAACTACCGTCTCCATATTGAGATATAATTCATTTTTCATTATAATTTCACATAGTTAATTATAAAAGTATAATTATTATATAAAAATGATAATTATATCATGATTAATGTTTTCTAAATGATATAATCACGATATATTTTAAAACATCTGACCCACCAAAGCCATTTTCGACTTATAATCCCAATATTCTCAAAATATATAATGTGAACTTAATTTATCATTTAATTATATATAACATAGATATAAGTGAAATAAAAGGAATAATAAACTTGAAAATGGTTATTAATAGATTAATTAATAAATAAAAGTAAATTATTTATGAATATAATTTATGTATATGATATGGAAGACTCCAGGTAAGGGAAATATTACCGTAAAACCACATTTTTTATGTTTTAAAGATTAATTTTCTAAATATTTTTATTTCACATATATATTATTAAAATTATTTTATGGATTTATTAATATTGGAATAAGATTATTATAATAGAAATTTTATATCTCTTATGTTTTATTTCAATGTATTTTAAAAGGATTCATTTTACATATTTTTATAGAATGTATTGACATTCTTTACAAAAAGGAAAAAAGAAATATTTTATTTTAATGTATATGATGATATTGATATTTTATACCAATAAAACAATTATTTTATATTTGGATTATTTTAAATTATACCATGTTTTATTGAAAAGAAATCCCTCCTTCCCTTAGTTATTGGAATACCAGTTTTTAAAATGGGGTTTTAAAGGAAATGTATATATCAATGTAGAAAAATATTTTTCTTATGGGTTAAAAAGTATATTATTATGCGTTTGATTATTGAAATGAGATATATTATATTATTTATGAATTTTATGGTCCTCGGAAACTTTTTTTGACATTATATTATCCTAATACCTCTCTCTAATGAATTGTATAATGGTTATGTTCCCTAAAGAATTATGTTGGAATTAACTAAGTAGGTTGTTCCATTTGAAATGGTTCTTATAAGGGATCTGGAAAGGGTTCATTTAGGTTTATATGCTATGTAATCTAAATTATTTTTCAACATATTCCAATTAGTTTTTATTGAAATTATTTTACTAAGGAATGTAAGAAAATTGTCTATTTATTTGAAAGGAATGATTATTCTCTTTGAGGGTAAAAAAGATTGTTATTTAGAAAATGTTTTTCATGGGTTCTTATGTTTTCTAATAATCTCCTATGATTATGAATTTTACATTATGTTTTATTATAATTCGTTTAATGAAAAAACCTTGGGAAGTAAAGTTAATTTAATGAGTAAGTAAATGATTATTTTAGTTGAAAATATATTATATTCATGGAAAACAATATTATATGATCTCATGGTTTTCAAATAGGCTAATGAGTTTCTTTTAATCATTGTTTATATCCCATATTGATATTTTTGTTCTTATAAAATATTATCAATTTTTTTCAAAGGATTATAAGTATTATTAGGATTAATGATGATGTCAAGTTGATAATTTTTAGGATTTTTCAATAATGGATGACATGTTTAATTTTAAAATTACTCCATTTTTTAAAACATTATACTAAGTGGATGTGTATAATTTTTAATGTAATATTTTATTATGATAGATTTATTAAATAATTATCAAAAACTATAATCCTTAAAATATCTCTTGGATTAAAAGAAAATGAATTCTTGTTTATGAATGAAATTATGGTTAAAATAAGGGTTTGGCCCTTACACGAGGTGTGATAGTTGGAACCTGTATCAGGATGACATGATGCTATTATCAATGTGATATTGTTTTATATCAGTTTTATTAATAATAAAATAAATATAAATTGTTATTATGATAACCTGTATGGAAAAATTATTATCTTTCTTGGTAAAGGAGATAACTGTATGAAACACCATGGGATTGATCTCTATGAGGTAATATTTTGGTAATGTTATATGAGAATTAATGTCTAGAGGTAAAAGTAGGGAATAGATGAATTATTATAATATATCCTTTTAAATGATAAGGGAATCAAATATTGAGATCATGGATATGACAATAATGGGATGTTTTGAGATATCATACTTTTGGGACATGTGCCTTTATTTGCAACCAATAGTTTGTTCCCTAGTTTGAGGTAATGAGTTTAATGAAATCTATGATGATAACCCCATTATCTAGTAAATATCTTGATTCATATATTCTTTTCATGGATTAGGATGTATTAATATTTTTATGGATTGAGTATGACTAGATTGATGTAAATTATATAATCATTCCAAAATTGTTTTTGGATTTCATTAAGATCTGGATGAATTAGGAGTGGGATAGTTCCACTGTTGATTCCACATAAGTGAATGTATTCATGTTTTTGTAATATATATGGTTTCAAAGGAGACATGATCTTAATTAATCTATTCTTTTTAATATTATTTCTTATCCATTTTCCCCATCCACCTCAACCTATCTAACTTCTTACCCATCATCCCTAATTTTTTTTAGGTAGCTCATGTTTATATAGATGTTATTTATTAATTAATGGGTCCACTACATGGATGAAATTGATTGATTCATAAAAAAATATTAATTTTATGATGGTTACTTTTGGTGTTGGGGTGATGATCCATACAATTTTGGGGCCATGAACTATTAAAGATTCTAGACGGACTTAAGCACTGACTAAGTTTCATTCTCCTATGACTTTCCCTTTCTATGATGGATATGCTGAATCTCGAAATACTACATTCATGAACAGGATAATTCATCCATTATATGGGGATTTGGGGACATAATTAATTTGTTTATCTATAGCTTAAATATTTCTTGTTCTTGGTTTATTGAATTTTTGGACATCCAATCATCAATCTTCTTACACACAACTTAACACTTTATTCAATATTCCTTCCTCATCTGGTATGATTGCAGCAATATGAGCTACCCACATTTGGGGTTTTCCTTACATGACTTTACAAGACTGAAATTCTATCTATGGAATTGATGTTTTTAACAATTTACTCACTTTTTATATAATCCCTTTAATGGTTTTATATTAAATGTGCAGAATTTGTGTGAAATATTAATGTTTAAATATTCAATATAATTTTTGAGCACTATTTGAATTCATCCATATTGCAGTCAGTTTACTATTTTAATCATAAATTTTTCCCTACTTATCTTAATGGCATGGTCGGTCTTTTTTAGGATTCCTCATTCAATATAAAGCATTTCATTAGAAGGGATAATGGACCAATTCTTCCATTTGAACGGTCATATGGTCCACACAAAAAGTCTAAAATAATTTGTGAAGAAACTGGTCAATCCATGAAGATAGAATTAATGGGATCACTCACAATATAAAAATCCTTTAATTATCCTCAATAGGTCGGAGTAAAATTCAATTCATCTTGGGTAAAAATTTCAAGTCCCAAATCTTAAGACAAGGGGCCCAACTGATGAATTTAAACCCAACCCACCATTCTATCCGAGAAACAAAATTACCATATAATTATTTCCTTTCCTCTTTAACGATACATCCATTTGAGCTGTGATATTTCAGTGTGAAATAGGAGATATATGGGGCCAAATTTTTTGAAGAAAGAATTCAGATTTAAAGGCATATTCCTATTCAAAAGACCATTCAGATTTCATCCATTGAAAAAAATGAATAGAAATGTACAACATAACATTTTTTATTAAAACAGCCATAAAATTGGATCCATAAGTCTACATGACTCCAAACATTGATAGTTTTTGTAAAATGTTATTTTCTACAACTTGGAAGAACATGATATCTCAAGATACAACTGTCTGTGTGTCCAAATTGGTGATGCAAGCAGAGAGTCAGATTTGGAATTGAAACAGTCTACCTCCTTGGGTTATAAATACAACTCCCTCTTCTCCTTGCATGTGTTGGTATTTCAGAAGAGAGAAACACACATTGGCACGACCAAAGATTTTTCAAAGGCTTGTGAGGACCTTCCAGAGTCATGTTTTTACTTGAGAGACATTTCCTCCTCTCTTTGTTTTCATTTACTTTTGTGGTCTTTGTGGTTATCTTGTAAGTGTTTCCGAAACATTCATCGGGGCACGTGCATCTGTCTGTGGAGGACGCGCTGCGGTCGCCCCGCATTCCCGCTTTCCAAAGGCGGGCGACATTCGCTCCATATTCAGGGACGTTTGCTACTTGATCGAAATCGGGATGATGGGATGTTGGTTCTTCCTTCGGTGGATTCCTCCCCAGAACTCGTCACCTAGTCCAAGTCTCCCTGATAGATTTAATACATTGTTCATGAAACTCTCCCCAAAGCCATGTTTCCATGTATACCGGTTAATTACACTGCTTCTGTTACGACATTCCAAAGGGTCTGGTCAGGGCTGCAACCTTCAGTCGGGGGAGTGGTCACGTCGAGGCATCAGTAGCGTGTCTGAACGCTGGGGAACTGGTGTGTCTGTCTGTTGTCCCTTGTCATAGGGATTCTTGAGGGCGTAGAAGCCTGAGTCATCCCACATCAGGAGTGAGGAATTATATGTCATAGGCATATATATGAGTTTTTTCTCAGTTTCCTATGTTTGACACAGGGTATGCCGCAGGTTTAACGTCCAGCGGAGACCGATTGGCCTGATCAGAACATTAGCTGGAAGGGATCGGATTGAGGAATTTCCCTTGAAGGGATGCCAATATCGGGGCCAACCCGAGGGAGGATTCCGGAATATTGTGAAGAGGAGCGGAATGGAATGATCTCACCGGGATATGGTGGTCTGGTTGAGAATCAGGGTGGATGATGGATGGATGGATGAAGCGGAGGGGGACTGAGATGGGACTATATCATGGGAGATAGTGAGATTAGGCTTGAGCCTCGAAGAGACCTCCTACGTATCCCCGTGGTAGGGAATCAAAGTCCGCGTAGTTCGGGATGGTGCTAGCGAGCCGACGTGAAGGTGGACCTTGAACCGATGGGCATCGTCAGTGAACCGACATGAAGGTGAACCCAGGGGGCCACTAGTGGTGGGATTTAACCTCGTGAGGCTTCCTACGTACCATGACTTGACATTGATCAAAGTCCTCGTAGTTCAGGTGGAATGTGGAATACAGTTTAATGTCATGCGGGACAGGGGTGAACCGACATGGGAGAGTTCGGAACGACTAGGTGATGGGATTGAACCTTATGGAGGCTTCCTACGTACCTTGCCTTGACATGTATCAAAGACCACGTAGTTCATAATGGTTTGTCAACGAACCGACGTGACTGTGGACCTTGGTCCGGAAGGTGCGGGGCTTACACACTAGGCTACCCAGGTGCTGCTGACATGACGTGAAGAAGGTCGGAGTGACCAACAGGTGGTGGGAATGAACCTCTGGGAGGATTCCTACGTACCATGCCTTGACATGGATCAAATATTACATAGTTCAAAGGGGCTTCGTCGGCGAACCGATGTCAAGGTGAACCCAGAGGTCCACTAGTGGTGGGCTTGAACATCATGAGGCTTCCTACGTACCATGCCTTGACATGGATCAAAGTCCTCGTTGTTCGGGAATGGCAGTGGGTGTCGGAGAACCGACGTGAAGAATGGACCTTGGTCCTCTGGGAGATGGGCATGAACCTCAAGAAGGATTCCAACGTACCATGCCTTGACATGGATCAAATTCCTCGTTGTTTGGGTTGGTCACAACAGCTTGCCGTCGGACTGGAATGCAGTTTAATGTCATGCTGGACGAGGGTGGAACCTGACATCAAGAAATGATGGGTGGCGGGCTTGACTCTCATGGAGGCTTCCTACGTACCATGCCTTGACATGGATCAAAGTCCTCGTAGTTCAAATGGATGTGTAGTTTAACGTCGTGCCGGACGGGGGAATACAGTTTAACGTCATGCTGGATGACACACAGTTTAACGTCATGCTGGACGGGGTGTTGTCATGGCCAATGCTTACTCTAAGCCCACGTGATTCGTGCTCGCTGTGAGAAAAAAGAGGCAGCAGAGATCTGACGATCACGTCATGAAGGGTGCGTCTGTGAGAATCAAATAGGGTCTTATGCGTTGGGTGGCCCATGGTGTTGGGACTTACTCCAGGATGGAGGCCCGATGTGCGACAAAGTGTGGTGGGAGAGGGATTTGGGACCAAATATGGAAGGTGCCTCGTTCCCTATCGCACCCTCCACTGGCCTTGGTAGTGGGAAAGTACGGAGGTTCATGGGTGCTACCCTCGACAAGAGAGGCTTGGGGCTTATAACAGGGTGGTTGCCCTTCTCATGTGGACATACGCCACTCCGATAGGGAGGATATCATCCCTTATGGAGGGGTGACCCCATCTATTTGGAGAAGAGCAGCATATGGAATGTCTGAGAAGGGGGGACCCTGTGTTCGGGGTGCGGGGATAGATCAAGGTTTAATGTCATGTGTTGAGGAAGAGGTGTTTGGCAGTTTAACGTCCTGCAGCTTGGATGAGGTGGGTTTACTCCACACCCCTAGGACTTACATGACTGGTACCCTCTGCTCCTTGGGGGAGGGAAGGTACTGGAAAGGCCATTGTAAAGGGGGGTCGCGGAGTGAACCATCGAAGGGTCCACGTTAGCGTGGCAATGCAAAATAGAAATAGTCGTTAGCATGCCTATGAGAATAAGCATTAGGCAAAGAAATGCTACAGGTGGTGTTGTCCATGAGATTTTGAAATCACATTGTGCAAACCTGGAGGGTCGCACGGGAAGAGGAATTTCCAAGAAAAGGAGTATACTTCGCGAAGTGGTGTGCCTTGGCATTAGCATGGGGTAGGGGTGTGAATGGGAGGTGCTTTGGGACGTGGAATAGTATTCGCGGAGCACAACCTCGCAAAGCAGAGGGGCCTCGCGAAGCGAGGTGCTGGGAAGCAGTGTGATTCACGATGAAATTGACCCCGCCATGGCATGTGGATCACTAGTATAGGATGGATGTTTCACGAAGCATAAAATCTCTGCAGCTACCCAAGTTCCTTTGGGAATACCCTTCCTTCACGAATTCCCTTAGGCTTTGTGAAGGGCATCCCACTCAGAAGAGGGGCTCAAGACAAGACACGGTGAAGGCATCGCGTGAAGTAGAAGTACCTCGTAGAGCTCATGATTCCTGGGGGCGAAGGGACCTTTGTGATTCGGGAGCTGAGAAGTCGAAAGGTTGGATCATCACTCTTTTAGACTCAGGGGGAACCTAGTATTTATAGGCAAGGGGTGCCGCGAAGCAGAACTCACGCGGTGCAAAGGGGCGGAGGGTGATTTGCTATGGGCTCGCGAACGTCAGGGCGTTCACAGAGTGGTACTTTCTAACAGTCTTCGCAGAGGGCTCGCGAACGTCAGGACGGTTGTGGAGCATTACCACCTCTCGGTCTTCACAGCGGGCTCACAAACGTCAGGGCGTTCGCGGAGCGTTATTGCCTCACGGGCTTCGCTGCGGGATCGCTAATGTTAGGGCGTTCGTGGAGCGGTACCGCCTCACGGTCTTCACGGTGGGCTCGTGAATGTCAGGGCATTCGCGGAGCGTTACCGCCTCATGGTCTTTACGGAGGGCTCACGAATGTCATGGCGTTAACGGAGCAGTACTGCCTCCTGTGAATCGCGGCAGCTACGATGCTCTGGGGGGTGTTTCGTATCAGAGCTTCGTGAGGCAGCGTGCGGGGATTCTTTTCTGTCCCATCTTTTTGTGAAATATTTTGGCGCCAACAAATGCCCCCCCTCAGTCTTGGAGCCGTGGAGGGGAGAAGGGTCGATGTTTGAGGGAAAATCTCCAAAATTACTGGCGGTTCCTGATGCAGCCTCGCGAAGGGGCACGTGGTGCTGCCGGTGGCCACGCGGTCTGGACGCGCCGGGATGCTCCGCACGGGCCGGACGCACCGCGAAGCTCCATTATCGCCACCTATAAATAAGGGGTATGACCTCTATTTTTTCCTCTCACGACATTTTTCCTCTTGCACTATCAACTTCGCGATGCTCCGCATCCTCCGCGTCCGCTCTCCACGAATCGAGCTTCGCGGTGAATTGCGATTCTCTGACTCAGTGACCGCGCAAAGAGGAACATCTGTTTTCCAGCCTAGGCTAGACTCCATGGCTTGGTTTTTTACCTGAGCATCATGATGGATATTTGTGAGAATGTTTCGCGATGTAGCCCGAAGGAATCCTTTTCCGAGTTCCGAAACCGAAATAGCCCATCGAGAAGCTGTATTGGGGGTCCTTGCAGACGCCGCCTGGAGGGAAGAGATGGCTAACTGTGTGGGCCTTGGGGAGATGGTCTGAAGCCACTCGGACTATACTTATTTGACAGAACTGCTATCAGAGGGTCAGAAGAACTATCCGTAGTGCAAGAAGCTGCCCTTGTATGGCTTCGGGCTGAGGGATGACATCTTCATCCCTGAGGTGTGTAGGGACGAACCAGCTTGCTGGTTCAGGAGCACGCCATGCCAGCGCCAGTGGTTCTTGGCGGCTGATGGTCATACGTAGGAGGACTTAACACCCATCACCACCGACTGTCTCTACAACCATGTGAACAATATTGACAGGAATCCACTACAACCGGAGAAGTCCCCTCCTATGTACCCTACCATGCGGAGGGCGGATTTGTAGGATTCAAAGAAGGGGTGGTCCGATGCGTGGGACCTGCGCCAGGGCGGCAACATCACCAATGGCTGGGCATGGGACTACTGGGTAGGCAGCTCATGTGAGGAGTTTGGGGATGATCTGAGGAGAGTGGTTTTGTATGAGGCGGCATGGGCATTTTAATTCCACATTTACCAACTGAAACAACTGATGCCGGAGCTGCTGAGCAGATGGTCGTTTAAGACCAATAATTTTCACCTGTACCATGGGGAGGTGGGCATCAGCCTGTGGGATGTCCACCAGATTTCAGGGGTTCCGATCATGGGGGCCATGTATGATGAGTTCCTCCCCATCATGAGCGCGTGGGAGGATACGGAGAATATGCCGCGAGTGGCATCGGCGCTGATAGCACGGGTCCCTGGATAGGACAAGGAGGCAGTAGGTGATGTCCACTTTAAGAAGTGGTGCGAGCATTTCTTGAACTTTCCAGAGAATCGAGAGTTTCCTCTGAGGCCTCGAACTTGTCTGAAGGCGACACAATGGGGCAAGTAGCACTCGTACTGGCGGGTCATAGAGGAAAACCAATGGAAGACTTGGGGTTCTAGTGTCAGCACTGAACAGTAGCCGATAGTTAGGCTGGCAGCGTTTATCGTGGCCCCTATCTTCGGTTAGATCCTACCAGTGAGGGATTATAGCATGGGGGTGCAGCCCAGCTCGTTTATCATGGTGTCGGTGCTGGCCATGGGGAAACGTGTCAATCTGGGGATTCCAATGCTCGCCAAGCTATACAGGATGCTGCGGCACGTTAGCGAGGGAATGAAGCCGCCAAGGATATGTAGGCCCTTCCACTATCTGTATGGGTGGACTGCGGCGCACATCAGGGGGATTTATGAGTATCCAAACCCTATCATGCCGCCTGGATCAAACTTTCGCCCCTCTATTCTGAATGCGGCCGGGAGCTTCCCATTCAATCTAAATGTGCCGATGGTGCAGAACCGGATGTGGAGGGCAGATGAGTTTAACTTCTAAAAATTTCCATTGCCGACGGGGATACTCACTGATGACGGGTAGGGAAAGGAAGAGCACCGGGCATATCTACTGTCCTTTCGAGGCGGAGTTTTGGTGGCACGAGTGGATCATGAGCCGTTCTTTGAATCGTACACCCCGAATCGGTTTGTGAGGCAGTTATGGTGCCTTCAGCGGCTGACCCCACATGTCTACTGGGAGTTTCATCATGAGGAGAACCCGTGTATGATGAAGAAGTTGTGGCTCATGTTCACATGGGAAGACGGGAAGATGCAAATTGCATTGCCTCCATCCACCGCCGCATTCGGATTAGTGAGGGATTATTCCATTAGCTGGAAGGCTGCTTGTGTGGGGGAGATGCTGAGGCAGACAACTATTCGGGTAGGTGACGGAGGGCCTCCTATATCCCATGGTCGGGGTCGTAGGGCAGCAAGGGCCTCTCGCGGTGGCGGGGCCGCCATGGCGGCGAGACCTGCACCGGCCGAGGGTATGGGAGCAGTGGTGGATCCGGTGATTTCAGAAGAGCAGGGCCATCTGAAGGGGCGGCCACCGAGGGTATTTCGTAGAATATCCACTCAGGCTCTGGGGAAGCGGTTGCGTGATATCGACATGGTAGAGGATGCGATCTTCCTGGAGGCCTCGAATATTTGGGATGTCAACCGGAAATTCCTCCGCCCACCCGAGATGTGGGCGCACTTGAATTGGCTTGGGATGGAGTTAACGGGAATAGGCCCAGTCCGGGCTGGATTCACGACGTCTCCGGCTGAGGTTGAGTGATACTTGGATGAGCTGGAGGACTACGTTCACTCCAGTGGTGTCCCACAACCAATGACAGACCGGGTGAGGGTACTGCAGGATCGGACAGTCCCCCCACAGCTTTCAGCTGCCGATCTGAGGGAGCGCTTTCCCCTGCCAGAAGAGTGAGAGGAATCCTCTCGGGAGGATGAGGCTGGCGGAGGGAGCCCGTTGGAGGATGGAGAAGTCGGAGACCAAGACTCAGATTATGATGATTTCGCAGAAGATCTAGAGGTATCATTCCGAACTTATTTCCTTATGATCTGTTCTCGGGCCATCATGGATTTCTCACCGATGTTTGAACCATGCAGGAGGAACTTATACACAGGACTCATTCTCTCCACTCGGCGGGTGACGATTCAAGACCTTCAGAACCCAGGCCTACGGCTACGTCCAGTTCTGCTTCTACTGGGGCTATAGCACCCGAGGTGGCTGATCAAGAATCTCTAGACCTTCCAACAGTATACGGAGGGCCATCCCTCAGGGTCCCATCAGCATCAACTCAAGAGAAGCACCAGGAGATCGATCTTCTTATGTTTCCTCTACTGGATTCATTATTGTCATATGCAGATTGTGCCAACTAATGTTTGTGTCTCTCTCTGTCGTACAGTTCATCGACTGGCATGGGCTGCTGCGTCAAGGAGGGTTGGGATGTATGGCAGCATCTCTCTTAGGGGAATTCCGGTGATGGTGGAGATAGTCCCCCCATCTCCCTGAGCTGCAACACACACTATCACCAGCGGGGCCGCCAGCAGGGTTGTGCCTGAGGTTATTGAGGTGGAGTCTGATGAAAAGGATCAATCGGCCCACCCAAGTCCCGTCACGCCTACTCTGGTGCCAGATGTCGTGCCAGATTCACCACCAGATGCAGATCCTGCTGAGGACTTCCTGCGGGCGTATCCTGCATATGAGCCTGCCAATCGCACAGACTGGGACGAAACGACCTCCGACGAGGAGGAAATCATCATAGTATACCGCCGATCATGGAATCTAATCACGCACTTCATCAAGGAAACCCCCCCTCCAAACGCTATAGCTTAATGAAATGGACAGACTTCGCTCGTGACTGTGCGAACTGTGCGCTGGGGGAGTGGATTCCCAACATCCTCATGCGCTCATCCGAGATCTCATGGTCGAGCAGATCCGGGAGTATGATCGCGGGATCAGCATGGGATGGCAGTGGAGGAAGGATACCAACATCAAGAATCTCCAGGAGGCTGAAATCAAGTTCCAATCGATTCAGACCCGGAAAGATGAGCACTCAGACTCTCTTCATGCACAGTCGGAGCTGATCTCATGGTTGAAGGCCCAGTAGGAAGAGGTAGAAGAGCATATGAGGCGGGCTTCTGGAAAGATGGCTGCCATTTAGGCTGGCGTAGAGAGGGAAAGAGCCAAGGCTGACGAACAGCGCCCCGTCGCTACTGAGGAGGAGCGGGAGCTGAGTCGGCAGCAGCAAGTCTTGGACGCCACAAGCCGAATGGTGGTGGAGCTGCAACGTTCTTTTGGCGAGGTCAACCCATCCATGGGGGGAGTCAACCCCTGGGTATTGTAACAAATTACAAACCTTTTAATGGTACTTTCATGATTCAATTTTTCTTCTTTTGAATACCGTAGCATGCACGATTTCTACTGTTTTCATCTGTTCATTACATCCTTACAATGTTTCCGGGACTTCCGGAGACAATTCCCCAAGATCACATGGGTCAATCCCAATGTGAGAAATAGGAGATAGTTACCTCATCATCCCACCCAAAATTGGAGTAGAAAACAAGCATCGGGAATCTGGGGTTTGGATAACCAGTTTGGATTTCTGGAAGGTGGGAGAGGCCTGGCCAGAGAATGAGGTTCTAAGAACAGCCAAATTACAGTTTCTTTAATGTGCTCTTATGCACATACGGTGAAATGCCAGGGGTGCTGAAATCGGTCTGAATTGATGGAAATGGGAAGTGTGCATCACGATTCCCAAGATTCTGAACACTATGGGGATGGCATGACAATAAAGGACAATCGTTAACCATGGAGGAGAAACGATATCCTTACTGCGTTAGCCTGAAATGGGGACAACAAATGAGGGTCGACCATTGACCATGTTCGAAACACGGGACCAGGTCACAAATGTTGTCGGTCAATCCTTCGGGACGTTGGCCTCGGACAGTTGGCAGACCCTAGGTCAAGCATCCACACTGTTAGGGGGTCCTTTCAGACACGACCAGACTTCCGGAACATTGGCCCATGACGGTAGGTGAGCTGATGTGGCATGGGACCAGACCGTTAGGGGGTCCCTTCAGTCATGAAAGGGGACGAGGGTCTGAATAAGGGGTACGCAAAGCGTGGATTATGGATCGATGGATTGTCCGAACAGAATCCAACACTTAGGTAGTTACACCACCGTGGTGGGAGTACGCCAGATGGGCCCATTGGTTTGGTTATGGATCCTTCCTTCTATGGGATAGGGCCTCTCTAGCGAGGGGTCCGGCCAGGGGGCAGGAAAGGGGAAGGATAGGATTAATGATTCCTATGGGCTGGACCCTAGGCAAAATACCAGGGTGTCTCTACGTTTCCCACGAGGATGGGAACCAAGCCATACGTAGTTCTGGAGAAAAATGGATAGGAAAATTCCTATGGGATAGACCCTAGGAAAAATACCGGGGTGTCTCTACATATCTCACGATGATGGGATTCAAGCCATACGTAGTTCTGGAAGCGTAGTTTAACGTCATGCAGGATGATGAGAAGCCTGGCCATGTTGGTACACATCATACCAAAACTACTAAGCCCACGTGAGTCATGCTCGGTGTGGGAATCAAGATGTAATGGTGGGACTTTCTTGACACAGAAAAGGGCAGGTTAGGTTGAAGGGATGCTTGGTGAATACCAGCCTCATGATACTAACACGCCCATGTGGCGCACTTAGATGCGTGAAGAGATAGAGCCGATTATGTTGGAATTCCACTTGAACATGAGGAAGTGAAAATGTGTGAATCGTGAGGCTCAATATTTGGATCACAATAATGGTCATGTGAAGATAGAGGATAACTGTTAACTGTGATGGAAACACAGCATTCATATCGCGTTATCCTAGAATGGGGATAGACAAATGAGGGTTGATCGCTGACCATGTTTGAAACACGGGACCATGTCTCAAATGTTGTCAGAGATCCTTAGGGATGTTGGCCTGAGACGATAGGGGAGCCCTTAGGCCCAACATTCATGGAGAGCCCTTAATCCTAGTATCCATGTTGTACGAGGGTCATTTTGGATGTAGAAGAGGATGAGGATCCAAATAGAGAGCTCACGGAGCATGGTCATGGGACGAGGGGAATGTCCCTATGAAAATCCCACACTTCGGGCTCTCTGTCAAAACACACTTGAATACAACAACGAGACATATTAGATAGAGGGAGCAGAGTCCTTTCCAACAGGGAGATATTAGTTTAGGGTCATAGAATTTGGACCATGAATGGTTAAGGGGAGCAGAGGACACATGGCAAGGCGTTTACAAAACCCGACGTGAATGAGGACCTAAGCCCTACTTACCATGTGTTCTCTGGGGAAATGCTCGAGTTGAGGGAAGGAACATGAAGGTTAGGCTGGGCCTATAGGGATGTGCCCGGGTGCTCTTACGTATCTCATGAGGATGAGAATCAAGCCATACGTAGTTCTCAAGGGTGGCATGGTAAGGTACCAGTGCCAGGGGAAAAGGGATGTACGGGCGTAGGCCTTGCACTGAAAGAAGTAGAATTTGAAAAATCTTGTTTTTTCCTTTAATGTGAGTGCTTTTTTTGTGAATCAGAAGGCCTAGGGTAGTAGGCCCTGGTGTCGCCACAAGAATCAAGATGTGATATGCGTTGAAAAATGTCACGACACGTGACCAATACCCAACGTGATGTCCTCTAAAACGAGGTCATCACAATGGAGTGACGTTTTTCGTCGTGCGTCCAGGACGATAATGTCACAGTATAGGTTCGTGTGATACGACCAAGAATGCATTTTAACATCATGAAGAATAGAAATAGAAGAGACAATTCTAGGCGGTGAATATGTATGGTGTCACACGACATAATAGACGCGAATGGGGACATAATCCACCATTATACCATACGCAGTCCCGAGAGAGGAACCTCAGGCCGAGGGGCCCATATAGAGGTGAAAGGTAACGGTGGAAAGACTAGCTCCCATATGATCTAGACCAGAAAATGAGACGTTCGGGCGGTCCTACGTATCCCATGATGATGGGAATAAAGATGAGCGTTGTTCCGAGGAGATCTTAGTTTATGGTCTTAGAGCTCGGACCCTGACTGGGTGACAACATTCGAGGTAAGCACAGACCTCGACCCGATCCCTAAGCCCACGTGAGTTAAACTCAGTGTGTGAAACAAGGGGGTAATATCCTTATCGCAATACCTGGAGCTTCCCATTAGGGGGAGTCGGTGAAGTGCCCCTAATGACACCTTTAACATGGATTTGTTCCCCCAATGTGCAGACATGCACGGAGGAATAGTACCAAGAGTTCCGAAACTCTACTTGGACATGATGAGACTTTAGAAGGATGTGAATCATGTAACTGACAATTTGGGCTTAATGGGGTTGGTGTGGTGGTAGAGGATAACCGTTAACCGTGGCGTAAAAAATAGTTTCCATATAGCGTTATCCTGAGGTGGGAACAGTAAACGAGCATTGACCACTGACCAAATTCACAATGCAGGATTTTTATCGATTTTTTGTCCGAAACCCTCGAGGGCGTGGGCCCATAATGGTAGGAGATCCTCTGGGCGTGGTATCTAAGCCATTCTTGGGGGTCCCTACGGGCGTGAAAGATCACAATGCCTGGAAAGAGGGTGCGGATGTGTCCGAGTAAAGTCTAGCATTCCAGGTAATAAACTGGTGTACCCTTAGGCACATTGGTGAACCGTTGGAAAGGGTCGACCAAATAGCTCGAGAATGAGAGGCACATGGTGTGGTTATTACAAGACCGACGTGAATGAGGACATAATCCTATACCACACCAAATAATCCCCTCGTGGAGGAAGGGTAGACCGAGGGGCCAAGGTGGGATGAATATTCCCGAGAGATGGGGCTGGACCCGAAGCCTAGACATTCAGGTGATCCTACGTATCCCGTGAGGATGGGAATCAAGCCACATGTAGTTCTCTAGATGCGGTTTAACGTCATGCGGGACAGGGAGGGGAGAAATATACCCCCAAACAAGGGAGGTGTACGGTACGGTGAATAAACCGACGTGAATGAGGACATAATCCCACACCACACCATACGCTCCTATAAGATTGGACTAGGGCCGGGGGCCCGAAAAGGCCATGGGGCCTGATTGTTAGGCATTGTTCAGGAAGGCCTGACCTGCTTGCAGTTTAACGTCTTGCAGTAAGGATGAGGTCCAGGGGCCCAAGGAGGCCAAGGGGCCTGAGGCTGGGCCTCGGTCAGGAAGGACTTATTGGATTTTAGTTTAACGTCTTGCTGTATGGACGGGGAGAGATCTTAGTTTAAGGTCATAGAGCTCAGGCAATTTTGCAGTTTATCATCTTGCAGGACGAGGATGCAGTTTAAGGTCATGCAGGACCATTTTTTCCTAGGCAATGTACTGCTTGAAAAACTTGGCATTGGTGGGAGGAGTTATGCGCTCGCAATTCGTGGTCACCAAGGAGTATGCTCCGTTGGGGTAAACCTTGTGGATGACGTAAGGTGCTTCCCTTTTGGGCTCTAGCTTGGGTGGTTTCCAACTGGGGATCATTGGCGCTCAAAGGGCCAACACCAGATCACCCTGCAGAAAAGAGCGAAGGCGAACCTTCTTGTTGAAGGCCCTTGCTATCTTATTATAATTCCTTTCTAGATTGTGCAGGGCACGACGCATGTTCTCGTCTAGTGCTTCCAGTTCAGCTAGACGGATTTTGGCCATCTCATCTGGCATTTGCCGGTCATAGAATGCAGTGCGTACCGATGTCAGCTGGATCTCAATGGGTAGGATGGCCTCAGCCCCATACACCAGGGAACATGGGGTCACCTGGGTGGAATTGCGAGTCGTCGTTCGATAAGTCCAGAGGGCGTTGGGGAGCTTGTCCGGCCAACGTTTCTTATTCTGACAAACCATTTTCTACAGAATGTTAGAGAGGGTTTTGTTGAACGCCTCGATCTGTCCATTTGCCTGTGCATGATAGTGGGAGGTATGGTTCGAACGGATATTGTACTTGGCGTACAATTTTTTTCGGCTCAGCCGCTTGGAAGTTGTTACCGTTATCGGTGACGACATCTTGAGGGACCCCAAACTGGTGGACGATATTGTAGCTCACAAAGTCAACGATGGAACGGGACTTGAACTCTTTGAGTGGAACTGCCTCTTCCTAGTTGGAGAAGATATCTGTAGCAGTTAGGATGAACCTACACTGGCGAGCTATTTCTAGTCGATATGGTCCCACTACGTCAAGTCCCCACACCGCAAATGGCCATGAGTACCTGGTGGAGTTGAGGGGTTCCGGTGGTCGATGCTGGAAGTTTGAATGAACTTGGCACGCGTGGAATATCTTGGAAAACATGATACAATCATAGATCATAGAGGGCCAGAAGTACCCCAACCTCCAGATTTTATGGGACAGCTTTGGCCCAGCTTTATGGGCACCACTGGAACTGGCATCAACCTCTGGCATAACCTGAGAAATCTCTACTCCTAGAATGCAACGGAGGAGGACACCATCGAAGCTCCACTTATAGAGGATCTGCTCAAGACTGGGACCACTCTGGAGGGTATATTGCAGCGCGCAACATCGGATTCGCTCGCGCTCGGCCCGGTCGTTTGGGAGGGAACCATTTTGGAGATACTCAACAAAAGGTGCCCTCCAGTCGGGAGTCGCTTCAACCACTGTGTCTGAAAAACCCGGGACCCCTGACGTAGAGGGTCCGACGGGGAGATGACTTACCTGCAGGCCGTCATTGTCCTCTTGGGTGACGGGGGAAATGACTCTTCGGTGTGCCACATGTATGATTAAATCATCTTTCTCGGGTTCTACGAGCGATGCAGCTAAGCCGACCAAAGCGTCAGATCGACCATTTTGTGACCGATGGACATGGGTGACCTCTGGCTGAGAGGAGAACTAGGCTATTAGGCAGAGGGTGCACTCCAGCAATGGCACAAGCTCCGGCTTCCTAAAGACATAATCTACATTGAAATTCTTTATTACCAGCTCAGAATCTCATTTCACATGTAGATGGGGCACGTCGATCTCGAGGGCCAACTCGAGGCTGGTGATGAGAGCCTGGTATTCTGCCTCTTTGTTGGTATAGCCTTTTGACAACAGGAATGATTATGGTAGGACAGCTTTCACTGGGGTGATGAAGATGATACCCAGGGCCACTCTGTTGAGATAAGCATCATTGAGGCTCCTACCAGTGGGGATCCGGGAGGCACCGTCGAAGTGAATTTGCCAACATGAGACGGCACGATCGACTGGGAGGATCGTCTCATCAGGAAAATGCTGGTCCAGGGATTGATCAACAGAGGTTGGATGGGCAGATAAAAAGTTTCCAATTCCTATCCCTTAATGGACGTCTGAGGTACGAACCTGATATCAAACTGCTAGAGGATCACCGCCCACCGTGCTAGTCGGCCAGTCAACATGGGGTGGTTCTGGATGTACTTCAATGGGTCTACCCGAGAGACCAATTGTACCTCATGGTGATGCAGGTAATGCCGCAACATCTGTATAGAAAAAACAGGCGCAAGGCAGCCCTTTTCGATAGGGGAGTATCTGATCTCCGTATCAATAAGCATGTGGCTGAGATAGTAGAGACTGTTCTACGTACCCTCGTTATTCTTCTGGGAGATAAGTGCACCGAGGGATCATTCTAGGGCGGTCACATAAAGGACCAACGACTTTCCGGATACAGGTGGCATCAAAACCGGAGGTCGGAGCAATTACTGCTTGATTTCCTTGAAGGCGGTCTGACACTCTTCATCCCATTCGTAGGTGGTGCCCTTCTTCATGAGTCGGGAAAAGGGATTACACTTGCCAGCCAGATTCGCGATGAATCAACGTATATATGCTAAGTGTCCTTGGATACCTCGAAGTTCCCAAATATTTCTCGGGGGAGGCATTATGATGATGTCCTTGATCTTCTCAGTGTCGATCTCAATGCCCCGGTATCTAACAACAAAGCCAAGAAACTTCCCAGAGGTGACCCTGAAGGCACACTTTAACGGGTTCATCTTCAGGTGGCTAGAATGGAGGATACCGAATAATTTCTCAAGGTCTTTGAGATGGTCCTGGCACTGGCCTGATTTGACCACAAGGTCATCCACATAGCATTCCACCAGCGTCTCGAAAATCCTCCTGAATATGCGATGCATGGCTCTCTGATAAGTGGAACCTGCATTTTTCAAGCTGAAGGGCATAACCTGGTAACAAAAGGTACCTTGGGGAGCCCTGAAGGTAGTGGACTCCTCATCCTCGGGGGCCATCCGGATCTGGTTGTACCCAGAATACCCATCCATGAAAGAGAGGGCTTGGAACCCGGCTGTGCCATCAATCAATAACTCGGTCACCGGGAGGGGAAAGTCATCCTTTGGGCAGTGGAGATTGAGATCGCGGAAGTCGATGCAGACTCTGATTTTCCCATTCATCTTCCTGATTGGCACAATGCTAGCAAGCCACTTGGGGTACGGGACTTCCTTGATGAAGTTGGCTTTGATAAGATTGTCAACTTCAGCCTCAACCATAACCCCGTGAGAAGGGTGCATCATTCTGGGAGGCTTCTTAAACCCGTGATGGTTTGACGGGAGGACCATGCGGTGAACGACTACCTGGGGATCTAGTCCTGGAATCTCGTTGTAACTCTAGGAAAACACATCACGGTGTTGCTTGAGAAAGTCTACGTACCGCTACTGCTCCTCGGGGGACATGGCTGCACTGATCAATGTGGGTCTCGGATCTGCCATGCTACTAAGGTTCACCTGTACCAGTTTATCAAAAGTGGTAGAGACGTCTTCCTTAAAGGTGGGGGGATCATCCTCCAGATCATTATCTCCACCCGTGGAGGGGTTTCCCGCAAAGGAGGCTTCCTCTGGGCTATCAAACCCTGACGGGTAGCTGGTTCCGGCATGGGCAGCAGTGGTCATCATATCAGTAGATCCACTCGCCACTAAGACCATATGAATGAATGTAGTCGATCCTATCCCATATGGCCATCAACCTAAGGGCCAGGTTTGATGACATCAAAGTAGTGGTGATGCATCAGCCTGAGTCGTTTTATTCCATCCGGGTGAAAGAGACACCTATGACGTACTGCCCTTGTCATAAGATTGACATTTTGGTACCACACAGGGGTAGGACGCACCGGGATCACCTGATCCTGTTTGGTGTAGGAGTATGACGTGATTTTCCGGTGTTGCTTGGACATGGGAACACGCCTTCCTTGTGTACCCGAAACAACAAAACACTACCCCATTTATGGGGTCGTGGCCTCCTATCGATGGATCGGGAAGATTTAGGCATCATCCAGGCCTGCCCGAGGATCACTTGTGACCAGGGCGGGTTCATCCTCACATACTAGGATTTGCTTATCCTTTATCTTGTAATAATCAGAATCTAGATAGCGGGCTTTACAAGAGGTGAAAGGAGACGCATCTCCTTGGAGCACGCCTACTCGACCATTGAGGGAGTATTTGAGGCAATGGTGATACGACGAAGGGGCCGTTGCGTGCAGATGGATCCATGGACTACCCATCAATGCGTTGTAGGAGGTGTCCTGAGAGACAAATATGAACTCGGTGCAGGCAATTAGGTCGCTGAACTGGGTCTTCAGGCGGATCTTTCCAACTGGGGATTGCTCGGTCCTGTCGTATCTCTGTATTCTGAGGTCGGAGGGCATCAAATCATCTTCAGACAGACCCAGCTTTCACAGTGTCCTAGTCGGGATTAGGTTGATCCTGGAACCCATGTCAACGAGGCAGCGGAGGACATCCACGCCATTGAAGTGGCCAGTAATGTACAGTGGGAGAATATCCCCCTATATGGGAGGGTCTTCATCTTCACCGGAGAATGAGATAACTGCCTTGCATTCAGCGTTCTCAATTGCCTTGGATTTGAAGTCTTCCGCAGCATCTACCTCCGTCTCAAACTGAAGGGGGGGGGGGGTCCTTAGGGCCTTAGAAAGTTCTTCGCGCATTTCAGACGATAAGAGAAAGGCCTCAAGGCTAGAAATCCTTGCTGGAATGCCGGCCAGGTGCTTCATGACATCATACATTCGTTCCAAGCATGAGCCTCGGCTTACATGAGTCCGTTCTGCAGTTGGAGGCATAGTGGGTCCTGCTGGTTGAATCGATGGTTGGGTAGTGTTGGGTACATCTCACTGCCTACTAGTTGAAGCCTAGAGAGTAGTTGCTGGATTAGGATCAGATAGCAGAGATTGGCCTGTATCCGAGCAAGAATGACTGTGATAAGGACGAGGCAGCTCTACCTGATCTAGTAGCACAAACGGTGGTGCAGGTAAAACTGAGGGCATCAGATGAGGTTGCACGTGTTGAGCTCTACACTGAGCCTACTGTCTGGTCTCAGTAGCATGAACAGTCTGAATGAAAGTTCCTGCCGACATGCCTTGATGACCGGCGTGGTTTTCGTTCCACTGGCGTTGACGTCGGGTGGAAACGTTGGTGAGGCTCGCCCGGCATTCCCCCTCGTCGGGAGTAATATAGTGCTTTACCAGCTCCACGGTGTTAACGGATGCATACCCCTAGCTGTCGCTCAACGAGTCATCCACCACCGGGCGGATTCTGGGAGGAATCCCAATTTCAGGGGGCATAAAATCGCCAAGAGTGCGGGATGACGACGACAGTGGTAGAGCGTGTTGCTTCTTCTTGCATCGTCGCTGGTTGCCCTTTTGGAAAGAGGTCGGCTGTGAAGATGATGCAGAGGTACTGGCTACTTCCCCCGAAGGCTCCGGCTGATTCAGGCGTGCCTGAATGATACCAAGGGCATGGGCGACAATTTTTTGAGCCATCCAGTAGTCGTATTTCTGGGACCCACGACTGGGAACCTGCTGCCACTTGCCTTTTCTGTCGCTACCGATCTCTAGCCCTACAAAGACACCCACTACTTGTGTTGGTGTCGGGCCCAACCCGACTATGTTGTTGTCGACCTGGTCTTGAATCCAGTCTTTAAACACATAGAATTTCTTGAGGGTGTTCCCTAGAATCTGATGATAAGGACAGTAGTTGCGGTGATCGGTGATATTCGCCTCTGCCGGCCTTCTGCACTCAGGTAGGCACACAATCCCTTGCTCTAGAGCACTTTGAAAGTAGCCAGGGATCTGATATTTATTGAACGAGTAGGTCTGGTGCCTTCTTTCCAGATAGGGGGCCATGGGGGCCTCGCCCTGACGAGGGTCCGTATGGGCCCTCCAAGAAGGCGGTGCCTGATTGTATCGCCTAGGTGGTGGTGGCGCATTGTGCTGGGGAACCTGTCGATTCTGAGGCGGTTGCTGCTGGGTAGGAACCTGCGCTTGAGGTGGAGAACCACTGCGGTGTTGCGGGTCCGATGTCGTTGGATGTAATTCCAACTACATGGGGGCTTATATTTGGGCCACCGCTGAGGGTTTGGCTCTGGTAGCCCTCCTGGCTAGGATCACAGGGGGCAGCAAACGTGCCTGACTAGCCTGTTGTATAACCTCCTCGAGGCACTGAGCATTATCTGAGAAATCCCGGAACCCTCCAGGATAGTTCTGGGTGATTAGGGAAGGAACCAGCTTTGTTTTAATTTTCCTTACACACATCGTTAGTAATTTCTCCTGAGTCAGTGGCCTGTTGAGAGAGTATATAAATCCCTTCCACCGGGCGATGAATTTCGCGACTCTCTCATCAGGCCTTTGTTTGCACATGAAGAGGTCTGTGATGCTATTCTTTCATGTGGTGGAGTGTAATTGTTATAGGAACTACCAGCGGAGATCCTCCCAATCGGTCACAAATCCGATAGGGAGCTGGCTATAGCAGACGAATGCAGGGACCTCCAATGTTTTTACGAAACATTGGAGCTTGGCGGATTCTTGCTGGGATGGAGTCCCCAGCATGGGGCCACACTTGGAAGAAAAGTGGGCCAAGTGATGCGGCGGGTCCCCTGTCTCGTTGAAGGGCGATAAAGTGGGGTTCCCAAAACCCAGGGGTGTGGGCATATCATCCACCCACGCGGGATATGGCATGCCATCCGGTAATACCGCCACCTGCGGCGTTTCCAACGCTTTGAGGCGGGCGATGAGTGCCTCTATAAGATCATCCGGGTGGGGGTCCCTATCTTGATGGGGTTCCCTAATCACAAGTGTGTTTCCAAGTTCCTCGACATGGTAGATGGCTCAGAATCTCGTGGAGCGACTGGCAGAACGGCCTGTGGGGCGGCTGGGGGAACCCAGGCTGGATTCCTCAGATTGCCCCGTTGTTCAGGAGGGTTTGGCGAGACGTATCACGACCTCTTGTTGTGACTTCCGTCTTCTTCCCTGTCTGTGGAAGTATCATGATCAAGGTTCCTCAGAGGCATCTCAGTAGGGGGAATTGTTCCGGCCCCTGCTACCCCAGAATGGGATATACATAGTCGGGTTGTCACTCTATAGTGCACTCGACTAGGAGTTCGTCAACCAGCCTCTTCTACTCAGCAAGCTGCTGGCATAACAGGGCCTTCTCGGGATCTTCGTTCGTCTTCTGTACAGAGGCGGATGGGTCGGAGTGCTTGATAGTTCCGACGTTCTCCTAACCCTTACCGGAATTTCGACTGAGTACCAGCGACTCGGTGGGTACATGGAGGCCTAGAAGGTTCCTCTGCTGACGGGTAACCCTCCCCGATGGGTCCATCAGTGGCAGTATACCCTCGGGGGGGTAATTCTCCATTGAGAAATTAAATCTCGTCTTCCTTGTCCACTACGTCATCCGTGTGGAGAGAGACCCCTATCGAGGGCATGTCCTCAATGTCACATAACAAATCGTGCTACCGTCGGAGAGGGCTGAAGAGGAGAGCGGCATAGTGTCCCCAGCCATGGACATGCACATAGGGGGTAGCTTCCCTGATGACTCTGCAGATTACTTTGAAACTCTGAACGCATTTCCGTAGAAGGGTTCTCTTACATCCTGGTGACTCGGGGTGCTGGGCCACAGGGAGTGCGGCCAAATAGATCAGGCGTCATTGCTCACCGATTTCTTCAAAATTCTCTCGACTACTAGGGTACATCACCCGCTCGTAATGAAGGCAGAAGTGTGTCACACATAGGGTTCGGCGGAAGCACCCCACTTCCTCTACGGTAAGGGACTCTGGTGGAAAATGTTTGGCGCTGCCGTTGGCCAGAACTTCTCCAGGAAGTGATCCGCTGTGAGAAATCTCCAGAAGCTCCTAGGTTCGGACTCACTGTCTGGCCTCGTATTGCCCCACTCGTCAGCCAGAGGAGGCTGAGGGACCGGTAGCGGTACCGCGGTGGACCGCATGGACAGTAAACATGGCAGTGGAGAATACAACGAACGAGCTGACTGGACGCCGAATTCCGGGCCATCCTCTGAAGAGTGTGGTGACCTCACCACGATGTCACGATACAATGGGCTGATAGCCACAGCCTCTGGCGCTGGAATTACGGCCACCAAATATGGGTTACATCGTTTCTCTACCGTCTTTGGGACCCAAATCAACTCTCTATGATCACTGGTAGAGGTAGAGGGCTCTTATGGTGATGACGGTTTGGATTGTGTGGTCAGGACATGCAGAATTTCCACAATTTCTTCCTCTTGGATGTAACTGCGGAGAGAGGCGAGAATCCGGTGGACTTCACATTCTGAGAGGACGAAGCTTTCACGCCTCGTTCCTACCCCAGTCCTTGACACAGAGGAGCAGGGAGAAGGTTCCATTGCTGAGTTGTATTCTGCTTCAGAGTCCAAGAAACATGCAGGTTTGATCTCCACCAGGGCCTTCCCATGACTCTTCTTGTGGCGGCGACGACCCTCTCTCCTGCCCCTAAATGGATTTTCGGGACAAGGTTTATCCTCAACATGTGGTCTTGGGGCGGCGCTGACGCCATGGTGGAGAGGGTTCCCACTGGAGATAACTGGGGTGCGAGGGGAACCTGTGAAAATGTCGAAGAGAACATGGGGAGGGCCTCCATGGACATCACCCATGTGGGAGGAACCTCTATTGGAACCAGAAGGAGCATGGGGAGGACCTCCATGGTCGGTGCGGGTGGAGTGAGACTGACCTTAACTCCCCGAGTTGCCGGGGCAAGGAGGGCCATCACCAGTTGCAGAGATGACGTAGGGAGGACCCCCACGTTGGAGAGGGACCGGATGGGAAGTTCCTTCACATCGACGGTTGGGGGTAGGAGGAGGGACTCCATACCCTTTATGGTGGGCGCGGGATAGGATTCCGTGCCGAGTGTCACTGCCGCGAGGCAGGACTTTCTTCGAGATGGGGGTAACATGTGGCATACCTCCATGACGAGCATCGGAGATGGGGAGGACCACGCTCTATGGAATAGTGGTACGAGGAGGCCCTCCGTACTAGGTGACATTACCGTGAATTGGTTCGGGGAGATCACTGCTCAGGCCTACAACCCCAAGAACCAACCCGACCTGCCCATGGGGCGGTTGGAGCCTCTGTCCTGGTCAGGTGAAGGAGTGCCCCTACTCAGTGTGTGAAGGGACTCTATGATGCATGGTGGCGGTGGCTCAGGCCATAGTAGCTGTTGACGTCGACACCCCTTGACGAGCGTCCTCAGTTCGGGCCCGACACTGACGTCGGGTTAGATGAGCTGGTGCAGGTGGTGCAGGGGCATATGCTACCTACTCTTCTGGTGAAGCCGGTCAGCGGCGCTGACGAACCTGGATGGGATCCCTTGCTTGGAGCCCCTGGATTGGGACTCTGAGGGGGCTAAGCCGGACATCACCCGCATCATCAGCGTAAGGAGAGAAGTCGTCGAGGTGTTCCTGGGACAGGCTACCGAAATGATTGAATGTTGGGGAGGGGAGCAGGGGAACCCTATACGGCCTTCGAGGGCAGCGTTTATGGAGGAGCTTGGATGTCTCCAGGTCCAGGCGGGTCTTATCCTGAGTTGGGATGACCTCTTCCTTCACGTACCTGCATACAAGGTTGTTGATCACCCTTCAGTGGATGATCTCTGACAGGAAGAGGGGACGTGGGCGCCCCGTATTCACGGATGTAGAGGCTGTTGTGGCGGTAGCAGAGCCATATGGGGCGGTTATGCTGGTATTTCCCCCGCCCCTACATAGACGAGTGGGCGGTGATCGTGTCTCCATAGCATCAACCTGGTTACTGGAAAATGGAGAGATCTACTTTTCAGTGCTGTGAGGAAAAGGATTGACAACCAGTGCCCCATCATCATTCCATTCTCTACGCCGTTAAGAGGAATCCATGTCAACATGTTACAGAAAGGAATGCCCCACGTTCTACTACCCCAACATCCGATGAGTTTCAAGCCAGGCCCGCTATTTTCCTGGTGGGACCCGTCCCCGAATATCTAGATCGGGTGACACGTTAATCAACTGGTGTCTCGAACGCTACTAATCTCCACATTGAGGAGAATAAAATCACATCGGGTTCACCATTTCTGTTTCTAACGCTTTCGCCAGGGCGCGTGCATCCGTCTATGGAGGACACACTGCTATCTCCCCACATTCCCGCTTTCCAAATGCGGGTGGCATTCTCTCCTTATTCAGGGACGTATGCTCCTTGATCGAAATCGGGATGATGGGATGTCAGATGTTCCTTCCATGGAATCCTCCTCGGAACTCGTCACATAGTCCTGGTATCCTTCATAGATTTAATATGTTGTTCGAGAAACTCTTACCAGTGCCATGTTTCCATGGACGCTGTTTAATTACACTACTTCTGTCATGACATTCCAAAGGGTCTGGTCAGGGCAGTAACCTTCATTCGGGGGAGTAGTCATGTCGAGGCATCAGTAGCATGTCTGAATGCTGGGGAACCGGAATGCCTGTCTATTTTCCCTTGTCATAGGGATTCTCGAGGGCATGAAAGCCCATGACATCCCACATCGATCACTGGGAATTATATTCCATAGGCATATATCAGAGGTTTTCCTCTGCTTCCTATATTTGACACAGGGTATACCGCAGGTTTAACGTCCAGCCGAGATGGATTTCCCTGATCGGAACATTAGCTGGAATGGATCATATTGAGGGATTTCCCTTGAAGGGATGCCGATATCGGGGCCAACCTGATGCCGGATTCCTGAATTTGTGAATAGGATCCGAATGGCATGATCTCACCGGGATATGGTGGTCTGGTTGAGAATCAGGGTGGATGATGGATGGATGGATGAAGCCGAGTGGAACTGAGATGGGACTATATCAAGGGCGACAGTGATATTGGGCATGAGCCTCGAAGAGACCTCCTATGTATCCCCATGGCAGGGGATCAAAGTCCCAATAGTTCGGGATGGTGATGGAGAGCCGACGTGAAGGTGGACCTTGACCTGATGGGAATCGTCAGTGAACCCATGTGAAGGTGAACCCGGGGGTCCACTGGTGGTGGTCTTGAACCTCGTGAGGCTTCCTACGTACCATACCGTGACATGGATCAAAGTCCTCCTAGTTCAGGTGGAATGTGGAATACAGTTTAACGTCATGCGGGACGTGGGTGAACTGACGTGAGCATGGTCGGAACGACTGGGTGATGGGATTGAAACTTATGGAGGCTTCCTACGTTCCATGCCATGACATATATCAAATACCACATAGTTCATAATGGTCTTTCGGCGAACCGACGTGAGTGAGGACCTCGGTCCGGATGGTGTGGGGCTTACACACTAGGCTGCCCAGGTGCTGGTTACCTGACATGAAGAAGGTCGGAGTGACCAACATGTGGTGGGATTGAATCTATGGGAGGATTCCTATGTACCATACCTTGACATGGATCAATGTCCTCGTAGTTCAAAGGGGATTCATCAGCGAACCGACGTGAAGGTGAACCCAGAGGTCCACTGGGGGTGGGCTTGAGCCTCGCGAGGCTTCCTACGTACCATTCCTTGACATGGATCAAAGTCCTCGTAGTTCACGAATGGTGGTGGGTGTCAATGAACTGACGTGATGAAGGGACCTTGGTCCGATAGGAGATGGGATTGAACCTCTAGGAGGCTTCCTACGTACCGTGCCTTGACATGGATCAAAGTCGTCGTTGTTCGGGTTGGTCACAGCGGCTTGCCGTCGGACTGGAAAGCAGTTTAATGTCATGTTGGATGAGGGTGGAACCTGATGCGAATAAATGATGAGTGGCGGGCTTGAACCTCATGGAGGCTTCCTACGTACCATGCCTTGACATGGATCAATGACCTCGTAGTTCAAATGGATGTGCAGTTTAACGTCTTTCCGGACAGTGGCATACAGTTTAACGTCACGTTGGACGACACATAGTTTAACGTCATGCTAGACGGGGTGTTTCATGGACAATTCTTACTCTAAGCCCACATGAGTCGTGCTCGGTGTGAGAAACAAGATAAAGTAGAGACCTTACGATCTCATCCATAAGGGTGCTTCCGTGAGAAACGAAGAGGGGATTATGCGTTTGGCGGCCCATGGTGTTGGGACATACTTCAGGATGGAGGCCCAATGTGTGACAAAGTGTGGCGGGAGAGGGATTTGGGACCAAAGATGGAAGGTGCCTCATTCCCTATCGCGCCCTCCACTGGCCTTGGCAGTGGGTAAGTACGAAGGTGTATGGGTCCTACCTTCTGCAAGAGAGGCTTGGGGATTATACCAGGGTGGTTTCCCTTCTCACGTGGACATGCACCGCTCCGATAAAAAGGATATCATCTCTTGTGTAGGGGGTGACCCCATCTCTATGGAGACGAGCAGTGTAGGGAATGTCCGAGATGGGGGGACCCTGCATTCGGGGTGCAGGGTCGAATAACAGTTTAATGTCATGTGTTGAGGATGATGTGCTTGGCATTTTAACGTCCTGCAGCTTGGACGAGGTGGGTTTACTCCACACCCCTAGGACTTACATTACCGGTACCCTCTACTCCTTGGTGGAGGGAAGGTACTGGCATGGCCATGGTAAAGGGGGGTCGTGGAGCGAACCATCGAGGGGTCCACATTAGCGTGGCTGTGCGAAGAAGCAATAGCCGTTAGCGTGCTTATGCGAAGAAGCATTAGGCGAAGCAACGCTACGAGTGGTGTTGTCCATGGTATTTTGAAATCACATCGTGCAAACCTGGAGGGTCGAACAGGAAGAGGAATTGCCAAGAAAAGGAGTATGCTTCATGAAGTGGAGTGCCTCGGCCTTAGCATGGGGCATGGGTGTGAATGGGAGGTGCTTCACGAAGTGGAATAGTATTCACGGAGCACAGCCTCGAGAAGCAGAGGGGCCTCGTGAAGCGAGGTGCTGAGAAGTAGTGTGCTTCGCGATGTACAGCGATCCCACCTTGGCATATGGATCACTAGTACAGGATGGGTGTTTCGCGAAGCATAAACACTCCATGGATGATCGGGTTCTCTTTGGATTCCCCTTCCTTTGCGAATGACCTTAGGCTTCGTGAAGGGAATCCCTCTCGGAAGAGGGGCTCAAGACGAGGCAAGGCGAAGGCATCTCGCGAAGTAGAAGTACCTCCCAGAGCGCACGATTCCCGGGGGCGAAGGGTGCTTCGCGATTCGGGAGATGAGAAGCCTAAAGGTCGGATCATCTCTCTTTTAGACTCAGGTGGAACCCAGTATTTATAGGCAAGGGGGGCCGTGTAACAACCCGAAATTTTAAATAAATCTTGTTTCCCAATTTTATGTGTTATTTTATTTTATTTTTATACTCAACAAAAAATTTTCATTTGATAACATGAGTATAATTAAAATGAGACTGTTGGGTTTTGATTGTTATTTGACCATTGGTCAATATGACCGCTGGAAACTACAAGTTTTGACTATTGTCTCTAAATACAAGCAATCTTGGTTAATTAATATAGAAAGAAGATTTGATGGCCTCACCGAGTAGTCTTGGACCGATCGAAGCCCGTATAACAGAACTTGGGAAGGAGGTAGAACCACTGGGCTTTGCTCTGGACCAAACCCAAGCTGAACTTCATCGCGTGAAGCTAGAACGGGATCGCCTTCACGAGAAGATCAAACTGATAGAAATTACTACTCGTGCGATGTTGGCCGAGCCTCCCTCAGATTCTCTCACCTTAGCACACCTTACACTTAGGTCCTATGCTGGTTTGATAAGGGGCTATGTAAGGAGACCGTAACTGCATTGTGTAATCCTTTGTTTTAAATAAAAATTGGGATTTCTTCTTATTATGAAGTTTATGAATTTTCAAATGACCAGATAAATATAATATGCATATTTTTGATGAATTGTAGAAAAATGATATTTTAATAATGGTTGTGTAAACCTTAAATAATTAAAAATGTGTAATGATTTTCGAAAAATGGTCTTCTACAATTATGTTCAGTACGAAATTTAGAGACTAATAAGATCAACTTAATTTTGGATGAATAGTAAATTATGAATAGTGATTTTATTATTACGATTAGTGATGTGTCCAAATATATTAGTAATCTCACTTAAAAAAGTATTAATATAATCTAGGCACCTTGATTAAGTAATGTGATTCAATAAAATGGTTAAATAAAAGTTTCATAAATTATTATTCAAGTATTAGATTTTTTGGGTGAATAGTGTTTTTTAATTCAAAATTTAATTAAAAATAATTAGAAAATTATTTTTATAAAAAGGACTTTATTTTTGAACTCAGAGCATCGATATTATGTTAAGGTAATTTTTGGGGATTTTTCTGAAAAAAATGAATTCTCGATGAATAGTGTTTTTATTTAAAAATTAAATTAAAAATATTTAGAAAATTATTTTTATAAAATGGTTTTAATTTTTGAAATCAGAACATTGATATTTGGTTATGGTGAAATTTTGGGATTATTCTGAAAAAAGTTGAATTTTTGATGAATAGTGAAAGTATAGTTTTTAAGTTACGGGTGTTTAATGACATCATTAAATGATGTCTTAAGTATATATTCAATATGGTCGAATTATGAATAGTAAGATAAGGTATGAGGTGTCCCAAGTGGCCAATACCATGGGAAAATACCATGGGAAAGCCCATGGTTTTGCCAAAACCACTAATGAGGTGTCCCTTGGCCATTATTGCCTTGTCCCCTCACTTTCCCTATAAATACCCACCCTTTCCTCCTTTATTTTTCACTCCCAACTCTCCCCCAACGAAGTTCGGGTCTCCTTACCTCCCAAGGAGTCCTCCCAAGGTGCCCCCAAGCCCTCAAGGTCCAAAACCTTGAGTTTCAAGAATCACATTTTAAGGTAAGGGATCCGACCTCTCTCTTTCATTTCAAGTAATCTCTTTTATGTCATTCCTTTTATGCTGCATGTTCTTTTGTTGGAGGATGTTATTTTATACTCCTCTTACTGCACTTTTCATGTTAATATAATGAGAGATCCCCTCTTACTCTCATTATTTCATTTTGTGATGTTTTAAGTGGCGCCGTTAGGCTGCCGAAATGTTTGTAACAGATTCTTTCTCCCTTCTTATTTTTCAAGATCTATTTTCATGTAAAGTATTTCAAGTTCCTTTTTATTATTTTGGGGTATGATCCCTAAATTTATCATACTGATATTTTATGATCATATGATTAGAGACCCCATTTGATCTCTTCAATTCAGTATTTTGATGTTTTAAGTGGCGTCGTTAGGCTGCCGAATTTTTAAGTGGTTCTTCACCCTTCTCGTTTTGAAGTTCTACTTTCATGTCAATTCTTTCAAGTTACTTTTTTTTATGTTGGGGTATGATCTCTATATCATTCATACTGGACTCTTATGTTCATATGATGAGATACCCCATTTTATCTCTTCAATTCAGTATTTTGATGTTTTAAGTGGCGTCGTTAGGCTGCCGAATTTTTAAGTGGTTCTTCACCCTTCTCGTTTTGAAGTTCTACTTTCATGTAAATTCTTTCAAGTTACTTTTTGTTATGTTGGGATATGTTCTCTATATCTATCATACTGGACTCTTATTTTCGTATGATGAGAGACCCCATTTGATCTCTTCAATTCAGTATTTTGAAGTTTTAAGTGGTGCTGTTAGGCTGCCGAATTTTTAAGTGGTTCTTCACCCTTCTCGTTTTGAAGTTCTACTTTCATGTCAATTATTTCAATTTTCTTTTTTTAGGATGGGGTATGATCTCTATATATATCATACTGGACTCTTATTTACATATGATTAGAGACCCCATTTGATCTCTTCAATTCATTATTTTGAAGTTTTAAGTGGTGCCGTTAGGCTGCTGAATTTTTAGGGGATTCTTTCACCCATCTCATTCTTTTCAAAGTCTACTTTCATGTCAAGTCTTTAAAGTTCATTTTTAATTATGTTGGGGAATTATCTCTATATCTATCATAATGAACTCTTATTTTCACATGATGAGAGACCCTATTTGATCTTTTCAAATCATTTTTGTTGAAGTTTAAGTAACGCCGTTAGGCTGCTGAACATTCATAAGAGAAATCTAATTTTTGTCTTCCTTCCATGTTTTTCATTTAAAATAGTATGTCCTTGAAATTTAATTACCATGATCATGTATCCTTATTATTTTGTCCATCTACTGTTTTATGGGTCATTTATGAACGTTTGACCCATTTTCCCTCTCTTTTTAATGTCTTCTAAAACCTCGTAGCATAGCCATTATGCTACAGAATTTTCCGTCTCAAAATGTCTCTCTCTTTTTCTAAAGTTCTTTTATATTATTAAGTGAATACTCAAAGATCTATTTTCTAAAGGGGTATTCACATATATACCAAAATTTTCTTTTTTAAATTCTGGGATTTACATACATGAGACCCACCTTCTTTCTCTGTGGGTTTTAAAGTGACGTAAAGGTCATGTCTTTAAAGAAGTTTTTAAAACGTTGTGATTATGAAATGAAACCCATTTATTTTATGCTATATGGGTTATTTATGAAATGTTTGATGATGATATATGTGGCTCACATGATAATAAAGGCAAATTTAAGGGTGCGCCCTAATAGCGCTCCAATGCATTGGGTAATGATTTAACCACTAGAGATTACAATTTTCACGATACCTTGGTGAACAACCTTGGTAATTTTCAAATGACACCTTGGGGATGGACCTTGGTGATATGTTCATGATTGTCTATGTTAAATGATGTAGCCACATCTTCAAGTTATGAAAATGTTATTTTTATTATGATATGCCACATGATTTTTTTATCATGCCTTAAAGTTCTTATTCATGACATAGTTGATGTATCTCAAATTCACATGTTAAATGTTTCCCTTGTTTCCCTTACTGGGCCTTCTACTCACCCTTTCTTTTGATGTATGCTCCCAGGTTATGTGATGTTGTAATGAACCTAGGATGAACATGAGGAGAAGCCTTTCAAGTGTTTTAGAGAAATGTTTTATGTTTTCATGTTTTAAGTTCCTGGTTTCCAAGACACTAAACCTTAAAGATCCTCATTTTTGTATAATGTAATGAAACTTTATGTGATAAAAAGGCGGGATTCTATAGGCTGCGAAGCAGAACTCATGCGGTGCGAAGGGGCGGCGGGTGCTTCGCGGTAGGCTCGCGAACGTCAGGGTGTTCGCAGAGCGGTACCGCCTCACGGTCTTCGCGGTGGTCTTGCGAACATCAGGGTGTTTGTGGAGTGGTACCGCCTAACGGTCTTCGCGGTGGGCTCGCGAACGCCAGGGAATTTTCAAAGCGTTACCGCCTCATGACCTTCGCGGCGGGCTCGTGAATGTCAGGGCATTCGCGGAGCGGTACCACCTCACGGTCTTCGCGGCGGGCTCGCGAATGTTAGGGATTTCGCAGAGCGGTACCTCCTCATGTGTGTCACGATAGCCACAATGCTCGGGGGGGGGGGGGGGTGATTCATGTCAGAGCTTCGTGAGGCAGCATGCGGGGCTTCTTTTCCATCCCTTCTTTTCGTGCAATATTTTGGCACCAACAGTAAGTATTTGTTTTTGTAATTCCATTTTAATGAAAGTTTCTTCTTCTTCATCTATTATTCTCATCCACCTTATGTATTTTATTATTAATGATCTTCAAATAGTTTAAATAAAATTAAAAACCTTTTCCTTCTTTTTCTTCCACATTCGGTCGAAAGTCTTTTTTAACTCTCTTCAATGGTCATGTGTGTTCGACACACTACTATTTTCTTATCCGTTATTTTTTTTCTATTTATAATTTATCACCATAATAATATATTCCCAGATTAATAACCATCTTAATGGCTGAGTAAATATACCATTGGGGTGAGTCATTATTTGAGATGTTATGTGATTTGAGAGATTTTGCTCGATGTGTAGTCATTAATTTAACATGGTGTATGTTGGACTTAACATGTCATGGATTGATGAATTGTTTTTTTATCAAGTGGTTCCCATGGATTATTGGAACCAAAATACACTACCAACAACATTATCTGATTGATATAAGAACCCTATGTAATGTTAAGGCTTGGATTAAAGCCTTAACACTTAGGAATTCCAATCAACGTAAACTTGTGACATGGGTGTTAATTTAATGAAATACAATGCAAGGATCAATGATATTATAATCATAAATCTCCAGTAATGAACTCACCCAAATTTTTATCGATTTATAAATAAAAAATCATCCTTAAATTATTTCATAAGATCTACAAAAAAATCCACCAATCAGAATACAATCAACTAAAAACATTCGAATATTAAAAAGTATCATCGTTGAGGATTCAACACGAGTGCTACTATACACATTAGTAGAGCACCCAAACCTTGACCGGTAAATAGGTGACAATTGTTACAGATTTTAATAGGCTTCGTTTTTGGGTATGGTACATTATGTAGTCATTTGTTTTTTCTTATTAAAAAAAACAAAAAAAAACTAAATTTAGAAAAATAAAAAAAACCTATCTTCTTATTTCTTCAAAAATATATTTGAATGTCTCATACCCTCCCATACAATCACTCGGATTTGTTTGAACCTAAAATTGAGAAATCATTAAACCAAATTAGGAGGAACATAATAGATAATAAAATTATTCAAGAACTAGTCCTTGTCCGACCAATTGAATTAGATATGTGTAATTCTAGGGACCAAATCTTAAAGAACATTCTTACCCTAATATGAATTACAAAACTCTTTGTATTCAATATCCAAACATATAAGATAACTTGGAACTCAAATCAGGATTGATTCATCTTCTCCCTCATTTCAACGGGCTAGCCGGTGAGGATCTACATCTTCATCTTAATGAGTTCTAAGTGGTGTGATCTACCATGAATCCTCAAGGGGTTTCTGAGGAAAAAATCAATCTCTGAGCATTCCATTTCTCCCTAGCTAACACTGCTAAGTCATGGATCTACTACCTTTCTCCTGGTTCCATTACCACATGGAATGACATGAAGTGTCTTTTCAAAGAGAAATTCTTTCCTTCTTCTCGTACTGCTTCTATCCAAAAGGAAGTAAGTGTTATTCATCAATTCCCAAATGAATCACTCCATGAGTACTGGGAGAGGTTCAAAAAGCTTGTGGAAACATATCCACAACACCAAATCGCTGACCAACTCTTGATCCAGTACATCTATGATGTTTTATTGGCTATGAAGATAACTCTCATTGATGCGACAAGTGGATGTGCTCTTGTTGATAAAACCCCTGTAGCTGCAAGAGATATCATAAGCAACATGGCTGCAGACACACAACAATTCCATACTTGAGCACATGCTCAAGTCAAACAAACCCAAGAGAATCTATCTGTAGATCTTATAAAGAAGACCAAGTGGATGAGTGAACATATAGGTCTTTTGAGACAAATGAATGTGGTGGCCAAATCCCCAACCTCATTTTCTAGACAATCTCTATTTCCTAGACCTATCATGAACTATGGAATTTTTATCTCCCTATCTAAACCAACTGACACATGTCCACAACTTCGAGAGGATCAATCTGATTCATCTGGACAAATGGAGCTCAATGCAGCATATTCTTAATGGAACACCAACCCTCGACAATCAGGTCAGTTTATTAGAAACATAAAACAACCCCATTTAGAGCCCTTATCTTCTACCTTCAACCATGGCTTGAGGTATGGTAATCCCATTTTTCATCCCCCTCAATGTAGTCACCAAAACCTAAACCAATTCCAATATCTTCAAGGCGGTGGTAACTTCTAGAAACATTATTATTTTATTCCTCAACCTCAAAGGACCAATACTCCTCCTGGATTCCACTATCCTAGTGATCCTCCCCAATTCCAAAACCAATACAATTTCTTTCCGATGAACCAAAATCAAGGAAATCCTAATTCAAGACATGCCACTTCTTTAATGTAACCATGGGAAAGTGCAGTGGAAGATCTTGCCTCATTCACCCATTCTAGACTCAAAAACATTAAAACCCAAATTGGTCAACTTTCATTCCACCTAAGCTAGCAATATCAATCAAATTCTTCCCAACTCCCATCTCAACAATTACCCAACCACAAGGGTAATGCAAGTGAAATTGCACTTAGATTGGGAAAAGAAATTTCTATGCCTCATGATATGTCCTCAAACCCCCCTTTTAAATGTTGAACTAGAAAATATAAAGAAATAGAAACTTGAAAAAGAATTTGAATCCTTTCCCTCACCTCCTTCCATCCCATGCAGGAATCCAATTCCATTTCATGAAGATGTTTCTAATCCATTGATGTCCTTTGAACCCAATCCTGAAATGCATGACATGTTTATACGTGTTGATGTCAACATTCCCGTCTTAGATTTTATTAAACAAATCCCAATGTATTCAAAGTTTAATAATGTGTTATTCCCTCTGAAGAGGCAACTTAAGACCATATAAAATGTTTCCATCCAACATTATATTCTCATGAAGTGAAAATATCCTAGTAACTTTACAATTACATGCCAAATTGGAAGATCCAACTTTGATGATGCACTCATAGACCTAGGATCCTTGATAAATATCATTCCCAAATCCATATTCTCCAAACTTGGTCTATGTCCCTTACACACAAAGGGTGTTGTCATCTAGTTAGACAATGGAAGCACTACCAATCCTGAGGTAATAATTTAGGATGTACTTGTTTGAGTCAATGATCTTATCTTCCCAAATGACTTCTATGTACTTGACATGGAAGGTGAGACAACTTCTTTCCAATCTACTCTGATTCTAGGAAGGCATTTCCTTATGACATCTAAAACCAAAACTGATGTCCATGCTAGTATATTGTCCATGGAATTTGGTGACCAACTGGTCAAGTTCAATATTTTCAAATCCATGTGATAACCATTAGAGCATCAACATGTATTCTCTATCCATGCTTCAAAAAGGCTCTCTGAGATGTGTTGAAACCCAATCCATCAGGTAATTCATGTTCAATGTATAATGGAGATTGTGAATTCTGTATCCAAATTAACCAAGTCTTAAATAGAGATGTTGATGTTGACATTACAAATGAAAACTCACTTGATCTAAAGGATCATGAAAACTTTTTGGAATACTATCCCACCTCTGACCTCCACTACTCCATCTTGGACTATAATGAGGAAAAAGAACGACCATGTTCATTTTTTATACAAATATTATTATCCATCATTCAAAATTTCCTATCCATGATTTTGAAAATTCTGTTATATGTAAGGTGAACCCTGAACCAATGTGTTTTTATTTTCCCAATGGTAGTGATGTTTGTGATATTTGTTCCCTAATTAACAATGTGATCACTAGTGAGGTTGGAAGTGACCATTAATTTGTGAACAACATTTATATAAAGGTTATTGAAAACTTTATTCCGTTTTATGAGTCCAGTGATCCTCATTACTATACATAAATATGTGATGAAATAAATGAGTTAAAAGTAATTGGGATCTCATACTCTGGTTTTGTGTTATCCAATCCATACATAAATGCACCATTAGAATTGAAACAACTTCCTGAATTTCTATGCATTGAAATCCATCACTTTTTGGATAATATCATTCCTCGTGTCAAAGACCAAAGTGCAGATATTCATATTATCTTTCCACCCCCATGGAATCACAAGAAAAAAAAGAAGGGATGAAATTATCCAACAAATCATCAAGACTCTCAAAGGATAAGTTTTTCTGGAGGCATACTGGAGTTTTGAAAATACGGTGGCCACCATCAGCCTATGGGTAGTCCACTGCAATTTTCCAGCTGCAGAGAAAATAAATACAATTATTCTTGGGAGGAACCCCATGTTTTGTTTTACTTTTATGAAATTTTAATTACTTTTTAGTTTTTCATTATATGAATAATGATTTTTATTTTTTAGGTAACATCCCACATGAGGCACATCATCTTCCACTGACCCACCACTGTATAGAGACAGTGACCCACCAAATATAAACCAGGGGAACCGCTTTTCTTTAACCATCCATTATTTTTATTCTCCCTCCCTCTTTCATTTTTTACCACTTCCTTAATCAAACCCTTTTTATTTACTCTTTGTCTTTTTGGGGGTGTGTCTTTATAAAAAAAATAAAAAAACATAAAAAAATAAAAAACAAAAAAATCATTTTATAAAGATATATATGAAAAATAAATAGTCATACTTACTCACGTTCATATTTTTAAAATTTTTTGAACTATTTTGGGGAGTCAAAAGGCATGGTTTCATCTCAAAAATCTTGTGTTTTCATCATATATTTGGATAAAGAATATTATGTCAAAACCAAAAATCTTTGAATGCTCAATTTTTTATTTGTAAAATGATTTTACCCAATCATGAGGAAAAAAATTTAATTTCATGCCAAATCCACCTACGAACATCTATTAAAAATATGTGTTTTCACCCCCATTTGTGATTCTTGAGTTTTTGGACCTTCGAGATGAATTTCCTACATTAGTATGCCTTAATATGATTGAAGCATTTTCTGAACCACATGAGAATCATAATAGAGAAATATCCACCCATTTACCTTACATTAATCTTCCTTTTGAAATCCCCTTCAAGACTATGAAAACCTTTTCTTTGATAACCACATTACAATCCCAATAAATTTTCCCATCCAACATCCACATGGATTTTCATTGCATTATTTTTTGAAATTTATGTGTGGGGGAATGGTTTTAATTTTGTGTACCCTTTTATTGATTTTCACCATGTTATCATATGATTGAGGGAAAGAATAAATTTATTTATGGGGAAGAGGTTGTCTTTAAATGGGGTTTGGTAATGTATATATGTTTATCTTGTACAAATTATATATAAAAGTGTTCAAAAAATATCAAAAAAATAAAAAAAAATTCAAAAATGAAAATAAAAATAAGAATGGGTTGTCTCTTGGGGGGGTCAAAAATAAATTTTTCTCAACCATTTATATTTTTATAAATATTACAATTTGTGTCGTGTGGAGATGAATCATCGGTTGGGAGATGAGTGTGAGATCAATTTCATGTTAAAATTTCATAAAATGTAAAAAAAGAACCCTTATGTCATTTAGAGAAGTTTGGTGGTTTGTAAATTTTTCATCTTCTCATTCACTTCAAATTTCTTTATGCTTTTGTGTCTTATTTCACATTTTAAATCCCTCAAAATTTGGGGTTTCATTTTTTTTAATGTATCATTTAAAAAAAAGTGCATTTCATTTTCCATGTTGGGGTTTTACCCCCTTTTTCCTATCTTTTGGATATCATCTTCCTACCATCCCATAGCAACATAAAATCCCCTAAAAAGGCCTCTTTATTTTTGAGCACTTTAGGATAGGGAGTGGAAGCAAAGATCTCTTAAAATCTCAAATATTTTCAATTTTGGTTGGTGAACTTGTGAAGCTTCATAAATAAATTTTACTGTCCTGAGAGAAGTATGTTTTGGGTTCCACCGTTTTCCATTTCTAAATTTGAGCTTGAAAAAATGAATGGTTTTTAGAACATTGTTTCTGTAACAACATGGGGTGGAATTCAATATGGATGAGTGAAATTGTATAAACCTCCCCTGATTGGGGAATACAAAATTTTAATATTTTTTGGTGAGTGAAAATCATTTTATCATGGTTTTATATTTGTTGTACATGAGGACATGCACAAGAGTAAGTGTGGGGGAGTTGATGTTATTAATAATTTCATAGATATTTATATACTCCATTTATAGATTGTTTATGAAATGTGCATAATTTGTGGGAAATATTAATGTTTAAATATTATATATAATATTTGTGCACTATTTGAATTCATAATGATTCTAGTCAGTTTGATAATTTATTCATAACTCTCTCCCCACTTATCGAAATGGAATGGATGGTTTTTTTAGAATTCCACATTCAATATAAAAAATTTCATTATAATTGATATTGGACCAATTATTCCATTTCAAGGGTCATATGGTTCACACAATAAGGCCCAAATAATTTGTGAAAACATTGGTCAATAACTATTGATAGAATTACAGGGATCACTCTAGATATAAAAATCCTTTAATTATCCTCCAAAGGATGGGGGAGACTTAAATTCATCTTGGATAAAAATTTCAAGGCCCAAATCAAAAGAAAATGGGCCCAACTGATTAATTTAAACCCAAACCACCTTTCAATCTGAGAAATAAAATTATCACACTATAATTGATTTTTATCTAGAAAGAGACATCCATTCATGGGGATATTTTGGAGTGTGAAATAAAAGATATACGAGGCTGACTTTGTTGATGAAATAATTCTGATTTAAAGGCATCTTCTTATTCTGAAATCCATTCAAATTTTGGCCATTGGAAAATAATGTATAGAAATGGAAAACTAAACGTTTTTTATTAAAACCACCATAAAATTGGTTTAATAAGACTAAATGACTCCCAATTCTTAGGGTAGTTGGAAAACATTATTATCTACACCTTTCAAGAAGAGGATATATCATGATTCAGCTGTCAGAATGTCCAAATTGGTGATGCAAGTGGAGGGTCAGATTTGGAATGGAAACAATCCACCTCCTTGGGATATAAATACATCCCCCACTTATACATGGATGTGTTAGAATTTAAGAAGAGATAATCACACATTGGCACAACCAAATATTTTCCAAAGGCTTGTGAGGACCTTCCATACTCATGTTTTCACTTGAGAGTCCTTTCCTGCACTCTTTGATTTCATTTACTTTTGTGTTCTTCTTTGTTGTTATCTAGTAAGTATTTGTTTTTGTAATTCCATTTTAATGAAAGTTTCTTATTCATCATATATTATTCTCATAAAACTTATGCATTTTATTATTAATGTTCTTAAAATAGATTAAATCAAGTTAAAACCCTTTTCCTTATTTTTCTTCCTCATTTAATCAACAGTCTTTTTTAACTCTCTTCAACGGTCATGTCTGTTAGACACACTAGTCTTTTATTATCTTTTTTGTTATATATATAATTCATCACCATAATAATATTTTACCAGATTAATAACTATCTTAAGGGTTGAGTAAATCTACCATTGTGGTAAGTAATTATTTAGAGATGTTATGCGATTGAGATCTTTTTCTCGATGTGTAGTCTTTAATTTAACATGGGTATGTTGGACATAAAATGTCATGGATTAATGACTTTTTTTGATTAACAAGTGGTTCCCATGGATTATTAGAACCATATATACACTAACATCCACAATATCTGATTGTGATTAGAACACTATGTTATGTTAAGGCACGGATTAATGATTTAACACTTAGGAATTCAAATCAACCTCAACTTTTGACATGGGTGTTAATTTAATGAAATAAAAAGAAAGTATTAAGGATATCATAAGTTTAAATCCCCAATAATGAAATCACCCCAATAATTATCAATTTGTTAAATCAAACATCATCCATAAATTATTTCATAATCTTTGAAAATAAACCCCCCCAATCAAAATACAGTCAACTAAAACAAATCGACTATTAAAAAGTATCATCGTTGAGGATTCAACATGGGTGCTGCTATACAAATTAGCAGAGCATCGAATCCTTGACCAGTTTATAGGTGACAATATACTGCTCTTTCAAGGATGTATTTTAAAAAAAATACTCTTGGATTTTATTTCTATAATTGGATTTAAGGGACATTTTTCTAGATGGTCAGTAAGACGTACCTTATTTGGTTATCTGGAATTTTGTAAACTAAGAAAACTATTTTTATTCATTGTAATAAACTTTCTTAGAGAATTATACTTTCGGAATGCATATATATCATTACTAGGATCATTAGATAGTGTAAAATGTTAATAATTCCTCTTTTCATAATGGGTATTTTGTTATTGTCACTTTTTTGAAAGGGAGGGATTTTACAATGTTATATGGGTTTAGGTGTTGGATCCAGTGCTAGAACTAGTATGAGTGTAATAGTCACCATATCTTAATTATCTATTCTCTTTACCAAATTAGTTATCATTAGTTAAGGATTAACCTTTTTCCATGGAATAGTATCCTCCCCCTATCATTGAACTATTTCTAGATCATGGTATCCAATGGGAAATTTTAGCAGGATTAAAGATTTTTAAAACTCATAATAATGATTCTCCACATGAAGATACAATAGATATTTTAATGGGAGTTGTATAGTGATAATTTAATTTGACCATTATATCTAATTATGAAGTCAGAGACCCTCCCATTCTTACACTTCCTATAGTTGAGGAGGTCAATGACCATTTTATATCTTAGAATTGAGCTAAATTGATAGATAAAATACTATTGGTGGTCTTTCTAATCTATGATAGACCTTGTTGGAAAAAACTATACTAAGAAAATGTACGTACTTCCAGATTCTTCATAAGTAATATGAGTTTATTTGAATCATAATGCATGAGGGTTATCATAATGGGGATGTATTATTACAAAAATTGTGTGAGGTGTTTCTCTAGGTATCATGTGTTATTGAAGATCAATGTTGGATTTCCAAAATTTGGTGGAGGAAGAATTTGGTCCACCCAAACAGGGTATGACTTTATATCCAATAAATGTGATTTATGCCCTTTTATGGACTTCAATTGAGTAGTTATAGATTTGATGGATTCTAGAAGTTCTAGAGGGATAATTGCATGAGTGGATAATCAAGTAGAGATGATGGGTGGGTTCTAATGTGGTCAACCTACACATGATTTCTTCTCACACCCATCATATGCTGGTCAGGAACAATTCACCTAACATGGATCTGAATGTTTCCCTATATGTGGTATGTTTTGGTAATTTATAACCTCTGATAATAGCTACAGTCATTGCTAAGATTTTGGACCTACTAATTGATTAAGTTATTCTCACATCACCTTAGTAGCATTATCATACTGGATATGTATTGGAGGGGAAACATTCTCCTCCACTAGGGGTTATAAATAGTGTAAATAACAATTCTATTATAAATTTTATTCTCATGAGTATAGACTATTATTGAGTGAACCTCTCCCCAACAGTGAGATCTTTAGTCTCCTTTGGTGGTGGGTCGATGCAATCTCACCAATTATATTTTATTTGGATGAAGTTTTCAAAGTAGGTGGTAATTTCATATTCAGATAAGCCCCTAATTCATTAATTTATTTCTAGTCTTCGGTATGGACACCATATTTAATTGTTTTGTAGAATATTGTATTCTGGTAATTAACTTCCCCAATAGAATATTCTATTTTGATATCACACTCTAAGTCATCTGTAGGGGAAATAAGGAAAATGGTTACTGAGGTACAATATGTCACAAGAATCAGGTATTCATCTATAGGATAGTGAGATCCATGTTCCTCTTGATATTTTTCTAGTGAAAAGATACAATAAAAATTTATGTTTTCCATCTTGATGGGTCTTTTTTCCTTGCATGCTCTTTGGGGACTCACCTTGTCTCTTGAGTGTTCTCTTGGAAGTGGTATATATATGGTTATTCCGTGGGGGTCATCAACTATTATTACTAATATTATTTTTAATAATAGGTATTTGTCACATATATGTAGGAACTGTGTGTTTGGAACCAATGATGATTCTCCCAAACATACGGGCATGGCTTCTCATGACTCTACCACCACAATGTATTTAATTCACTATGTTTTCGAAGTCCACATGGGTAGTGGTATTAGTAAAAATGATGAAAATAACAATATCCCTATGCTATGAGGTTTCTCATGTATGTTACGTAGTGTTAGCTATGTCATATATTATTTTTATCATATGGTATTTTCTCTAAGAATGACCAGGATTTAGAATTTCATGGTCCCCCATCCTCTGATATTTTCACCATTAGAGGCATCAATGACAAGTTGGTATATGGTTTTCAAGGCACTAAGGTGGTCATGATGGAGTTCTCTACACTATCATCTTAACAGTGGGTGTTATACAACTAAATGGTTATCCAAGTCAATATGACGATAGAGATATCTGAATCTTTTAATGGACTCGGTGTACTCTCCATAAGAGAAATGTCATTCCTCAAATGGTGTTAAGTCACCCATATATTTGGATGGATATAGTGTATAAATTCTTTAGTTAGTACCTTTACAATGTCACCATATATAGAGGACATGGATCATAACATAACCGGTATATTTTAATATTTAATTCATTAAGATCATAGTATTCTCTGAATCATAAGGAATATATTTCTCCACCTAATCTATCTTAAGTGGTTAATTCCAAACATCCCTATTGAGACGAGATGGATTATTTAGGATCTCTTCTATTATACCTAATGATAAATTTTATTAATTTGGAATAGATAATGACCATTGGATTGTACTATCATTTTTTCAATATATTGTATCATTAGTTATTGAGGAGGTACCTAATGTGAAGAGTCTAAATCTTTGAACCATATCTTAATATGAGGGTGTTTTCAAGGTAACATTGATAAAGGGAGGGAATTTTTTTTAGAGTGATATATTATTCTTAGGATGGCCTTCACAATGATTTCAATTGGGAGATATTCCATGGTGAGTATTCCAATATATACTAGAGAGTGTTGATACATCATACCAATTGAACCTCTATCCATGTTAGGGATTTTAACAAATCACATCATGAGTGCAGTTTTATTGATCAATCTGAATGTCATCACTAGGGATAATTAATTAGTGTATTTTCTTCCTCAATCAGACGAGGAGCTAGTAGATTATAGGGATTTTAGTGAAGGATATTACCTGGCCTTGAAAACAATAGTTTTTTTTGGGGTGGGGATATGAGAATTCTCCTGAATTGTGTGTTCACCCAGAGAGATAACCTTTTATAAGTTCTCTATCATGCATTTGAGGATAGGAATTTCACAAACTCAACTTCATGGATTGGATATCATCTATGAAACAACCCTTTTTCATAGAATATACATTGACGAGTTGTGGTATTGTTTGTAGAAACAAGATATTTTCACATAGTTGTTTCTAAAATATATTGACGAACTTAGTTGGGAATAAAAATATGATCATGATCCTTATCTGCATTATTTGGAAAGATATATAGTTAATACTCTTTAAACATATCTACGATATGATTCCACTATTGGTTAGATCAATGAATATCCCAATGATATTCCGTAACAATTTCTAGGGTAGGTATTTGGGAATCTCCCATTTTGGATGCCAGAATATGCTGGTGAGATTCTTCAACTGCTGCTATTTCCACCAAAACCTATTGGAAACTCGGCAATAAATGTGTAAGAATATGATCTCATCCCTCCATTGTTGTCAGAATATTCTTACAATATAACATGGTATGAATGAGGATTTGATCCCATTTATTAGTGACTTTAGGGACATGAGTAAACTTAAATCCTGTATATGTCACCGGGATATACCGATTGGATTATGTTGACAGGACATGAGTATGATCATATCAATGGATAAATATAATGATAAGTCATATTTCTCTTTGAGACATTAAAAGAGTATAATAATAATATTTCTGATCATTAGTAGAGATATAATCCAACTGTTATGTTACATCAATAGTTTCTTTGAAGACTTCCATTATAGGAACATGAATATGAGTTCAATATAAAACTTCTATAGCTATCTTCCCTGGATGAGATCTCCTAGGCACTAAATCTAGGGTGACTATAGATGAGACCTACTGGGTGGTTCCCTTGGTACATTTCTAAGTAGTTTGGGATACACTACTTTGGATATAGAGCTAATTAGATGGATCAATCATTGGTATCTCTTATATATTGGATGATTTATGGATGATTTTCTCTTACAAAACCCCAAGATAATGGATGTAGGGATTGACTCACTCTAGTTGAAGTATATCGAAGTGATTCCTTGTGGTTATAAGCAACATTGTCTTTACTTGGGACTTATTCTATTGGGGAGGTAACTAGTGAGTATTTTTAGCTTCTAGGTTCTCCCTCATAGCCTCCATGGTAGGTATGGAACCATTGATGTGGTACTCCCAAACAAGTGCATGTGTAACTTGATGGTGGAGTTACTAGATGTGTGGGAGAATCCTCTTAGCCCAGAGTTCCATCACATGGGAATCAGTCACAGTACTCGATCATTTCATCAATAGTACCATAAATTTAGATTTAATGGGTATTTGGTGTGAGGAATTATATAGAAAAATATACATAAATAGGAACAACTGTCAGTGCAACACCACATATAAGAATACATGGGTAATTTATTAGTTTCTTGAGAGAAAAAAAATTGTTTATGTTGGTTATAAAAAAATCATATTTAGTTCGCCATTTTATATTTTATTGGTCTTGAAAAAAATTGACCTAAAGTGTGGGAAAACCATTTTTCTACTGGATATTGAAGGATTCAAATTAGGTTTACCATTTTTTTAACAGAACTCTATATGTTCTTACATCACAACATTTTATGTCAGAGATTGTCTTATTTTCAAAGGAAGGTGGTCAATAAGGCTTTTCTAGTGATACCTTGGAATCTGTATTTGTTGAGAATATGGGAGGTCATACTCATATCTCCTCATGAGGTGGAATTATTACTTACTAAACGACTCTCTTATTGATTAAATATGTATTTATGAATCATTCTATTATCCCAATTGTGGGTCTAGTTACCATCTCGTGTTAGGTATGGATCAAAATTATACATTGATGTGATTATATAACTAAATATATATATATATATATGAATCTGAGGTTCTATTTATTTAATTTACATATCATGTAAAATTAATATTCGGTGATATTGAATAAATTTAACATAGATTGGGACTCTAAAGGTCATCCCTATCCATGAAGGTGGTGGTTATTGTGAAGTCAATATCATACCTAGGTAGGGGGAATCATAGGTATCCCTATAAAGGGACAAAAACCCATTTAGTTTGTTGGATAACATCCAATTAAAAGAAGTTGAAATTCATGAAAATTGGAATAATATGTGAAATTTTACTAGAAATGGTGGGTGTGGGACTTATGCATGATAACCCTTACTGACTGGCCTTAAAAGGAATATTTCCAAATGAGGTTATGTTGGTTCACAAGGATTATATCTCGATGAGGTTAGGTTCGATTCACATTGACAATGGACCTATAAGATATGGGGTTGATCTGGTAAACAAGAGTATGAACCATTGATAAGAACATGGTTTCATTAGGAATATGGCATAATTAAAGAAATATAGTAGTACCTAGAGTGAATATGGCCATCATGGTGTAGAAATTGTTTCTTCTAGAATATGACCCATCGAGGAGAGTTCCTGGGGAATATGAACTTAATAAAAGGCATGAATAAACTCATAGGGAATATATACTATCAAGGAAGGATGAACATAACTTTATGAAGACTATGGAACCATGAAGATGGATAATGTAGGGTTGAATATTTGGGGTTTGAACCCCTAAGATGCATCCTATAAATTATTATTGATGTGAGTCAAAGACAATGTAATATAAGGTCCACCATTTATGGTCTTGTGATTGGTTCATATCATTTAATTTAACATCATATGGTAATTACATTGGCTATAAAATTTAACATCATGTTATAATGAATTTTTTTCACGAAAGGAGAGACAACAAAGGATTGTGTGGGGATTATGCATCAGAGAATACCTTATTTGGATAATTTGAAAATAATTGGAATGGATTCATTAATGAGGGAATTATTTGATTGGGTGTTATACTTAATGAGGAGGCCTGAATTAGAGTCGAGTTGATTATGATAATGGAGAAATAAACATAGATCTCTAATCCCACATTATTCATATTCAGTTTATGAAATAAGTGATAATAGAAGATCTAGATATTTTGTGAGGGTGTACAATTATATATGATTAGGGATTATGTACTAAGGACATATAGGGATTCCTAACCAATTTTTGGACATAGGTGAAGGCATAGAGAGTTTTGGGGTTTCACATAGATGAATACCCATACCCCATCTTCATTTCCATTGGAATAAGGGTATCGAATATAAAGTAATGCTATTAGTTATAGAAATATAAGGGTTGATAGAGGTCTTGTTCCAACACAAGTTTCCTCCCTCATTGAATGGTTTTGAGCATCCACCCAAAACCTCAAAAAATTATATTTAGTTTGAGGTAATCTAGATTAGTTTTCATGGTTTAGGGATAGTCTCATCGATTTCCCAATGATGGAGAACTTCATTTTCATGGGAATGCTTGATTGGAAATTCCTTATTATCCATATTATTTGAAGAAGAAAAACAAGATACACCTTTTATCATGGGAATTCATGATCAATCTAGGGATACTCGAGTGTTCTTGATAGTATGATCATCTATGTATGATGAATCTAAAGGATGACATGATAATTAGATCCCTAAGAACGAGACTCATGAAAAGGTATTCTCTTCCATTGAGGATATGGTGTTTATGTAACCCCTACATGGGCCCAGAAAATGATTTTTAAACATTATGGGTGATTATAGGGGGTTTCATTATAGCAAGGGTGGGCAATTTTTTTCTCCCTATTGAGGGAGATGAAGGTTGTTCACCATAGGTGATTCTCCCAAGTGATGTGGAGTAATTTGGTTCACCCTTATAAAATAATTTATAGTAGTTATCCCTAGTAATACTTGGGAAAAATGGTTCCATAGTGGTATTACGGTGAAATGATGTTCTTGGAGACCAAAATCAAGCACAAATCCTCTCTAGAAATAGGGGACATCCATTGATTCCTTTAGATGAAAAATGATAATGTGCATTTCTAGTAATGCCCCCTCCCTAGATTCCCAGAGTTAGTGCATTATTTTAATACATTGACATGATTAAAAGGAATCAAGTACCAAAAGTCCAATCTGTTTAGTAGTCATGGAAAATATATTTCATACATGAAAATTACATTACACTTTCTAACATACAACACACAAAAAATCCATTAAGAATTCCATTGTTCCCTTATCATATCCTTGCATCTCAAACATAAAACACTTCTTAGGATCTTGGAAAAATTAAAACATAGAAAGGGGTGAGCTCAAACGCTCTGTAAGGGTAAGAAATACAATATAAGTTAACATAAATATTAAGCATGGTGAATAATTGAAACCACATGCCTTTACCAATAATAAACATGAATACTTTTATGGAAGGAATATGAGATGAATATATAATGCCATAATAAAACCCAATCATGGGTATTACACTAGTCTAATGACCTCAAGAACCATAAATATTATTTTCATAATGATGAGATGTATAATACCAGACATCCAGACATTAATTTTTGTGTCAAGGCATCATGCTAGAACCTATGAGATAACTGTAACCAGACCCAATCCCAGAGAGCCTCTGTAACCAGACTCCATCCTAGGGAGCCTCTGTAACCGGACACCAACCTAGAGAGTCTCTATAATCGGACTCCAACCAGGAGAACCTCTATAATCGTACTCCATCCTGGAGAGCCTCAGTAACCGGACTCCATCTCGGAGGGTCTGCTCTAACTGGACCCCAACTCGAAGGGCATACTTTTACTGGTCCCCAACCCGGAACATACTAGTCCAATACATTCATCATAAGATAAGGTTTAAATATAACATAAACATTCGTATTAAAAATAGCATAAGAAATGTCAATACTTTATCCATAAACCATGAATGGTATAAAAATAGCACACCCATAGTCAAAAATATCACAAAACCTTTAATAAAATATGGAATATTTGTATCATAATAATTCATCTTCAAATAAACTTAAAATCCATAAAATGATGTTGACATATATGAAATCAAAACCATTTAAAGAGAAATATCACTTTATATTTTGAAATCATTTAAGAGCCACATAATGATAAAGAAAAACTTTATTTTGAAAATTTTATTTTAATATTTTAATTGATGATTCGACAATGTTATAATTATGGAAAATAGCTGCACCCGCCGTATATGTTAAAAAAACATTCTTACCTTAATTTTGTCGAAAAGGTCATAAAGTAACTTGTTTGGAAAACGGTGGAAATATTCCTCTCAACACATTTTATAAAAAGTAAAAAAAAGGTATAAATGACTTTAACCCACAGTCTAGTAAATATTAACAATATTTTTGAATACATTTTTAAGAAACATGGATGTGGATGACAAAGAGGTCCCAGTAGATAATTACGTATAAACAACCTCGGATAATGATGAGATTGTAGAATTAACCCTTACCATGTTGTAATAAAACAATTAGTATGAAAAATAGACAATAACCACCAAATGAATCACAAAATATCATGAATATAAATAGAATCATGATAATATATATCAAATGGCAGTACAAAATACACCACATGAAATAAATAAGTGGTGAACAGTGTAAATCTCACAGAATTAAAAGTGAGATAAGAAACCCCTTACCTCATGTCCAAAGTGACACGTTCGTTCTTTAATATCCTAAATAATAAACTAATGTTAATTTATAATTTCTTAAGAACCTTTTTCATGTTTATTATTCCATTTATATCTCTTATTTCCATGTTATAAACAATATGTAATCATTTAAGTTAATAACATTGGTTTTGTCGATATTTGGCACTTGAGTCAAAAATGAACACCTTATAGTTACAAGTTTTTCCCATGGTCAAAACTTCATTAAATCCGGAATTATATTCATGATTTATATATCATATATATCTTATATATCCAGTATATACGAGTATTTATAAAAGTACATAACACTTTGGTGTATGAAATGAAATGCACCGTTCATGGAGACGGTAAGCCGTACGTACGCATGAACGCTAATTTCATTTTTATTTCTTATTTTAATGGAATTAAAACATAATGATACATAGGTATATTATAGTTACATTATAATATCATATATAATATCATTAACTCTATCCTTTATACATCCCACATATGGGATTAACGAGTCATATCACTTTGAGGGGGTGGTAGTCCGCACTTTCTCAAATAAAATTATCGCGTTTACCCATAATGAAAACCATTAATGTATGATATAAAAGAAAAATACCGAAGAATAAAGTAAAAATAAAAATAATATATATCATATAAAAATACATTCCATCATAATTTCCACCATGAGAGACGGTAAGAGGTAATTGAACAATCATCTCTTCTTGAGGCGTTAGTTTGCCTTCCAAAAAAACATTATGTTCTTCACCAATTAGATGAAGGTGTGTGTAAGTTTAGTTCCAATAGTTATCATTAAAACATCCTAGTATATTTAGAATACTATTTCTGTTATAAAATAAAGGAATAAAAAGTGTTTAGGGGTTGTAGATGTAAAATAAAAGAAAAGAAGTTAAAAAAATTGTTACCTTTAATTTGGGTAACTTCCATTGGTTTGAACCAAAAGGACTTCTTGAAGTGCCTTATGCCTAAGGTAAGGATTCTAGGAGGAGGAGAGAGATGTAGGGAGATTAATTTGGTAGAGTTTGGACGAGCCTAAAGGATTTATAGGTGTGAGTAATTGGTTAGAAGTGGTTTCCTTTTATAAGGGGGAGGAGGGGCTCTTTTGGAAAGTGTGAATATATTATTTTATTATATAATGATATTCGGTTTATAAAAGTCCAAAAATCATTAGGGTTGAATATAATATGACTCATGGTCGAAATAAAATCGTTGAATAAAAATTGGACATGTTTTGGATATTATTTCAATATTTATAATCTAATTTATTTAAATTATTTATTAATGAGGTAAATAATTCATCATTCTTGTGTCATATATAATTTAATTTATTAAATATATAAATATTATAAAACAAATACAATGATTTTGGAAAGCTTATTATATTTCCAATGAATATTTATAGTCAAAAATATTACTTATATAACACCATATAAAAATTAATTACTAAAAGATTTTTGTTTATGTCAATTTTTCCATAACTTTAAATTAATTAATCTAAGGTTTCATTATCATTCTTAAGTGGCTCCATGGGGTCCCAAAATCGACCCAATGATTCCCATGGTCAGAAATTACACATTAAATAAGGTTAGAACATGTTTTTAGGTAATTTCAAATTATTACAATATTCTTTTTACCTTGAATTACCCTATTTACCTTTAACCACAGTAAAGAAAAGTCCAAAGTTACTATTCACCAAAAATTATTTTCATCTCGTTGAACCAAATTTTACTTACTGAGGTTAACCGTGTCTCTAAGATTTTTGAAATTCAACTCACAGAAGTGGTAAAATTATGATTTATGCAAATTTGCAAATACTCCTAGGAGGTGGGTAAAAGACTGTGAAACTTCAATAACATTTATATATATATATAATTATTATAAATTGACTCTAATGAATTAAATTGATAATATATAGGTATTATGTATATATTTTGACCTAGAATATATTTCAATAAAATAAATAATTATTTATATAACAAATCGATTTTAAACAATAACACAATGTTTTTCACTAATCATCAAAAATTGAATGTTTTCAAAAAAGTACCAAAATTTTACCCTAATATAATTTTGATATTTTGAATAAAAAAATTAATTCCATTTTACCAAATTCAAAACATATAATTTTCATTTATTAATTTAAAATTAATTCCCACTTTCCAGACCAAAAAGTGTAATTTTAAGAAATAATAATTATCAAAAGATTAATACTTGTTTATGTCCAATTTCAAAGTGAAATTACTTACAATAACCATAATTGGATTAAATGCTAAAAATATAATCTATTTACACTTCCAAACCATTAAAATATATAATTTAATACAATAAATTATTTTGATTAAAAAAGTTGTTTTCAGATAAAATATAGTATTTTTTGTTATTCACCCAAATATAAAAGTTATCATAAAAACACAAAATTTTTATTGAAACTAAATTATTATGTCACAATTCTAAAGAAGAAGTTTATTTTTTCAAATATATTATATAAAAGTTAGAATTATTGGATTTAATGAGGGTTCTGCATTAAAAGGTGGTAAAATTTCATTTTTTTTAAAAATACTTCTTTTATCTGAAAAAAATGAATTTTTTATTAAATTATGTCTAAGAAACTCACAATATGGATTCTAAAATTTTAAGGATTATATAAATTTCAAAATTATGTTAACACTATTCATATCAACTTTTGAAAAGCTAGTTTGGTAATTCATGGCGCGCTAGAACTCAGTGTTGCGTGTATTGCAAGTTATTAAATACATTTGAAAAATAACGTACTATGAAATCTTGGGGTGTTACAATCTTCCCACCTTCAATAAATTTCATCCTTACAATTATAAATTGTTCTTCGAAAATAAAAGGATTAAAATTGAAAATACCATTGTGGGAAAACCCACATCGGAAATTGGGTTAATAAAATTTAGGCTTAATAAGAGGAAAAAGGGGAATGAAAAAGTTACCACCAAATGATGATCTCTATTAGGAGAACATTGGTGGAAATTAGAGACACATAATTGGAGGGAAAACGTAAGTATTTATAGGGAGTGATTGAGGTCATCAGTTACAAACAATTGTAGAATTTAGGGCCTCAAATCCATCAATCTATGATGATTTAAAATATCATCTGTTCAACAAAACATAAGGTATTAGGATAAACCATTTTTAGTTTTAAGATCCCTTAACTAAAGTATAATAATTAACTTTTTCATAGAATAATAGAGAAAATATATATAATTGGCAAGCATTGTTCCATCCTTTTACTAATTTCTAGGACAAAATCATCTTTCACTCTAAAAGATAATAGAACCTAAAAATGTATTCTATTTATCCAATTTGTATAGGGTTTCAAAAAAATGAATTTATAATTCATCTACCTAAACTTTTAAAAAAACTACATTATTCAATTCCGGACATCATGTGGTCTAGTGGAAGATGATATACCCTTGCCGCCCTTCGGTTGCTGGTTCAAGTCTCGCAACCTTGCAGGACGCGACGGGTTGTCACCCGACCTCCGGTTTGCCCTTTTATGGGAATCCAAGAATAATCTCAAACTAGAATTACCTAAAATACATCAGTCAAAAATCATAGTCAAAAATTTATTTGGAAGGTAAAAACAATGAAGATCCTTTTTTCCAATTAATAACATGTGAAAACCTTCACCATGTATTCATTTAAAATACTACAATATCCTGAATTACCATAAAACCTTATTGCAAACATTCATGCTCCCTTATTCCTTATAAAATCATAGATATACTCCTTCTATCCAAAAATGATTTAAACTCCAACAATGATGGAATATAAAAATTATTAATCAGTTTTAAGGTAGTCAATAATATCAAATTTAATTTATCCAAATCAATCATGTATTATTCCAAAATCACTACCTCAGTATCATAACCATATTATGGTTTATCTTTCTATAAATCATATATTTTCCAAAGATTTGACCTGCTATTGAGTCACTTTTCTTAGTTCCACACTATCTCAAGTCCTTAATGAAATAATACTACAGTACAATCTTTATATACTCTATAATTCTTATGACATGTACATTATTAATACAATACTCAAATGACACAATTCTTTAATAACGACGTATGAAATCTAATAACTCTTCTTCATCTTAGGTAGTATCATAACATTATTATTATCCAATAACAACATTTGGGGTACACTTTGAGGATTTGGACATTGATTCACGTAGTGTCCCAACTCCTTGCAGATGAAGCATTGTAAATTTGAAACATTTTTATTACCATTGCAATCACATACATGGTGTCCTTTTTCACCACACTTATAACAAACTCCCATTCCCTTCAATCATTTACCAAGGTAATTCTTTCCACAGTTATTACATATGGGAAAATCCTTCTTTTCCCTCTTCCCTTTATCCACCTTTCTGTCTTCCATCATTTTCTTCTCTTGCTTCCCTTAAAAGCCATATGACACAAATAATTCTACACATATCTTATTAAAACATGATAATATTTCTTCATTTTTTGAGAACACATGGGAGAATATTTCCCTTCTAAATGTTAGATTAATACTATGAAAGATATGATCCTTATTACTCTTTGGATCATATGTATTGATGGAGTTCACATTCCTTCTACTGGGTGCCATTTCTATACAATGGCGTACACTATATCAGTTTATGAATTGCAATGAATAATTTCAAACTTGTAAAATACCTAACGTAAATTGAAAATTTTATAGATATAATCCATAATCATAAAAATATTTTCTTTGAGGAGGTATATACTTGTAAATCCTTCATAATTATTTGTAAGGAAATTAATAATTATCCTAATCATATCCCCCAGGAGTGTCGTTACCAAGAGTTAAGAAAGGCCCATTGTCGTATGATTTGACAAGATATGTTTGGAAGACTTGTGTGTAGGACTATGAGAGCATAACTTCCAAAAATCTATTCATCATAAATTGGTGTAAGATAAAGAACCTAAGGTTACTATTTATAGGAAAATACCAGAACCTAGGAAAAAATATTTTTTGTGAGAATGTTTTTCAAATATGTTTGACCTGCACACATAGGTTAACTTAGTGCACGAGCGGGGACAACTCCAGGGAGTTTTTTAGAAACCATGGTGCTTTATTTGGGACTTATTCCTTTATCTACCCAATAAATTTATCTCTATTAATGGTATCATTATTCTTGAAAAATGGAGTGACAAAAATATTAGAATAATAGAATACAGTTATACTCTCACACACACACATATATATATATATAACATATGAAAATATTTTATGAATAATATATACACATTAACACTTTGAGAACAAATATATATATATATATATATATAATAACATTTATACACAAACATTCACACACACTATAAAACATGCACATAAATATATACATATATGTATTATATATAAAAATTAATATGAAGTTTATATATATGCATATATTATGAACCCAATATATATTTATATATATGCATATAACACAAATAAAAATACTATATCAAAAATATTATCAAAACACTATAAACACACACATATATATAATATAAAACACACATATATTAATATATATATATATGATACATAAATAAATTAAATACATATATACATATAGATACACTCAGGTATAAATTCGAATATGTATATGTGTTTGTGTGTTTATAAATCCAAAAAAATATACTTAACAAGCATGTGTGTGCGTATGCGCATGAATCCATGTATCTATATAAATATAAATATAAATATATATATATATATATATATTTGTGTATGTTTATATGTATGGAAAATATATACATATAATAAACCTTAATGAAGATTTCTGAAAAGCAGTGGAGAAGAATGAAGAAAACTCAAAAATAGAACACAGTTTCACTTAAGAACACATAACTAGAATTAGAAAAAAAATAAGAATAGAATAATGGGGATTTTATATTAATATGATAAATAAAATTTTCTATCATAATTTAATAGTATATATTTAAATTAGTGATGTTTGTAGAGGAAGAAAAAGTGAAGAAGTAGAAGAAAAAATGGGCTTGTAAGGTTATATTGAGTGACCCTTTCTCAACGCTATATAAAAAATGTTGTGAAAGATATATTTTCATAAATATTAATTATAACTGAGAAAATATATCCACTATTAGTACTAAATATTTTCTTATACGGGTAAATACTTAATAATACCGATTATATCATTGAAATTCCACATTTCCATGACTCGTTTTCATGGGGGCTTTACCTCAGTTAGTGGTGAAACTGAGTGTTTCCTTTGATTGAAACCTCTAATATTCCATGGGTAGGTAACATGAATAGAGATTATAAATCTCTCAAATTTAAGGCATTAATCACATGATAATATAATAGAAAAGTTTAAACAAAAATGGAAACTACTACTATAATCATTTTAAAAACCTCAATCCACTATGATTAATATAAATAATGATTGAATTACAAAAAATATAACCAAAATTAAAGAAAATAATATATATATTAAAAAAACCACTATATTTAAATATGAAACATTGCCCAAAATAATCATATAGCTCAATAGTACATGAAGCTACCCCTAAATAGTAATCTCACACTATCAACATTGATTATCGAGATACCACCACATGAAAACTACATTGCCAAAATTCTACAACGGTATTTGTAAAATTAGGGATCTGTATATACATACAATTATTATTTAATCCCCTAGGATTAATATCTAAGTCAATATCATTTATCCACAATTATTAAGGTTTTAAATTCACAATATATTATCATGCCCTCAGTAACCAAAACTACATTGGAGTAAACTACATTAAGCCATAGCTTTTAAACTATCTCAATCAAAAATCATCAGGAATAACTATATATGATCCTAGATAAATCTATAATTCTTCTTTTCATTATTCATAATTATAAATTATCTCAGTATTTCATTCCCTAGATCAACACAAACAAAAAATAAAATAAAATTAAAAAATATGTGTAAAATACTTGAAACTATTAAAATATAAAAGGGAACCCACAAACAAACTCCAACCACCATCATGGATATAACATATCTAGTTTCCATTTCTGAATTGAATAAACATCTAGTCCAAAACATTCTGTAGTGTTGAGGGACATTCTATTAAATTTTCCATCAAACATTCATGCATAAGTTGAATATTTAAAATTCCCTAAAATGACTACATCAAGTGGTTATATACCTATAAAATAATGTTCCTATAATAGATGTATGATCAAAATGAAATAATTAACAGCTCAAAAAAATAAAAAAAATTAATTGATTCATTATCATAAAGAAATAAATTCTCAAGGGGATATATTTCAAGTCGAATAACACATACAAAAATCCAGATAACCATGTAATCCTATCTTGAAAACTATCCACAAAATTATGTTTATTGATTCTCATGACTATTAAATGAGTATTATTAGTTAGTATACATAATTATCTAATAGTACAAGTACATAAATAAATTGGATTATCATATAAAATAGTTCCATTAGATGACATGACTATCTGAACATCCCATTACAACACTAGCCTCTCCCCATAAGGAAACCTACATTGATAAACCACCTATAACTTTTCATTACAAGTAGTTCACATCATCATCACAATATGTATATTATATAATAGATATTATAAACCATTACATTAGAGGATAAAAAATAGAGGGAATTTTAAATATCCTAGATCAAGGTACATTTTTGGAATTTGGATTTAGATTAGAATTTTAAAGAGTGGAACTTCTATAGGAGATGATTTTGAATTTTTTTACGGGCATAGTGGCTATTTCAGTTACTTTGGTCGGTGTTTGAGTAGTCTCGGAGTGTGCTAGTAGCTAAAATTTTAGTATTGGTGGCTTTGAAAAATTTATAAGGTGAGGGCCACACTAAGAATTCTTATAGTGGTGAGGGATAATATCCTAATTTTGAGGGTGTAATGTGTTGGTGGGTATGGTACCTACTAATTTTTTCAATGGGCAATAGGGATTCTGAAACATTAATTTTGGAGTCTATTTAATAGTGGAATGTGATAATAGAAATTCCACTAAATAGTGGATCCTAGTTCTGTTTGGGAGCCTATGGGTCTACACTCCATGTTTTGTGGAGGGTATTGTACTAGAGAAAGTGTGGTTCCTAAAGAGTTTCCTTGATGATAATAGTGAGGAAAAAATTCCAATTTTGGAAGCCATATTTTTTGGAAAATGGTGAGGGTGGTTCCTCTGATCTATAGAGATAATGATGAAGTGTGACTGTAAAAGGGGAACCACGTATTTTTGAGTCCCTTTAAATTTTATTTATCTATGTGTTTACCCAAAAATTCAAGTTTTCCCCCCTCTAGTTTTTGATGAGAAAGTATATTTCAAAGAGGTTATTTCTACCGAATCTCCCCTACACACAGTTGATTCTCTATGAAAATAGGTTATTTAATAGGCAATTTGTAGGGATTTATGGTATGTTATTACCCATGATTCCATAATTTATTATCTCTTTTATTATCCACTAATTCATTGTTATTTTAGTTAGTTTTTTGGATGATTTCTATTAGAGAATGGTGAAGATCATATCAATTTTTGGGGATTTCAATTGTGATGGATATAGGATTTTTCAGGAGGATGAATTCATTACATTTATATCCATTTTATTTAAGGGAAATCACCAGGTCTACTTTTCTTGGGATTTTGATCATTTAAGATAGAATTGGAACCTAGTTGGCTCCTAAATGTTGGGATTTTGTTCGTAGATATACTAGAAGCATGCCATAAGACATTAAGATGAGGTTTCTTAAGGTATCAACATATTGAAGAAAAATGTTATATTTTTTTAGAAATTACAACTTTTTTAATTACCATAAATAATTAAATTTAGTTTTTATAATTAATTATTTTCTTTTTTGTGCATTGAGATATTATTTTGGGTGATGGTGTGAGATTATAAGAGGCCTATACAAGCCTAGACAATAGTAGATGTTTTTTTATTAAGGGAATTGGATCATATTATATAGTAGTTCCTTGAACACCCCTTATGTTCATAAATTTATCTAGTCCATTCAATACACAATCTCACAATTATGTGTAATATAAATCAAATTTTAAAATTAATTATTTCATTAAATTCAATGAAATAGATAAAGTGTCAAGGACTATGATAGAATATTTAACACTTGATGATGCATCTACTACTGATAGTAGTTGTATTGAGTATAGAGGTGTAATACATGTATCATAAACCCCAAAGGTGTATGAATGAAATGAAATATATGAATGTAGTGGAACTCAATTCAGGGTGGATATGAGTCTTATAGGATTGGAACATGTGGTCCAGCCGTGTTATTTAATGTAGAACCTCCTAATGACTATGTACCTAAGGGGTTGTGATATTAATTGAAATTTAAGAGGCCTGATGTATTCCTCGAAGCTGGAATGAGATGAATATTAAGTATACATTTTTCTCAGAAAATATGGGGAACACATTAGTTACTTACTCCTTGTTGTAATGGTTGAAATGGTTTATGCCTCCCACATGCTGGGAAACACCCTATTGAGGGTGTATTACACTCTTTGTTAGATCCATGAGTGGGATATACCCTACAAGTGTTGATATGATGTGATAGAGAATATTTACTATTGGTTATATGTTGATATATTTCAAGAGGGAGATGTGGAATGAGACCCATGTGAGTGTTATGAGGAGGATTTGATGAATTGTCATGTGATTTACATGGTCTCTATTAAGAGATAGAACAAGATTTTCCCTGGCGAGTGAAACTATGCTGTGATGTGGAGATATATGAGGTTGTGTTCTAGTTTATTTTCGTAATGATTTGGTAAGAGTCAATAGGCTGTGATAACACTAGGTGAGTGTTAGTTATGGCTTAGTACTAGTGAGTAGAGGTTGTGGTAGGTATAAGGGACCCAAGTTGATGCCTATGTGGGTGAGATGCAGATTTTTATGGTTTTTTCATGCTGTGATTATGATACATAGAGGGTCTTGAGAATATTATCTAAGTAGATAGATAAACCTTAATAAATTCCTTGATATGTAGGGATATGTTTGAGTGGTTCGAAACATAGTAATGACATGATTATCTTGTGTTGTGGTGTGGGTTGTATACATTATTGTGTGTATTTTTCACAGCTGTCCCTAGAAAAGGAATTTCCTTTAGGTTTGAGGGATAATATTTGAGATATATGAGTAGGGTGTTATTCCTCCATGAGTATGATGTATGAGATTACTGGGTGGTAGACTTCTCTCCTATATGAAATATAATATTTTTGAGTGATATTATCTCCCCATAATGTGATATGAGATTATACGGTGGGATGTACGTCCCACTAAGTGTATGATATGAGATATGTGTTGAGTATATCTTCCCCTTGATTTTATAGGTGATTCCACAATAGGTCACATTCCCCTAGAATTCATGATATTAGATTTGGGTTGGGATATTCAATCCCTAAATTTTATGACATGAGATTTGGGTGGGGCCACTCTTCCTTAGATATAACATGTGATCCAAGTGGGGGACACTCTTTCCAAAAATCTATTATACAATTCAAGTGGGGAATCACTTCCCCAAATGTGGTATAAAATACATGTGGGTCCTATATCCCCCCCTAGTGGAAGATATGAGATTTTGGGTGGTGCTATTCTTCCCCTTTAAAGATGTGTATCAATGATGTGGGGTGGGATACCCTTCCACTTAATGATCTTCTACATCCGATATTCTGGTGTGGAACACATTCCACCCAATTGATATATATATATATATATATATGTGAGTTTGTGATGATCTGAATGGGTCATCCCCCTTCCTAAGTGACTGTGTGTGTGTGTATACATTTCCAATTTGTGTCATCCCCTCTAACATATATGTGATGTTATTAGAGATATATTTTAGTGTCCAAACAATTATGGTCAATCCCATGTTACACCTTAGTACCCATGGATTGAAAATATTTATTTTTTTACAATAATCAATTTATTTATTCTCCAAGCATATCACATGTGAACACACTACTGCATTAGATTTTTTAGGGAAACTATAGGGGTGGATTACTGTGTTTTACTCAGACCATACATGGGTGGCCATGGAAATATCATGCCCATGAAGTCCTCATTATTCATAGGTTTGTTATGTTAGAGGCTTAGTGTTGTATTATTGGGATGGAGTAGCTAAATATTGATTTGAAAACATAGACGAGATGAGGCTCAATGATAGCAGTGAAGCCTCCATGAATTTTGTTTTTTAGTTCCATTTGTATATGTTATAAGCCTAGTGGAAGATGAGTTTATGTACTATTATATGGATGCATATTCATTTTTTATAACATGATTCCTGTTTTATGGTTTCTATTTACATGTATTATGTTTATTTTTGATATTTGTTTATTTTTACTATTGTTTTACACTAATATGAGGTTATAATATCCCCATGGTAGCACTATAGACCCTCACTACTATTTGTAAGCCTTTAAAACATGGAGAGGTATACCAAAGGTCATGTTGCTCTCAAATCAAGTTATTATGGTGTGAATTGGGTCTAGGAATTATAATGTGGTATTAGAGTAACTTTTTGTTTCTAACTATTTTGGATATGGTAGAAAAAGACTATTAATGTGTCATATATAATGATTATCCTCAAATTGGTGCATTGAGAAAACATTTGATAGTAGTCTAGGTTACCAAGGATATGGGATCATTATTATTGATTTTCATTGTTATATTTAGGATATTTATTCATGTATGATGTAGGTATTGATATTATTAATGTGGTTTTAGGACATGTCCCATAGTGGAAATATATTTCATTAGGTGCATCATATTGGTCATGTAATATTCATATCACATTCATTTTCTTGTGTGTGATTGATCTCACTAGTGAGATAAGTTTCAAAATTTAAAAGTCTTACCAACAATGTATATAGTATTTTACTATATAAAAAACATTAAAATAAACTTAGCTAAAAAATGATATATTTTCCATAATGAAAAGTCATGCATATCATGAAGATGAATGTTTATTGATGATGACTATATAGTTCTTTTGTGTAAGTGGCATATAGTGAACTTTAGTGGCCAGATATAGGCGTCAAATCTTATGTTGTAAATTTGGTGTAGGAGTGGTATGACGTGATGATCAACCCCTTTTGGGTGATTATGAAACTAGTTAAGGATAGAGGAAATGGGTTTGGTAACATAATGTGTTAAAAATAAGCTATATAGTGTTATCCCTTATAATATCATAGTGCAATTATACATAACAATGGAATATTATTATGGTTTAATTGATATATATTATCATATAGAAAATTCCATACATATCAAGGAATTATATCATACCTATTGAGGGGGTAGTCCCATATCTGGATTCTCAGTGATGACTTATGATTTGGAGTGATCGATTGACTCGACATGAAATCCATAATATTTATATCTGGGAAACCTAGAATGGGTGTTATGTCATGTGAGTTTCCCTATGAAAATGGATACCCTAGTGAGGGTGGGTAGAATAAAGTGTAATGCTATGGATTTTGAGATATAAAGCAGTCTAAGTGAGTATACTTTTGTACTGTGGTTATGTTTTAAAGGGAAGGATCATTTGGATGATTTAACATACTGGTTTTCTGGGTTGTTCCTAATGAAATAATGTATCATTATTCTAGGTGGTCAGATATGGGGTGGATAGAACATGGTACACAATTATAGTTTCAGAAAAAAAGATTCAGTGGTGGCTAATCATGAAATTATCCATGATGTTAGTGATATTCCTTAGGCCGTTGGAAAGGGAGCACCAAAGGTGCTTTTAGATAGATGGGACTGGCATGCGAGTAGAAAATGGTATGTTTTCTAGGTTTTGATCATAGTTTTGAGGATTTAGGTATCATGATATTGTGAGTTAAGTTATTTATTTGGGTTTTAAAAGAGTATACACCTATTTGATTAATGATAAGATTGAGGTAAATAGTTTGTTAGGGCCTATGGGAGGGATCTCTAAAGATATACTGTACCTAGGAGGTAGAGTGTGTGAGTTAACATGGATTTCAAGAAAATCCTACCATGTGAGGAATATTTCATGCTATTTATACCTAGATCAATTTTTTATATAAATTGGTGAGTGTCTATGTTCAGACTAAGGATGGGTGGGTTTAATGGGAAGACTTCAGGCATAGAAGACTGTAGATTTATTGAAGATAAGAAGTTTCATCTCTTTATAAAATAGTGATATAATGAATTAGTCAATGTTCAATGGTATGGTCGACCATAGGTTATGTCTTGATAGGGGTCGATAGGATTCATAACCATGGATTAGGAGGATCAACATGCACTCGATGATTGATCATATTGAGGTTTTTTGGTGCCCCATGTAACACAAACTTAATTACACTAGTGACAAGTCCCTAAATGGCCTCTTGATCTTACTGGGGTGAATGTTGTGAGAAATTCACAATTCACACATTTATCCATGGTGAGAATAATTTTCAGTTGATAATATGGGTTATATTTCCACCAAAACCGATGTCCTATTCATTTTAATGGGTTGGATTCCCAAGGAAAGAATAATTTTATGGGTATAATTCCTACAACATATTCATTTTTTGCATAAGTAGTGGTGGGAAGATACATTCTATATTATATACACATTATCACAAGTCATCATATCATGTAACATGGTATCATAGATAATCATAGGATATGAATGATTATTTCAAGAGATGTAGGGAGATTATTGTGCCATGTGAAACCAAACCCTACTTTTACTAGTGACATGGCCTTAATCAACCTCCTATAATGAATGGGGTGTGTGATTCTAACAATTCACAATCACAAAATTGGAATGTGGGGAGGGTCATCACCAATTTATAATAAGGGTGACATCATCCCCATATCATGATTTATTTTCTATTAAATGGTTTGGATTCCATAGTATATAATAATTGTATAGGACTGATGCACAATGTATACAATTTCAGGTCATAAATGATGGTGGGTAACAACTATCTTTGAGTTTTCAGGATGATCCTTGGTTTCCATATCTTGTAACAATCCCACTTTATTATTGTTTAATTTTTTTAATGACTATTAAGAGACACTTATTGTTTATATTGAGAGGTCAATTTTTTATAGAATATGTGAAACAGCTAGGATGTTGATAGAAGGAAATCCTAGAAATTTTGTAATTATTATTTAGTGAATAGAAATTATCATACACTTATTAGAAGTACTTGAAATTTCTTATCATATCTTATATATGAAGGAGTTATTTACTCTATAAACTAAATGATACATTTATATTATCGGCTAAATTTGTTTTTATTATTGATTTTGAAAATATTGATAATGAAGTTTTGATTGTGACGATGAGAATGCTGTAAAATTATTGATTGGAAAACATTGAAGTTGATGTGAAAGTTTTGATATGAATTTTTTTAAACATATAATTTGTTTTAATACTCAAATTATTTTTTTGTTATTAATTAAATGAAAAGATCATTCCAACACTTTTTAGTGTTTGAAGTTGTATTAAATTAATTTTATAATAGATTAGAACAAATTTATAAGTAAGTTAATAAATCATGGGAGCTACATAATCATTGTCTTTTTCCTACATAAAATCCATCTTATGATTTTTATAACCATCATCTTTTAAAAATTAGTGAAAAATGTAAAAGGAATGGTTGTGTATTCATGAATCTATTCCTTACTTAACCATAATATTCCTTAGCGTAAAAATAAAATTTCAATGTGTAAACAACATCTATGGTATGTAATAAAGAAGAATCATTTTCAGATAAATAATTCTAGATTTCCATACTAATCATTTCTTGTCTTCAGAAGAATCATTTCAGGTGTTACATAAACATTTTTTACATACACATCAATATTTTTAAAAATAATATAATATGTATAAACATTATTTCATTTTTGTAAACATCAACATTTGTTGAATTTTTAGTATATTTTATACTAGATGTGTTTATTTTTATACAATTATTTCAAGGATTTCTATGTTTTATTTTGAATATGAAACCTAATCCATCAAAGGATAAGTAATATTATAATAAATTTAATAGACATCACAAGATATTATATCATGATTCATATTTAATAATAATGATCGAAGGGAAGATGTATATATGGGATCGTTCTTTTCTATAAAAAACATTCCATGATCCCAAAAATAACATGAAAATATATATTTATATACAATTTATATAGATAAAAAAATCATGCATTAAAAGAGGAATAATGAAAATATTTATATAGGAATAAGGATAGAATAATTCTAGTTGAATAAATTCTTGTGATTCTCATATGATCATGTGTAATTACAATAGGTTATGATGTTGGTGGAGTAAGGAATCTATAACTGATATGTTAGTTGATTAAAATATTGATAAACTAAGAATATATGTTTTTTGAAATACTAAAAAATATGGATATTTTAATTCATGTGTTCTTATGGTATCCAAAATGACAAAAATGGGGGAAGATTGGAATAAAAATCATTTCTATTTTATAATTCTACAATTATATTTCATGTTTCCATAGATTGAATTAGTGTTGCGAGATTTGTTATTGGAATACCTCTTAAAGACTCTTGTTTATAAAAGTAATGTAAAGAGATATTCTACCAACTATATAAACATAAATAAATTTTATGTGATGAAACCAAGAATAAAAGAGAGTTCACATGCTTATCTATTTGTGCATGGATGTAGAAGAATAAGAGAATAATATAGATGAAAGAAGAGAGGTTTTACATTCTATATTTTTATATATAGAAGAAGTGACTTGAAACTAGTGAAATTGTAGAATAATAAGAATTATTTTAGATTTTCTATTGTGAAGAAGGATTATTTTTGTGTTTTTTACATAAAAAAGGTGATGAAGGTACTTTCATTTTGCTGTGTGAGTAAAAATAGAAGAAGAGAAAAAGGCAGCACCATAAAAACATATACAGACTTTATTGGTGGAGGAATTTTCAGTTTTAACCAAAAATTATATCATTGAAAAGTATAGGATGATATTTTGTGTGAGATTAACAAAAGTACTGCTAGGAGACATGAGGAAATGAATTTTAAGGATAAACAATACCTTCTTGTAGCTCATAGGTTGAACTAGGGGGTGGTACAATTACAAAGATCTAAGGATACGCCTTCTCACATGGAGAGGTGAACCCTATAAAAATATATTTTTCTTCTTGTGTGGATATGTTGGAAGTTTTTTATTTAATATAGAAGGGAAAATGGAGAAAATGTTAACCAATTCACCTTATGATTGATACTTTTAAAAACAAAAGGGTTTAAATGTATTAATTGTACTTAATGTAAAAAATATTGATTCATCCCTATCAATGTTGTTTTCTTTCCTACCTAGTGGCCTTAATTGTTTTGTATATTGGTTCGACTATAATTGGATTCTATATTTTTAAAGTTATTGTCATTTATATATTTAACTTTCTTTCATGATTTATAATGAATAGTTTTTTGGTGATGTGGAAAACCTGACCCCAGTATTCTAGAGTTGATGCTTTCTTTTTTACATTAGCATAAAATATATGGGATCATATATAGAATGAAGGAATAGTTTATTAGTCTTGAGAAAATGGATATGTACATGATTCCCATATTACATTATAATACAAAAATTAAAACACAATTTTGTTTAGAATAACATTATTCACTCTAGAATGTCCTTATGTATCAATTATAGTACAAATCATGGAATCATGGGGAATGGAAACAAAATAAGAATATCATAAATTCATAGAAGGGGTTAAGTAAAATAGAATAAATCATTAATCAATAAGAACAATCAATATGTAAAGGTAAATAACTGAATAAATATTCCATTTAAATAAATTTACAATCACAGTTAGATAGGTAATAATAAATATGATTGGGTAAATAATTGAAAATTAATTCCCTTAAAATAACCTGACTACATGAATAGATAATGCATAATCAATGTGGAAAGGTAAATAATTGATCAAACATTCCATAGAATCAATAATATAAGAACGAAATGAATCCAAAGATAATATCATTGTGGAAATCTCATGGATAAAAATAATAACTGAAATTAATGATATGATTAATTTTCAAATGTTCTGTTTCTTAGGCCCATGATGCATTTCCCATCAAGACCTGTCACAAGATGGTTTAGAATATCCAAGAAGAAAACTCATTTCATTAATGGTATCCAAATGGTTTATTCTATGATAATACAAATGATTTGAGTGTATTTCTATAAACAATCCTCAACCTATGTATTTCACATCTATTGGATTCCTCATTTGTCGAATAATTGATTTAATTCATAAATAACATTCCATATCATAATGTATCTATATTGAGTAAAGGATAAAAATTTATCAATATTTCCCCAGATATTAAGTAAAATTCAATGTAGTACTCCAATTATTGAAATTATATATGGTTTAAAAAATAAATATATCCATGAAAAATAAAAAAGATATTTAGGGGAAATTTAATTTCCAATGATCATAGGAAGGTGACCATTTATTGTGAAAATTATTGACTTCAAAATGAATTGGGAAGTGGAATTTTAATACTTTCCCTAGTCAAAGTGATCATAAACCATCCTGAGAAAGAATAAGGATGAAATCAATAAAACATATCCCTTAGTAGAGTATATAAAAAATCAACGGTTGTTATTATTGGTTAATATAAATACTATAAAACAATATTTAAAAACATTCATGATAAAAATACCCTTTTTATTTTTAAAATCACTTTTTAATACAAAATACATTTTGAAAATACATTTCATTGAAAATAATTTTCTTAAAAACCAAGAAGTTTTAGAATATTAAGAAATTATTTTCATTAAAAATAACTATGTAAAATTTTAAAGTAATATTCAAATAAATTATGGAGGGTAATTTTTTACATGTTGTACAATGTAAAAAGACCATTCGTTTTGCACTGTAGAAGGTTATAAAAGTACCTTTTTGAAAAAAACAAGAATATTCATTAAAATGTAACCTAAAAATTTAGAAAGGGTAAAACTGTATTTAATATATCGTGTTAAAAAGGCTGAAGAAAAAATTTATGATTTATTTAGAAATCATGGTTTTGTAAGAAATAATATTTCCGATCAAAGATATAAATGATGTCATATATATTATAACCATTTCTTAATAATTTTATGTAAAAAAGTGTATGAAAATTATACTATTACATGAAATTATTATGAATAAATATAAGAGTCAATAATGAAATGGTTTTATTATATAGTGATCAAATAATTTTTTTCAACGGAAATACAAGTATAAACAATCTCTCATAGAATGGAATTCTGAAATAAACCCTTACAATTATCATAATAATGATGTGAGAATTAATCAATGAATAGGTTATGTGTATCAGTTATAAATACACATAAAATAAGTTTAAATACCATAATAGTTAGTAAAAATTCATTATAACGATAATCATATAATATAAAAGATAATGAAGAAGTAATATAACTCATTGAAAAGAAATTAAGTTTCGAAATTCTTTACCACGTGGAAACTTATAATTCAAATTATATTATAGGAAATAATAAAAATTAAAACATAAAATACCATGAAAAATTAATTATTCATTATATTAGATTCCAAATATGTAGTATATACACTATATAAATGAAACTAGGCACATAACAATACAATATTACTCAATAAAAAGGAAATTGATAAAAAAAATACATTATCTTATGCTTTCATTTGGTTGATCATTATTTAAAATCTTGTATAATGGTTTTAAACATGTTATAATATTAAAACAAAACAATTTTCATTTTTATAATATAATATATGATCATTTTATAACATCTCATTACCTATTCATTGATAATATCTCATTATTTTCGTTGTTTTGAGTGTTAATTACATTGTTTTCTCATGTGTGTTTTATAAAAAAAGATCCAGTTCTTACACATATTATATAGTTATATCATCTCCAGAATAAAAATAATGACATAATTATATTTTTTTACATCAACTATAATTTTAAAAATAGTCATAAATGATGTTTATGAAAAATAAAGTATGTTATAATCATGGAGATGGAAGGTCGTACATACACACGAGTAACATTTCCATTTTTCAATAATCATTATTGGAAGGGGGAAAGTAATATTTTACCTTTACAAACAGATAATAATTTTATATATACCATACATACATATATATATATATATATATATCTTTTATGTGGTGTGGTGATCAAAAAGATTCACATCGTTTCGTGAAGGTGATAGTAGACATGTACACGAAAGATTTTATTATCTTTACTTGAGTGAAAAAGGAATGAAAGAAAATTATATATATTGTCTTTCATGAATGAAAAACTTTTCATGAATATAAAAATTATTTATTGTTTATCACATATTATCATTAACATGATTTGGGCCTTCGGTCAAGAAGGGATTCAGGCCACAATGCCTTCTGGCCACAAGGCCTTCATGCCACCATATTCCTACGAGAAACCATAAGCCTTCGGTCCACATGGCCTTCAGGACACAATAGAGTAATAGGAAATAAAAGAAGTGACTAGAACATTGGTTCAATACATCAGGTAGTTAGTTCATCTTAGCTTCATATGACATTACTAGATGGGTAGCTCAAAAGAGAGATAAGTGTTTTTCCACATTTGATATGTCCATTTAAATGCATGGGTGAGAGGGGTGATCTTATACGACATTGTAAAGGGTTAAAAAAACGTGATGGTTCACGGTAGAGGTGGTGACACATATAGTAAATGTTGAATAAAATGAAAATAGACATATCTTGTAGGTAGCGTGGCATGGAGACATGTAGGCATTTCTGGGTGGGCTGCCTGAAAGAGCGATGGCTGAGCTGACACCCACCATCTGGCCCTCTACCTAGATGTGGAGTTAAAGAGGGGTGCTATTAAAAGTTCTTCATAGTGGGAAAATAAAATTAAATTGATGGGGGAGGAGGGTTCAATAGCATGAACAGAACCATGATACAAAGATTCCATGGTCTGATTGGGTTGTTGGGTCAAAATGCCTTGGGCCATCTAAAACTGTAATGGGCCTCTGAGCCATTGGGCTTCTAGGCCATGTAAGGGTACCTATAAACCCTACTTAAAAAATATGGATAAAATTACTTAATAAATAAGGGGGTGTTTTCCCCAACCTATTCGAAAATTAATATTATCTTTTTCACCTTCTATATGAAGTGTTTGTGAAAGATGAAACACATCACTTCACAAGGCCGTAGTCCACCGTACTCATGAGTGATGCTATCGAATCACCTACGGAATGAAAGGGAAAAAGATAGATATGGTATTGTGCCTTTGTAGGTATATATATTCTATAAATATCATATATATAAATTATATCTATCATTAAACATAACCTTGATAGGTGGAAATGAAAAAATGAACGACATCAATTCATGAGGTGGTTGTTTGTTGTACACACTAACTGAAGCTTTCTTTTTATTATAAAATTATGGTTATCAAACAACCACCCCTAGAAACAGCCTCAAGGAGGAAGAAAGTGATGCAATCCTAGCGCATCCCCTTGAACAAAGGAGTTACACTTTACAGGAAGAGAACCAGTACTAGAGTAAACAATAATCTCTTCCTTTGAGCTACCCCTTCGGGACAACGCATCCACCGCAAAATTGGCCTCCCTCAAACAATGTTGAACGTCCCTCCCAAGATCCGTTTCAAGCACACAGTTACGAAGCACATAAGTCAGTTCCCATTGAATATCATAACTTCCTCTCACCACACGAGCCAAAACTTCCGAATCAGTTTCCACTTCAGCCACCTAAAAGCCAGCCCCCCGATACATAAGTCAGTTCCCATATTTGTTTGTTGTACACACATATGTTGATTTTGTATGCCATTTGATGGAAGGAAAGCTGTATTTAGGTCATTAACATAATATATAAATGTATATATATATATATAATATATACTTAATCTATCATGTCATTATGTTTTAATAAAAATTGAATGAGGTGGGGAAAGAAGTAAAATAAATATAATCATTGATGAACATTACATATTCTTCGAGAATCCTCGTTAGGTTTGAACTAAAGCATTAAAATGTTGTATTTCTACCAAATAAAAGTCTTATTTGATTATGGGAGTGAATTTTGGAAGTGATTTGGGTTGTGATTAGTTGATCCAAGGTGGTTTGAATTTATGAAAATGATAGGAGATGGGGTGGCATTTTATGAGTTTGGGAGATTACATATTTGGTATTTTTGAAATTAATTGAGTGATCTAATGTTTGTCTTGTGTAAAAAGGGTAAAAAATATACCATTAACAAACCTTATCAATGTAATGGTCAAAATACATCCTGAAAATAGTTTTATTAAATGTTTTTAATGCATTTTTACTGTTATCTTTTTAGTTTAACACAATGTAAATCCATTTTTACCATAACTGAACAATTAATTTTTTCTTCATTCAGTATTAATTTTACTCAAAATATATCTTTAACTTAATATAAATTATAAATTACTCTTATTCCAAATATGGAATCCATTTTTCTAAATCCAATTCACATTATAGTAAAAATATAATTTAAAATTAATCCTGCATATGTGATAAGAAAGAAGGCTTTTAAAGAGAAAAGTCAAAATGTTTACTGTGTATTTATATCCAAATTGAATATGGAAATTATTAAAATTACCTAAATTGGATTAATTGATATAAAATTGATAAAAATTTACTTTAAAACCATTTCAAAATATAATTTAACATTAAATATTATATAAATCATAATATAGTTTTCAATTTAAATTTTGTATTTTCTATTATTCCTAGAAAAATGGAACATCACATAAAAATAAAAAAAACTCACATTAAGATAATTAATATATTATGATTTCAAAAATTATATTTATTTTTGGAAATAATGTTTTTAAAATTAAGGAAAAAATAATTTTAAATTAAATATTCAAAGAACGATTAAACCACCTTTAAAAAAAATTGTTTTTAATAAAACAATTATTTTTCATTTAAATGATTATTATTTTATTTAAAATAAATTGATAAATAATAAATATGTATAAAATATATAAATTGATAATTTTTTAATTATATTCATATCATCCATTCTAATGGATCAGTGATCATTCTTATTTTAAATAGTAATATTAAATTTATATTAGTGTTCGGTAAAACTTGGACTTGTGTATAATGCAAGCTGTCTATGAAAGTCGTTTTTGAATGTAATGAACTTTAAACTCAATATTTCATGTAATTAAATATATATAAGACAACAAAATATGTCATAAAATCATGGGATGTTATATTCCCTATTATTATTGGTATTGCGTGTCATATACGCTACTAAATATATTGTTCACATTTTTAAATTTTGAGGTGTTACATTCATCCCACCTCAAATAAATTTCTTCTTTTCAATTTGAACATATCTCAGTATTCAAGGGATCATTATTTGAGAATTATTTTTTTGGAAGCCCACATTATATAAATGGTAACTAAAATTTCCCCTTAATAAAAGATATAGGGAAGTGTGAATGTCATTTAGAATAAAGAATAACTAGGCTTCCAAGTAGGAGAAAATGAGTGGGAAATAAAAACATAAACATGGAATAAAAACATAAATAATTATAGAGAGTTATTGAGGTCATTTATCAAAAGATAATGAATGATCAATGAGATGTTAAGGGCCTCAAATCCATAAATCTATGATCTAAAAACCATATCATTCCTCAAATATGATAGTAATAGGATACGAATTTTGTTTCAAGATACTTTTACTAAAGTTGAGGAATTTTTTTACTATCAAAGAATATAAGGAAATTTACATAAATGATATGTTTCTAATATATATGTCAATATTATCTTTTGGTTTTTATTTGATCAACTTACAATTCATCCCCTACTTATAATGGCCTTGGATTTTCAAACATAAATATTACATCTTTGGATGAATATTTAATACATTACAGAAACACATGGCTGATGATTATAATAGTTTAGTTCCTTTGGAATTTTGGAACACAATATTCTTAATTGAAGAATGATATTTCTTGTATCCCACATAGATCATTCCATTAAGTATTCTTCTTAGACATACCCTACCTGAAACATTTCATCATAACCTGGGGGAAATGATACATAAGTAATTGTGATCTCAGAATCTTAATAGGGTAAAAATGAGAGATTGATAAACATAACATTAATATAAGTATATGATAACATGGTCATAGCATTGGAAAAATATACCCTAGATATCAATGATCATAATATTGAGTCATAGAATAAATATTAGGAGTTAATAAGACATAAATCTTAAGGAAATCAAAGAAAATGAGACATGAGAGCATAACATTGGACTAATTCAAGGATTTCATTGTATATAGATAAACTTATAAAAATTTGGACATATATATACAAATAGGTTCACTCATTAAGTTAACAACATCATATCAGGACCTCACATAAACTTATGGTAATGGAACCAGGCCTACACATAAAATTTTGGTAATTAAAGATATGTACACACATAATATTGCGATTAATTAATTAGATTTATGAATATCATTGCATACAAGTAAGATGGTTCGTGGATAACATCACGAACATGAGAGACAAGTTCATGAACAACATTATTGTAGTCAAGGATCACTCACAAGACCATCATAGCAGAAAAATTCCTCTAAAAAACCAGGTTCACTATCCATTATAGTCATATCCAACTCATGTAAAAAATGTAACCAAATAAACTAGAGGGAGATATAGATACCCCCATATTTGGTTATAACATAACCACCATCCATGGTTATTAAATAAGAACCACAACATAAAGAAAAAAATCCATATACATGTTATAATATCCTAAAACATTCATCATATCATAACCCATGAAAAGAGGAGATTTTCATATGAATTTCATCATGTTATAACTAATGGAAGAGAAATGGGTTTCATAAGCATCCTTCAATCAGAACACAAACCATTCAAAGAACGAATATGATTGTTAGGCTTGGACCATATCCTAGTAAGGAATATGTAACAAAAACCAATGGCATACTAAATGGAAATTAATTTTGAAACATATTTTAAAACATTTCTTGAAGGAAAAAAATTATTTCCACTTTGAAAAACACTTTTTAAAACATAATTTTTTTTGAAAACATTAATAGAAAACATGGGTTTTTATGAAAAATGATTTTTAACCAAAAAGTCAATGATTCATAAAATCATTATTTGGAACTATTTATTATATCAAGAGATTAACATTAATGGAAAACATGTATTCTAATGAAATAACCATATTATTAAAATTTCATTATTTTATTCATGTATAGCTCATAATATTTTATCATTGTTAGTATAATCATAAAAAATACCAATAAACGATTAGATTGTAACATAAATCTCTTACCACTTAGGTAAATTGGAATCATAAGTGCCATAACATAATAAAACTAAATGAAACAAAAAATATCATGATAAGAAATTTTTTAAATATATATCATGTCAAATGTGAATTATATACACCTTATAGAACATAATTGGTTCATAACATAACTTAGGTCCAAAATAAGGAAAAATGAGAAAAAAATCATTTATCAATTTGATAACTTTTGTAATGTAAACACACTAAAAACTATATACACAAATAGAAAGTTAAATACACATAATTTTAAGCATAATAATAACAAAATACATTCATGGGATGTTTATACATCTTATAAATTAAATAGGTTGTGAATATGGCTTATGCCTCACAAAAGTAAAAAGTGAGACAGAATCCCCTTACCTTAAGTCTTGAATTTCGTTGTACACATTAAAACCTACTGTATAATAAATATAATTTAATTATAAATATATTATATAACCCTATGAATATGTATAATACCATATATTATTTTCTTATGACCTTTCATTACCCACTTATTAACGATTTCATGTAAAAGTTACGTCTTGGGTAATAACCACTTTGTTTTTCATATATGTTTTGATTTGTGATATTTTTTGTCCTATTATATTGATCATTGTTAAATAATATACATATTGATAACCATTATATAAATATCATATATATACATTATATATATATTTTTATATATCGACAAAATTTAGTTACTGAAAATGAAATACATTGTTCATGGGGATGGTTGGTCGTACATACACAACAATGCAATTTCCAATTTATTTTTGGATAGAAAAAAAGAAAAGTAAGTGATATGTATTATCATTTTAAAATAATTTTTGTTCCATATATATCAAATATGTTTATTAAACCCATCCTTAATACTTTATTTGTAAATCATGAATAAAATACATTTCTTTGTGAGGTGGGAGTCTGCGGTACACAGAAACGACGTTATCATATTCATACAAATTGAAATTATGATGGTTTGTGTGATATAATAATTAAATAATAACAATAAGATCATAGAACCTTATATATATATAATATAAAAAATATTTCCATCATTATTTCTTCCCTTGAGAGGTGGTAATGTAAAAAATTAATGATATTAGTTCACGAAACAGTAGTATATCGAACACATGAAAGCAAATTTCATAGCCGATTTGATGGAAGTATAGATGGTTGTAGGTAATTAGCTTAAAATAAAAACATATCAGTATATATAATAAACTGAGGTTATTATATAATAAATATATAATAATAAATGAATGGGGTAGAGGAAGAAATAAATAAAAAATGCTCATTGATAAGCGTTACCTCTTCTTAGAGAATCCTCATTAGGATTGCACTAAAATCCATACTTGGTTGGAATTATGCACAAAAATAGGTTTATAAGATGATGTGAAGAAATTTTTGAAGTGATTTGGGTAGGTATTTTCAAAACCAAACAGGTGTGATGGTGTGTGGTTGAGAGAAGATCTTGTGGCCTTTTATAAATGGGGGATATGACAAACTTGGAATTTTTTAATTGAATTGGGTGCTCATACATATTGAAGATGAAAAAAGTTTCCAAAATTTACCATTATAAAACAATAGAGTTATAATGGTCTTAATAATTCCATAAAATAATTTTTATAACATTATATAGGTTATTGTTATAATTATATTTTTAGTTTAAACCCTAGACAAACGTATTCTTTACTTAACCATAATTATTAATTTTTACTATATTCACTGTTAATTTTGATTAAAAAATATGTTAAACTTATTTAAGAAAATAAATTATTATGATCATAAATATGGAATCCATTTTACAAAATTAAATTAAAAAAATGGAAAATTTTAATTTAACATTAATCTTACAAACACAATGATAATATGAGTTTTCTAAAGAGAAAATGTTAAAAAGTTTACTATATGATTTTATCTAATTTCAATATTAAATTTATTATAATGAAATAAATGGGACTGATATATGTTTTACTGAAATAATTATAACTTAATACCAATTTAAAATATAATTTATCTTTATAAATAAATTAAATTAAAAGAATCTTTTCAATTAAAATTTAATATTTTTCACTAATAATCAAAAATGAAACTTTACAGAAAAATTTTAAAAATTTATCCAAAGGTAATTTTAAAATTATGAATCAAAAAATGATGATTTCTTTATCAGATTAATTTTTAAATCATTAAAAAATTAATTTTATTATTATTTATATAAAGATATCAAAAACCATATTTTTTGAGAAAGTTGTATTTTTAAAACACATAATGACTTTACCAAAATTGTATTTTATTATCAATATGTTTTCATTATATAACACCATTATAAGTAATATAAAGGTAGTTATTACTATTCATATCACCATGTTTAACAGCTAGGTAATAAAGATAATGTTTAATTAACAAAATTAATATTATATCATGGTTTTGTTAAAACTCAGTATTTCATGTAGTGAAATCTTAACTTAGTGTTTTATATAATGAAATATTTACTTTTTGTTCCTTGTAACACAAGAAATCAATGAAATTAAATTTATTTAAAAATTATAATTCATAAAAACTCATGGTGTTACATTCTTCCCACTTAAAATAAACTTCACCCCCAAAATTATTCACTATGATGCAAAAATTGAGAATTCTTTGACCTCCTCATATCCTAAAGTTCCCACGTATCTTCCTCATATTGGGTTTTTCTCCACAATACTTTGTCATGGAAAGTGGTCTTTTTTCATAGACTTTTTTATTTTCAATCCAAAATCTAAACCTGCTATTCTTCATAAGATATATCATACAACATAATTATGACCTATGAGTTCAGTACTTGTGATGAATCTGGTATACACTTTATCAGGAGAGATACATCGAAAACATCATAACACAATGACAGGTTCACAAGAAAAACCATCTGATAACATACTTTACGAAAAAAATCAAGCATTTTAATGGGACCAATATATCTTGCGTTTATTTCTTTCATCAATATTCCACAGAGAAATTCATATAAAATAATTATCACCAAATTAAAATTCTAGAGCACATCGATGATTTTCATCATAACCTTTTTATCGAATTTTTTATTCCCTTATTTTTTTGAATAGCTACAATCTTCTCTTCCATTTCATCAACTATCATAGCTCCCAATATCTTTCTTTATAAATTTTAATTCTAGTAAATATAAAGGGATTCATAAGGGTAAATCTAAATGCTTGAGTGAATACTAGGGTTATAAAGCAACTCAACCAGAGGAAGGTTTCATCTCAACCACATTTTAAATCCATTGAACAAGATCTTAGCTTATCCTCTATGGATTGAATTGTTCATATAGTGCTACAACTCACCTTTGTATCAAGACCTTATGAAGAATTTTCCATTAATTTGAGGTAAACCAAGGATGGCAATCATGTATAATGGAATGTGGTACTCCATATATCCTTGCCATTTCCATAATGTATATCATTAAAATATTACCAATACAGAAGTCTTATATGATTGTGATGACTTTGTAATTTGATAGACCACAACCCATAATTACATCATCTTCATCCATGATAAGATAAAGCCTATAGGATACTAGTACATGGAATCATATAACCAAGATGTTTAAAGGCATTATTACTTCAATCACATTATCCCTAAAATATATAAAAAAACAAAGCACTTTATGGCCATAAATATATTTTAAAATATCTTTAATCATGATAAATTCAAATAATGTAAAACCATAAAATGGTTGATAATGACTAATGAATTATAACTCATTAATCCATGATGATATTCATAACTTGTAAGTTAATCATTCATAGAGGCATATGTATCTTAAAATATCCTTAATCATGATAACCCCCACCATGTAAAACCTTAAAAGGGGTTTCAATGACTAATCATCCTTAAACTCAAAAACCCATGATGATATTCATAACTAAAAATTTAATCTAGAGACATATGTCCTTTAAAAAGATACTTCACCCTTTACTTATTAAATAATCTCTCATCTTATGAAAAATAATTTCCATTGGAATACATTCTTAAACATTGTAATTATAGAATATAAAAGGTGATTGCATTATTTTAGAATCTAGGTAGAGGGATATAATCACATGAAATTTCACTAAACGATGAACAATAAGATTTTACTAGGGCCCATTCATAAAAAAATCAATCATGAAATTCCTAACTAACGAGGGAAGGAAAAGTTTTCAATAATTATCTTGATTCATATCATACATTGTGATTACATAAGAATTCAAATATCCTTTCTTTTTAAAGGTTGTGGTGTCTTATCATCCATGTTTTACCTTGGATTGGGATATTAATTCTTATAATGTCTAAAATTCATACACTTGAAACACTAATGTGTGGGTGGTATATTCTATTGAGTTATCAATCTATTAATTTCATAGACTGGACTCTTTACATCACTCCTAAATTATTTTTATTAATGTTAGGGATTCCCATACTGGAAAAACTTCCTTGTCCCTTTCAGGAAGTCAGCTATGTTCTCTTTCCCATAGTTTTGGAAAGTAGGGATTTGAAACATTTTCTTCTCTATTGTAATATATCATTGGATTTTAAATGGAACCCTATTTTCATTTTCTTATCATTAAAACCGAGAGGTTTTATAACTTCCATTTCCAATATCAGAGTAAATTGAATTATTTATTCATAGAATATAATGTCCCTCTTAGATAATTGTTTTATAGATATTGGGTTAAGCCACTGAATAATCGGTTATCCTTGATTTTAGGATGAATTATAAAATCCAAAGAGTACCTTGAATGTTTATTACAATTTTCTTCATAGGTACCGATAGATTCGTTTTACTTATTCTCTTGGAATTACATATCATTTTTTATGAATAATATTATGAATGTACTTATTAAAAAAGTATATTTTAAACGCATACAACTTCATGGTGTTAATTTATTCTTATTTAATTATATTCATAACAAGATTCCACCATTGATCTTCCTCACCTTCCAAATGGTAGATAGAGAAAGTTACTTTTTCATGCTATAATCAATGGAGAATGGTAAATATCTTTTCTTTGGTATTGATCAATTTCTTAGTAACTAATAGATTAGTTGATCAACTAAAATTTGGTGGGTGCTTCCTCTTGAAGGACTCAATAGAACGTTGTTCCCTCCTTTGATTATTTAGATATTAATTGCGATTCATATCTTGAGAAAGTAGTGTGAGCATAACAAAGAGGTATTTAATTACAATTCCTGTAATATTTGATTACTCAAGAGGAAAATTGTTGCATTATCCATTATATTTTTCATTAACAAGGTTCATTAGGGTCTTTCTATTTACCAAAACTAAAAAGATTGTGTGAGAAGCACTTGTTATAATGGGGAACAACATAATATTGAAAAATCACTTATAGCATGTCAAATTCATGACACGTTATTTTTAATCTATGAAAAATTAGGATTTATTTAGGTCATTTAGGGTCATAATATATTTAATGACTAATTATGTTTTGTAATGAGTTTGTGAATTTCTCAAACCAAATCTATGGGAGTGTAAAACTAGGTATGAAGCAAGGCTCATTTTCTTACAATATGTGATGACCAAGTCAAAATCAATGAATCCTTTTCAAATTTATTTCCCCAAGGTACCTAAATGCTATATCCACATACATTTGTAGTATCTGGAAAAGAATTTAATTATCAGGAAACCACATTCACTCTCTTTCACAAAAATTATAGTAAATCTTCTGATACTTTGACTCATCCTTGTAATTGTCCCTAGAAATATCTGTAGGGATCTCAATAAGGTTGTATCATCCAATTTACAAAAGGATAACTAAAACTATCCTCTAATACAATCTATAACGACATAGTATTTTCAATCATAAATATTAAAAAATTTAGATGGATATTCATTACTCTATATAAAACAATGTCTAAGGATCATAATTGTTTAGTGCCTTTGGAAACATAGAACACAATCATGTTAATTCATGAATGATCTTCAACGGAAACCATAAATATCATTTCATTAAGAACTCATCATAGATATACCCTAGTTAAAAAAATTAATCATAACATGGGGGAAATAAAATCGAAGAAAGGGAGAGTTAAATACCCAATAAGGGTAAATATGGTTGATACAAAAGAATAACATGAAGATAAGGGTATGTGAATATGTTCGTAACAATTAAAAATCATACCCTGATTATGAAATATCATAATATCGAGTCGTGGAATAAATATTTGAAGTTCATAAGATATGAATAATAAGGAAATCAATGAACATGATCTATGATAGCATGACATTGGCATAAGACATGGATTTTTGTGCATATATATCAACTTGTTAAATTTTAATCATGTATAAATAGAAATGGGTTCACTGATTAAGTGTAGGACATGAAATAAGGACCTCAGATAAACGTATCGACAAGCAACCAGGTCTACGCATAACATTATGTAAATTAAATACAGGTCTACACATAATATTATAAACATATAATCAATTTCATGCATAACAGTGTGTACATGTAATCAGGTTCATGCATAACATTATGGACAAGAAAGACATTTCCACAAATTACATCATAGTAGTCAAGGTTCACTCTAAAGACCATCATAGTAGAAAAAGTCCCATAATGAACCAGGTTTACTATATGTTCCATTTTTGTAAATGTCATGAGATATAAATCTTTACCTAATGCATTAGATTGGGATATAGGTCCCACTTTTCTTTGGTTATAACGTAACCACTATCCTTGGTTATAACATAACCACCATAACATAAGGAAAATTAGACATATGTGTACCAAAAGACCATAACAAATTAATAATATCATAACCCACGAGATGAAGAGGGATTCATAATAATTTCCGTATGAAATAACTTTTATAATATAATTCGGTTTCATAAACATCATACCATTAAAACATAATCCATTGAAATAAATAATAAGAATGGAATCCTTGGTTTATATTCTAGTAAGGCCCAGTTAACATCAACAGATGTCATCTTAGATGGAAAATTATTTTGAAAGATCATTTAAAATATTTATTGAAGAAAACAAAACTTATTATTTTAAAAATAATTTTTAAAACATAAAACCTCGAGAAAATATTTTTAGAAAACATTGTTTTGGATGAAAAATTATTTTTGACTGAAAAGATGAATTTTCATAAAAATAATCTTCTGAACTCTTGAGTACATGAAGAGAATAAAATGGAGGTAAAACATCTGATCTCAAGAAATAACTAGAGGAAAATAATTTCATGAGTTTCCTAATATATAGATCATATGATTTCGACATTTTATGTATAGTCATAAATAATACATATAAATGATGAGATTGTAATAGAAATATCTTACCACATTAGTAACATTAAATTGTATGACCCATGATATAAATATATTAAATGAACCATAAAAAATAATTAAATTAATTAAATTAATTGTGTATAATTTCAAAGGGTCATAATATACACCTCATTTAAAAATATTGGTGCATAACAAAACTTATGTCACAATGAATGCAAATTGAAATTGAAATCCTTTATCGATTTGTTTACTATTGAACTCTAAACCCCTTGAAAGAGGGATACTCAAATGGATATATAAATACCCATAATTTTAAGGATGATAAAAATTAGGCAAATTCAGGATAATTATATACAATACATAAAATAAAAAGGAGGAAAATAGGATATGTGTCTCACAGAAGATAAAAGTGAGACAAAAATATCTTACCTTATTTCATGAAATCTATTATACTCATTTAGACCTCTTGTATAATAAATATAAGTTTATTATAAATATATTTAAGAAAACTATTATATATATATATATCATGCTATATATTATTTTATTGAGACTATCTATAACTTTCTTATTAATGATTTCGTTTTAATGTTATGTCTCGGGTAATAACCGTTTTTTCATATACGATTTGATTGGTTTTATTTTTGGTTCTCTTAATTTGATCATAATTTCATAATCTCAATAAATATAACCATGATACAAATATAATATATATTATGTATATACATATTTAGAGTTATCCAAAAAATTAGTGAAATAAAATTAAAAACACCTTTCATGTAGATAGTAGGGTGTGCATACAGATAAACACTATTTCCAATTTCATGGTAGAATGATAGAAAGAAAATTAAGTGAAATAAATTTTCATATTAAAATAATATATATGGGATATATATCACAAATTTTCATCAAACCAATCCTTAATACATTAAATTTAATGTTTGAATGAATCACATCACTTCGTGATACGGTAGTCTTCCTTTTACATGAACAATGCTATTACATTCCAACAAAATCGAAAATATAAAGGTATGTTTTACATAATAATTAGAAAATATTAATTAATAAATAAATACCATATATATAATATATAATAAATATATGTATTATTATTTCCATCGTCGGGAGGTGGTAATGGAACAAATGACATCTATTCACAAGGCGATAGTCCACTGTACCATGAATGATGATTCCATAACCCATTAGATGGAATTAGAGATATTGTATATAATTAACACAACATAATAACTAATAATTATATTTAATATATTTATGTTATTATATAATCATGAAATAAAAATAATTTATGCGGATGTAGGAAGAAAAAAATAGAAATTCTCATTGATGTTTGTTACCTCTTATTCGGGTATAATCTTTATGTTTTAAATAAAAGAATTAGAAGGTTGATTTTCTACCCAAAATAAGGCTTCATGGATGATTTTTGGGTATTTGATAAGTGATTTTAGAAGTAATTGGAAAATAAAAATAGGTGTGAAGGTGTGGATAAGGGAGGAGATCTTGTGGATATTTATAAGTAGGAATATTACACACTTGGTATTTTTGAATACAATTTAATGATAACATTTATTTTGTATATAAAAAGGATACATAATATACAATTATATATAATTAGAGTTGTAATGGTATAATTTTGTAGATAAAATAGTTTCTAGAAAATCATTAACATTATTTTACCCTTATATTTTTAAATTAACCCTCTAATAAACCCATTTTTACAATAACCGTGAAAATTATTTTTTACTGTATTAAGTATTCATTTTGATAAAAAATTATGATAAAATAATTATATAATATAAATTATTATAATTAAAAATATGAAATAATTTTTTTCAAATTTAAATAAAAAAGTGAAAAACATTAATTAAAATTAGTTCGCCCATGCAAGACGAGAATTCTGGTTTTTAAAAAAATAATTATTCAAAATTATACAATGTTTTTATATCCAATTTCAATAAAAAAATGAATACAATGGAATAAAATTTCTTAATACATGTATAATTAAACAAATTATACCTTAGAACTAATTTAAAATATAATTTATCATTATAAATAAATTAAATTAATAGTAATTTTTTCCATTAAAATTTAGTATTTTCCATTATTCACAAAAAAACGAAACATTTAAAAAAAACCCTTAAAATTCAATCAAATTTAATTTTGAAATTATAAATTTTTAAAATGAAATTTATTTTATGAAATTCAATTTAAAATCATGTGAAAATTTATTATATTATTATTGACAAAAATGTGTATTTTTTTGAGAAAAGTGTATTTTTGAAACATATAAATACTTTACTGAAAATTATATATTTTATTATAAATATGATTTATTTATATAAAATCAAAAAATAATCAAAAGTAATTTATCACTATTAATATCACCCTTTTTTAATGTTAAAGTTATAAAGGTCGTGTTTAAATAACAAAATTAGGAATATAACATGGCTTTGTTGAAACTCTATTTTACATGTTACCCAAGATTAGAAAGTGATGAATGTAGAGTAATATTAAAGCGGTGTTTAATATAATGCAATATTAACTTGGTATTTCTTATAACACTTGCGATGAAATAAATTTTATTTATTAAAAAATAATAATTCATAAAAAGTCATGGTGTTACAAAATGAATTTCCCCCTTAAAATTTATCACTATTAGACAAATTAATGTAGATAATTATTCCATATAATATCCTAAAGTTCCAAAATACAATCCTCAAACTAGTGGTTCACCACAAAAATTTTACCAGGTAATTGGTATTGTTTAAAAGAAACTTTTCTATAATAAAAATAATCTCTAATGGTTGTTCCTCATAAAAAATATCATACTCCATTGGTATAGAAAATGAGTTCCTTAAATGTGATCAATAAAGTATTTACTTCATAAGGAGTGATACAAGAAAAACATCATGAACCTGATATTGGTTCTAAGGAAACACCAAATGATGAGCTACATTCATGATACAATCAAGTATTTTAATAGGACTAATATATGGGGCTTAGTTTTACCTTCTTTTATCAATGGAGAATTATATATAATGAATTTCTCCCCAAATTCAATTTCTATATAGAATTTACAATTATCAACATGACATTTTTATCAGCTCTTAATTTCTTTTATGTGTTTTTTAATGGATTTGATCATCTCCTCCATTTCTTTAGCTCTATGATAGGTCCCAATAGGTTTTTTTCTACAACTTTACTCTAGTATGGATAAAGGGATTTATAAGGATCCATCTAAATGCTCGATTGAAAGCTATAGTTGTAAGGAAACTGAACTAGAATAAGGCATGATCTCAACAACCTGTTTAAATCTATTGAACACGATATTATCATATCCTATATGGTTTACATTATTATCTTAGTGATGAAACTCCTCTTTGTATGAAGTCATTACTGAATTATTCACTAGTTAATCGAGGTAATGTCTGGATATCGATAAGATATAATTAAATGTGGTATTACATATATCTTTACCACTTCTGTAAATTTTATACTGGAAATATAATCAAGAGGGAAGTATTTTTTGTAATTGATGATTTGTTCTGACTTTGTAAGGTGATTGAACGTAACCCATAATTACATCATCATCATTAATGATAAGATAAATCCTAATGGAAACCAATATCTTTAATCTTATTAACAAAATGTTTAAAATCATTCCTCCTTAAATTACATTGTTACTAAAACAAATACAATACCAAGATATTGTATTTCCATAAATGTATCTTAATATATCATTAATCATGATAAACACCCATCATGTAAAACCTCAAACGGGGTGTTAATGACTTATCAAACATAAACTCGTAAACCAATGATGATATTCATAACTCTTAAGTAAATCTTACCAAGATACAAATATGCCTCCAAATGATAATTCACCCTGAACTCCTAAAATAATAACCCGACTTATATAAAATATTTTTCATTGTAGCTTAGGTTCATAATAGTACTGGTATATTTACAAATATGATTCCATTATTTCAGAATCCATGTAGAGAGACACCATCACATGAAATATCATAAAATTAAGAATAATAATATTTTCATAGGGATCATTCACTCAAAATCAAACATGAAATTCCAAAATAAGGATGTGATAATACATATATCCTAATTTTCGTGATCCCCATCATCCATTATGATTGCATAATATTTCACTTTTTTCATTTGACTATAAATGATGTGGTGTATTATCATCCATATTAGCCAATGGATTGGGGTATTGATTAATATAATTACCAAACTACATGTAATTGAAACACTGGAGTGTGGGTGGTGTATTCTTTTGAGGTCTCTCCCCATTTATTTTATTTCTTGATCTATTTACATCACTCCTACATTATTTTTCCCAATGGATGTGATTACTACACTTGAAACATTTCTTTTATCCATTCAAGAACTCATATAAGTTCCCCTTCCCATATTTCTGGAAATTAGTATTTTCAAACTTTTTCTTCCCTCCATGTCACATATTATTTTATTTTCTATGTAACCATATTTACCTTTTCATATCACTAGAACCAATTGGGTTTCTAACATCCATTTCCACTTTTAGTGCACATATAATGTATTTTTGATAAATATGAAGACAATTAAATCTAAATCCCTTGAGATTTTTTTAATCCACTTAAGAATCACTCAACCTTACTTTTGGGACAAATTATAATACACTTAGAGTACATAAAAAGTATAATAAATATTCCTTCAATGGTACTGAGAGATTGATATTCCACCGGATTAACCTATTGGAATTATTTCCCTATTTTTGTACAATGAATATGAGGAATACAATTATTGAAAAATAATATTTTTAACCTGACCCCCTTCATGGAGTCAATTTAACATTATTTCCTCATATTTTTAATAATATTAAACCGTTTATCAAACTCAAATTCTAGACAGTTGATAAAAATAATAACTTTTCGGGCTCTTAACTCTATATAATGGTAAATTTCTTTATAGTGGTACCGATCCATTTCTAAAAAAACAATCATATTTGAAAAAATACTGAAATAAGGTGAACGTTTCAACATGGGGGACTAAATAAAATGTTTTCCATATATTTCTTGTTTTTATGTTCACCATGATTAATATCTTGAGAATATTGTATGAGCATAGAATTGATGTTTTTTCTTTCAGATCCCAAAAAATTGATTTTATAAAGAGGAAAATTGTTTCATTATCTATATAATTCCATATTAACATGGTTCCTATAGGTTCCAACCATTTAAAATATCCAGAAAAATAATGTTAGAAATAGTAAACATAATGGGGAACCACATAATAATGAAAAATAACATATAGGGTAACTAAATAATGACACAATATTTTCAATCTATGACACATTAGGTTTTATCTAAGCCATTCATGGTCATTATCAATTTAAATCCGAATAATGGTTCTTAAAGTGTTTCTTAATTTCCAAATCATCTCCCCTGGGAGTGTCGAACTAGGTGCGAAGCATGTTCCATTATCGTGCACTAGGTTATGATTAGGTGTCACTCAATGTTCTATTTTTTGGATTTATTACCCCTAATTACCTCTGTTCTAGAGACACATCCCCATTTTGTATCTTGATAATTATTTAATTGAATGGAAACAACTTTCTCTATCATTTACCAAAATTATGAGACATTTTCTTATACTTTTACTCATCCTTATACTTTCCCTTATACATATTTCTAGGGTTATCACTAATATTTTGACATTATATATTTCAATGGATAACTAAACCTATCCTATGATAGTAACTGTAATGACCTAGGACCATCAAACATAAAAATTAAAACTTTTAGATGAATATTCAATACATTACATGAACACAATCATAAGGTTCATAATAGTTTATTTACTTTGGAAACATGGAGCATAATCTTATGAATTCTTGAAAAAAATTCAATATATCTCACAAATATCTTCCCATTATGTAATATTCCTAGTTATACTACACTTAAAACATTTATTCATAACCTAGAGAAAGGAAACATAATAAAGGGTGAGCTCGGATGCTTTATAAGGGTAAAAAAGTGAGATACATAACCATAACAAGTACATATGTCTATGAGAACATGATCATATAATTTGAAAACCACACTATCCATATCAAATAATACAATCATCACTCAGGGAATAATGATTCTTAGGTTATAAAACATAAATCAAAAGGAAATAAAAGAATACGATCCATGATAGAATAATACTGGTATACGGCATGGATATTTAGGAATACACACCATCTTATTACATTATGAACATAAAAAATAGAAAACGTTCACCCATTAATCCATGCACATGAAACCAAGACCACAGATAAACTTATGAATATGCAACGAGGTCCGTGCATAACATAAGGGATAATAAAGAGAGTTCAATGCATAATATTATGAAATTTTAATTAGGTTTACCCATAAAATTGTGAAAATGTAATCAGGTTCATATATAACATTTTGGACATGAAATACAGGTCAACATATAACATCACAGTAGTGGAAGTTCAATCTTAAGACAATTTTAGTGAAAAAGTCACTTATTTATCTAGTTTCACTCTCTGTTTTAGTCATGTCTATCCCATGACCTATAATATTTATCCAATTCATTATTGGGAGATATAAATACCACCCATCTTTGGTTATATTGTTACCACTTTCCTTGGTTATAATGTAACCACTATTATATAATGAAAATTATAGATATGTGTTCCATAAGACTATAAAACATTCAACATATCATAAAACATTAATAAATGAAGGTTTCATTAGTATTTTATAATTTTATAACCTATTTTATAGAAAGTATATTCATATAAATCATTCCATAAAAACATAAACAATTCAAAGAATGATTAAGAATGATATTCTTGGATCACATCCTAGTAAGGCATTAGTAACATCAAAGAACGTCCTATTAGAATGAAAATAATTTTGAAATATAATTTAAACAATTTCTTGAGTAAAACAACCTTTTCACATTGAAAAACACTTTTTAAAACATATGACACTTTGAAAACATTTGTATAAAACATGATTTTGGATGAAAAATTATTTTGAAGTGAAAAGAGTATTTTTCATAAAAATATTGTTTTGAAATTTTTAGTGCATATATATATGAAAATGAAAAAAAACATGTATTCTCATGAAATTACTAAAGGGTAAAATTTTCATGAGTTTTTGGAGAAATTGATCATATTCATTCAACATTGGAATCATAATCAGGAATAATCTCTATAAACGATGAGATTACAATATAAATATTTTACCACTTTGGTAACATTGGATAAAATTTCCTATTAAAGAATAAGATTAAATAAAACTTAAAATATCATCAAAACAAGGATACTGATGATATATAATTTAAAATTTATATTATATACACCTCATATAGGGATATAGGTTCATAACATAATTTATTTCATAAAGAGTGAAACTTGAAACAAAAATACTCTATCAATTTTTCAAATTTTGTACCATATCCTCCTTAAAGAGAGATCCTAAAATGGATACATAAATATCCATAATCTTAAGGATAATAATCATAAAATAAATATATGGTTAGTATATACACCATATAAATGAAATAGGTAGCAATTATGGCTTGTGTATAATAGAAGGAAAAAAGAAAGAAAGAAATCCCTTCCCTCAAGTCTTTACTTGCATAATACTCATCAAAAACTCTTTTATTTAAATATATGTTTATTATAAATGTTTTAACAAAACATATTTATATATATCATACCATATATTATTTTTATGGCCTTTTATTACCCACTTAATAACGATTCATGTCAAAGTTTTGTCTCAGGTAATAACGACATTATTTTATATATTTGTTTTAATTTGTTATAATTTTGGCCCTATTTAATTGATCATGGTTATATAATATATTTAATGATAAAAATTATAAAAATATAATATCTATTTAGAATATATGAATTTATTTTAATCGATAATATTAAATGATAAAAAATTAAATACCCAGTTCATGGAGATGGTAGACAATATGTTAGCATAAACGTTATTTACATTTTTTTTGGATTGAACGAAAGAAAAGAAAATGACATAAAGTAACATTAAATATTCATTTTTATATAATAAATATAAAATATTTTCAATAATCCATCATTAATACCTTCAACGTAAAGAGTGAACAAATCATATCACTTCACGAAGGGGTTGTCTGTCGTACACAGAAATGACGTTATCTTATTACATAAAATAAAAAATATTATGGTACGTGTACTATAACAATTATAGAATTATAATAACATCATAAATATAATATATATCATATATAAGTAATATATACTTTATTATTTCCTTCCCGAAGAGGTGGTATTGTAAAAACGAACGACATAAGCTCATGAGGAGGTAGTCCTCTGTACTCATGAACAATGATTTTGTAACCCATTTTATGGAAGTGGAGATGGTTGTACGTCATGAATTTTGTACGAAAAAATATAATTAATTTTAAGATACTTATTTACACATATTCATGGTATAATAAAAATTTAATTGGTTGGGGGAAAAATAAAACAAAAATTCTTGTTGATGATCATTACATCTTATTCGAGTATCCTCTATTAGGATCTCACAAAAATCCTTCCTATGATAGAATAATGAAAAAAATAAGGAATATTGGATGAGGGTATGAAATTTTGGTAATGATTTGGGTAGTTATTGGATGATATAAATTGGTGTAAAGGATTGAACATAGGAGGAGAGTGAGTGGTCTTGTATAAGTGGAAGAGGGCAGACTTGGTTTTTTTAAAAGAAGTAAGTAATCCCATGTTTTTAATATGGGACATGGGAAAAAATGTACCATTAAATAACCTTGTAGGTTTAATGATATATATATATATATCCATAAAATATTTTTAAACATGTTTGTAGGTTATTATATCCATATCTTTTTATTTTAACCCCTCGTATATCAATTTTTTCCTTAACTGTGTTAATTAATTAGTATTGAATTCACTATTAATTTGGATAAAAAATTATGGTAACTATATTATATAATGTGAATTATTATGATTCCAAATATGGAATTGATTTTTCTAAATTAAAGTTATATAATTTTAAAAATACAATTTAAAATTAATCCTGTTGATATGACGATAAAGCGTGTTTTCAAAGAGAAAATGAACAAAATTTTACAATGTATTAATATCGAATTTCAATATTAATTTAATTAAGATGAATGAAATTGGTTTAATATAATTATAATTGAACTAATTATTCCTTAAAAACAATTTAAAATATAATTTAACTTTATAAATAAATAAAACAAAAAGGTAATTTTCAATTAAAATTCTGTATTTTTACTTCTCATAAAAAATGTAAATTTCCTGGATAATAGAAGAATTAATAGAAATTGAATTATGAAATTATGAAATAGAAATGAATTTAATTTTATCAAATTAATTTTATAGAATTTTAAATAACTATTTTTATTATTTTTCACAAAAAAAATGATTTTTTTAGAAAAAAGTATTTTTGAAACATATAAAGACCTTATTAAAAATTATGTATTTTTTATCAATACCTTTTTTATATAAAACCATCATAATTAATAAATTTTTAGTTATTAATATTCATGTCACTATTTTTTATAGTATGGTTATAATGACCATAGGTAAACAACATAATTAATAATATATCATCATTTTCTTAAACTCAGTATTGCATGTAACAAAAGCTAACCCAATGTTATGTATAGCAGAAGATTAAATTTTTGTTGTATTTAAAAGAAACGTTAAATGGTTTTTCATGTAACAAAATCCATCAAAAAAATTAAATTTACTTGAAATAATATAATTGATACAAACCTTGGGTGTTATATTACTCAATGAAATGAATACCCAAAAAATAATTGTTTATGTCTGATGCACAAAAATACACTTTTACCAGATCATAAGATCTATAAAAGATGTCTTTATGTATGTATATAACTATTTTCAAAACTAATATGGTTATAAAAATATATCAAATACAATAATTTGTAATCCTTAGAAGTAACACTTACAGTTCATCATTAATATTTATTTTGTTTTTCAAATCATTTAGCCAAAAAATGACACATTAACAAGGAATTTGTATAGGATATGGTAGGTTCTAAACCCTTATCACAATTTGGTAATGGGTTCAAGCCTTATGGTCTTACAAAATGTGACGTATTTTCAACTTTTATATGTGTTTCCCATTTTCTAAAACAATATTAATATAATTCATAAAACATTTATAGAAAAAATTATGATGAACATCCTTAAAAAATCAATCATTATATAACATTTTTACTATTTTTAAAAAATTTATTTTCTCTCCCAAAGTAAAATAATATTAATTTAAAATTATTTCAATTTCATTAATAATCACATTAACCATAATGTCTATCAATATCGTTAAACTTATGTCTATACAATTTAATGGAATTATTCATTAAATATCATTTCCACTAAAATAAATACTTTCCTTAAATTTCTCCAAAATTAATTTTAATATTGGTAAAATTCAATCACATTAAACCCAAAAATATGGTTTTATGAATTTTTACTTATGATCAACCTTAAACTCATAACCCATTATGGTATCCATAAGTCTAAATTTAATGAATACATATATGATTCTTAAATTTAAAACAATCCTTAGATGATTCACAATTCCTATAAAAAAATAGTATTGATAAAAAAATTTATAATATAATTATGTAATAAAAATAAATACTTTAAGAATTTTACATCCACATAGTTACTTCCTTAGACTAGGTATTAACCTTTAGAATACAAAATTTCCAAAATCCAAAAATCATAGTCTGTTCATTAATTATCATGGTGGAAAAACAATATAATCATATATAGGATGTATAAATTCTGACCCCATCTTTTTAAAATGAGACACATTAGGTTTAACCAAAGTCATTCATTGTGATCATTTATTCAAATCCTTCATAATGGTTTGTAACTTATGTGGGAATTATCATAAGCATACCAATCGGGAGTGTCAAAATAGGTGCATAGTAAAGAACATCATTGTGTATTAGGTGATTGTTATATATCAAGACTAATGTTACATTTTCAATTTTGTTACACATACGTATATCTATTTCAGAACTAAGTCCACTTTTAATATCTAGAAATGGATTTATTTCTAGGAAATGGATTTATTTTGTGTTCATAAATACTTATACTCATCATATGGTTATGTTCCCGAATATATTTTTTACATAATCTAGTTCCAAAGGTATCTACTAAGCTTAATCTGATACCAACTATAATGAACTCAACCCTAGCAGCCCGGATCCAGTTTATGATTTATTACATTGGAATAAGATACAAGGAATTACATCCTGAATGACTGAATAGATTAGTTTTCTTTATAATGTAGATAAATACTTGATACCCATTTTTCATTGGAACACGTGAATTACAACATTTTTTTTGAGAATAACAGCATTCCCTATATCATATCCTTAATTATCCATAATTGTAAACTTTATGGAATCCTATGGAAAGGAAAAGAATATTGGTGAACTCAAATACTTATAAGGGTTATGTATAATAGAAGCAATCATAAATCAATACGAAAAATCAATATAGCAAGGTAAATAACTAAACACACATACCATTAAAATTATTATACTATTGCAATTAGATAAGGAATAATGAATATGAAAAGGTAAATAAGTTAACACACATTCCATTTAAATAACATTACTTCATTAATAGATTAGGCATAATCAATTTAAAAGTTAAATAACTGAACACACATGCCATATGATCAATAAATTAAAAATTAAATGCATGGAGAGATAATATCATTATGAAAATCGCTTAGATAATATTAATAACTATAATTAAATTAATACTTAATTATTGAAAATTATGTTTTCCATGCACATGATACCTTGATCGTCAACACCTTTCAAAAGATGGGTTAGAGCATACTTGGTGAAATCCCATTTAACCAAGGATATCCAGCTGATTTTTTTCATGAGACAGCTGATGCATCGAGTTTATTTATATTAATAGTCCCCGAAAAATATATTTTATGTACAAATAATTCCTAATATATCAAATAATCGATATAGTGTCCCTTATCAAAAATTATCAATATTGAGTAATAGACATAGATTTATCAATATTTCACCAGATATCAAATAACTATCAATGTAGTATACTATATGTAGAAAAGATATATGGTTTACAAAATAAACATATCCATGATAAATAATATGGATATTTAGGGGAAATTTAATGTCCAATGGTCATAGGAAAGTTAACATTTCAAGAGAATTTTTTTTACAATATAAGTGAATAAAGGTAGTGAATGTCAATATGTTCCCTAGTCAAAACGGTCATAAAGTGTCTAGATAAAGAATATAGATTGTATCAGTAAAACATATCTCCTAATATATTATATGTAAAATAAAGGGTTTTTTCATTGGTGAATATAAATACTATAAATATATTGTTAAAAACCTTCATGGGAAAAATTACCTTTTTTATTTTGAAAATCAGTTTTTCAAACATAAAACATTTTGAAAATACTTTTCATTGATAGTTATTTTATAAAAACCCTGAATTCCTAGAATATTTAAAAAATATTAATTTAAAAATAACCTTCTAAACATGTAATGTAATATATGAATAAATTATGATGCGTAATTCCACACATTTTGTACACAGTAAAAAGAACATTCATTTTTCATTTCAAAAATATAAGAAAAGTTACTTGATGAGAAAATGAGAAGAATATTAATTTGATTTTTTTTTTCAATAAGTAAAAATGGATAAAAATGTTTTTAGTAAATCATTTTGAAAAGGATAGATAAAACCTTGTTAAATTGTTTTAGAAAAAAGGGTTTTGGAAGAAAACCGGTTTTAGACCGAATAGTGAAATGAAATTATATTTTTTAAAACCATTTCTTAATAATTTTATCTACCAAATAGTGGAAAATGGTACTATTTCATTGAAAATATAAAGGATAACTATTATATTTTAAAATTAATTATATTTATTATTGAAATATCAAAAAAATATCCAAAGGAAATACATGTATAAAAAATCTTGATTAGAATGAGATTGAGAAATATACACTTACAATAATAAAAATGTCTATGATAGAATCAATCAATAAGTAGATTATGTTTATCAACTATAACTCCCCCCAAATAAAGTGTAAATAAAATAAATAGATTTTCTAAATTATTTTTACACATTATAATATAATATTAAAGGTGAATAAGAAGTAATATAACACAATGAAAATAAATTGAGTAATGAAATTCATTACACCTTGGAAAATTTTATGTCAAATCCTATTAGATTAAATAATTCGAATAAAAAAATTAAATATATTCAATAATTATGTATTCATGATATTACAAGTCAATGGGGAAGTATATACATGATAGAAAAGGAACTAGGTTCATAACGTACAATAGAATATTCCTTAATGAATTGAAATAGAGATGGAATCACATACATTATGCTTCCTTTTTGTTAAACTGTATTTAACCACTTGTATAGTGGGCTTAAAAATGTTATTATCTTGAAACAAAACTATATTAATATTTATACTATCACATATGATCCTTTTAAAACATCTCATTACCTATTTATTATTAATCATTCATTATTTTTTTTCTGGTGTTAATTTCCATGTTTTCTCATTTGTGTTTCATCATGAATGGTATGGTTCATGAACATATTATATAGTGTATGAACTCAAAACACATTGGTAGCATATGGGTGAATCAAGGTGTCAAACTTTTCTTTTAATGAAATGGACCTTGTTCCCAAATTATTAGGAACTTGTTAAACCTATCTGATGGAATTATGTAGTAAAAAAAATTAACATACATAAAGGAAACACAACCATTTTACTTGGTTCACCATAAAAGGTGAGTCCAAGGAGCATATGACGATAGTTACTTAGCCATATATAAATCCATTAATCTTAACTAGTTGTGAAATATAGAAGTTCAGACACACTAACTATGGGCCAGGAACATTGCATTTATAATATTCTAGGGATAATACACTACCTCAATCTAAACAAATTCGTAGACTCCTACAAGCTCACAACTATTTTTAAAGACTTACTCAGTTTAAATCCATGAATGTCAATTTAGTAGATTGGCATTTATTTCTTTGTCCTTAATTAGCATGATATTTTTGCTACAGAAAAAACCTATGGTGACCAAAATTAAATCATCTCTCACATAAATAAGCTTTTCAAAAAATTTATTTACAAATCTCCATCATGATGCTCACAACCATCATGAAGAAAACTACATTCATAGAACACTACATGAACATGGAATAACCTGTTATCACCAAACACTTTTTTCCTAGATACATAAGCATTGGTCAATACTAAGATAGTCTTTTGTGATTCATTTTCCCAAAATCAATACATGATCCACAAAAATCTCAACATTCAAGAATTCAGAGTGATTAAGCCTTTTTTTAAATACTTTCCTGTGTAATGATGTGGGGGTAGCCACATATGTATAGGATTAACCCATTGTGATTATTATAAGCTCCCACCATATTTTTTTTGAAGATCCTATTTCATGTTCCTAAATCGCCTCTATTAAAAAATCATCAATGAATTTTAACCCATTCATGAACCTTCTCATAGTCATGTACATTCACAATCATTCTATCATGTACTCATGGTTCCCATTCGTGATTCTTATTCAACACTTCAAATCATCATAAATCTCAACCTACATGAAAAATATTCTTCACAAAACTTATTATTTTACCATCTTTATTAAGAGAGAACCCACAGAAACACCATTTATAAATCTTTCTCCTTCATCATGATTTTGAGCCAATTTTTTTTGGGAAAACTAGAAAAATCATCAATCTACAATACTATAGTAAGATTATTCTATATGATCAAATTACTTGAAATATCCATGATCATCCCAGTGTGGAATGACAACAAACACAAACTAATCTCCATTTACAGTGATGAAAAAAAATTTCTCCAACAATCTCCCCATTTGGGATTTTTAGAATATTTTATATAAATTCAATAAAGCACCATCTGCTATAAGAACCAGAATTGAGAGAAATCAATCACTATATGTCTACATGATAAAATCTCAGGGAATAAAAAAAGAAGAGAAACATTAATTTAGTTATCTTGTTTTAGAATTGTTAAATATATCATATCTAATCTCTGAGATTATTCTAGTTATTTGTAATGCTTAAATATGTACTAGATAAGATCTATGAAATATGAATTCTTTCCTCATAACTCATATTTATCATCATGTAATAGTCACATTGGATTGTTTTCCAAGTATAAAAACATTAAAAAATTTAAAAATATTAATTTCTACATTACCCCCCTTTTTAAATAATCCCAAATATCATGTATTTGTAATCGTAGGCTCAAAATAAACTCTCCTAGATGGTACCTCCCCCAAAACTCTGCATCACATCCATAAAAAAATTAAAATATATAACAGAAATGGGGAGAGGGGACAAATCATAACCTCATCATGCACTGGGCGGTGGTTACACACTAAGGTTCGACATCTTTTTCTCAAAAATTTGTGTCACCAAAGTCTTAGTTAGAATGTCAGTCATTTGATCATCAGTTCTAGCATGATCAATTGTAATCACACCGTGTTCAAATTTTTATTTGAAGAAATGATATCTAATCTCAATATTATTGTTATGAGAGTGATGAATTAGATTCTTTATAAGATCGATCAAGATCGTGTTATAACAGTAAATCACAAATGGGTGATTAACCTCATCTCCAATATCAGCCAGTTGTTGCTTCATTGACAATAATTGAGTGAAATCCTTTTTAGAAGAGAATAATCTACTTCACCTATAATTATATAAATGATTTCCTATTTCTTTCCCAACCATCCCACACATTTGATACCTATAAACAATGAACCACCTCTTATAGACATTCAATCCAACATATCTCTATCCCAATCAGTATCCTAAAATGCAAATAATTCATTATATCTCCTTTCTATAAATTATAAACCAAAATTGACTGTTACTTGAATATACCTCATGATACTTTTTACTATTACCAAATGATATTCTTTCAGATTACATTAAAAATGGGCCACTAATCATGTTGCGAAGATGATATATAGTCATGTTACAGTCAAGAATAATAAGATTCCAATGATTCATCTGTATAGCGTGGGAATCATTGATGTCCCATCCCCAAGATTTATATGTTTTTTCCAAAAAATCAATCTGAGTTTAAATTCGGTTGGAGTCATGAATGATGAATTTTATCATAATATCTCTTTCATATTTTTCTTGATAAATAAATGTATAATCCTTGTTTTGAACAACCTATAGCCCCAAAAAGTATGTGAGTTCCTCATTCATAGACATTTAAAATTCCTGTCTCACGTGACTAGAAAATTCCTCCACTAATCCATCCTTGTTTCTACCAAAAATAATATCATCCATATAAAAAGTCACCATAAATTGATATTTTTGATATTTAATCACATAGAGATTTAGGTCTATAACTCCTCTTATAAAATCATGCTTCTTGAGATAAGTATTGAGTCGAGAATACCACGGTGGTGCCTACTATTGATCATAGCGAGCCTTATTTAATATGAAAACCTTAGTCTCATAATTTCCAATCAGAAATCCCATTGGTTGTTCAATTCATAGTTCTTCATCAATAAAACCATTTAAGAAGGCCATTTTGACATCCATCTGATAAAAGTTTTACCCTATTTTAATCACCATGGAAAGGAAGAGATTGATCAAATCCAGTCTCACCACTAGAGAAAATTTTTCTTCAACATAAATACCTTCAATCTAAGCATAGCCTTTAAAAACAAAGAATTCCTTATTTCTGGTCACATATCCATGCTAATCAAACTTGTTTTTAATGATCTACCTTGTTACAATCACATTGTGATTTTTGGGTCTCTTAATAAGATCCCATTTCTAGATTTTATTAATCTGATCCAGTTATTCATTAATGGAAATAACCCATTAATCATACATTTTTTATTCTTTAAATGAGGTTGGTTACACAATTGATATGAAGACTAGAATATTCTTTATTCCTCATTATCCTATTTATTATTGGTGTGGTCAAATCCCTAATGTTGATGGATTGATTAATTTATAATCTTATATTTATCTTATGATATTATGATGAGGTTTCCTAAATAATGGTTACCTATTTTTATTATTCTTCTAAATCATCATTATTTTGTGATCATTGATGGATTTGAAATCCATCCACTATTTCTGCATTTGAATCTATCCCTTTTCCACATACTTCTTCTTATTTTATCATATCATTATATAATATCCTCAAGGTATTTATGGATTTAACATCAACAATCATCATATCAATTGTTTTTCATAATTATTCCATGATGAGTGTTGTTACATTTTTAGGCTTCACTATTCATTAAATATCCAATTAATATTCCCTCATCAACAACATCACCATAGTTTTTGTGGTTTCCTTCATTATTTTAGACGAATCATTTCCTTCCAAAAACAAGAAAATACTTCAAAGAGGGCTTCCTTCCATACCATAAATCTTATTGTATATTTGTTTCTTCGATAAAATTCCCTACTTGATTTTGAGTTTACCCACTAATTAAGCAGCCTCTTTCCGAAAATGATGATAAATGAAACTCTAAATCATCATAGTTCAAGACATATTGTTCACTGATTTATTTCTAGGATCAATAAATCCATTTTTCTATGGGGTTCTCACTTCATCTACCTCATGATTTATTCCATTTTTTAATATAATTTTCAAATTCAATGGATGTGTATTCTCCTCCATTCACATATTGTAGAATCTTGATTTCACGATGGGTTTCATTACCATAAATTTGACTACTACTGTTTATGAAATCAGTCACTTATTGTTTACTCTTCATAATCATTACACATTACAATATACTATAATTATAATTAAAAATAACTATTTAAATCTCTCTATATGTTCTAACCACATTTATTAAACAAAAAATATATGTGGGGATGAGGTAAAGCAGATTTGATGCCCTTTTGTTCTTTGGCATATTTGATCTTCATATGATCTTTCATGGTATGAATGCACCACATTTATTTTCTCATTCATACTTTATATTGGGAATATAAAAGACTATATTTATCTTATATTTCTTTTACATGACTGATTAATAAATGAGACCCAACCATTAGCATTATAAGTTGTTTTCTTCATCTACTTTTATGTAACAAATGTTTTCTTTACTATCAACTTGGTATAAATTGCCATCTGTTCTACATCCTATCATGATAGAAATGCATTTCTTTCTATTTATAGTGCACCCCATTTGATTATATTTCATTATCAGTCCCCAATCATTGATCTGAATCAAACTCAAGATACTATGACGCACAAAATCCACATAGAGAACTTCTATTTACCTTAACTTGTAAATTTAATGTTATTTAATTCCACTACCATTAATATGTAAATCAAAATTGTTGTCAAAACTCACTATTCCATTATCTTTTTTCTTAACTTTATTCAATAAATATACATTTTACACAATATGGGATGGTCAACTTCTCTCAACAATCAAGGTGACACTATTCTTTGCTGCTTTAAGAGCTATTTCTGCAAGGTTGGATTTATCGATTTTATTCTTTTCCATTCATGAGATACTTGATTGAGTGTTGGATAATGATTGAAATTTCAATCTCCTTTCCATATGAATCGGTTAATCAAACTCAAATTTTTCTTTTTGATGAGAATTTCAATTCACAATAGAAAATCCACCTAGTTTTTGGGTATTAACATGTATCTGAGTAATGTAGGTATCATTCCCACCATTCCACTACATGAAATGAATACCTTTATGGCCATAGTTAGAATAGTTAAAACAATATCCATAGAAACTATATATCCTATATAATGAAGGATATGGTCTCATTCTCCTTTTTTTAATTCCAACCACTTCCCTATTTAGAAATCTCATTGACTCTTCCCAGTTGGATATAATATGATTGAGAAAGCCATAGAATTGAAACATCATAATATGAAAAATATTTTTACTTCCATTCCTCCACATGTCTTATTATCATGTAATGATTTTTGATAAGAGATACATTCTGGTTACATAAGTATTAGCTTCATCTCTCTATTTGGTGTGGTTTGAAGCTTTCTTAGATCATACATTTGGCACATTTTTTATACGTTAAACTTTATTCTTTCCTTTATTTTGGATCATCCTATTTGTATCCTTTGATGTTTCTAAATAATATATAATTAAAATTATTCCCATATATGTGGATATATGATCATTCAATTATTTTCATACTCCTTTATAACCATTTATATCCCTTTCCAATACCTTTTTATATGAGATTCTTCCAAACTACAATTTAGTCCTTTTCCCTTGATTTTGATTCAATTTACAATTTACTCTTTAGAGTTTCAACTTCTTTTTCATGTCCCTCAACTATCTTATCCTTATCCTCTAGTCTGGATGTAAGTTTATTGATTAATTTATCCAACTCTTCAATATATATCATAAATTACACAAATTATTCTGATATTTCAAGACTTGTTAAATTTTATTATTCCCCTTCTTCCATTTGATAGATTTCTACTTCAATATAATAAACATACTTTAATGACTATTCCAGAATAGATGTCATATATTTTTTCTCTTAATATGAATTTAAATATTATCAAGATAATACTAATATTCCACCTTGATATTTACAAAACTAATCAACTAGTTATCTTTATCTTTTTAAGTTTATATCTTTTCAACTACAATAGTCATATATACTTAGGTTTTATATTTAAACTATTATTCAGTATTATCCAAAAAATCATTATCATCTTGTTCTTCATTATTGATGAAACTATTTCTCCATAATTACATTTTTAATTTGAGGTCTCCCTTCTAGGGGAACCTTTTCCCAGGGATAGTCATGATTTCTTCTTATCGTTCAACATCATAATATTTCATGGATCAACAAGAGATAATGTGACCTGTTTTACCACACCAAAACAACCCAACATCAGTTTTCCTTAAAATATCCATTCTCCTCTCTTATATTTCTAAGAGAAAAAGAGAAAAAATTTCAAATTCCTCATTATATCTACCATTAAATACTCTATAATGTTTTTATATGGCTTTGAATACCATCTCCTTGCTTACATGAGTTGATTCATCTTCTCATTTGACTCTCATTTCATACACCTCCAGGCTACTTAATGGACCGTCAAGAGAAAGATTAGACAAATATAATTCTTCAAGGGATTAAAATTGTAGATTTTATTGAGTTGAGAGCCTTATTTGGATTATCTATATAATATTAATTTCCATAATATCATCCCCAAGTACTCAAATAGCTCCATCAAATTAAGGTACACAATTAAAGAAATTATTTCCATTTTCATCTAAATGAATTTTTATATCGTCAAACTAATTGTGAAAGACTTAACATATGGAATATTTTAAATTTTTATCACCTTCATATATATTTTCCTGTGTACCACAAATGGAAATAGATGTAGTGAAACTCATAACATTCAAACAGATCTGATAAGATAGAGCTCGGGTGAAGTCATTTAAAGATTTTCCATCTACATCAAAAAATTTCCAATTTATTTGAGTCACAAAGTGACATCTTGCATCAGTGACCTGAAACCATTGATATGTTTCTAAAAACATACATACTAAGGTATTTCAGATGATATCTCATCATATTATCCCAAGGGGGACTCTATGAAATTCTCTGAATTCTCCATGAAAAAAACTATGGAGAAATTTAACTCTAACAACATGTATACCCTAATACCACTTGTAGAACCCCAAAACACCCTAACATGGGAGGGGTGAATCAAGGTGTCCAATTTTTTTTTTAAAAGTGACAGATCTTATTCTCATGTTGGTAGGATCTTGTTAAACTTGTTAGATTGAATCATGCATTAATCAAAGATTCACATATAGAAAGATAACACAACACTTTTACATGGTTTAACTCTAAGGGATTGTACAAGGAGAATACAATGACAGTTTTTTCATCATACATATATCCAATAATATTTATTAGTTGTGTAACACATTTGTTTAGACACATTAACATTATGCGAAGCATACTTCCATTAAAATTTTTTAGAAATGGTACACTGCATCCCTTACAACAGTTCCGTCAAATCCTACTAGATCACAACATTGTGTGGAGTCTTACTCAATTTAATGACATGAATGTTTCTTCAGTATATTGGAATTTAATTCTTTCCATTATTAGATTGAGACTTTTCATTCACCATAGCCCCATGTTGATGCCCTTGAAACCATTGTTCAGTTAAAACATTTTTCAACAATGCTTTTAGTGAAGATCCTTCGGGATGATCACAACCTTCATGAAGAAAACAACCTTCACGGAACTATAATTAAACATAAAATTTCCAGTCATATCGAAACACCATTTTCGAAGATGCCTAATCATAGGTCTAAATTAAGATAGTCTTTTCATGATGCTCATAATCACAATGAATACATGATTTCCAAAGCACTCCTTTACAAATTCATATTGATTTAGCCATTTATCCATATATTTTCTTGGTAAATGAAGTGGGGTTAGTGTAGCACCCCAAGCTTCCATGGTACGTTTCCCTTTGAATAATGCAATATCATGCATTGTACGCAACTTCATGATTCTGAAACACCGTGACCAATCAAACTAGCCGTTATAAATAGTAATACCTAATTTTTGAAATTTAATAAATATTATCTTTCAAAATAGACTTTATTTTTGGGTTCGGAATATCAAAATTATCTTAGGGTGAATTTTTGGAATTTTTCTGAAAACATTTAATTTTTGATGAATAGTGAAAAAACACTACGTTATTGGTTAAAAATGGATTTTTATTTAAATAATTAGTTATTTTATTCTAAATTATTTTAGGTCAAAATAGATAAATAATACATATATATGTTCAACATAATTTATTTGTGTCATTTTATAATATGTTTAGATATATAAAATTTTCTCGAACTATTTACCACCATTTACCCACCTCCTAAGAGCATTTTCAAATTTTTATAATACTCAATTTTACCACTTCTGTGAGTTGAATTTAAAACATATGATAGAAATAGTTAATATTAGTATGTAAAATTATTTTCAATAACATGAAAATATATTTTGGTGAATAAAAACTTTTTGCTTTTATTTACCACTGTTAGAAGTAAATAGGGTAATTAAGGGTAAAATTGATATCATAATTACCTAACACATGTACTAATTCTATTGGATGGGTATAATTCAACCAAAAAAACCTTATGAATATAATATGATCCCCTTGGGTCCACCTGTATTAGATTATGACATTTATTATTATTTTATTTAAAGAAGAGTTAAAAGATTTAAAATCAATGTTTAATACTAAACCATTTATTTTTATAGGGTTATACATAAGATAAATTCGACTATATATATTAATTAAAAAGATAAAAATATTTCCTACATAATTTTATTTTATTTAAAATCTATAGACATTAAATAATTAAATTTATTTATGACACAATGATGATGCAATAATTACCTTAATAATGAATGATTAAATGAATTGATATTATAAATATAAAAATAAATCCAATTTGAGACTTTTAATGAATTAAATTAATTTTATAGGTTAATATGACATGATAGGGTTGATTAAATGAATTTTTTGAAGTAATAATGCTGTGATAAATTTAACAAAAACAAAATACCAAATTGTGTAAAATTTGAGATAAAAGAGTTTTTAAAACAAATATTATATTATTAATTGGTTTTCTATTCCTAAAAATATAAGGTACATAAAAAGGTCTTAAATAATATTATATATGTCATTAATGAACCACTTGAGGTTCTCTTGTAAATTTATAGTATGTTTATTAACCATGTAATATAAAAGCACAAAGAGACATAGGAAATGTCAAACTGTTTAACTAAGAGTTAAATCTAAAAGATAAGGTAAATATGATGACCTAAACCTATCTAAAACATATTTGTTGAGAGGTTTTAGACCCATAACCCCAATTATAATTTAAATAATTCATTTTGGATATATTAGAAACCTAAAATTATTTTATTATAAAATAATATTTTGCGTTTTTCCTAATGTGACCATCACCTCTCTTATAAAAGGGAACCTACCCTTCTCTGAAATTCACACCTTCATTGCCATTTTGCTCTGCCAACCCCTACCCAAATATCCTCTCAACTATGCTACCTTAATCCTAGAGGCCTTAATTTATTTATAAAGCCATCCTAAGGAGACGTTTTGATCAAATCAAATGGAAGAACCCGAAGAAGAGGTAAATATTCAATCACCTATTTCAAGTTATTTTCTTCTTCCACATCCACATTATTTGTTTTTTCAATTCTAAAATAACAACTCCAGTATCTTCTATATACTGTGATGTTAATAAAAAAATGGTACAACCATATTCATTATTTTATCCATCCTATAAAATTCAAAGTCACCAAACGTGCGTACGTACAGATTGCTGTCTCCACGTCATGGTGTAGTTTATTATTCAAACACTTCATCATTTGGATGGGTATAATAATGAGTATAAATGATTTAAATAATAAATATAACATGATAATTATTATGTATATATGATATTCCATCCAATTATATATGATGTTTATATCAAAAGAATGATATTGTCACTAGTGCGTACGTCTGGATTACCGTCTCCCCGAACGTGATGAGATCCATTCCCCATCGTAACCAATCATGAATAATTTTAATTTTATGATTAATAAAAATGTTTATGAACATAATATCATTATGTATATGAATTGAATACATCCTATCCATAACAAACATAGCTTACGTATCCAAGCATATAAAGGAAAACAAATCAGTTAACACATGAAATGACGATACTGCTGAAATATTATTAACAAAGTAATATTAGAAGATAATATTTGATATCATATTAATGTATATGGTTATTCTATAATTTTATAACAATTATTTCACAATTATATAGGAGGTTAATCTACCTCAACCAAGGAAAAGTACAAGGTAATGGTTAATTTCACAATCTCTTTATTATCCGAGGTTGTTTTTATGTAATTATCTACCGAGACCTCTTTATAATCCACATCCATGTTTCATAAAAATGTATTCCAAAAGATTTTTAATATTTACTAGAATATGGGTTAAATTCATTTATACCCTTGTTTTAATTTTTATAAATGGATTGAAATGAGTCTTTCTGTCATTTTCCAATCAAGTCACCTTAAAACCCTTTTGACAAAATTAAGGTAAGAATATTTTTTTAACTTATACAACAGGTGAAACTATTTTCCACCATTTTTACATCATCGAAGATTCCCTGAAAATCTTATCGGAATAATTTTAAAATAAATGTTTTCTTTCATAATTATATGACTTTTAAATGATCTCAAAATAGAAATAGATATTTCGCTAAAGAAAGTTTTGATTTCATCTATGTCAACATCCTTTGATGGATTGTAAGATTAAATGAAGTTGATTTTTTTTATACAAAACATCAATATTGTATTGAAGGTTTTTTGATATTTTTGACTATCGAAGTTTTTTTTATACCATTCATGGTTTATGGATAATGTATTGACATTTGGTATGCCAGTTTTAATACAAATGTTAATGTTATGTTTAAACCTTTTCATACGAGGAACACATTAGACTTAGTAAGTGACTGATGGAGCCCACTATAGCTCCTCGATGCATCGGTCGGTCTCATGATACAAACTAGTGTCTTGGCACAAAGAAATGAAAAAATCTAATTTTTAGTCATGGCACAAGGCCTTTACAATGTGGTTATGAAGTCTAGCATTATGCATTCAATCATTATTAATGTGGCTATTGATATTTCATGTGATTATTCTACTAGTAGAATATCCAAGAGAATAAGTAAATAGAATTTTTTGATTTTATATTTTCCATATTATATTGAAGTTCAAGTTTAAAAGGATTCTGTTTTAGTATTACAAGGCCTTAAATGTTTATGCTTATTTATGAAAGTTTTCGCTATATTGTTATCCTTACTGAGCGTCTGATATCACCCCTTTCTAGGTTTTATTTTTCTCAGAATGCGAAGAAGTATATTATGACTGACCTGCAGAGATATTGTAAGGGATATGAGTGTGGCCTATAAAGTCTATGTTGTTGTAGTTTTTCATTTTATAATGTAATGTAAAACTTATGAATGTATCTAGTGTTTCCAAGGTTACAGAACTAATCAGTCTTTTGAGACATGATATTTTATGATCATTCCAATGTTATGTAATAATGCACTGACTCTGGGTAACTAGGGGTGGGGTGTTATAGTTGGTATCCGAGAAAGTTTAGTAAAATCGTTGGAAGCCATATTTATAAAAACTCTGATTTGAGAACATTAAACTAAGATATACATTGAGGTTTAATATATAATAACTTCCTATAATTTTGCTACTGTAGAGATTTTGTGAGTTTTCCCAGAAATACATCCCTATATGGATACGTGCAGGTAGAGGCAATTCTGGCAGAGATGTACCTAGGGGTAAAACCCAAAAACACCACTTTGAGCTAGACTCGAACGAGAACTGGTGCACGAAAATGGTCTTTGTTGCACTCTTCGTTACGACACTCTAGGGGGATATTCTTAAGATAATTCTAATTTTATTTACAATCAATTATTAAGGGTTTATGAGTATATAATTCTTTAAAGAATTTTTTTATGATTATGGATTATATCCATAAACTATTAAATTTATGTTAAGTGTTTTACATGTTTGGATTTATTTATTGTGATTCATAAACTAATCTAATGTATGTAATTGTTTAGAAATGGAGTCTAGTGGAAGGAATAGAAACTATATCAATGCACATATCCCATGTAGGGAGTTCCCTCCTACTCAAGATTATTATAGTAGAGCTGGGGAAGCAACTGGTGCTAATCATTTTATCACCATACTGGGACAACTCACTCAGGTTATGAATAATAACCTTACCCATATGGAGAACCATGATCCACAATTTGGAAGATCAATGTAAGACAGCTTCATGAGGAAACAACCACCAACATTTAATGGGAGTAAAAATCCATCAGTAGTTGAGTAATGGATAAATTTCTTAGATAAAATATTTCATGCTTTGGGGAGTAACGAAAGGGAAAAAGATTTCATGGTAGTTTATTGCCTCCTGAGAGATGAAGATAAATGGTGGTAATTGATTCAAAACAAAAAGGAAGATGATAAAGTATCAAATATTTGATTGAGGGAGTTTAAAGATATTTTCTCAGAAAAATACTTTTCTCAGGACCATCGAGAAGATATAGAAAGATAATTTTCTGAGTCTGAGGAAAAAAGAGGATAAGAATGTCGTAAAATATGTGGCTAACATTACAAGATTTGCAAGGCATACAAAATATTATATATGTTATCCAAGGAGTATAATTTATCAATATTTTGATGGGTTAAAACCATTTCTTCGTTGAGCATTATTATCACAATCCTTCTCATTATACAATGATATTGCCTCATGTGCTATCAAGACAGAAAAATAATTCTCTAAATCTTACGACTATAAAGAAAAGCAGACGAAGAAGAGATCTTCTGAACACTCTGGAAATGGAAATAAGGGGATGAAGGAAAATGTTGAATATCCATCCTGCAATAAATGTGGGAAAAACTCCCTGGTACTCACCTAAAGGGAATGGGAGTCTATTACAAGTGCGGTAAAAAAGTCCACCAACCTTGTGATTGCAAGGGGGAGAAATAGGCTGTCAATGTTGAATTATACAATTATAGAGAAAAGGGGAATTATGAAAATGAATGTCTTAAGTGCCAAGGGAACTTACCATAGAAAAGGACATGGGAGAAAGGAAAATATTATGAAATCACTATTGATGAGGCTGATGCTCCGAAAGACATGGTGGCATGTGATTTAATGGTTTCCTCATGTTTAGCCAATTCTTTATTTCATTCTAGATTATCAAATTGTTTCTCATATTCCTAGTTTTCTAAGAAAATTAGATATTTTCAATTTGACTTAATAAGGGAGTTTTCAGTCAAATCACCTAAGGGAAGTATCATTGCCACAAATTTTGGTGAATTAGTTACCATTAGGGCATATAAATGTTCTTTATCTGGTAATCTCATTTTCAAACCTGTGATTGAATTGGATATAATTCACGATAAGGATTGTATTTTAGACAATGCTGTGAAAATTTATTATAAGAAGAAGGTGGGGACAATTTTCGACAATGATAAGGAGTACCTTATCTTTAGAGCACAGACGTCAGCACCTGATTCTTATCTAGATCCACCCCCAGTAGCTCTAATAAATTCAATTATTGGGGAGGATGAGAATGAAATAATTATGGGAGATGAAAATAATGTTCGAATAGAGAACGTACCTATTGTGATAGAATTTGTTTATGTGTTTCTATAGGATTTACCTAGAAATCCTCCAGAACGAGAAACTGTGTTTTCTATTGATTTAATTCATGGTTCAAGGCCCATATCAAAGACCCCTTATAGAATGACTACTGTGGAATTAGTGTAACTAAATAAACAACAAGAGGAATTGAGTAATAGGGGATTTATTCTCCCTAGTGTTCCTCTATGGGGATCCACTATCCTTTTTGGTGAGAAGAAAGTTGAATATATGCGGTTGTGCATTGACTATAGGGAGATAAATTCTATACCAATAAAGAACAAGTATCCCCTACTTCACATTGATGATTTATTCAGTCAACTTCTTGGAGCTCAATATTTTTTAAAGATTGACCTTCGATCTGGATATCATCAGTTGTGTTTGAAGAAGGAAGAAATTTTGGAAATAGCATTTCAAACCAAGTACCGGAATTATGAGTTTATAATAATGACTTTTGGGATGACTAATGCACCTTATATTTTCATGGATCTAATGAACAGAGTTTTCAAGGAATATCTTGATCACTTTGTAGGGTTATTTATTGATGATATCCTGATTTACTCCAAAAGCTATGAAGATCTTGAAAATAACTTGTGCACCATTCTGAAAACCCTCATAAGAAATAAATTATACGGGATGTTTAGAAAGTGTGACTTATGGCTTCGAGATATTTCATTTATTGGTCCTATTTTCTCTAAGTATGGAATATATGTTGATCCTTCAATGACCAAGGCAATCCAATAATGGCCAGCACTAACGAGTATAACAGAGGTATGCGGTTTTATTGGTTTAGCAGGTTATTATTGGAATTTTTTCAAAATATTTCTTGATTGGCTAACCCATTAATCAAGCTCACACGTAAAGGGGTTAAATTTGTTTGGAAAAAAGAATGTGAAGAATGTTTTGAAGAATTGAAGAGAAGATTATTCAATGCTCCTATATTGACTCTACCATCAGGGAACGACTGGATTTTTATTTATAGTGACGATTAAAAGAAAGGGCATGGTTGTTTCATTATGCAGAATGATAGAGTTATTTCTTATGCATCATTACAGCTCAAAATTCTCGAGAAAAACTATCCTACTCACGATCTTGAGTTAACAGCTATAATCATTGCTCTGAAAATATGGAGACACTATACCTATGGTGAAAATGTGAGATTTATATTTATCACAAGATTTTAAAGTATATTTTCTCACAAAAAAACTCAACATGAGGCAATGGCGATGGCTTGAACTACTCAAGGATTATTATTTCACAATACACTACAACCCAGGGAAGGGAAATAAGGTGGAATATGATTTTAGCAGAAAGGATCATGGAGTTTTGAACAATATGAGAGTTGAAATGGATCCTATTTTCATGGATCTAGTGAAAATGAATATGGGAATAATCATGGAAGGTGAAACATCAATACTTTTTCAAATGGTTGCCAAACCATCTATACTAGAAAGGATAAAAAGTTCTCAGGTTGATGATGAGGAGTTTCAAAAGAAGATTAAAGTTTTTAATGATAGTAGATTGAGTGACTTCATATATGAATATGGGATTTTGAAATTTGGGAACATAATGTGTGTTCTCGATATACTAGATCTAAAAAGGGAGTTGTTATATGATGTTCATAGCTCCAATTTCTCTATACACCCTGGTAGCACCAGGATGTAAAGATATTTGAAGAAACATTTTTGGTGGGACAACATGAAGAAGGAGATTTATGATTTTGTGTCAAGATGTATGGATTTTCAACATGTGAAAGCTAGAAGACAACAGCCTGGAGGAGTCAAGAAACTGCTTCCCATACCTGAGTGGTAATGGGATAATATTTCGATGGACTTTGTCCTGGGGCTACCAAAGACTCCTAGAAGGAATGATGAAATATGAGTCATTGTTGATCGTCTTACCAAGACAACACATTTTTTTTCTATAAGAGAAGATTTTCCAGTTGAACGTCTAGAAAGGTTATATATTAATGAAGTTATAATAATTCAAGGAGTACCCTTATCGATTGTTTCTGATCGTGATCCCTATTTTACATCATGATTTTGGAAACTTTTTCAGAAAGCCCTGGATATTGAACTTCATTTGAGCACTGCCTACCAACCTCAAACTACTGGACAATCAGAACAGACTATGGAAACCCTAGAAGAAATGTTGAGATCTTTCTCACTTGACTTTCAAGGTACGTGGGATCAATATTTACCTTTGGTAGAATTTTCTTATAAAAATAGCTTCCATTAATGTATTAAGATGGCACCACATGAATCTTTATATGGAAAGAGATTTCGTACACCAACTTGTTGGGATGATGATGGTGAAAGAAAACTCATAGACCCATAACTTGTTGAGGAATCAATGGAAAAGTTGAAGGTTATGCAAACCCACATCAAAGCAGTCCAAAGTAGGTAAAAGAGCTATTTTGATAACCGAAGGAAGGATTTGGAATTTGAAGAATAAGACCATGTTTTGATGAAGGTATCTTCATGGAAGGATGTTATAAGTTTCGGTAAGAAGGGTAAATTGAGTCCCAGGTATATCAGACCTTTTGAAATTCTAGAATGAATTAGAGTTGTAGCTTATCGTTTGGTAATTCCTCCAAGTCTCTCCAAAGTTCATGATGTGTTCCACGTATCACTATTGAGAAAATACATTCCTGACCCAACACATGTACTCAACTATGAAGAAATTGAACTAGAAAATGATTTACCTTTTTGTGGAGATCATGTCAAAATTTATAATACAATAGAACATGTGCTAAGAAACCAGATGACTCGTCTGGAAAAAGTTCAATGGAGAAACCACAAGATGGAAGAGGCATCGTGGGAACCAGAGGAACTTATGATGAAGAACCACCTGAATATTTTTGTGCGGTAGTATTATAGAAATTTCTAGGAATAAATTATTTGAAGTAGGGAATAATGTAACACCCCAATATTCCATGGTACGTTTCCCTTTGAATAATGCAATAGGTTGCATTGAATGTAACTACTAAATTCTAACACACCGCGACCAATAAAACTAGCTGTTATGAATAGTAATACCCAATTTATGAAGTTTTATAAATTTTATCATTCAAAATGGAATTTATTTTTTGATTCGGAATATCAAAATTAACATAGGGTGATTTTTTGGTATTTTTCTGAGAACTTTCAATTTTTGATGAATAGTGAAAAAACTCTACGTTATTGGTTAAAACTGACTTTTTATTTAAATAATTAGTTTTGTTATTTTGATTTATTTTAGGTAAATATAGATACATAATACATATATATTTTCAACGTAATTAATTGGATTCATTTTATAATTCATTTAGATATATAAAATCTTATCAAACTATTTACCGTCTTTTACCCACCTCCTAGGTGCATTTGTAAATTTGTATAAAACATAATTTTACCACTTCTATGAGTTGAATTTCAAAAATAATAATGACACTGTTAATATTAGTAACTAAAACTTGGTTCAATAATATTAATATAATTTTTGGTGAATACTAACTTTTTACTTTTATTTACCACAGTTAAAGGTTAATAGGGTAATTAAGGGTAAAAATGATATCATAATTGCACTAACACATGTCTTAATTATATTGGATAAGTTTAATTAGACAAATAAAACCTTAGGAATAAAATATGACCCCATTTTATCCACTTGGATTAGATTAGGAAATTTATTATTTTTTTATTTAAAGAAGAGTTAATAGAGTTAAAATCAATGTCTAATAACTAAACCATATTTTAATATAGGGTTATATATAAGAAAAATTAGACTATAAATATTCATTATAATGATAAAAATATTTCCTAAATAATGGAATTTTATTTATTATTTTTAGAAATTAAATAATTAAATTTATTTATGACACTATGATGATGCAATGATTACATTATTAATGAATGATTAAAATAATTGATATTATAAATATCCAAATAAATCTAATTTGATACTTTTAATGAATTAAATTAATTTTATAGGATAATATGACATATTAGGGTTGATTAAATGAATTTTTTTCAAAGTAATAATGCAGTTATGAATTTTACAAAACCAAAATACCAAAATAGTATCAAAATTGACATAAAAGTGTTTTTAAAAAATATTATATTATTAATTGGTATTATATTCCTAAAAATCTACGGTTTATACAAAGGGATTAAATAATATTATATATTTCATTAATGAACCACTTTAGGTTCTCATAAAAGCTTATAGTATGTTTATTAACCATATAATATAAAAATAAAAAGATACATGGTAAATGTCAAACTATTTAACTAAGAGTTAAATCTAAACGATAAGGTTGATATGATGACCTAAACCTGTATAAAACCTATTGGTTGAGAGGTTTTAGACCCATACCCACCATATAATTTAAATAATTAATTTTTTATCCATTTGAAACTAAAAATAATTTTATTTGAAAATAATATTTCATGTTTTTTCTAATGTGACCCTCACCTCTCTTATAAAAGGGCACCTCCCTTTCTCTCATATTCACACCTTAAAATCCATTTTCCTTGGAAAACCCCTACACATATATCCTTTAAACTGTTATCCCTTAATCTTAGAGGCCATAATTTAGTACGAAAGCCAACCTATAGAGCCCTTTTGATCAAATCAAAAGGAAGAACCTGAAGAAGAGGTAAATATTTCACCACCTCTTTCAAATTGTTTTCTTCTTCCACTTCCTATATCTTAATTGTTTCCATTATAAAATAATAACTATAGTATATTTTATATACTTTGATGTTATTATAAAAATTATACAGCCATATTCAATATTATATCCATCCTATAAAAGACAAAGTCACCATACGTGCGTACATATGGATTATCGTCTCCATGTCGTGGGGTAGTTTGTTATTCAAACACTTTATCAATTGCATGGGTATAATAATGATTATAAATGATTTAAATAATAAATATAACAAGATAATTATTCTTTTTATATGATATGATATCCAATTATATATAATTTTAATATCAAAATAATGATATTGTTGCTCGTGTGTACGTTCCGATTACCGTCTCCACAAACCTGATGAGATTCATTCCCCATCGTAACCATTCAAGAATATTTTTCGTTTTATGATTAAAAATAATGTTTATGAACATAATATCATTCTTTATATGAATCAAATAAATCCTATCCATAACAAACATGGATTATGTAACCAAGAATATAAAGGAAAACGAATCAGTTAACACCCGAAATGATGATACTACAGAAATATCATTAACAAAGAAATATTAGAAGATCATATATGATATCATATTAATGTATATGGTTTTTTGTAATTTAATAACAATAATTTCACCATTATAAATATGGTTAACCTACCCTTGACCATGGAAATGTACAAGGTAAGGGTTAATTTCACAATCTCTTTAGTATCCGAGGTTGTTTTTACATAAGTATCTACTAAGACCTCTTTATCATCCACATCCATATTTCATAAAAATGTATTAGAAAACATTTTTATTATTCACTATAATATTGGTTAAATTCATCTATAACCTTGTTTTACTTTTTATAAATGGTTTTAATGGAATCTTTCCGTCATTTTCCAAACAAGGTACCTTATGACCTTTTCAACAAAATTAAGGAATGAATGTTTTTTAACTTATAAAGCGGGTGCGCCTATTTTCTGCCATTATAACATCGTCAAAGCTTCCCTTACAAGTTTATAATAATTTTTTTAAGCTAATTTTTTTCTTTTATAATTATATTACTTTTAAATGATTTAAAAATAGAAAGAGATATTTCTCTAAAAAAAGTTTTGATTTCATCTATATCAATATCCTTTCATGGATAATAAGCGTATTTGAAGTTGGTTTATTTTGATACAAAAATTCCATATTGTATTGAAGGTTTTGTAATATGTTTTACTATGGATGTGTTATTTATATACCATTAATGGTTTATGGATAAAGTATTGACATTTCATATGCTATTTTTAATACAATCTTTATGTTATGTTTAAACCTTTTCATAAGAGGAATGAATTGGAATTAGTAAATGACAGGTGGGGCCCGCTATATATCCTTGATTCTTTGGTAGGTCTCATGAGAAAAAATAGTGTTTTGGTATAAGTCCAGGAAAAAATAGTATTTGTAGACTTGGCACAAGGCCTTGACTATGTGGTTATAAAGTCTGGAATTATGCATTCTATCATTATGAAAGTGTCTATTGATACTGCATGTCATTATTAGACTAGTAGAATATCCATGTGAATAAGTAAATGGATTTATTTTATTTTATCTTTTCCATATTATGTTTAACATCATGTTTTAAAGGCTTTTGTTTTAGTCTTACATGGCCTTAAATGTTTATGCTTATTTATGAAAGTTTCTACTATATTGTTATCCTTACTGAGCGTCTGAGATCACCCATTTCTATGTTTTATTTTTCCTAGGATGTGAAGAAGTGTATTATGACTGGCCTATAGGGATAGTATAAGGCAAATGAGTGTGGCCTATGAAGACTATGTTGTTGTAGTTTTTTATTTTATAATGTAATGTAAAACTTATAAATTTATATAGTAGTTCCAAGGCTAATAAACTAATATGTCTTTTTAGGCTTGATATTTTGTGATCATTCCAATGTTATTTAATAAGGCACCGACTTTGGGTAACTACTTTTGGGGTGTTACAGTTAGCATCACATTTATAGGCTCATCCTTTCATGACGATTCGATGCTCCTAGAGGATTTTTTGTGAACCTCAAAATTAATGTTCATGAATCTCCTCTATGATTTAATATATAATGACATTTACCTCATCCAAAAACCTTTCATATTCACATAGATTCACTATAATTTTATAGTGTGGTCACAATTCATTTTCATTATTCCCAATATTGATGTTTCATATCTTCATGAATCTAAACCTTCATGAAGCCTAGTGTTCAGGAAACTTATGTTTTTACAATATTTATGAAGGAAAAAAACCACAGAAACCCCATTCGAGAAGATTTATCCCTTGTCTTTATTTTGGGCCCCAAAATCTAGAAAACTTTGGAAAAATATATAACCTAAAATAATTTTGTTATCTTGTACTATAATATCAATTTCGTTGTAAACTCCCTGATCAACCCAGTATGAATTGACAAAAGACACTAACTATATTATGTTTCAAAAAATAAAAAAACATTGTTCCAACATATAGTTCTATCATATACAGAATATCAACTGTGAAATAATATTCATATTTTTTACATCAGTTTTACTTTTAAAACCAATCACGAGTGATAGTTATGAAAAATTATTTATATTATGATCATGGAGATGGTAGGCCATACAAATATAAAAGTAACATTTCCATTTTGAAATGATAATTATAAAATAGAGGTAAGTAATATTTTACCTTTATAAAGTGTTAATATTATATATATATATATAATTATATATATATATATATATTATCCATGTTGTGTGGTGATGAAAATTGAGTAACATCACTTCATGAAAGTAGTAATCCACACGTGCAAGAACATTTTTACCATATTAATGTGATTGAAAAGGAAAGAATGAAATGATATATATTATCTTTCAAGAATTATAAATATGTCATGAATATAGTAATTATTTCATGTATATCACATATTATTATTAACTTTATCTTTATCACCTTCCATGTGAAGTTTATATGGATGATGAATCACACCGCTTCGTGAGGTGGTAGTCTGGAGTACAAAAGGGAAATGTTGTCGTATCTCATACCGAATGGAAGATGAAAAGATATATATGGTATAGTGAATGAAGACGTGTGAATATATTATAAACATAATATATATACTTTATATCCATCATCATATCCAATCTCGATAGGTGGAAATGGAAAAAAAAATGACATCAGTTTGCGAGGTGACAGACAACCATACACACGAATTATGATTTTATAATACATTTGATGGAAGTAAAAATAGATTTAGGTTAATAAATAATTATTAAAATATAATAATATATTAAATATACCATGTATATCATATCATTATGGTTTAATAAAAATTTAAGTAGGTGGATAAAGAAGTAAAATAATGATGCATGTTCTTGAACATTACCTCTTCTTCAAGTATCCTCCTTAGGTTATCACTAAATCCTTCAATGGTTGACTTTATGGACAATTTAAGGCTTCTAGGATTATGGTAGGGAATTTGGGAAGTGATTTTGGTAGGTATTGTTTGATCAAAATAGGTTTTAATTTCTAAAGAAGATAGGGGTGGGTTAGGGTTTTATAAGTTGTAGAGAGAACAAATTTGGTATTTTTTAAATAAATTGAGTGCTCCCAAATTTTTCTTGTGTAAAAATTGTTCAAAATAGACAATTAAAGAACCTTATAGGTGAAATGGTCAAAATGTGTACATAAAATACTTCTTAGACAATTTTTATGTTATTTTTAACTTTATCTTTTGAATTTAACCCCCAGTAAACCCATTTTTTCCTTATCTGTGGTAATTAATTTTTACTATATTCGCTATTAATTTTTTTCAAAAATTAATTTTCACAAATTTGTAATTATAAACTATTCTTATACCAAAAATGGAATCCATTTTCCAAAATTTTATTCACATGAGAGTTAAATTATAATATAAAATTAATTCTAAATATGTGATGAGAAAGCGGTCTTTTAAAGATAAATTTTTTAAAAGTTAACAATTTTTTTATACACAAATTCAATATAAAAGCTATTTTAATAAAATAAATTTGATTAATTTATATAAAATTGATCTATTTTTTAATTTAAACCTAATTCTAACGATAAATAACATTATGAATTATTTAAGTGAAATGACATTTTTCAATAAATTAAAAATCAGAATTTTCACATTCATCGTAAAATGAAAAATATCCAAAAAATCCAAAAAATTCACCCAAATATAATTTAAATATTAAAATTTCAAAAATAATGTTTATTTTTTTATATAAATTTTCTAAAAGTGTTAAAATTTAAATTTAATTTAATTATTAAAATCATGATTAAACCATCTTTTGAATTAAAAACAGTTTATAAGAATAATTTTTCTTTTATTTTAAATCATTATAATTTTATTTCAAATAAATAGATAACCAATAAAAATGTATAAAATATAAATTTCCAAATTTTATTTAATCCTATTAAAACCTACCATTTCAAAAACTATCCAATAATTTCCATATTAAATAATAACAATAATAGTATATTGTTATTCAACAAAACGTGGTCATGCATGTAATGATAGCTTTTGAAGAAACTCATTGTTGTGTGTAATAAAATATAAAAATAGTTTTTTATTTAATTTAATCTATTGAATATAAATAAATATATCATAAAATATTGGGATTTTATATTCCCGTATATTTTTGGTGTTTTGTTTAATGCACACTATAAATTATGGTGTTCATAATTTGAAATTTTGGGGTGTTACAAGTGAAGTGTTATTTATTTTAGATAATAATTCCATATATACTAAATCTATAATTAACTGGATAAAGAATAATAAAAGATATACGATGATTAACCTCTTTTTAATGAATATAAATGGTCAGATTCTCTATGCAATAAAACTGAAAGGAAAATCTGATCTAAATGGGGAAGAATAAGTGGTTTAGTCTACAATGAAGGAAATAGAAACCCCTTCTACCAAAACAGGATAAATGGGATTCAATAGATCCAAAGGTATGTCAAAATTCATATGAAAAATTGTCTTAAGAAGATTATTGAATTAGTGTAAGGGATTATATGTCAACAAATATTTCTATTGGTATTTAAAAGGACATGCTATATTTTTTTCCTAAAGAATTAATTTATTTTATTTATGGTTTCTTTAACATTTAATGATAAAATCAGTCATCTTGAAGAAGTTTCAAGATAATTTGGGAAATATTTTAAAAAAAAATTCAAACATGTAAAAAAGTGTTCCAAAAATCTAGGGACATTGAAGTAGTAAACATATTGCTTGAAGGTATATTCTATAAGTTTGAAAATAAATTACTCAAATACGTTAAAAAGAATGAAGAGGTTAAGAATACTCTACATGGAATGATCCATGTATTACATGAACATAGTAAAACAAGTATTTTTGTAATAAATTAATAATTATATATTAAAATATTATGATCATGGAGTTTGACACATTATTATAGGATAATATAAAAAATAAAGATGATAATTCTCGATGGATGAGGGAAGGCAATGAAGATAGAACAACTTACATGAATATTAAAAAAATTATATATATATATTATTTGTCTAGAATTGTATATAAAATTAGACCACTTTTAATTGAGTCATATTTATTCTCCACAACTGATGAAGAATGGAGTTGTTTCCATATATATTTGTAAGGATGTTTAGGATGTTAAAAGCTTATTATTTGGAATAAAGAAGGGAAAAATTCATATAATTGTATTTCATAATAAATCTTGATGAAAGATGAACCATCCATTATAAAGTAAAATATTAGTAATAAATTTGTCTCTATAAACTATTCATGCTTAAATGTAAAATCTATAAAAATATAAATGATAAAAAATGAATTAAACACTAGAACTAGGTTCATGGAGGATAGAATTATTATAGAAGATGGTTAACCAAGAATAGAACAAATTCTGATGAAGAAACCCCAAAAATAGATTTCTTATAAATATAATATTTTTACACAGTAGGAATTTTTAAGGATAAAATAACATTTTAAGGGGTATTTTTGGTGAAATTATATATTTGGGAATTTTTATTTGATTTTGGGTAAAACTCATTCATCTTAAAAGAAAAAATGAATTCCACTTAGTGGTGGAAATCCATTGAATATGAATCAACTATAGGTGATGAATTTTTTTATAAAATAATAAAATTTATGTGTTCTTAAATATTTCTATTGTTTAAGCATTGAGTGAGTTCACAAAGATGATGCATGTTTATATGAACATCTATCAAATACATATGAGAATAGAAGTCTAAAAAAGTGGTTGAAGGATTAAGATAAATCCTTGGAACAAAACATAAGAAATTATAAAAAAAATTCCCTCAAGAAGATTCAAGAGATTAATGAATCAGCATTATGAAAAAATAGAAGGAAGATCATATTCAAATAAGGCACAAGAATTATAATAGGAGTTATTTATCCAAAGTAACTAATGTTAAAAAATTACTCTCAAGAGTACATGTGAAAAATCAAAAGATTCAACAAATATACCCAAATATTGTTTAGTTTTTTATATAAATGATTTATATAAAGAAGAATAGATAGAAGAATTACAAGTAATGGCTTTCGATAAAGGAAAAGAAAATGTTTCACATGAATAACCTGAATTTTATGAGATTTTTAAAAAAGGAAAACACAAGTGGATCCAAATAACTATGTGGGAGATGAAAAAAGATGTACATAATTTAAAAATATGTCTATCTATTAATCAAAAACAACAATAATACTTTAATAGGATAAAATTTGAATTAGTTATAAAGGATTTAGAATGGAAATGTTCTCTACTAAAATATAATAAAGCTATGAAGTGATCCATGGCCCTTCAGACAAAATCAAATTTGAAAACTAAGTGTGAAAATATGATGAATATTGGAACATGTTGGACAAAAATCCTCCGAGCCTTTTTGTTCACATTGAGAATTAATGAGTTCCCACGTTATCCACCTACCATTTTATATTATATCTATACTTACAATGTAGTGAGCTGAAGTTGGATCATGGAATCAAGTAGAGAACTTGACATTATGTCAATGCGGACAATAATAGACATCAAAGATAATATTCCATATTCTAATATTGATTCATAATGTGGTATTCTAAATAAAATATGATGAAATGATCATATTTTAGGATATTTAAATAGGTATTCAAAATAGGATAACAGTATGAAATGATAAATTTTGGTGAAGTATCAGCATAAAGAAACTTAAAATTTATATTTTTAAGAGTTCTACCAGTATTAAGATTAATTGAAGTGTATTCATAATGGGGATACAAGTGAAGAATAAATAATAATCTATCAGAGTAGTTAGTTCATGAAAATGCGAATATTATAAAATTTAAATGAATAATTTTCATCGAAAATGGTCTGAATTATTATTCCATTATCCTTGGTAATTAAAATATGATCCTAAAATTAAGGGGTAGAAATGATTTTAATAAATTTCATAAAATGGAATAGTTGAAGAAGATTTAGGGAGGTTTTTTAAAACTAAATCATGTCTATTTGTAATTTAATGTTTTTGAACTATGCATTTATGTGAGTATATGAATTCATCAGGAAGGTATATGAGATTTATTATCTAATTTTTTTTATTTAGTTATATCAATATAATTTTTTTATAAAATTCCAAAAAAGTAAATTAGTGTATTATTTCAATTGGTATTAAATTTAATTCATAATGGGTAGATTTTTTTCCTAAATCAAACCATGTTGTTTTCTATACAATGCATGAATCCCGAATACTTATAGTGGAATAATTATGAAATCTTTCTTAAACATAAATTTATTCAACCCATTCCTAATTAAATTATATTTCATTTCAATATGGAGCATATAATGGGGAATTATTGATTTATGATATAGGGGGAGAGAAATAATTTTGAATTATAATTTGAATATATTGATTTAAAATACATAGGTGGACATTATTTATCTGACTATTTTTCTTTATTTATTGTAAATGACTATTAATGAACATGTAATTTTTATCATGGGACATCAATGTTTCGTTTAAAACGTATGGTAATATCTTGGAATTTGAAATAAATAAATCCCATGAATTATGTAACTCTTATTGTGTGAATAAAATATGGAAGATGCATCGTGGGAGTTGGTTCTTGAAGTTTCTTATCATTTATTATAATATGGAAGGATTTATTTACTTTATAGATTAGAATATTCATTCAGATTAGGGGAAAAATATCATTTTGGTACTAATAATAAAGATAGTGATTATTAAGTATTGATTGTGGTAATTATGTGTTGATGGATTATTTATTGAATAAGGTTTAATTAGTATGACAGTTTTGTTTTCTTTTGTTTTCAACTCATAAATCAAACACATACTCAAATGACATTTATTGATTCATTTGAGTTGGAGATCATCCCAACACATTACATTATTTGAAGTTATTTTGATTCTATTTTCTATGTGTATGGAATTAATTTTGAATCAAATAAATAAGTTACAAGAGCTGTATCCTCATCATGCGTTGTTTACATAATAATCATCTTCTGATATTCATAACCATTAACTTTTAAAGTTATGTGAAAATAATAAATGGAATAGTTTTGTAAGAATGAATATAGAAACTAAGTAACCATCATCTTCCTTGATTTAAAAATTATCTTACCTTGCATAAATATCATCGATAGTGCTTAAGAATGAACCAAAATTTAAGTAAACATCATTTGAGAGTGGTCTATGAATAATTCCTTGTCTGCATAATCATTGTTCCAAGTGTCACGTAAACATAATCACTATACACATAAGCCTATATAAACATGATCTAATCTACATCTACATTATTTTATCTTTATAAACATCAATACATGTTGAGTTTTTACTATGTTACATACTAAAATTTTGAGATTCTATAATTTATTAGTCTAATGAATATAATTAAATATGATGATGTAAGGTGATCTTTTATTCATGTAAATAACCATCATAATTAAATATTGTGATTAATTTTTTTTATTTAATATTTAAATTAGGTGAAGTATTTTGAAATAGTTTTCTCATAGGATAAATATAATGTACTTTGGTTAAGCCATTATAAAATATTTTGGTTATTTGTGATGATGTCAGAATACCATATGATATAAAATAATAATATGTGTTTGGATTGAAGAAGAAATTACAAGGTTAATTGGTAGCTATGTTCTTTCCTGTATCATTATTTCATGGATTTATACATGGAATTTTTACTTGGGAGCTTAATCTAGTTTTCAATATGTAATTTTATCTTAATAGAAACCAATATCATGAGTTTGTATATCAAGGTTCATATAGAATAATGAAGATAGAATATAAGAAGAATTTATAGGATCATTCCACAAAAAAATATATAAATTCCATTTGTACAACTATATTATAAATGACTCTATTTATATATAGTTTAAATACACAAAAAAATCATAAATACAATTATGAAAAATTATAATATTTTTGAAATATTGAAGCTATAATAATTTTTCTTTATTGAATACATGTGGTTCATGCATGTTCACATTAATTCATAGGTTGTAATGAAGGAGTTTTTACAGAAAATATATATCTCATATTTTTTTGTTTCTAATATTAAAATACTGAAAATATTAGATTTTTTAAATGATGACAAATTTTGATATTTTACTTCTTGTGTTCACACAGTACCATGAAAATAGATATGGAAGAACATAGGAATAAACTAGCACTATTAATTTTTTATTATATATAAATATAAATATAAATATATTATAGGTTGTCAAATATTTAATTTGTTTTGAGAGGTTTGATACAACTATACCTCTAATAGACTCATTTATATCGAAGGAATGGAAAGGGAGATTTAACACACTATCTAAAACTATTTTTTTGTCAAATACAAGAATAAAAGTTAGTTCCACTTCCAAACCTATTGAACAGAAATGTAGAATATGTAGCAATGTAATGGGATGATATAAGAGAGGGTTTTGATTCCATATTTTCTAAAACAAGAGAATTTTCTTTCAACCAATGAGGGATAGGTAGAAGAAGTTGAATTTAATATTTTTTATGAATAAGAAAAATGAGTTTAATGCATTGTTTTATATAAATAATATCAATAAGATACATTAAAGTTGTTCTGAATGTAAAATCACACGGAGATAAATATATATCAAATCAATAACTTGATGAGTATACATTTCTAAAATGATTTTCAAGTATTACCCAAAATTATATCACTATAAAGTGTTGGATGAAGTTGTGTACAAGGTGAAATTTGGTATGGGATAAACTGAATAAAAATTGGGAGATATTCAGACATGAGTTTTGAGGATAAAATATTCTCAGTTAAATTTCATAGGTTGGTACTAGAGGTTTATGTGATCATGGATTAAGATATCTCACACCAAGAACTAGCCTTGGCACATTAGAAAATGGAACTTTTAAAAACATATCGTGCATCTTGTTTGGGTGTATTGGATGTATTTTATGAATTATTTAATGTAAGAAGAGATAATGTGAAAATCAATTATCCTTTACAACTGATATATATGTGTGTGTGTGTGTGTGATATAGATTAAATGTATAAATTGGATAGCAATTCACCGATACTGATTCGCCCATAGTGTTGATTTCATTCCTAAACATTCCACTCATGTTATCACACGATGTGTGGTGTAAAGAAATACATATAGTTGGGAGTAGAACATAGAATACCAAAGGCATGGGCCTCATTTTTTTATGGAATATTAAAAATTTCAAGAATATTATTCCTGGTGAGTCAATAATGTGTATGGATTTCATTTTCACATTGGCGCTCAAGTATGTGATGGATTATCACATCCAATAATTTCATTCAATAATGAACTAGATTTTATAATTTGAGACATGGTGATTTTTTTAGTTGATTGATTTTAATGATACTCTAATTAATGGGAGAATATTTTCCACCTTATATATACAACCCTCGTATTTGTATGGTCATTAGTGGTATGAGACTAGTTGATTAATGACTGAAATGACACTTGTTTTTTTAATAATTTTTTAGACCTAATGCTATCAAATTTCTTATGTAAAACCATATTTTCGATTTGGGATATAGATGGAGTTTTTGTATTGGTATCAAGATCAGGATTGATTTATATGTGGTCTAAGTTTGAGTATGATCAAAGATGTGGTGACACTCATGGGTATATTATGGTGGTAAATGTGGAATGTTGACGATTCATCCATGAAATTTCATTGGGTGTTTGGATGGGACTTCAATATTGGTGTGTTGATGATTTTATGATGCCTTTGTGGAGTTAATGAATTATGAATTAGTGATTTGATTTTATTTCAGTGTGTATGGACATACATTTTTGGGAAAGGTCATCCAGAGGAGGAATGACCAGTATTTCATGAAAAAAATGGTACTTCAATGTGGGTGTTTGGATGATTTCATGATGCCTTAGACGAGTTAATACATCGGGATTGAGTGAGGTGATAGTGTGTTTATGGGTATGGTTAACTATGCTTTGGAAAGGTTAACCAGAGGAGGAACTACCAGTGTTTTATTTGATAATGGCTGTAGTGATTTGGGAATCACATCAATTGTATTGATATACCACTAAAGCTATGTTTTTGGTCGGTGATTTTTATGGTGGGAATAACCTAGGTTTTCAATCAAACATTATGTGTATATTATTATATTAGGCTGAAAGATAAGATTTTTGATGTATTGGTGGATGATTATTTAATATCTAATGGTAGATGGGTGTGGTGGAGAACTATCTCTATTTTGGTGATGGTGGTTAGACGATAACTCGAATTTTGTTGAATTGAGAACTTTTGGGTTTGTAGTGGCTCATTGGAATATATTTTAGTACTGTAGGAAATAATGGAATGAATTAGTGGTTAATATTAGACTAAGGTGGAATAGGATTGAAAACTATGACTTCTTGATGATGATAATTGTACGATGGGTAGTTTATATTGACATGAGTTGTAACATGTTATCAAATTCGGATAAAATTTTATTTTTTAGTCATTATGATGTAGATTATTAGATAAATAGGAATATTATTGGAATTTATAGGGTTATATAACATCAAATAGATTTTCTCATATGTGTGTTGGGGTTAGATGAGTGTTTTCAGTGCTTAGGTGGACATTAGAGCATGGTCGGGGTAGCCCTGCATATGAAATTTTTCTATAAGTGGATAGCTATACAATAGTAATGTGGGTCACATCATAGAAGATTCAAATAGGGGATACAAATTATTGATTTATATGGTTTAGTAACATGGTGGGAATTATACATAGGAATTTTCACTATGGGAAATATGGAGAGGGAAATGATAGTTTTGGAGGCTATTGAACAATGGAAAATGGTGAAGGAAATTTCACCATGCAGTAGAGACTGGTTATGGAGGGGTGACTACGGGTGTGGCACCAAATACTTAAAGAAGGAATCGATAATAAGGTGATCAAGGTTCATGGGGATTTTTTTATGAATATGGAGGAAAAATTCACATGATAGAGGATATTGTGATTGTAGAATACTTAGAGAGATTTCTCCTTATTCTGGTGCAGACCACAAAGGGTTCTAGGAATAGTGGAACCACATCCCATTTTATAGGACCAACATCATAATAAGGACCTTTCATTTTTTATTTAACAAGGGTAAACATGTAGTATTATGGTCAACCCTCTCATGTTTTAGAGGACCAGGGGAATCGAGTGGATGCTATTTCGATAGACTATCACCCACCCAATTGTCCTTCAATTATTCATGAAATATTGTGTTTTACAGGGATTTATTTTACAATTTTTGGTGGATTATTCCCTCCTATTATCGTCATTCATCTTATTTTTATTACATGTTATTTCATTATGATTTTATTTAGGGTATTATTTATAATTTCCATTGGAGTATAGTGGAAATAGTCACGATTTGTGGGTCTTTAATGTTTAACATATTGAGGATTTCCTAAGACTATTAACACATTGTGGTTCAAATCATTCAATTTATGTAATGTCACTTAGTGATTTTTTATTGGTTTTCATTTTCTTACATTAAATTGGAATTTATTAAGTCTTAAATGATTGTTATTTTGTTTATTTGTGTATCGAGTGCATATCACAGGATATTGGCTTGACATTTATTGTGTTTTTAGCTTGAACATTCCATATGATGAGTTTTATTTGATTCAACGATTTTTTATAACATTAAATAATTAATTATAATTGTTATAATTATTTTTTTTTTCAATTTTATTGAATTAGATTGAATTTGTATAGGTTATATGATATTGTATGAGGTTTGGAAGAGCATAGGAAATGGTTTCTATGCTTAGATTAATGGGAATAACTCTATATAAGGTAGGTATTCCTTGACTCCCCTTAAGTATATTAATTTTTTGTATGTGATGTGAAGTTTTGTTACAATGCGTGGTATACCTCAAATTTTAAAATAAATAACTTCTTTAAATTTAACTATTTGAGAAACATTTCACAGGCCATGATGGACCCTTCAACAATTGGTGATGCCTCAACCATATATAAAAAAGTGAATGCAAATAAAGGTGTATAGATTGAAACATGGACCCTTGAGAAGTATTATATAAAATCAATAAATAAATATAGTGGAATAATGTTTGGAGTTTCTATGAGCCTCCTTGAAATTTATAATGTCCTATATTTATGTTATAAAATGTAGAAAAACTCAATGAATATGTCTCAAAGGGTCAGTGGTGTCGATTAGTATGTTAGAGGAATAAAGTATTCCTTGGAGATAGAATGAGTTAGTTTTGGTCTAGAAAAGGTTAGTGGACTATTTGTGGAATTAATTAGATGCTTATTCATTATGGTGATCGGTGAGATAGTCGTACGTATGAAACGTAATTGAAAAACCCACTTAAGGATTAGACTCTAGGTAAGTTACATGATATCAATATACCATCTACGGATAAATATGGGTTGAAGGAGAATATTTATATAGGTGCATGGTCAATGAGATATTCTAAGGGATATGGGGAATGAGACCTAGGTAAGAGTCATGGGGTGGATAAGACAACTTTTAATGGGATTACTACGATATTGAGTACAAGATAGCTTAGGATAGTCCCAAATAAAAATGACTGAGTTGTGATGCAATGTTAGATGAGGATATGGAGTAAACCGTTGAGTCTAGGATTTGGTAAGAACCAATGGATTATATTAAAATAATGGGGATGTTTCATATATCTTGTTCAAATGAACATAGGCTAAGGTGGGTCTAAAAGACTCATGTAGATTCCCATGTGAGTGGGGTGGGGATCCTGACAAATTTTGGAATGATGTGCTTATGCGAATGATATGAGATTAGGAAAGCAGATATATGGGATATAAATAATTCCTTGAGATATGAGAATATGTTTAAGTTACTAGCACTATCGACATCTATTAATGAGATTATGTAGTGGGTTGTAATTCCCAATTATGTGTATGTTATGTGATTGTCCGGAGAAACAGTATTCCCCTGTGGTGTGGGATAAGAGATATGAGATATACCGAGTGTATGTTATTACCCTAAAGTATGATGAATGAGATTCATGTTTGGGATATTCTCCCCATATAATATATGATATTTCTTAACTAGTTTCTCTTCCCCCTGATGTGATATGAGATTGTGGATTGAGTCACTTATCCCCCCTAAGTGTATGAGATGAGATCCATGTGGTTCTTATCTTCCCCCAACGTGATATGAGATTATTAAGTAGGCCAATAATTACCTTGAGTGTATGATAAGATATCTTGTTGGGGATACTTTCCCCCAAAAAAATTAAATAATATTCTTAGTGAGGATTCTCTACTCTTTAAGTGTTTTGTTTCTATGATCCAAGGCATGTCATTCCCCTTATGTGATTGAATATATTTAATATTGTTTGGAGGGACTCTTTTTATTTCCAGTTTTATATTTATGGGATGATCAAATTATGTAAATTTCCCCTTGGGTGATTATATATATATATATCTCTCTCTCTCTCTCTCTGTGTGTGTGTGTGATATTAGGGTGGTTGAAATCCCCCTAAATTGGTATATGTTGTTCTTAGAGACACCCATCATCGACCAATGTATGTATGGCCAATTCGGGGTGTAAACCTATAAAAAAAGGATCAGTGGTATTTATTTAATTACATTCTTGTGTTTACTTATTTTCTAAGCATATCACATATTCATACACTACATCACAATTTGTAACGATATAACCTAAAATACATATATATTCTATAACATGTGTAACACACTACACAAGATATAAACCACTACATATTTATAGTAAATTATTAATAAATCTATAACAAACACTAGGATGGTAAACCCTAAATAGTTGTTAGCTTTAGAATGTAGGTAATTAATATGATTTAATAATGAAACGGTTATTTTCAATAAAAGAAATTTTCTTTACATTATATATTTTTGATTTAAAAAATATAAATTTAAAATTTTATAAGTTAAAAATGATAATGAATTTTTTTTTGAATTAATCATAATAAAAATATCTTATGATGATTTTTTTGGGATTTGTTGGAAGTAATTAATTTTCAAGAGAATTATAATATACTAACTTTATTAATGTTGTCACTTTTATGAAAATATTTTATTATATTAATGAAATTGATGTTTTGAAAAAATACATATATAAAATTATATATTATAAATTTGAAGAAATCATTATAAAATACTTTTTTTAATTTATAAACCCATGCTCAACAATTTGAAATTTTATATACCATTTTAATAAAATTTGTTTTTTTATTGTTTTTTTAATTCATCAGAACGTGATGAAATGATGTTTTTAATTTATTTTGTTGTAAAATAAATACAATTTGAATGGTAATAATTATTTTAAATCTATTATAATCAAGGAAATTTATTATTATATAATAATCAAATATATTCTTTTTCAAAAAAATAATCTTTTTCCAAAAAAAATGGGGTTTTACCTGCTACATGCCTAAATACAAAGATTAATTTCCCAAAACATAGAATGTTAATTTGATAATGTTCCTATTATATTTGATATAATAATTTTTATACTATTTAAGACTTAAAATTTCATTTTTTATATATAAAATTTATATTATTTGGATTTATGCAAATTATCATGATAATGGTGAAACAATAATATAAAAATTATTATTATTTTAATATCAATTAATTAATATGAAATAAAATAAATTGAAATAATATAAGTATTAAATTTAATATTATGTGTGAACTCAATAATAGAAATATTAATTACCATTCATTTGGTAATAAATAATAAATAATATTAAGATTATATAATGGCAAAAATGCCATTTTTCAACTAAAATAGTTTTTCTACACATTTAGTGTTTTCATATAAAAGATAATTTTATACAATTTTATAATTTTATTGTATTTAAATGATAAGAAATTTATATTCATAACAGACAATTTTTTTCTATGGATTGAAATATATTCTTATAAAAAATTACTTAGTTAAAAACTAGTTTACTAGTTTATAAATAAAAGAGTACAATGTAAAAACATAGAGGTAAAAGACATATAAATGGTAAAAATAAAATTTGGAAGACCTTAATAATTCAATATCAACCCATATACACCCCAAATTCAAATATTTTAAACCTTTGGATCAATTCACCTTGGAATAGTGTCATGGTATTATTTCATATAGTAAATGGTGTTTCTAAAAGTTCCCCTTTCCTCTATGATAAAAGGGGGTCACTCACACCCTTTTAAAAACACACCTACCATTAAAAATTTACTTAAAATACATCCAAAATACGCACTCTTATAATTACCTCACGCTTTATAAATCCCATGGTCACGCTATTTTATTCAAATACCTTTAATTCCAATGAGTTTTTAAAGGAAATATCAAGTCTCCAACATAAATATTATGTCCTTTTTATGTTATTTATCCTTAATATTCCTATTGAAAAAATATAATATCCATAAAATATAATTAATTAATTATAATTATTATAATAAACATTTATCATATTTTTTTAATAACCCTTATTTACTACTCCCCACCGACTAAGAAAAAAATTCTCGTTAGTGCGTTGAACGGACTACAACATCTACAAAGCTAAAATTTTCAAATTTCTTCATTAATATTGAGGTATGATAAAAAGGAATTAATGAATGAAAAAATATGATATATAAAATATTACCATGATTATGAAATTTCTAATTATCACTTACATTCTTTCCCTATCATTAATTTAGAAACAAAAACCTTAATTACTCATATGTGCAAACTGTCGTCTCCACGAGTAATGAGTTTCATTTGTTACCACCAACCATCATGTTTGGATTTAAAAGTATATTTAATATATAAAAATTATTTCAATTAAAATATTAATGTTTTGAATATTATGAAACTATTTTAAAATTCTTCCTACCATGGTCACATACATAATGAGTACAAAGAAATTTGACGAACAACCTCAAGAAAAACACACAAGCAAGAAAAATATATTGTAAATGAATAATGTATGAGGGATAAATTAACATGTAATATGAAATATATAAAAAGAAGGTTCTTATGTATATATTTAATTAACTTAATTATATTTTTTGAGAAGTTAGGGGCAAGTGAAATAAACTTTCAGACATGGGTAAACGTTTTATCTCAAAACACCCATCCTTGAGACACATGTTTTTTATGCACATAATTTATTTTAAATGCTGTGTATATTGAAAATTGGATATATATAATATCAATAATTAGAATTATTCATGGGTTTTTTACATAAAATTTTTGATTTGTTTCTTTCAAGGAGTTTTTTTAATGTTCTTTATTCTGTAATAGTTTTTCATCTATATTCCTCATCTTTGAGACATGTTTCAATATTATTCACCAATTGTTTTTTATAGTGTATATAATAACCAAGAATTAAATTTGAAATAATCCATTAATTTATTCATGATATTTATTGGGCCATATAAATTTCAATAATCCAATGATTATTTATTTAAAATTTATCAATTCTATAATGGTTTTTTTCATCCCAAACTACTTTCTTTGATAGATTTTTGTCTTATATTAGTTATTTTCATTTAAATGGTGTAAAAATAACTATTTTTCATATTTTATGCATTAATATATTATTTTTAATTATATTTAATGGTCTATTTAAATTTATACCTCTAATTGGATTTTGAATCAAAATCTACAAATGGTGTATATGGTTATCGAGACCCAAATCATTTCCTTAGGTATTAATCATTGTTCTATGACTATAATATATCAAAATTGATCCGTTATAAACTATTAGGATATTAGTTTTTCAGAAAACCATATTTTATAAGGAAATAATGTTTCACACAAAATTCTTTTCCCATCATGATTCTATTTCATTGTGAAAATGTATTTAGTTCAAGAATAATTCTCATTTCATTAAATGTATTTTTCTTCCATATCCTTGTTTTTACTTCACAATAATAATCTCTGTTCCCTAGGGGAAACTCTAGATGTCCTCATATTTGGTAAATAATTTCCCCCATTATTCATTTAAAAAAAATTTCATTTTCATTTTTTAACATTGCGGGGTTTTAATAAGGTTATATTAAAATGTTTCGAACTGTTTTCAATCACATAACAAAAAAATAATTTATCATACACACCATATTATCATTATATAAACATTATATCATTTCTAGTGTCTCATTATTAAATATTATTTTTGAAATAAATGCTTTTCAAATTATTTCCAATTTCCCGTTTTGAAAAATTTATTTTTTTCTCATGTATCCACTATAAAATATTTTTTAAGAGTAAAAGTTTTCAAAAAAAATTCACTTATTATTTTTGAAATCTTTATGTATCTTCAATGATATTTTATTTGTAAATATTTATAATAATTTTTTTAAAATTCTTATATTTCTCTTAATCCATGAATTATGACATCTATATTAGGCTTGGAAACTCAATCTCCGTTCATTGAGATATGAAACTTCTTTTTTGAACTTATTTTTTCCACAAAATTTCCTTATAGAAGATGATATTTTTTTTACTTATAAGTAAAAAAGCGTTTTTGAACCAATTCAATTCCCATGAATTTTTTTATTTTATTATTCTATATAAAAAGATACTTTTTCTTAAAAGAGACTCATAACAATACGTTTTTCAACGACGAATACAAAATGTTTTTGAAGAACCTCTTTTCTTGAATCAGTTTTATTTAACTCCCAAAATAAGACCTTTGTGTAATAGAGTTATGTTTCTTGTTAACCTTTTATTATTCTTTCCCTATTTTGGGTGATCAGGTTTTTAGTATAAATATATTTAATTAACGATGTTTTTGGATGTTTTATGAAACCCAATTTATTTAGATGTGTTATTTATATAATGATTTAGAAATGTAATGAAACCCATATTATTTATATTGGTTTTTTTGATTTGATTATTTTTTTAAGTGGAAGATAAATATATAGATTATTATATGGGTGAGAACTATATAACTCTCCAACATATTAGGTAAATGAATATATATTAGGAGATATAAATTTTATGTGAATATATTAGCAAGTAGCTAGGTCTACAAGGGGTGAGTGTGATGGTGTTATGATCTACTCAGAATTTAACATGTCAACAAGTTAGAATATAACTAGGTTAACAAAGGGTGAGTGTGATAGCATTATGTTGTTCTCATAATTTTACATGTGAACATGTTAGTGGGTATAATAGTTCATAAATGGTGGGTGTGATGGCATTTAGTTATATGCATAATTCTATGAGTAAATATATTGGTGGGTAGTAAAGATAAAATAGATAACAAAATGTTATGTTTATTATTTTTCAAGTTTCTTTCCTACATTCATGGATCCTATTATAGGATTCTTATTTTATTTTCTCATGCCATGGTAAAATTCCCGTCACTTGAGATATTATTCCCATCTTTCATTCTAATAGTTAAAACTTATTTTTTAATTTTTTTTTAAATTAGATTCTTTTCATTATTTGTGATTTGAAAATGTATATGATCTAACCATTATATCCTTTATTAAATTACCCCTTAACAAGATTTTGAGCTCAAATCCTTCTTATATTTTCATTCATTAGGATATGAAGTTGATTATATCATGTAAAATATATAGTAATTGTTCTATGAGATCACAATTATATATAAATGTTCCCAAGTATGTAAAAATATGAATATTATGTTGTTAATCCATAAGACATTAAACCTTTCATTATTTGGGTTGTGTGATTCATTGTATGACATATTATTTAAATAGTGATATTAATTTAATATTTATATCTTGTTTTGTTTGGTATTCTTAAATATTTATGTTAGGGACTCCATTGGTGGTGGCATGCTAGGTTTTACTCACACATTTCTTGAGAAACAATGAATCCTAGGTACCATATCAATTCATATTGTTCCCATGTTTCGTTGGGTAGGGGACCATTATTATTTGATCAGGCTGGAGCAACATGATAGATATTTGGAAACTATGATGATGGGAGGCTGTAATATTATAGTAAACCACCTATTATTTTATTCACTTATTCTTTATTTATATATAATAGTCATAAGGAGAGATCAATTGATGATCGGTTGTATGGATAAAAAATCATTTGTTATAACATGATATTTTTTATTGGTGTTTGTATACTGTGATTATCATTGTGGATTTTTTTAAATATTTTTACTATTATTTTACTCTGATATGATGGTATAGTCTCCCAATGGTAACATCGTATACCCGCATAACTAGTCAGAAACATTTAACATATGTGTAGGTGTGTTTAAATTCAATATTCTATCTAATCAATTTACTATGTGGTGAAATAGGTTGGGGTGTTACAAATTGGTATCAGAGAATCTCTTTCTTTCCATTCTATTTAGGATTTGGTGGATTGGGAGTAGGAATCTATCATATCTATTATAGACCTAAAAGTAGTGTTTTGTCAAAATATTTTTGATGGAATGTGCAGATTACCAAGGATATGGGATTATATTTCTTGGTTTTTTTAATTGGAGTTTACATATTTATTCATGTATGTCTTTTATATTGATTTTATATTGGGGTAGTATCATTTGGATCGTAGAAGAAGGTGGAATACATACATACATCATAGATGGCATGTAAAATTCACATAACATCCATGTTCTTAGGTGAGTTTGATATCACTATAATATATCATGATTTAAAAATAAGGACATTATGTTCGATACCGTGTATGACACACAACCTTGAGATTGAACAAGTAATAAAATATTATTATTTAAATATGATCATTATATGTTTTCCATTAAATTGAATAACTTTAAAATGATTAAAATTTATTTTCAAATATATATGAATATTAATTACATTAGAATTTATTAATTAATTATTAATAAATATGTATAAACATTTTAGTAAAACTATTTTATTATTTTAAGGTATTTCTCCATTAAAGATGTTTTCTCATTTCTATTTGTGAGTGAATACTATAATTAATTTCTGGAAATTTTGAAAAATATATATGACAAAATAAATATCATTTTTGAAATAATAATATCAAAAGTATCATATGATAGATTATTCTATATTTTTCTGAAAGAATTTATTTTTCAATGAATAGTGGAAAATATTAATTTTTTTACAAAATCTAACATTGTTTTTAATTATTTCCAAAGTAAAATTCTATTTTTGATTAGTATTAAAAAATAATTGGTTTATTTTAATTAAAAATTAAAAATATATTATTTGGAATGACTTTTAAAATATAATTTAGTCAGAAAAATTTTATACTTAAAAAATAATTTAAAAAAAAATATTTGTCATCGTGTTTTGTCAGATAGACATTCAATTAAATTATAAAAATTTATGATTTACATTTTTAGAGAATGGTTTTATATTTTTAATAATTTAGTTCAAATTTATTAAGTAGGTATAATTTATTTTTGTTTAGTGTTAATATTAACAATAGAATGTTTTTTTACCACATTTAATGGTAAATATGGTATGTAAATAAAAATAAAAAATGATAAGGACTATAAAATGACAAAAAAACATCCCTTAATTTTATTTTATGATTCCATTTCATCGATACGTATATATTATTCGGTTATATAGAATTATATATCGATTTTTATGAGATTATGACCTTTATAAAATTTTATTGAATGAAAAGTGAAAAATGGAACCCTTGTATTCTTAAGTATAATATTTTTAACATAGATATTATAATAGGATATATTCATTTATAAATTTTATTTTTAAATAAAAAATATTTACACTAATCATAGTAATTTATTTTTAATTTTTAGTGAAGAAATAATTATCTAAAAAATTTCTACATCGCAGATGAAGTAAGTTTTTAATTAATGGAAAAAATATAAATGATGTTAAAAATATTTAAAGGAATATAATTTGACCAAAATAATGTTATCAAGAAAATTTATAAACCTAAATTACTTGTTATTTATATAATAAAATATATTTTTTGAATTTTATATCTTTTCATAATGTTATTAAAATCAATGTAAGGAATAATTCAAAAAATGAAGTTAATAATATTTTATAGTAAATTATATTTTATTAATTGATATAAAAATCTTAAAAATGGTATATTTTAAAAAATTACTATGATATGCTTTATAATATAAACTATTTTCCATTTATGTGATGTGTTATTTTTTATAGTAATTATCATGACCCTCAAAGTCCCTTGATTTGAGGGAAAGTGTAAAATGGGTTAACATGTGGTTAAATCCAAAATATAAGGCTGAAAACATTTTAAAATAGTTCTATTTTTTATGTTATGATATGATTTAGACCTCTAATCAGCCTATATTATAAACAAATTATTATTTATCCATTTTAAATATATTTTTTACATTAGTTTAATAATTAGAGGAATTCCAAAAGTTCCCCTTCCCTATATTTTAAACATAGAACATCTTTTTTTCATTAATTAACACTTAAAAACCAATTTGGATTGGAAAATATCTACCAAAATCCATTAATTTAATCCATACACTCATTATAGAGGTATTGTTTGTGTTAGAAAACAAATCTTATTGAGATTATGGTTTCAATAATGTGATATTTTCAAAATAAGAGGTAAAGTTTTTAACAGCTTGATATAGTTTTATTTCTTCTTCAACCACATAATAATATTTTTCAGCCATGATAAAATAATAAAAAAAGTATACTGAAAAAAATTATATTTTATTATGAAAATATAATTACCTATATCAATTACCATCTTCCATTAAACGGGAGAGGAATTCATCGTTTGTGTGTAATACAGACTACCACCTCATTAACCGATGTAATTTTTTTTCCATCACCATATCTAAATACCAGTTATAATGATGGAATTAATTTTTATATATGACATTAATTAAGTAATTTTTATTATTTAAAGATAACAAATCACATATTTTTTTACCCTTACATTCACTGAAAAAGGATAGCATCGTTAATGCCTATGTGTTGACCACCACCATTACAAAGCGATGTGATTATTTTTTTATCACCACATCACATAGATTATATATATAAGTATATATAAATTAGTAATATTATATTTAGGATATTATTATCATTATAGACTACTAAAATAATACTTACCTTTTTTCTATAATGATTGTTAATATGTGAAAAGTTTCTCATTAATGCATACGAACAACCTTCTCCATGATTGTAACATTGTTCATTTTTCATAACCATAATTATTTATTGGGTTAAAAGTAATTATTAATATAAAAAATGATAATTATTTCATTATTATTAATATGTAGATGGTGCAATAATGACCTCTTTGACCATAATCAACCTACCGAAGTCATTTCTAACATATGAGATAAACATCATCAAAACGACTAACATGAATTCAATTGAATAAGTAAATTTATATAACATGGCATTAAATGAAATTAAAGAATGAAGAACATGAAAAAGTTTCATAATAAAGTATAAAATTAAATTACATTTGTTACTCAGGAATATTAACAATGTACATGGAGAGTCATACTCAAGGTAAGGGACATTATTTTAAAAACAATATTTTAAATATTCCCTAAAAATATAATTTTCTTCTATATTCATATTTTTTAAAATAATTAAAAACAAGTTTTTACTATTATAAAATTATTTTAAAAGACATATTTTCCCATGTTATAATATTTATGAAATGATTTATAAGGAATATTATTTTCATTTTCCAACCAATACACATTATGAACTTTATGAGCATAATATGAAAGGAATGTTTTTATCTTATACAAAATGATCAAAATTTTCCCTCATCAGGAATAATATTTACATTAAATATTAAATTAAAATTTAATATTTTTATTTTAAAAGAAAATATTTTCCATTTTAATTGTGCATTTAAAAAAATTATTTCAAAATTGAAAGGTTATTTTCATCAAGAATATTTTGTGAATATGACGATGAAAATGAAAGAATTAATGTTTTACGGTTTTTAGGAATTTCAATAATGATATGAGGGTCCCTTCTAAACCATGTATGGGTTGTAAAATTACTAACCAATTATGGGAGGTTTTGTGATAAACCAAGTAAGGGAGGGTGTGTGATATCTCTACAATTCATTTGGTATGGAGATTAATCGTATGGTCATTTCATTTGTAAGAGTGACTATAATATTGATATAAAAATTATTACCAAAGTAATATATATGTTTTTTCTATTATTTATATGAGTTTTTAATTTATTATTATGATTTATCTAGGTTAGATAATAATCTTTTGTTTAATGGAATGCATATGCTACTTTTAAGTGGTGAAATGTATAATTTTTTTAAAAATGTTATTTAGAGTTTTTGATGTTTTCAAAGAAACCATTATGTGTTATATTTTTAAATTAATATTTCTTATGAATTGTTATATGTATATAGTAGGTATGATAAGGTGATTTCATGGGTAATAAAAGGTTTATTTTGTGAAAATTTATTATATTGAAAATGGTAATTTTTATAATTACTGAAGGACTAACAATTTATTTATTTATTTTCATGTACCTTACTATTGTTTTTATGAGCATCCCACATTTTTAAATATATTTTAATTGTATAATTATGGATAAGAAAAAATAGGATTGAAGTTTAAAATCATATATATTTCTAATAAAAATGTTTTATTTTAAAATATTTATGTTACAGGAAAAATGGATATTGAGTAGAAGTGTTCACCTCGTAATTTATAATTTTTTTACGTAAGAGTTATGAACTAATTTTTTAAACCCCTAATCAATAGAGGAAAATTTAGAAAATAACTTATTTTATAGTTTAATATTAGTATCATATGTAATATTTAAATTCAGGTCTTTACAGTTATTATATGAGCAGGGTTTTGACATCTTTGGAGATTATGATATTTTCATGTGAGGAATTCTTAAGAGTTATGGATACCATCATGGGTTTATAAATATACATTTTTTATAAGTTAAAATTCATAGAAACCCCTTTTTTGGTTTTATGTGACGGTTTTTGTATTGATTAATGATATTTTTAGAGATTAAATTTAGAAGGGCAATGAAATCAGGTATAAAATATTTGAAGGTTAAAGCATTATATAGTTTCCAAGGGTATTATCTTTATATGGAATATTTTAATTTTAAAATTAAATAATTCTTTTGATGTATTAATTATGTTAATTTCTACATATTAATGGTCATTAATCAAGTTATATGGAAAGTATCTTACACAACTTTTTTATCACTTCTAATTGATTTAATCATCACTATAATGGAAAAAAGATTGTTAAAATTATTTTGAAGGATCATTTAAACATGTGAATCACCTACAAGAAACTATTTGATCTACCTACCAACTTTTGACTTGTACCAAATTTCTATGGATCATGGTAAGTATTTATATAATTTTAAAATCTCAATTTATCCATCTCGTTCGGCAAGGGAAATTACATCGAGGACATGAATAATTTTTTCTCAGAGATATAGAATTCAGGATACAAGATAAAATGGATATCAACATCATAAAATAAGATATTGACAACAGGATGTAAGGTATGGATTATTTTCATATCATTTCAATATAAATTATGATTGATTTTATATTGAAACATCAAAAGGTTATATTTCATATATTGATATATAAGAATAAAGTATTAATAAAAAGGACTGAGAAGCATAATTTATGGATTTTGAATAATGTCGAATGATTATGAATTGTACATATTAGGGATTCCAGAGTGATGATATAAAGGTATATTTAAGGTTGATCATATGAATAAAATCCTTAATAAACTTTTTATGATGATATCACTTTGGGATAATTTTATTGAGTTTTGATAGATTTTTGAGGTATATGCAAACCTTAAGATTCCAATGTGACGAATTATTTGAGGAAGAATTCTATTTTAATTTAGTGGCTTTTTTAATTGGTATGGATAATATTTAGGGTTTATATCAGCTATGATTTTGAGATAATTATGGGTAATTAAATTTTTTTGTATGTAATAAAAGAGTTGTAAAATATCATTTAAGGTTAAAATGTTTTAAATACTGAATATATTAATGTTATTCTTGAGAATGTTTATCACATTTCTATGAAACATACCAGGTTTTTATTGATATAGTTTAAGAAAATGGATAACTCAATTCCTGGATGAAAACCTGTCACATCCTATAAGGCCAAAATGATTGAACCCACAACTAATGGGCGATAAAGATGCTTCAGTTTCCATTGGTGTACGTGATGTTATGGTTAGTATGAAATTGGTTTTCTTTTGTTAAATTATCTTATACATAAATTTTATGTTCATTTTGTGAACATATGTTTTATTGCATAGATAACCATGAGATTGAAATTGACATGGGGATTTAATTATTAATGTTATTTCAGAAATCATTCATTATTCTGTGAACCTTAAATGATTATGTTCAATAAAATATTTTTGGATTTTTTTGTGGAATAACAGTTGAACTATATATTGGAATAATATATTATTTTAATGTGGATTTATAACTATTGAGTTTATTTATGGAAATTATTATAAAAAATTTGAGATTATGATATTAGGGAAATTACATTTTTGGTATGAGACATTAAGCGTGATTGGTGTTATTTAAAGATAAATGTTATATTAATATTTGAAGACTATGTGATAAAATATATCCAATTTTTAGGTTACAATATTATTGTATAATATTTTGTGAAATTAGTAGGATATTTATTTATTGAATTTCCTATTTAAACTTTTGGTATTGCTGTTGAATTTTGGAAATAAAATTAGTTTTCTTGGTATGAAGGTTTATTAATTTTGTGAATTATCTTACATTTTCCTAAACATTTGGTTTTGGTTAATATCTAAAGATATCAATAATAACATGTTAAAGTTTTTTGGATTATTTTATCAAATATAGTTTAATTCTTGTTATTTATTCCTAAATAATCATCTTGAATATTCATCATTTGGTTAAAATATATAAGTTTGTTATGTAAATTGTTTTAATGATGAAATTAATTTTAACACGTATTCACATTTAATTATATTACTAGTATAGTTAGTAAAATAATACCTCAATTTTAATATATTATTTTGAAAAAAAATTATCCATTTTCATTAATTACTATAAAATTAATGCACTTTTAACCCATCATAGATTTGTGGTTTTTTAATGGTTAAATTTATACTGACCATGTTCTATATCACTCTATATTATTCCTTGTGTGTTGGTTTTATCTTCCATATCCATTTTTAACTTAGAAATAATGTTTTCCTCCCTAAAAACTAAGAATTCTGTGTTTCAAGATTACCTTAGTTATTCTTTTTCTCTCTTATTAAGATGATGTTTTACTCATCCTTTTTACGATGTGGGATTTAAACGAAGGTATTTTACGAATTCATACCACATGTTGTCTAAATCAAGTCAAATTTTTGGGGAAATGATTTATTAAGGAGGTGAGGGGATGTAATATCCCAATATTTTAAAATAAGAACACTATCTTCAAAAGTGTGTATGACATTCCATACTAAGAATAATATAAACATGAAATATTATTATTTAAAAATGACTGATATAACCTAGCTATCAAATTAGAGGGTATGGATATGATTAACTATTTTTTTAATATTTAAATATTATAATAAATAAAAATTTATTAATTAATTATTAGTAAATATGGCCATGAACTTTAGCAAAATCATTTTTTTCTTTAAAGTTGTGTTTTTTAAAAAAATGCTTTCTCATTTGTATTTGTGAGAGAATAATAAAAATAATTTCTTTATCTTTTAGAAATTATTTTTGATAAAATTATTATTATTTTATGTACGAATATAAAAACTATAATAAGGTGAATTATTTATATTTTTTATAAAAATATTGAATTTTCGATGAATAGTGAAACATAATAATTTTTCATGAAAATTTTAGTCCCTTTCAGTTATTTATATGTTAAAATTCTTGTATGATTATTTTTTAAAATATATATAGTTTTCTTGAATAAAAAAATATAATTAAATAGTTTTTTTCATTAATTTTGAACTTGAATTTAGTAGAAAAACATTTTGTACTTATTTTTTTTTTCAGGATTTGTTTTCTCTTCATGTATTTTCATTTTAATTTTAAATAAACTATACCACTTATATGTTTAAAATTTATAAAAATGGATTCTATATTATTAATTTGGGGTGTAAAAATTTTGTAAATAATTTCCTTTTTTCAATATAAGAACTAACCTTTTAATTTTTGTTACCATGATTAAATGAAAATTGAGTAATTATTGTTGCTTATAGAATGATATGAACTTTAAAATGACCAATAAGAATAGTTTAATTTTATTTTATGAGTCCATTTAATCCATAATCATCCAATATTTTGTAATATGGTATTATTGTTCTATTTATATGAGGTTATAACCATTATAAGATTTTATTGAAAGAATAGTAAAAAATGTCACATTATTTTTTCAGTGAAATTTATTTCACATGGATGTTATATAGGATATATTAAGTAATAAATAGTATTTTGAAATAAAAAATATTTATAATCATCATTATAATATACTTTTAATTTTAAAAAAATAATTACCATAAAATTTACATGACTCTAAGGGAGTAATTATTCAATTAAGGGAATACTAAAATATAAGATATTAAACATATTACAAGTTATATAATTTGAGAAAAATAATATTATCCAATAATTATATAGCTAAAAATTTCTTGTCAAAGATGTATTAAAATATATATTTTTAATTTCACTTATGATGATTTTAATAAAATCAATGTAGTGAATAGTTCAAAAAAAAATTCAATAATGATGTTATATGATAAATAATATTTTACTAAATAATATATAAATCCTAAAAATATTATATTCATCCACATTACTCGTATATGGTTAAAAATATCAACTATTTTCCATTTATGGGCAGTTTGTTCTATATTTAATAATTATAATGACCCTCAAAGAGTAAAAAGCTATATTGTCACGGTAAGTGTAAAAGGGTTTAACATGGAGTTAAAACCAAAAGATAATGGTGAAAACATATACAAAACATTTAAAACTATTAATATATTGGACTATTTTTACCCATACTCATATTATAATATTAATTAATTATTTGGGATCCATTTTTAATAAAAAATTAATTTACATTCATTTAATATTTTGTAGAATCCATGAGTGCCCCTTCCCTCTCTTATCAAAATAACACCACTTATTCTCATTACATAAAATATAAAAAACATTTTATCATCTAATACATACCTAAATTCCTAACAGAACTCCTCCCATAATTCTAGAGGTATTTTTAGGAATAATACCAATCTTATAGAGCATAAGGGGTCAAGAAAATGTTATTTTCCAAATAAGAGTTATATTTTTTGACCACATGTTTTAGTTTTATCTCTTCTTCCAACTCATTAAAATATTCATCAACCAAGAAAAAATAATAACACGATTATAATCCATATCATGATATATATATTTTTTTAATATTACATATATCCATCTCCAACATAAATCAAATTGGAGAAGAATTCAACATTTATGTGTACGATGGATTACCCCTCGTGAACCGATGTAATTCATTTTCTATAAAAATATCTCAAGACTAGTTATAATGATGTAATTAATGTTTGTATATAATATTAATGAAATATTTACCACTCTATAAAGATAATATAATATATATTTTCTTACCTTTACATTCATTGAGAAAATGATAACTGTAATCATGCATACGTGTGGACTACCACCTCCACGAAGCAATGTGATTCGTTTTTCATCACCACATTAGACGAATGATATATATATATATATGTATAATTAATAGAATAATGAGAAATTTAGAACATTAAGATAGTTCTTTAAAGGTAAAATTATACTTATCTTTTTTATATATTGATCTTGAAAAAATGGAAATGTTACTCATGCGTACATACGGACTACCATCTCCATGACAGTAATATAGTTCATTTTTCACCACCATATTTCATGATTGGTTTTATAATAATTATTTATGAATATAAATTATAATTATTTCATGATTATTATTTTTTATATGGTGTAATAATGACCTCTTTTACCATTGTCATACTAGAAAATTCGTTTCTAACAAATGTTCCAAATACCATCAAAATGTCGGAGGTGAATTTAATTGATTAATTAATTTTATATTATAAGGTATTAAATGAAATAAGGTAATGATGAAATTAAAAATGGTTTTAATGGAATTATAAAATTAACATATGATAATTATTTAGTAACATAAAAAATTTACATGATGAGTCAGACTCATGGTAAGAGAATTTATTTTAAATGTCATATATCAATGATTCCATTAATACCCTATATTTCTTACAGATCCATATTTTCAAAAAAGAATTAAAAAATTATTTTACTATTTTAATATTATTATTTCAGTCAATTTTTACCCATGTAATAATTCTTCCAAGACAGTTTGAAAGAAATCATTTTTTTATTTCCCAAATAAGGCACTTTATGACTATTTCAACAAAACTATGAAAGTAATGTTTTTAACCTTTTAAAAAATAAACCGATTTTACTACAATGATGAATAATATTTACCTTAAAGATTAATTTTCAATTTTACAAGTTTCTTTTCAAATAAAATTTTTTTCTTTTTAATTGTTTGGTTTTTTTAATATGTTATTTCAAAATAGAAAGGATATTTTCCTTAAGAGTATTTTCTTATTATAGTAACAAAAATGTATACTTTTATGTATTTTAGTTCTTGGGAATTATGATGATGATAAGTTATTATGTTATAAATCAAGAAAGGTCGGTTATATTTGTAGCCAATTACAAATGATTCAATGATATACCAAAGATGGGAGGGGTCATGATAACCATCCAATAAATTGGGTATGGAAGTTGGCCCTATAATTAATTCCCTTGTAAGAGTTATTATAATATTTATTGATAAATGATGTCCCAAGTAACAAAAATATCTTATCTATTCATTATATAATCTTTAACTGGAGTCTTATAATTTATCAGGGTAATATAATAATATTTTGTTTAATGTAAAGTATATTCTACTTTTAAGGGGTGAAAAGTATAATTTTTTGAAAAAGTTATGAATATTTTTTCATTTTTTGAAACAAAACATTTTATTTTGTATTTTAAATGTATTAATTCTTGTTAATATTTTTATGAAAATATTTGGGCAGAGAATTAGATTTCTTGTGCAATAAAATCATTATTTTTAGACGACTGTATAATTTAAAAAATATAACAATTCTGGGAATAATGGTTTCATTATTTCTTTTTTTATGTCCCTCAATGATATTTTTTTATGATTACAATTTTTAAAATATTTTTCATAGGGTTTAAGGATGGGTAATAGAAACTAAGAATTCATGTTTAAAGAAATAAACATTTTCCATAAAAATAATATAAGTCTTATTTTAAAAATTATATATTGTGGGAAAATGGACACTCATTAGAAGTTTTCACTTTGTTATTTAAGTGTTTCTTATGTAAGAGTTATGATATTATATAATTATCTAAGACTAAAAGATATTTGGGAAATGATAGTTAATTCTAGTTTAAAATCACTAGTCTATGTATTGTTTAAGGTCGTGTCCTTACAATTCCTAAATAACAGAGGATTATAGTATTTAAATTTTCAAAATTGACATATACTGTGTTTTCCTATATAAATTATTATTTTTATTCTATATATTTGAACCATGAAATATTTCATTTGATGAAAATTCATTTGGATCTCATGGAGGGATGTTCCTTGACAATGGATATTAATTTCCTCTATTTAAGTGATGTATAGTGACACTTAATGGGTTGATATAGGGTTCAATTTCATGATGTAAGTTTGGTATAGGTATATTATACCTTGATTATAAATGTATTATAGGTGACTATAATAATACTTCTAGATATATTAGATGGGTTTTGGTATATAAGTGTCAACAACAGCCTATATATTCTTTTCATATATATCTTATTAGTGAAATTCCACATAATTGATCTATATTATTGTTGTTTAATTCATATAAATCATCATATGGTCATTCTTTATATTGTAATAGATGATATTGTGGTATTTGAGGGAATAGTAATATATGTAGATGATGGAAAGGTTTGGTCATTGGAGTGTGTGGTTCACTAGGTATTTGATGGTTGATAAATATATATATGGGGAACCTAGACTAGGTGTAATGAAATGTAATTTTCATTGAGAATGCAGATACTGTAGTGAGGTTTTGCAAAGAAAGGTTGAATTCCATGGGTTTTTTGATTTTAACACTCTCAGTGCATGTGCTTTAGTATTGAGGTCATATTTTTGAGGGTATGATTATAAATCTTCTTTATTATATTAATTTGGATTGTATCACTTAATGAAATAGAGGATCTAGATCCTAAGTGTCTAGATCTAGTATTGATAGTGAATGGTAAGAACATATGGTTTTTAATTGATTAATGAGTCACATGAGATCCTTAAGTTCACCTTCTAATGAGTGATATGACTTAGGTTGTTAGAAATAGGGAATTGTTGGTGATTCTAGAATGATATGAAAAACATACAAGTGGAACATGGTCAATTATCTAAATTTGCAATCATAAACTTAATATTTCCTCACGTAGTGGACTGTGAGTTAGATTGTGCATTATGGTTGTATAAAATCACACACCAATTGGATTTATATGGGACTAAAGAAAATTGTGGGTGAGAACCTATTGGAGGGTTCTCAAAATATTTACTTTAGCAAGAAATAGGGGAGTGAGAGATATCATTAATTTTGGGAAAAGCCTAAATCTATAAGGGAATGTATATGATGGTTATGCAAGGTGTAATTTGGTATGTAGAGGAGTGAGAGGTAATTTGTGGTCTGAGTACTATTTGATTTTATGAGATACTAACGATCACATAGTCCTAGAGTTTCATCCACGATTGTAAGTGTCATATCTATGAATGATGGTGATATATTTAATAAATTAAGGTACCATGGTTTGGTTAACATAGGGGAGTCCCTTAATAGCATTTTTTAAGATGGGTGATCATGGATCCGTAGGAGTGAAAAACACATAATGATGGAACCTAGTGAGTTAGAACATAAGTATTGGGGTAAGAAAAACAATATAGTGAGAATCAAACCACTAACTATTAGAGGTTATGACACTTGTTTTGGATGGAATCTCATTTCTGTTAAAGATGATGTTCTTATTGAGTCATGAATGGGTAGTGACTGATATATTATGTTTTCCATTCTATATTACTAGGATAGACCGATCCAAATGTTAAATTTTTTAATGAACTAGATATGGGTTATCCATACTGAGTGTTTTGGTTTATTATAATGATGATAAAGAAAAACCTTTAGTGGGGATAATCTTATCAGTCATGGATTTACAAACCTAATTTTGGTATGTTTATGGGTGTGATGATATTGTTTGAAAGATTATTGAGATGGAACTTTGTTTTCATTGAGAAGACATACATTATTTTATCTGGTACCTTAGAAAATACAATATTGTTGATTTTAGAGTTTTATAGAGTCTTACTATTGGAATAATTCTCAATATATAATTTGATATGATCCAAGAGTGAGTCAGATTAGTGTTTTGATAGTACTGATGGGTGGAGTGTAATGATGGATGTGTCCAGTTGAGGATTCAATCATAAAATTACACCTATTGTGTGGGTGGGAATTTATTTTGGGTTCCTGAACAATATTTTCCCCTCAAAGAGATAAGGAAATAATACTTGGATATGAGATAGTGTATTATCTTGTATAAATAATAATTTGTAGGAAAATATTTTTATAAGAGTATCGATTGATGATTTACATGAAAATGGGCGCAGTAATGTTGGATATATATTAATCTTGTTAATGGGTCATTAGATTAACTTTATTAAGTAGTTCCTATGGTTGGAAGAACTATGGTCTGAGAGAAGCCTTTTCGATGAGAGTATTATGGAGGGAGAACCATAATCTTTGTAATTGATCAATAGAAGATGCTCCAATGCATTGGGATCGATGGTTTCAATTTATCACTGTATATGTTTTAGAAATGGTGTTCAGTGAGTAGCTCAATTCTTAATGAATTGGGAAAAAATATTTTTATAATGCTGTTTTGAAAGATTTTTTGGGGTTCCATATTATTACATAACAAGTCAGTAGTGAATTTATGACCATGGTCGATATGGACTTACCACCAAAACAATTCAGTTATATGAAGTGTTATGGTGTGGTGTTTGTAACAATCCGTATTATTATGGGTAATAAAATATTGGTTAAATTTTTGTTTTGGGTACCAAATCATATTATTTTTTTGATAATTGGGCCATGTAATAAAAATCAAAGGGTTGGAGTAGACCTATAAGATGTTATTGATGAGGTTAAGGGACCATTTACTATTTTGGGTGGTTGGGTATATGCAGGAGCAAGGACATGGTATCATTGCTATTGAAGTTGTTTTATATGTGGATCACCATACCATGTAATATGAGGTACATGTCAAATAATCTTATGATGGGGAGGTATAAACTCTCATTTCAGAGGTCAAATCATCTTGGTTTGGAACCTGTGATGTTTACCATTGTGAAACCGATAGAGAGAAATTCCCTTTTTAGCTCTTATAGAATTGACAAAATATATATGAAAATTACACTATAATGACAAGCCTAACTTTGGATGGGTAAATGTGGGTGGTTCAACATGACCACATTGGAGGGAGTTTTTCTTTTGTGATGGTGGTGCCTCTAGATTTTCCTTAATGGAAACTGAGAGGGAATAACATTGGTATTTTAAATAGAGATTCTTAGAAAATGGTGAGGGTGATTGCTCACAATCATGAAGTATAATTTAGAGATTTTATATCAATGTGGTAACCTTGAATGATTTATTAGGGTCACTTCATGATTATACACATTCTAGTTAGTTTTAACAGGAGGATATTATTAATTTCATGGCCAAATCACTTGGGTATTATAGGAACCAAGGAATTATGAGGGAATTTTGGTCGTCTCTCCCCACCCCCAATCCTCATAAAATTATACATGGAAAGGGTTATTTTAATTGATAATTTTTATTTATATTTGGTATGTTCTTACTTCCAAATCCCTCCCTTTTCATCATTTTAATATGCACCAATTCATTTGTATTTTTGCTAGGATTTTGTTAATGATTTCCAATAGAGCATAGTAGAAGTCATGCCAAATTATGGGGATTTGACATGTGATGGATTGAGGGTGTAATGAGAGGTTTAATTCATGTAGTTTCATTATATTTCCTTTATGTTACATTACATGGTGGGTTTTTTCAAGGTTCTTTACCATTTAGTGTATTATTGGAACCAGATTGGGTCCCAAATAATGAGGATTCTGTTCATAGTCATATCGAGAGCATGCCACAAAACATTGGAATTTTATTTCATGCCTTTTATATTATTGAACACCTATATGTGATTTTTTATGGTTATTAATTTAAAAAATAAAATTAATAAATAATTATAATAGTATAATAAATTGTTTTTGATGTTGTGCGTATAAGGAGTTCAAGATCGTATGAAATCTTGTACAATGATTGGAAAGGATTTGCTGATGGTGGACAAGATTAGATTAAATGGAATCACTCTATATGAGTTAGGTCCTACTTGAACATAATTTAAAGTAATTCATTTATTATAATAAAATGATATGTTTGTCTCTCCACTATGTCTGATCAACCTTTAATATTAAAATAAATCGTTTCTTTAATTTCCATGAAGTGAAAAAAAATGTCAAGTGCCATGATGGACCCTTGAAAACATAGTGATAATTATACCATTAATGATATATAGATTGTATATAATGGTATAAAATATGACACATGGATCCCAAATGGGAATGAAGTAGATTAAAGAAATTTACCTAGTGTCCTTAGACTCAATATGGCTATGTAAATCTTGGGATATGAACATGAGATTTGGTGATGTCCTGAAAAGAAAAACCACAAAAAAACTATATAAACATGGGGATAATGTGTGTATTATATTGTGAGAGGCATAGGTATTTCCATTGATCTAGAATGAAATTTCTATATCCATGATGGGGTTTTAGGAAAAGTATGAGTAATCATGTGAGGCTTAGTCCAAACAGTGTTAGTTGATATAGTGTACACCTCATGTGTGATGGAAGACACACTGTTAAGGGTATATTTTATTAATTGTGAGTTCTTTTAGTTGGATACACACACTATATATATATGTAAATAAATATAACATTTACTTCATATCTTTGGTTGAGTGATCCCCTGGGGAATATTTTTAAAGAGACGTAGATGAGGGGTCTGTGGATGATTTTATGACTTGGCATGGGACTTCAATGATCCTTAGTTGAAGATATCCTCGTATAATCCTAAGTGAGTGGAACTAATTTTTAATGTGAATTTGGGTGGAAATTTAAATTTTAACCTTTATGATAGGGTCTTTTATGGGCTTATAGGCTGTGATATTGCAGTTGGGCTATTGGATGTGGATTGATGCTAGTGATAAGAGAATAAGGTGGGATTAAAGAATCCAAATGGATGCCTGGTCTTTCATTTCACCGAAGGAATGTTATCAGTCTTCCCAATTGATATTACCCACTCTTAATCTAGTATAGATTATGTGTGGGGTCTATCCATAAGAAACATATGAGTGCATGAATTCAATTACGTTTGGAATTAACTTATTGAAGAATGATCGATTTATAGTGGGATTTTTGTTTTCGAATATGAAAACTGTTTTTATTATTGGAGTAATGATTATTTTTTAAAGGTAAAGAAACCAAAAGTTTTTTATTGTGGTTGATAGAAGAATGAGTGTGTTGGGGCCATGGTGATTCTAGAAGTTATAAGAACTTCTTATTAGGTTTTTTTGTTCATGATAATCCAACACTCTGGGTTTCAATTGTGAAAAGTTTTCCTTGGTCTGGTAAACTATGTTTGGAATTAAAGAAAGTGAATCCCAGGTCCAGTAGTCAGTGTTTCATAGTTCTTTATTTAGATCAATCCATTTGTGCCTTGATAAATACTTTTAATGATCTCAATGGTATTCATCGTCATTCTTCCTTTGACTACCTGAAAATTCTACCCTTGTGCTCGCTCAAAATTTTCATTGATACAAGGAAATTATTGAAGAAGAATAAGAAGAGTTGAATTGAACCAACAGAAACATAATAATTAATCAAATGTACAAAACTCTTTCATCACCCACAACCCCAACACACAGGGTTTTTAGTTACACATAGAAGAAATGGTAACAACAGAACACTTGATACCTGATGTGGTCATCACAAAAACATTGAGGAGAGGTGAATTATTTGGTAAAATGGTGGATTGGTGTAGTAGTGGAATCACAGTAGTGCGGTAGCAGGACAGCGAAACATACATCCATATAATATTGGACAATTACTCCCAAAACCGAAGGCCAATCCCTCTATTTATAGAAAACAAAAGTACATATCGTTTATTGAAAGTACAAATCGTGTGGTTTCGTCAATGGGTTTTTCTCGCAGTTTTTCTCTGGTGGGTGGCTAGATGCACCACCCTTGACTTCCACGGCGTCGACGATCAGTTGGGGAAGGGTACACGGCATGTGGCACCACCTCACATGATGTTTAGTTTCTAGAAAATTCCACCAACTATATCAAGAATCCTATACACAGTGTGAAGGTATGACCCACACAACGTTTTTTATCTGTTCTGGCGACTTGGAGATATACTCATCTGGACAATTCGTGACTATGTCTAAATGTACATGGTGTGTAGTTATTTACATGCCGTGTAGTTGGGAATTTTTCTCAGAGTTATTTTGATTTGTGCGGTCGGCCAAAAAACAAAAGAAAATAAATATCATCACCAAAATCAAAGTATTTGTCCACTAATCATTAGGTAATTTCGGAAAACATGTTGTTATTTTCAATAATATATGTGGAAATTTATACACAAATTGGGTGTATCAAACTCCCCCATTCTTATTCATTTTCTTTCCCTTAATAAAATCTCACCATATAATCAATAGAATTCATTTTCTCATAGGGAAAAATTTAACTAATTATAACTATAAATACCAAACTCATAGAAGAGGATTTTTTATAAGGCACAAATCAAATTTCATTTCTAAAGTTATTTAAATCATCCCTCATATATAATCTAATTAAAAATTCACATCCTTGTATCATTAAAATTGTTTATCGTTTCACAAAAAAACATGCCACTTGATGACTTACCACACCAAAAGATACCACACTCGTCACTCAAGATTTATTTGATGAGAGATACACTCAATCTTATGTATAAGCACTCTATCCATATGATTTCAACTATTCTCATTCTCCACATCAGAAGTAAAATCACAAAAAACATGAGGGATTTCAATAAGGTTCAACTGTTTCTAAGGCTAAGGGTTTTTAGGTAATGAAAAAAATTAATCTCACAGGCTTCAAAAGGAGTCCAAATTCTAAAACAATAATGTATGATATTAAAAATAGAGTTTAATGAGAATGTTTACCCAATCTTGATCTCTCCAAGGTGTCATTACAATGATCTTCCTTTTCCAACATGGGCTCATAATCAAAATATATATAATAAATACTCTAGTCCCTATTTTTCATTTTCATTTTTTAAACACAATTGAGGGACCACCGATAATGCAATTGATAGTTGGATCTAGGATCCTTTTTCCCAAATGAACAAGTGAAAAAATCCCCCACACATAACTTCATGGTTCCTCACTAAAATATACGATAAAAACAAAAGTACCTATTTTAGTTCATGTGAATAATCATGCAATATTATAAAAGAATTATGATGAGAAGGTAAAATAGGCATGTAATGTAACTTTCTATTAAGACACTTCATGGTTTCGAAGGTTTTACGAATATCAGATGTAAGGTAGGTCTCAAAGTCAAAGGGATAAAAAACAATAAAATTCCTCAATCATTTTAATGTGATTAAACAATTTTCATGTTTTGAAGAGAAAAACTATAAAATTATTGTAGTAATGAATATCCTAATAATCTCTCTAGAAATAGGGTATAAGAAAGAATTTGTCAAAATGGTTTTAGAATACCACTCGGGAATGGAAAAAATACAAGGGGAAATTAGGTCATGATATAAATACCAAATGATCATTCTAATAAATGATAATGTCCAAGAAATAGAATCCAAAATCCAACTATATCGTCATAAATTTTAAAATTCTTTGAAAATTGAAATAAGCATGTAACTATTAAAATTCCATGTTATGAATTTATTATTTTCAATTATAAGTAATCAAATTTTTTCCATAATTTAAAATATGTCAACTATTAATGGTGTCTCTTAGATTTGGTAAAGGTAAAGACCAGTGTAAACAGAGGCCCTCCCCCACACCGAATACAGCACATGGTCCCCCATGTGCAATACCAAGGAAGAGGAGGGAAAAGAGGAAAACAAGGGGTTGAAGATGATGAGAAATAGGGGATGAATTAAACAAAAAAAAAGGATGAAAAAAGAAAACTGGAAAATACTCCCCTTGAAAATAGAGATTCCCATGTCGCTCTAGGGTACATGTGATTGTCGATGGAAAAGAATATTGCACACAAGAATATCATCACAAGCAAAAAATGCACAACATATATATATATATATAAGAAAACTCAAATTTCACAATCTCGGTGTCACCACGGGTGAGGTAGTGTCCAATAAAGGTGGTGTAGCATCAACATATGTAGTGTCGGGAGGAATATATCCCTCGACCTATGGGAGGGATGCTGCTGATGGAGAGTTCATAACGGCTAGCTCTACAAGAGGAGGCAAGACGATACTTATAGTAAAGATGATTACCTAGTCTGTGGCCATAGAAATTTCAGATGGGTCTACAGTAGAAGATGGAGGTGTGGATGGATATTTAGCCACCAGTGTAATGGGAATCCCCTGATGTTGTAGAATTATCTCTATCATCCTCTCAATGTGGTCTAAGCACTGAGTTGATGTAGTCTGTCGCTGAAGGATAGTAGCATGCTAATTCTCCAAACGAGCTAGGCAGTGGTCTATCTTAGCCAGGTGGATAGTGATTGAGAGGTATACTAAGGGTGTAGAAGGTGAAGGGGTAGGGGAAGGTCCAGGAGGGGGAATGGGAAAGGAAATGGGAAGGGTATGGAAATAGGAAGGGGCAGGTAAGGGAGTGAATGTACAGCCTTAGAGGCAAGAGGGTCAGCATTAAGTGGTGGTGGGGCCTGGGAAAGGACGTAAGTTCCCCCTACTTCCAGACCAATCCCATTTGAATAATCATGAGAATGTCCATCTGCTGGGGGGCCTACGTGGTGTTGGAGAAGGGATGACTCGAAAACAATGAGGTAGTGGGCAAGCCAGGTGGGGTAGAACCCACCGTTCCAGTTTCCCTAATGGCTGGGGAACATGTCATGGAATTAAGAGGCGGTAAGGTATGAGAGGTCTAGGCAGACCTACCGAATGACATAGGCGAGGATCTCCATGTCACGGCCGGTCACAACTGCCATATTCTCATTGGAGGGGAAAAAGATGGTGCTAAAGCACCGGTGGGTGAAACAAAGGATAAGGTAAATGATGAGGGTACTCTTCTGAGATGTGGGTGTGTAATGGTGCTCAGAACCATAAATATCCCACCACATCGAAATGAGCTCAGAACACAAGGGTCGGGTTAGGTTTGATACATGCAGTCAATGACTGGATGGGGATAAAATCCACACCCTCGGTGAAAATTTGACCACTAAGAATGTGTTTCTAGGTTTTACTCTATACTTAGTCCATTCGAAATCAAAGGATGCAGAAACCAACAAAAATAACTATCTAAAAATAGGAGTGTTGACCTAGAAATCACAAGTAACGGTGTGTCCCCATGGAGCTCCTCAAACTCCCCCCAGATACCCAACTGCTGAGGCAAGCTACTTTCAAGGTAACGATAGGTCAACTGAATCGTGCAGCGAGAGAAACACTCGAATCAGTTATGTGCTAGGTCTGTCATGGGAAACAACATGCATGTATAGGGGGAATCGACAGGGGAATGCCTTGGTGGTGTAACAGTAGGGGCTAGCTTTGGTGGAGGAGTGGACTCAGTAGGCAAAGGACTATAGGACGAGGTGACTGGTGAGGGATCAACTACTGTTGTGGAAGGCTCCTAAGGTATGGCAGCTGAAGGTGAAGAAACAGTGGTGCTCGGAGGCTCTGTGTGAGGTGGTGGAGGTGTGGTACTAGTAAAATCCTCTACCAAGGCGGGGAGTGGTGGTATGATGGCCAACAGAGGAGGCTGGTACACTGGGAAGTCTAGGACTGGTGTTGTTATGGGTCGGAGTCGAATATGGTAAAAAGTGGGTTTCTCGTGTAGGAAAGAGGGATAACATCCTTTATCTTTATAGACACTCAGAGTGTGCATGTCATAGACAAGGGAAGGATACATGGAATTTACCAAATATACACACCATTTAGGTGCCAATGTGTTTCTGGTCATGTAATTCAAAGACACAGTCGTAGTCGAGTAGAGCGAAAAATGATGTACACACCATGTCATGGTATGATATGGTGTGTGTAAGAACACAGTTCATATGGCCATGTGGAGTAATGGACTTGGGATGACCCATAGAATTGGTATACATTTTGTGTACCGAGCATACACGCCATGTGTGTAAACATGGTTTTCTTGGCCTTGTGAATGAGGTACCCAAGCACGATTCTGGATGGTACATAGTGTGTACCAAACAGACACACCATGTAATTTCAAATATCGAATTGTACAGTGTGTGGCCATGTAAAAAAGTACATGACGTGTGTTCTTGGTTTCATGTCCATGTACTATAGGAAGCCAAACCAGTGGATGATCCAAAAATCGCCTTAAACACTATGAAAATTTGGAAATAAGGAGTGCAGAATGGCATACCAGAAGTGAGGATTGCAATGCATAAAAAATCAGGACCTAAAACTAATGAAAATGGAATATTTTAGGAGGGGAGACTGTGCGACTTCTGGGAGAAGAAAATAGAAGGGGTGGAGGGGGGTCTATGCAACCTGGGGTGTGGCCACGTAGGATTTTCATCTCTTATAGTTAGAGTACACTGCTTGTACTCTAGCAGACACACCATGTAGTACTTTTCTTCATAGGTATATAATATAATTATTACTGTAAACTATATAATAATTAATATTAATAATTAAAATATATGAAATATTTAAATATAATTTAAAAATAAATCTATACAAATAATGTATCAGGTTTTACACATCATGTGTTCTAAAATTGGAAAAATAGAATTACAGCCTTTGGTCCGGTTCTTGGGGCGAGGTTCAAACATATGATTGGCCAATCCAAATTCAAGACCACAACCATTGGAGAAAAGGATGTACTACTTCTCATGTTTATGAATTATACATATTTAATGTACAAGGACAATACTACATGAGATTATTTAAAGGCACATCGTGTGGTTTTTAATTAGAATAAAAGGGATGAAGCATGGAGATTATCTGAGTTCGAACCCATTTCTTTTGGATCCAGGGCCGAGACACTGCCAATCTTCCAACTTCACTTGCATGTATTCCATCATTTTGAAAATATTTCTAGTTATTAATATAAACATGGTGCACACGATATATATCTAAATACACTCTGTGTGGTTTTATTAAAAGGAAAAATGATGGAAATGGGACAGTTGTCAGGATTCGAACTCTGGTCTTTTGGAACCGAGTTACGAACCTGGACAACTAGTGCATCCCCATCTTGGTTTTTCTTGTATTTTAAAAAATATATAGTATTAAAAATACCTAACGCTCCGTTTATGTAAAAATGATTATAAAAATGATGAACCATGTGCCTAATGTAGGTATAGAGGGATTCAAACCTGTGACAACATAGATAAATTCTAGTGACCTTACCATTAGAACTGGAATCATCCCTATTTATTATTTAGTTAATCTATATATTTTAATATTAAGAATATAAACAAAAAGAACATAGTACACATAGTGTATATAGGTGGTACACGCTGTGTAACCTCTGGGTTGCCTCCTAGAAAGTGCCTTTGTTTTCAATTGTTAGCTCGAACAACTTACCTTTGCTTACTTGAGATGAATATTAGAGAGCATTCACACTGTTTCATCCATGTGAGGGAAAGTCTTCACCCACTATCCATTCACCTTGAATGATTGAACATCCTCTCCTTTAATTTCCACAACTCCTTAGTGGAATACACGTATGACTCAGAATGTTCCCGAACACCATGACTTTAGCTTTCCTGAGATTAATCAATGAGGGGAGATTAAAATAAGTACCTGGTCACCTATTTGGAAAAAATTTCAAGAAATACTCTACTTGTGGATTTCTATTGAGTTCTCCTTGTACAGATTGGCGTTGTTATATCCCTCACATATTATTTCATCATGTTCTGATAGTTGGAATTTACACTTCTCTCGAGCTACCTTAAGATCAAAATTCTGGGCCTTGATGGTCCAGTAAAAATTGTGCTCTAACTCTACAAGAAAATGGAATGGCTTTACATAAATGAGGTGGGATAGGGGGTATCCCCAGTGGCATATTGAAGGATGTCTGATATTCCCACAAATCATTATCTAGCTACTTGGACCATTCATTCCTTGAAGTGTTCACCATTTTATCTAGAATCTGCTTGAACTCACAGTTTGAGATCTCTACATGTCCACTAGACTGGGGATGATATGGCATCCCCATATGATGCTTCACTCTATATGTTGATAGTACTCCTTTCATCAATGTGTTGTCGATTTGGGTGCCTTTGTTACTAATCAGTACATGAGGAATGCTGAACCTGTGAAAAATTTGTTTCTTTAAAAAGGAAACAACTAACATTGCTATGCCATGTCTTGTAACAGGGGATTATACCAACATGGAGATGTAGTCGACACAGACCATGATGTAAGTGTTCCTAAAATATGGGGTATATGTCCCCATGAAATCTATGCCACAGATGTTGAAGATCTTGACCTCCAGGATGGGGTGCTAGGGAATCTCAGCTCTGCACCCCCCATTACCCATTCTTTGGCATCGATCTCAATGGGAAACAAAGGTTTGAGAATCTCTATGCATGGTAGAAAAGAAAAACACAGAATACAAGATCTTTGATATAGTATGGTCTAGCCCATGATTTCCCCCAATTGGAGTGGTGTGAGAAAATTTCAGGACTCCAGAAATATGAGTTTCCAAGATGCAACATTAGATTACCACATCCCCACATGATCGGAACAGTAGATGATCTTACAAGAAGTACCTATTGACATCAGAGAGAAACCTCTTCATCTACTAGAAAGAGAGGTTGTGGTGGATGGAACATGTAACTAAATAATTTGCAATATCAGCATACTAGGGGCAGGATGATTTTTCGACTGAAATAAGGTGTTCATTAAGGATATCTTCCTTGATCTCTAGATCTTCTTCCTTCTCCAAATTAGGAAGCTCTATGTGGGAGATATTATCATCGGCAAAATTCTCACTTTCATTCATATCTCGGATCTCTAGATCAATTTCTTGTAGGAGGAGTACCTATTAGACCAGTCATGGCTTTGCATCCTTCTTGTTCAGCTAGTGCTTGAGTGTTGAATGGTCAGTATAAAAAATAACTTTAGATAGCACAAAGTAAGAACAACACTTGTCAAAAGAGAACACCACAGTCAGCATCTTGTTTTCTATGGTCGTGTAGTTCATCTATGCCTCGTTGAGTGTACTGCTTGAATAAAAGATGGGTCAGAAAATCCATTCATGTTTCTGGCTCAAGACTGATCCCACTGCCTAGTTTCTGGCATCGCACATCACATCCAATTGCTCCTCCCAGTTGGGAGAAATCATCACTAAAGCATCCACCAGGAACTGATTTAGGTGTGAAAAAGATATGTTGGATTCCTCATTGAACTCAAAAGTGACATCCTAGGGCAGAATTTTGGTGAGGGGCTGAGATATTTTTGAAAACCCATGAAAAAAATTCTTGTATAAATATGCATGTCCCTGGAAGCAGCGGATGGATATGAAATAAGTCGGAATAGGAAGTCATGAAGTGACTTCTATATTTTTTGGGTCCACCTCTATCTCCTTCGCCAAGATTATTTAGCCCAGGATGATGCCACTATGCGCCATGAAATGTTACTTTTCCCAGTTCTAAACTAGGTTGGTGTTATCACATATTTCCATTACCTTCTCTAGGTGTAGTAAAAAAGTGGTGACGATATTTTTTTTTCAAAAAAATCATCCACAAAATCATCCAAGATATGATCCTACATGCTATATAAGATAGCCATAATGCATTGATGAAAGGTTACAGGGGCATTTCAAATGACAATTTACATATTTTAGTAAGATAGCGTACTGTAGGGGAACGTAAATGTTCTATTCTGATGATACTATGAGGAAATGGAAATCCGACTTTATCTGGAATAGCCATCAAGGAAGAAGTAAAACTCGTTCATCTCAAGTCTTTCTAATATTTGATCCTTAAAGGGAAGGGGGAAATGATCCTTCCTCATCGATTCATTCAACTTTCTGTAGTCCACACATACTCCATAGCCTATGACAGTGTGCATGGGGATGAGCTCAATTTTTTCATTTGAAATCACAGTGATACCCCCCTTTTGGGTACCACATGCAGGGGACTCAGCCACAAACTATCTGAGATAGGGTATATGATGCATGAATCCATAAACATTATTACCTCTTTCTTCAAAACTTCCTTTATGGGGGGGGGGGGGGGTTCAGGCATCACTGTGGTAGATGAGATGGCATTGTTCCTTCTTCGAGCTGCACCTTGTGGGTGAAAATGGTATAGATGATCCTCTTAAAGTATGAAACTGTCCACCAGTAAGCCTAATTTTTCTCTTAAAAACCTATAGAATGAAATCCTCATGATCCTTCGATTGTGCTGCACTATGTATTATAGGAAATGTCTGATAGTCTCCCAAATAACCATAAATAATAGAGGATGTGAGAGGTTTTAGTTCTACTTTAGGTGCCATTAAAATCGTAGGTACAACTGGTTGTACCTCTACACACTTCAGAATTTTAGGAATGATAGCATGCTACATGTAGTGGCTACCCTAGCCTTCAAGGAATTGTAGGTCCAATAGTGCTTTACTAACTAGAATGTTTGAAAAAACCATGTCACTTGATGTGGAAGATCATACCAGATCATCTACTTTTTTATTCAAGTGATCTTCCACGGTGTTCACTACATAACAACTGTCATGCTCTGGTAATGATGCTTGCATGACGGCTTTGAGGAAATTTTAGGAGACATTTTCATCTTCTATTCTGAAAATAATCTCCCATTGGTGTGCTTCGATCAAAACCTTCCTAGTGGAAAAGAATGACCTTCCCATAAGGATAGGTTCCCCGTGGTCTTCCTCAATGTTGAGGTGGATGAAATCTGCGGGGAGGATTAGTCGTCCCACCTTCACCAACGCAACCTCCAGAAGCCCCATCATATATTTGATGGTTTACATGGCATTCTGAAGTGATACTCGGGTAGGCTTCGGGTCATTGATCCCTATCTTATTAAAAACATTGAAGGGAAGGAGGTTGACACTGGCCCCAAAGTCGCAAAGGGCCTTCCCAAATTCACATGGTCCAATAGTTCATGAGATATTGAAGCAACCAAAATCACGGATCATGGGATGAATCAAATGTTTTTCGACCACTGATAAATCCTTGGTCATGCAATGGTGACCATATCCTCCATTTTCCTTTTCATGGAGATGATATCATTCATGAATATCACATACATGGGCATTTGTGTCTGTGCCTCTGCAAAGGGAATGCTGATGTGTAACTTTCGTAAAACATCCATGAACATACTAAACCGGTGGTCCAACATTCTCTTCTTCATCCTCACTAGGAAGGTTAAGACATTATCAAAGGGTTTGAAAACCTCTTTTCATTTACCCTGTGGGGCCTCTATTAGTGGGCCTTTGGATGAAAAGGGGTCTGTAACATGGCCTTCATTATTGTCAGTTGGTGTAGGTGAACCTAGCTATGAGGGTTCCTTATGTTGTAGCTTCTTTCCACTTTGTAGTGTGATGTCATGGGCCTCCTCCCTTAGGTTTTCTTAGTGTTACCTGGTAGTGTATCATGCAGCTTCCCCGAGAGATAGTTTTCAAGTTGGCCGATTTGGTTCTCCAGGCTACGAATGGAAGCCTCCTGATTCTGGAATCTGGTCTCAATAGTAGATATAAAATTGTTCATGAGATCCTTTAACATTGAGGTGTTCTCCTGCTGAGGTGGCTGGGTAGCTGGTGGAGGTGGTGGCTACCACGGATGCTTTGGGTGAGGGTTTTGATACCCTTGTTGCTAGTAAGATCCCTGATAATGTTATTGTTACCTATTATACATGCACTATAACTAGGGATGACCATAGCTTGGTGGTCGCTAGGGCAAATGATTCTGCTGTGGTGGGCCCCAACCTGTGTTTCAGTGATCACACAATGGCAGGTTCTGGTACTGGTTTGGCCATCCATTTTGAGCAACACAGCTTACCTCACTAATTGAAGGGCCAAATTTAGGTCCCAAGAACTCTCCCATTATATTGTTGTGACCACATTTGCTGCACACCAGATGGTTTGCCGCTTGTACTTGGGACACGCTATTTAGATTCAGCACATCTATCTTTTTTGACATAGTGTCCAGTTGGGAAACAAGAATAGTTGTGGAATCGATATTGTACATACCGTGTTTTTGTGATCCCCTATCATAATTCCACTGGAATATTTTGGCTGACATGCCTTCTAGAAGATTGAAAATCTCTTCAGGGGACTTCTTCATAACAGTAACTCCAGTAGTAGGATCCACCACAATCATTTTTTTCAACATAACTCCTCCGTAGAAGGTCTAGAGCTGCATCCAGAGTGGGAGTCTGTGGTGTGGTCATCTGCACAACATCTCCTTGAAATGCTCCCATGAATTGTACAACATATATGAGTCATGCTGTTGGAAGTTTTGTATTTCATTCCACAAGGTCACCATCAATGATGGTGGGAAATATTTTTATAGGAATGTCTGTGATAGATACTCCCTAGTGGGGGTATATAACTACATAAATCCTTTTCCCTAGTCCTTCACATTATCCCTTAGGGAGAAGGGGAAAATGTAAAGATTAATGGAATCTTCAAACAGTCCATGGTAGTGGAACGTGTCACAGATCTCCGTGAAAATGGAGAGATTGGAATTTGGGTCCTCACTAGGAATGCCGCTAAATGTAAATATTTTTTGTATCAGTTTCATGATATCAGACTTGATCTCGAAATGTTGGGCCTTCACAGGTGGATGGATGACGCATGTGTCAGCTCTATGAATAGATGAAAAGTCATACTCTATGAGATTATGACGTGGAGGTGGCTGCTGAGGGAGGGGAGGTGGAATATATTTATGCTATTGAGGGGATAAGTGTAGTCATTGAACGATCTGTTGCGACTGTTGGGTATGGTTGTACTCTGGAGGGGGTGACGGTGGTGGCCTCAAGTAGTTCCTTAGAAATAACTCCATGAAGCCTCCTTGTGGGGCCTTCTCTAGTATACCTACAGGGGGAGGCTATTAGTACTAGTAAGGGTGACCCACTGCAGCTTCAGTGTTCGGTACTCCCTCCTCCTTGTTCACCATGGGTGGTGAGTTCTGGTTTTGCTCTTCCAACAGTGCATGTCGACATATCAACAATTTCCATTTGATTTCCAGATCAATCGGAAGAATTTACGACGACTCGGCATGCCTGGACCATGCGGGGTGTCTTCCCATCCTCATGTGATCCCACACATGCACAAAAAAACCAAGGTTTAGAAGAGGAAAAGAAAGATAGACATAAATGGAATTAGAAAATAGATTTTTTGAAATTTTTAATTTTTATTTTCACCAAAATAACTAAAATGAAATTAAATTAAACACTCAAACCAATGTTCCCCAACAAAGGTGGAAAAATTTGGTCTTTTTTTCACCAATGGTCTGTTATCAGTGTCCCAAATTGATATTACCCACTATTAAGCTAGTATACCATAAGTGCGAGGTTGATCCCCATGGAATAGATGAGTGCGTGAATTCTATTACATTTGGAATTATCATAGTGGACGATGCTGAATTTAGTTCGGGATTTTTGTTTTTGATTACAACAACTATTTTTATTACTGAATTAAAGATTAATTTTTAATGTTAATGAAAAAAAGTGATTTTTAATGTGGTTGATAGAAAAAGGAGCGTGTTGGGGATAATGGAGATTATTGAGGTAATATGAACTTCTTATTCGGTTGTGTTGTTCAGGCTAACCCAACACTCTATGTTTTAATTATGACAAGTTTCCCATGGTCTGGAAAACTATGTCTGGAACATAAGAAATTGTCTCCTTGGTCTGGTAGTATGTGTTTCAAAATTCATTATTTAGATTTGTCCATTTTTGATTCCATGAACACCTCCAATGATCATGAAGGTATTCATCATTATTATTCCTTTGAGTCCCGGAAAATTCTTCCCTTAGTATGCCTCATAATATCCAGTGGTACGATGACAAAATTGAAAAAGAATAAGAATAGTTAACCATAACCAATACAGACATAATAACTAATCCAAATTAAAACACACTTTCAATACCCACAGCCTCAACACAATGGGTGTTTAGTTACACATGGAAGAAAAAATAACAACAGAACCCTTGATACCTGATGTGGTAATCACAGAAACTATAAAAAAAGGTGAATTCTTAGGTAAAATGGTTTATTGGTGGAGTAGTGGAACAATGGTAGAACAGTTTTAGGACAACCAAAACTCCTTCCTTCGAATTTTTTCTAATGAATCCCAAAACTGGAGGCCGAGACCTCTATTTATAGAAAACACTAGTACACGACGTGTATTGAATGTACACACTGTGTAGTTTCATCGATGCATGTTTTTCATGGTTTTTCTCTGGTAGGTGGCCAGCTGTACCACCCTGGACTTCCGCGGCATCGACGGTCAGTTTGGGAAGGGTACACAGTTTGTGGCGCCACCTCACACGGTGTGCAATATCTAGAAAATGGCACAAACTGTATCTAGAATCATGTACATGGAATGTAGGTATGTCTCACATGGTGTGTTGTCTCGATTCTGGCGACTTGGGTGTGTAATCGTCCGGCCAATCCATGTCCGATTCTGAATGTACACGACGTGTAGTCATGTACATTCCATGTAGTGGGGAATTTTTCTTATAGTTCTCCCAATTTGTGAATTTGGAAAAAAAACTCTTGATAATAAATAAGATCACCAAAATAAAATTATTTGTCCACAAATCATTAGGTATTTACTGGAAACATGTTCTTATTTTCAGTAATATACGTGGAAATGTATACAAAAATCTGGTGTAACAATACCCATATGGGTATTATGGGGATGATTACATGTTTGTAATTATGATTTTGTCTGACCGAGAGGGTGTTTAGGATATTATCTAAGTGGATAGATGGATGTTGAGTATTCTCTTAAGTTATATGCCGAGGTATGAGTGACTAGAACCATAGTGATTAGGTGATTATCTTATGGGGGTGTTAATATGTCTTATAATACATATGATATGTGATGGTTCCATGAAAGGGAATGGACCTGGGGAATATGAAATGAGATATGAGATATATGGGGTAGAATTGGTTCCCCCCCGACTATGATGTTGGACATTCTTAGGTGGGAAACATTGTCACCAAAATGATAGAAAGGATTTCTTAGTGGGAAGATTTTCCCCTAATGTGATATACGAATCATGGGTGGAATGCTCTTCCACTTAAATGTATAATAAAATATCTAAGTGGTGATATTACTCCACTTGATGTGATATGAAATCCAGGGGAAGGTCTCTCTACCCCCTCTCTAATGTAGAAATGATACATATTTAAGGATTCTCCCCCGGAGTGTATGATATGAGATTTGAGGGAGGCATGTATTCTCTGTGATAGGATTTGAGATATGAGTGGGGAAAATCTCCCCCTTGAGTGAATGATATTAGATTCAAGGTTCAGTCTCTCCTCACATTAAGTGATCATTTATATATGAGATTTTATAGTAGCTCACTCCCTTTACCCTTTAGTGTCATATGTTTGAGATGATGAAGGTGGTATGTTCACTCCCAATTGATCATGTGTGTGTGTCCATATATATATATATATATAACATCTCTAGGTGTGTTTCATACCTAACAACAAGAATGTGTTATGATAAGAGATATATGATAGTTGTTGAGGAAGGTATGGTCGATAATGGGTGTATCCTTAGATCCTAATGATGATATCACTTTTTTAATTACATTTAGTTATTTATTTATTTATTAATAATTACACATATGTATAAATTTCGTCACTGGTTAGATAGGTAAATTTCAATTAATGGCCCACAAACGTTTACCGACTCTCTTTTCTAGTGTCCATGATACCTTGGTACCTATGAAGACATCATTATTAAGAAGTTAGGTTTGGAGGATTTCTAGAATTGCATGATTAGGCTAGAGTAGTTTGATAGAGATTTATAAGCTGGGATGAGGACACACTCCCGGATAGTTGTAGATAATCCTTGTATTTTACTCAATTTTTTCTTTTAGAATATGTTATCATTTGAGTGAGTAATCAATTGTTGTATGTTTTCATATTTTCATATTCATGTGTCATTACATGGTTTGTATTTACTGGTTTTTATGTACTGTGATTATGATTGTGGATGTTTTATTGATCACTTACATTTTTTACTCTGATAAGATGGTATAGTCTCTCTATGGTAACAATATAAACACTCATTCCTCCTCTAGAATTTAGGGTGGAGCTCCTGATGTCATGTATCTCTCTGATCCTGATACTATAGTGTGATATAGGATATGTAATTATAATATATTTTTCGAGGAAAATCCTTTCAAATAAAAAAATTGATTAATGAAACATCATATAAGTATTGATCACTGATTAATCATGCAGTCACTACTATGTAGAAATTAATGTATAATTTCTTTTCATAGATTTGAACCAATATCTATGCACAATTAACTTATATAAATATAGAATGAGTGGATATGAATGTCACGTTGTTCCCTACTATATCAAAGAAAAAAACATAATATCCAAGTCTATATCAAATCAGAATCATTCCCAGATTTCACCACATTAATATTCCAAGATCCAACATATCTATACATCAAGTGAACATCAATTCCATAAAAAGTACAATGTTCAATATATGAATAATATATGGATCATAGTACCGATTTCCATTCTAGATCACACTAAGAATATTAAATTCCACAAAAATATTTTATAACATATAAAACTCATTGAATATTATTATTCTCATATTTATGATTAAAAGTCTTATATCATTGTAACTAATTGGTGCATTGATAATTACATGTAATAAAAAGTATTCTCTTGAGTATAGAACCCATAAAGGGATCCATGTGCATCAGGATTGTAAAAAACATTACTAAACTACCCACATATATACTCAAATGTAAATATATATTTTAATCTTCTCAAGGCCTCCGAAATCACTTAACGTATGAAACAATTTCTATCTACAAAATGAAAAAGGATAAAATGTATGCTCAAAGAAATTTTCCAGGACATGTCATAAAAAAATGATATATATTATTTTAAAATGTGGTGGGCGTGTGTGTGCACATGTGAGTGTGTGTGTGTGTATAAATATATTGTTTTGGGTACCTCTACTTAGTACTAGATAAAATAGGCTCCACACACCACCCAAAACATTTTATTTTCTCCCAAAAATGATTATATATGTTGAAAATATATGTTCTGAACTCTCCTTGAACCATAAATATACATATAGATAGTCCAAATTGAGTCCCCTAGCCATCTGAAATATGAGATGTTTTCTCCCTCATCAACCAAACCATTCAAGAGAAAACCTTAAGACATGAAACACCACCATGCAATAATTAACATAATATGAAAAAACCACCATGATAAACTAGCTTATATAAAACCACCACCACTAGTATTTATCTTTTATAATCTCTTTACTAGCCCTCAATACCTCAAATATATTATTTATAGGGTTATCTAAATCCCACACCTGTAGATTCTTCCCATTGTTCCTCCATTACGTCCACCTTCTTGACCATCTATCATTACTCCAAAACCCTTATAGCAACCTTCAATATCAATGAAAACCAAGGGAGAAACACTAAATAGATCATCATTCTTCATTCCATGAATCCCATAAATACAGTAGACCATACTTTTGGAAAACCTATAACACCAATCATTTGAAGTTAAAAAATGGAATCGTTAACATACTTGAGAAAGCTATGGAAATTTCCCTAACCAAAATGAATTATTTAACACTAATTTACCATGAAATTAATAAGATGATATAAACCCCAAATCACCATATACAATCCATTATCTCAAACACAATCAAAAACCACATTGATAACTCATAGAAATAGTCACTAAAAAGAAATAATGAATGTTACAAAGATGAAAAAAATAAATGGGTTGGAAATTATTCCTACATCCATGTGATAACAAAACAACTCTATTAATTTCACAGATGTTATAGGATTATTGTCTAAATTGATGAACCAAGAACGTATAACATTAATAAAAGTTTTACAAGATTTTGAATACAACCAATGCATATGCTATCCTACTCCACCATTATAATACGTCCCAACTAGTCAACTAGTTCCACTACTTTATAAAAATTGTGGAGGATCATCTATTTTCCCTGGTAACCACTAATTTTCTATATCTACCTTTTACCTGAGTAGAAAATTCTAGTAAACTCAAAAATTTAATAATATGTATATATTATAATAAACTATGTATCACCTCTACTGAAGTGCTTATAAAAACCTTATATAATACCCATACTAGAAATAAACCATGGAAAAACCATATATATATTTTATAAAAAAACATTGTATGTCATAAAATATACTAAATAAAATTTGGATGGTGACCTCCCACATAACCTAATTGTGGAACATATCATTCAGACCACTACCTTCTATAAAATTAATCTATAGGGAGTTTATTTAAATACAAATAATATTTTTTAGCATTTCTCCTTATAAAAATTTGAATAAAAAATTGAAAAAAACTTCACATTACCCAACTATATCCTTCATGTATATTGTTCTTATTGAAGAAAACAATAGTAATCACTATAATTAGGTAAGAAACCAATTAATTAACATATACTACAAAATTACTCCACCACATTTTTGTCACCCTAGTGCCACTGGGGAACAATTTTACCTCATATATTCCTGGACTAAAACAATAACAATGATGTTAACTAGATTTTGTGTTCCATTAATATTATAAAAATCCATCACCCTCTCCTCAAAAATATTCTTGATTAAATGATTTTTCTGGTCAAATATTTTATTCCATAAGTGAATCACTAGTCCCTAAACAAATGGATCATAATATGATTATAATAGAATAATAATTAATTTTTCTAATTTCATAAAAATTATTGTAAAAAAATGTATGAATAAAAATTATTTCCCTGCTACCATGACAACCACATATCCCACATTTACTATTGAACGTGATACTACTAATTGAAACATTGAAATTCATCTTACAACTATTCCTTTGAATATGATTAAAAAACCTATATTACACTTCTATATGCATATATATCCTTCTTATTCTATATCCACAAAACCCTATAATGTATTTTCAATTCCAAAAACAATTATATATCTTTCGATCCTTTAATATACTCTAGAATCCACTTTATTGATTTAGTGTGTTCTTTTCCCATATTTTCCAAAATCTATTTGACTGCTCCCACTAAAATATTAATATCTAATATGATATATACCATGAAAAATAAAAAACTTACTACCACTAATAAAAATATAACTCTCACCATATAATTATCCATATTATATATTTTTACTGATTTCTATTTGGGTAATTTTATGTTTTAGACCAATGGGGTTAACACAAACTTAAATCCTATCATTATGAATTTCCAAATGACCTTTACAATGTTATACTTTTGATATAAATCCAGAAATCTTGTCTTCTTATATCTATTAATATACAACCAAAAAAATTTCTTGTCTAAATTTTTTATCATTCAACTCAATCCTTTTATAAATTAAACCATTATGTCTTGTATATATTTAATAGCCAAACCTATGTGGATTATTTCAACAAAATATATGAGCAGTAAAATAAATCACTCATCCTAGAACACCTTTCAATAGAAACAATGACCCGACTCTATTCGAAATAACCAATTCTTACTATAAAGCCATCAAATGTATCACTCCATTGTATTGGTGTTTTTAATGCTTCAAGGATTTCAATTAATATTCTACACTATTCCTATGTTCCTTTTTTTTCAAAAAAATCCAATTTACTCATATATATGTTTCAACTATTAATCACTATGAGGAAATAATATTTTTACATCCATTTTTTCTAAATGTAATCTATCAGAGGAAACAAAACTCTACTCTATTTCGATGGTTTTATTATTTATAATAGGTGATGAATATTTAGAGATGTGTACTCTTAAATTTTGATGAAACCCCTTGAATCCCAATAAGTCCATACTCATTTTCTGACCACAAAATTCTTTATTCAAATTGAATACCCATTTTCTATAGTGATTTATTTCCATGCGGTAAATCTACTAGCTCATTGATTTCATTTTTTTGCAACAAACCCATTGAATATTTTATTGCTAACTCCGTTATTCCATATTAATTAACACTAGATTCTTCGTATGGGTTCTCAATGTCTCCTATATCCTTAAGAAGAATGTAATGAAATTCACTTTCAAAACTCTATACCAGTCATCATATTCATCTAGATCATTATAATTCAAATATTCTATTATCTATTTCAAAGACCACTACATATAAAACATAAAATTATTAAAGTATAAATCAATATGCTTTGGTTCATGATCTCTTTGGTGAATAGAAAATATTAAACAAACCCTCCAAGCATTATGTTTTTACTCAATTTTTCAGAACTCATATAATTAACAATGTTCAATTTAGATCAACTTGGAATTAGTTCTTGATTATTTGTTCTCAACTCTTTCTTCAACTAAGTTTCAGTATTTCTATAATACCTCATTGAATATAAACTTACAACATCCAGTTATCTTTCTATATTTTATATGCCTAATCCAAATACCATATTTAATAATTTTCAAATCACATAAAAAACATTCTTGGGGTATTGCATCGTGTTTTTCCTGATACATTGCATTAGCAGGGAAATTTGATAAAATTCAAAAACAATTAAGTGGAAAACATACCCTACTTTCCTCAACCATTGTTGCTCCTGAATCTCATACACCATTAATATAGAATGATTTCTATTTATAAATTTTTCTTCAAAATTGATTCATTTTACCAAAATATCTTTAGGCATTCCAAAATATAATATCACACTCCAATCATTCTATTTTAATGTATGATTCATATTATTTAAGACACCATTATTCACTTGTTTTTTGGGTATAGTATTTCCAAACCTGGTTCCTTTCCCTTATAAAAATATCTGTAATTATCTGCTACTATATTCACCCCCATTATCATACATTTTTCATTTTAGTTTATTTCTGATCACAATCTTAACCATAGACCTCCATAAAATCAACACTCTAGAAACCCTAAATTCTTCATAAGAAAACCCATACATTCCTTGTTGAATCACCTATAAATGTAACATGGAATAAAGCCCCACCATGAGAACAGACTAGTTAAGGACCCAAACATACATGGGTAAAATATCTATCTTCCATGATTTTGGTTTCATTCTATTCTAATTAAATAAGAAATCATTATGAATTTTTATAAAAAAATATTACAAGATCAATAACAAAAGATATTTTGATTAATTACACCCTTATCTGCAGAAAATAATATGTTCTTCTAAAAAATATACATAATACTACAATGCCCAAACTCTAGAATTTTCGAAGTTGTCATTCTAGATATTATTTCTTTATCTAATAATCCATTCATATATAACATTCTATATTTAACACATATAAAAATTACTATGGAATATTCGGTAATACCCCATTATCTATTTCATAATTTAGATTTGAATCTATCATTATCAAGCTACCAAAGAGGAAATAAAATCTTCTATAAATCTAGCGTGTCTTCAACCCCATTAAACACATGGTAACATCTATTAGTCTTTTGGAATATAACATCACTCATCCTTAGGTTCTCAAGAACCATGTCATCATCTAATATAACGTGTAAAAAATATTGTGATATATAATTTAGAACAAATAATTTTTTTATGTTTGGTCCCTTGTAATAATTTAATTAATATTTTCACAGTTATTCATAGAGATGACATGAGTTTCAGGTGTCTTTGTGACCCGATATTGATATATTAAAATGTTAAAATATATTAAAACGTACACATTAATTATTTCATAAATATTTTATCTCTTAATTAATAATTACTTATATAGAGAAACATTGGAATTATTTGAGTATGAAACATGGGTTTTACCATAGTTTTGATATAATATTTGTTTGCATTAGGCGTTTTTGTTGTATGGTAGCGTTGACAAAATAAAAAAAATTACAAAATAAATCAATTAAATGTATAATTTAATTTTGTACATGGGAGACATTATATATTCTCATATTGATAAAACCATTAGAATTATCCACATAACCATAGATTTTTGATATAATTAGAAAGAGGTAGATCTTATGGGGGAAAACTAGATGAAAAATTATGTAAATCCATGGAACCAATAACTAACACAGCAATATGAAAAATGACATTAGCCATGATCAGGTTATTCATCATTGATCGATCATTTATCATGGAAGGGATTTAATTTTATAGAATTATCACCATAAATTATATTTTCATAATCTCAAATTAATTAATCAACAGATTCAATCTTTTATCAACCTTTGTATTCCCCTATTATTTTATAATGTTTTATTAAAAATTTGGGTTGTGATTAGTTAGCTTGGAACCCAAAACTAATCCTTGTTTAATTTATTTTCATGAATATAGATTATGAAAAATCATGAATAATAATCATTTTCACTTGTACTTTTTTCCTTGAATAATCTGTATATTCTTCATATTCATCATCAATATTTCAATTTATCCAGTGATCCAAACAAATATTCCAAATGAATTCATCACTCATCTTGTTATTTATTTTACGAATCATTAATAGAGGTTGGAATTCATGGATTTTTCATGAGGATGGATCATAATGGATTATTTCATCACAAATATGGGTTTAATAATTAGATGTCCAAATTAGAGAGGTGTTCATATTATCGATGTTTTATAAAGAATGTCAACGCATAAATGAAGCTACTCATTCTTGAAAAAAATGGTCAAAAATTGATATTCGATGAAGGAGAATACATGGATGGTGAGTTATTTGAATTTTCATGCATGATTAGAGATAAAATTGATATAATATGTGAGAAAACTAGAATATATGTGAATATGGAAATTCTATAAAAACCATTACTACATAACACATAGTTCATTTGAACACACACCATTTATCTTGGGAGATAATTTATGTTAAATATCACATATCTATGTGGTTGCGCCCACACGATGCCTTCCAAGACAGCTATCTTAATGTGTACATAGGGTACACACTCAGAAAATCATGTGGTATCACATTTGATTTAAAGAATATAGACATAGTTTTACCTTATTGGAACATGACTCAAGTAGCATAGAACAAGAAAAGTAAAACCTTCATGTTTCACAGACCATTAATACAACCAATGTGTCATGTAGTTTGGTCTTCAAATGTTGTGTGTGGAACCTGTATAAGGGTAGGGAGTGGATTATGGGCTACACACCATGTACACTACTTATTTTCCATGTAGTTTGATAATAGTTACTAAGAACCCATTTTCCATTTAATAAGAAATGTGTTTGGTCTTTCAAGTAGTTTATGATGAGAATATCAATCATAGACTATTTTCCACCCCTTTCATAGGGTTAGTTATCCCACCACATTACTCATGACGCATGATCCTGTATGGGTGATAGTCCAAGATTAAGTCAGGAATCCCCCATGCGCTAGGGGTCAGGATCCACTATATCAATAACTTGGTTTGGTTAGGTATCTCACACCCTTTATTTGGGAATGTGATACTATGCCTATTGGATAATACAAATAGAATTAGGTATCCTCCTGTGGTCGAGTTCACGATCCTCTATCTATAATAATACTTGAGAAAAATATAGATTTTTTTTAATCTTAGATGAATATTTTATACATTTCACTACAATAAAAAAACCACCGAAAAAAAAGGTTTACTGTATTCGAAGACATGATTTAAAACCATTTTATTTTATGAAATATGTTAAACATATCCCCAAATGTTCTTGAATTATAATTAAATTATTATAAATTTATTAATTATTATATTTCCTTATATCTTATAGAAAATGGAAACATAATAAAGCGTGAGATCAAATTCTCAGTAATGGTATTCATGGGAGATTTTAAATGGTGTTCATATAGAAGCATAAGACAAGATTAATAATATGAAAGAAATATGAGAAATTAAACATTACATACTAAATTAGTCATAGATCATAAATCATTATTCATGACACCAAGATTTAGCATTTCAAAAAAAAAGATTCATAAGAGTGAGAAATAATCATTGATAAATCATGATCTATTAGAGAATATCATAAAAAATTAACAAGTCATTCGAATTATGGAATGATCATAATTTTATAAATCATTTTAATAGTAAAGGATTTCTTCAAGGACTTTCATAATAGAAAAAGACCCATAGTGGACATGGTTTACTCTCCATTACAGTATTCCCATTTAAAAGGTTGACCACAAGGACAATTAAAGTAGACAGAGTCCCATACAGGTCTGTGTTTACTCTTTAGTCCTGTAATACCTGATCATCAATTATAGTTATCTTTTCATTTAGAGAAATGGTAAGAAATAAAAATACTTTTATTCCATAATATAATCTAATCCAAAATTAAAAAAATTATATAATTATTTTTCTTATTTTAATTTAATTTTTTAAATAATAATACAAAAAATAGCTTAGGGTGAAATTTTAAGATTTTTTTGAAATAAATAATTTTTCAATGAATAGTGAAATACACTATTTTTAATTGAAAAATATATTTTTGTTTCAAACAATTAAAATATTACATTTTAATTAAGAAGGGTTTAAAATTAGCATTAGTCCTATAATATTATGGAAAATCCAATTTATTTAATTTGAATCAATTTACTGTTTTAATTAAATATAAATATATTTTTATACATAAAAACACATTTTTCTAAAAAAGTCTATTTCATTGAATTTTATGTTTTAATATTAAATTAATTTCATACACTTGTGAAAATTTAATATTGGAAAAATCATTTCATTTTTTTTAATAAGGATGTCATAATTTGGTAAATAGGTCCACTTTATTTTTGGTCATTATGAATAGTAGTCATAGTAGATAATGTCCATCACTGTAAGGGAATGTAAGGTAATCAAGGTTAAATATAATATGATAAGGACTAATGAATGACCCTAAAACATTACATTATAATATTCTATGGGTTTCATTAATCCAGTCCCAAACCATTGAAGAATATATAGCCACTTTATTCAATATTTATTTAATCAGTACCTTTATGTTAATTTTTGAAAATAATAAATATAGAATGATACATTCTTGACTGTAATAATTCAAACTTTCTATTATAAGAATATAGATGGAATTTTTTTTTGTTATAAATTTCTATTTTAAATCAAAAATATTTTTCTATCTTGGTAATATATTTATATTTTTAATTTATTAAATAAATACTTTATATGTTTACATAAATCCGATATGGTATTAAATTAATTAAAAGATACCTAAAACCAATTATTTTAAAAAAATCTAAAAGTAATATTATTTGGGTGAGTTACAGTGAACCAAAAAACTTGTATTTATATATGAAAAAAATTTATGAGTAAAAATTATATATTCAAATTACACATTTTTCTTGATTTCATAAATGATGAATTTAACAACTAATATAAAAAATGGAATTAATGATATTTAATGAAAATAATTTTCTATTAAACAATTTAAAAATCATAATAATATTGAAAGAGGACAACAAGGAAAATATAAGGTCAAAAATTTCATTCCTTTTCAATTTGTGAGAAAATTATTATGTTATTTGTAATATTATTACCATATAATATTGAAAAAGTTATTTCTATAGTTTAGGATAGAATTGGTTAATGTAGGGGTTAAACCACAAGATACAATTTAAAATAAAAATTTAATATTTAAAATTGTCAATAATTTAAGATATTTTAACCTTAAACAATCTTAGATTCTAATTTATGGCTACATTGTGCCACATTCATCGTAAAATGAACTTATTATATTAAAATATTTTTACTAATTCCATGTGTGTCCTTTCATTCACTATAAAAAGGAATTTCCCATCTTATCTTATTTAAACAATATACATAATATTATCCCAAAAAAACCATGAATAAACATAATATAAAAAACATTATCGTTTTATGAGTTTTTGATATTCCTAATATACTACCCCTAGACTCCTTAACAAAATATCTAAAGGATCTCTTTGGAAGAAGTGGAAACTGTCTTTACAGAATCATAAAAATTTATTTTTTCTTCAAATTAAATTAAATATGTTTTATTCATATTTAAATAATAAATAAAATATCATAAATAGATTTATATGTTATTTCTATTATGGTATAATTATATTCAATATTTATTCCATCCAATGAAAAGAAATAAATATTTCTTGTGCATTTGTATGACTTACCATCTCCACATAGTGGTGTAATTAGTGTTTCATCACCAAATTTCTTGGATGATCAAAAATAAATAAATAATAATTTTATATGATAATTATGTTATAATTATGATTATGTAATAATAATATCATATCCATCATCTTACCATTCAACATGTTAAAAAATGACAACATCGCTCGTGTGTATTTGTGACTACCACATCCATGATGCGATGTGATTCATTCTTTATGTTTTCCTTTATATGAAGATTAAAAATATTTATATCAGCAAAATTTATGATATTTATAAAACTATTAACACATTGGATATGATGGATCCATGGTTGAGATGTAGGGACCTAATCTAAAAATTGAAATATACCTGAAAAACGAAATAATTAACAATAAAAATTGATGACTTTAACAAATAATTATTTTTAAATGGGTATTAAAATGTTATAATTGAAAAATATATTAAATTATAAGTATGTATATGGTTTTGGTGTATAATAATAATAAATTTTATTATATTATACAGGATGTTAAAACCACATACAACTCATGTATGACTTGAGGCAAGGGTTTATTTCACAATCTCATCATTAACCATGATTGATTATATTTTTGTCTCCATTGATCAATTATATGTAATTTATTTCATAAAACTAAAAATTATTCTTGTTCTTTGTGTATTTATAATAATTATTTGATTTCATCTCTTTTCCCACATACGTACTCAAGATACTAAAAAAATGCTTTTTAAGGAAACCTGACTTTGTTTTCTATTAGGTCGGGATTATTTTTCTTCCATTTCCATATTTTCATTAAAACTTTTTCAAGAGAATCTTAAAATTTAAATATATTTATTTAATGTCATTTTGAATAAATTTTTTATTTTTAATAATTTCTTTCAATGGAATATTTTTATTGTTTTCCAAATGTGGTACTTTTGATATTTTTACAGAAAATGTGAAAGGTAATTTTATTTTTACATACACAATATAAATGGAATTTCCTAATGTCATGAACACATAATTATTTTAAATTTCATTTAAAATTTTCAATGGTTACATTCAATGAAAAATATTTCTATAATATTTGGGAAATTTTTATATTATTAATTAATGATTTCAAAATAGAGAAGGTATTTTTTCAAGAGAACTGCTACTAATCTTTTAAAATTATATTAAACTATGTAAAAACTCTATGGGGGATATTATATTTTACTGTAGATGTACTATTTTTATACCATTCACTGTATTACTTTGGATGACTTATGTTTTCGTTTATTAATTAGTGAAATTATTAACATTTCATTTGCTATTTTTATAATATGAATGATCACATTTATTATGTTTCACCCCTGTTAGATAATGAATGCACTAGACATAGTAAGTGATTAGTGGGGACCACTATATCCCCTTGATTATTCGGTAGGTCTCATTAGGGAAAATATATTTTCTATTTAATCCACACCTTACCTATTTATGCATGCCTTTCTAGGATAAGGCCCTGATGAAATGATTATGATGTCTGGAATTATGAATTCTATCAATATGAAAATAGTTCTTATTATCCATGTTATTATTTATGATGTTATGTTATTGATGGATTTAGTCCCTATTTTACGGTATTATTTATATAGAATATCTTATTATTGTTTATCTCAACCATATTATTCATGTTATATTTAATTTACTATATCTTCTCTTGTATGTTTTCCCTTAATGAATATATGAGATCCACATTTATTACGTTTCACTTTCCATAGGATACCAATAAGGTATCTTTGAGTAAAACCAGTGACCTACAATAATAAATAATAAAGTTTTCACAAGAATTGTTATATTATATTTCATTTTTTCTAATGTAATGCAAGAATAATGTATCCATATAGTCTTCCAAGAATACTATACTACTCAGTACATCAGGATACAATCCATTTTATTTTTTTCAGATGTAGGAAAATAACCATCATCTCTAGGATTTTGTACTGAGGGGGTTAGTATTGGGATTTGAAGATATTTAGTGGAATCCATAGGTACTAAATTATGAAAATAATATATTAAAGAACATAACCATATGATAATCTATAAAGATATTTATAATTATAGAATACTATAATATTGTTTTTGTTAAGGTATATATTATGTTGATTTTATAGTAATGTTTCCATTTCTATATACTATATGTTGATTTGGTTTTGGAATTGAATCATCTAGTGTAATAACCAAAAAATGAATTGGTCGAGTATACATAGGCCATCATTATGGTGGATAGTGAGTGTGCCCTTACTGTGTACCTGGTCTGACACTCATGGGAGATATTATTGGGTTAATTAAAATTTTCATTACAAACAATTATTAATGGTTTGAAAATATTGAAAATATTACCCATGATACATTGATTATTTTTTTGACATTAGTTACTAGTTTCAAAAATATACATTATGTTTTATATACTAATGATCATATATAATGTATTAAATTATTTAGAAATGATTCCTAGCTAACTAAATGTGAACTGTATAAAAACAACATTGATTTAGGGATTTCCCGCATGGGAAAGATAATGAAGTAGGGGATAGAGATACAGCTAGAGAAAAATAAATTATAACTATATTATGGAATCTCACTCATGTTATGAAAAATTAACATGGGTTTTTGGAGCATCATACTGATCCACAACATGATGCAACAATGTTGACCTTTTCATGAATAATAAACATCAATTTTTCAATAGTACTAGTAATCCATTTTTGGATCATAAATTGATAATCCCCTTACATAATATATTTCACGTTTTGGGAATAATGAAAGTGAAAAGGACATATTATAAGTTTATCATCTCATGGGGGATACATATTAATTTTGGTCATTGATTTAAAACAATAAGGATGAGGAGGAAATAGTAAACTTGGATTTAAAGAATTTTATGGTACTTTTTTGGAAAAATATTTTCCTCATGAGGCATGAGAGGTTATAGAGATCACATTAGATAGTATTAGAAAAATGGAAGATATAAATGATTCTATTTATGAAAATAACATTAAAATAATATCAAATAATTCTATAGACTACAAATATAATTCAATTAGTAAAATCTATTGTTTAGTCAATATGATAAATACATTCCTTTATATGGAATTAGCCTCCCAAAACATCTCATCATATGAGGACATAATATAATGTGCTACCAAGATAAAGAAATAATTATCTAGTTCTTTTAACTTTTCAGGAAATCATGACAATAAGAATGAGGTTAAGAATTATCAAAAATGAAATATAGAAAAATGAAATAATGGAAGGTTAGAATTAACAACTTATAATAAACGTGGAAGTAAAAACCATGGAACATGCTTTACATGAGTGAGTGTTTATTTTAAGTGTTGTGAGAAATAAAATTTGTATCTTGATTTCTTGGTTAAGATAGAAACTTCCAATGTACAATGATTCAAATTTAATGAGATGGGTAATTATTTAAATGATTGTCCTATGTGTCATGTGAATTTTCCCTTGAAAAATAGAAGGGATAAAATATAATATTATGTATTCACTAAAATTTATGTGTATGTTCTTATCGAAGTAGTTGAAGGTAGTTTAATCCTAATATAAAATTTAGCCAATTCATTATTTTATTCAATATCTTCACACTCTTTTATATAATCAATGTTTTCCAAGAAAATTAGATATTTCCCAAGCAACATAAAAAGGTATTTTTAAGTAACAAATCATCGTAGATATATCACTATAAAAATGATGTGTCTGTCAATTCCCATGATGAATGATAAACTTGCACTATTTACAGACCTTATTTTAATACTAAGGGTTGATATGGATTTAATCTGTCATATGTATAGGATTAGAAAATATAATGACAAATTTTATTTCAAAGATAAGGAAATCATAATTCATGATGAAGATGTAGAATTCCTTATCTCTAGAGGGGAGACTTCATAATCAAGTCATATTTGGATCCACCCCTAGTTGTGATTCTAAAGAATATATATGGGTAAGAATAGAATAGAAAAACTATATATGGAAATTGAAATATTAAAATTGAGTAATTTTCTAATTTACCAAAATATATAGATGTATTAACTAAGGAATTATCAAGACATCCACAAAAACAAGATGTTGAGTTTTCCATTGATTTAATCCCTAATATGAGAGTTATATCAAAGTATCCCTATAGAATAAACATTGTCGAATTATAAGAGTTAGAGAAACAACTATATGAGTTTTGTAGAGAGGTATTTATATTCCCTAGTGTTTCACTATTGATAGACCATGTTATGTTCATTATTAGGAAAGTCGAATCTGTGAGGTTCATCATTGATTACAGGGAAATAAATTCTATTATTATAAATAACATATATCTACTATCTCTCATTGAAAACTTGTTCAATCAACTTTATATAGCTCAATATTTTTCATTGATTGGCCTTTATTCTAGTTAACATCAATTGTGTGTAATGAAGGTAGAAATTCTAATAACATTATTTTTTATAAGGTATAGAATTTATGAATTTATAGTAATTCCATTGGGCATGACTATTGGAACTTCTATTTTTATGGATATATTGATCATACTATTCAAGTAATATCTTGATAAGTTTTTCGGTATTTATCAAGGATATATTATTGTTCTATAATATCATTGAATACCATGATAATCACATGAGGGTCATTATTGAGATTCATAGAGTAAATGAGTTATATGGGATATTTATCAAGTGTAAATTAAGGCTTTAAAAATATATTTTTCATTGACATATAGTCTCTTTGGAAGAAATATCAATGGATCTTACAAAAAAAATCATTCAAAGAATTTTTTATACTAGTGAACATAATTGAGGTATGTATTATCCTTCGATTTTAAGGTTACTATCAAGGTTTTTTTCAAACAATTTCTAGATTGGCTAACCAATTAAACAAGCATACTCATAAAGGTGTTTTGTTTATATAGAAAAAAGAAATGAGAATAATTTTTTGACAAATTGAATCGGTGATTAATCAATTCTTGGATTTTGAATATACCATCGGGAAATGATGGATTTCTGATAAATATTAATGCATCAAAGAGGTGGCATGGTTATTTCATTAGAAATAATGATAATTTAATTTATTATGCATCAAGGCATTTATATACTCCTAAAAAACTATGTAACCAATGATATTGAGTTTGTATCTAATATATTTTCATTTAATATATGAAGAACAAATATTTATGGTGGAAAATGTGAGATATATATGCATTACAATAGTTTGAAATACATATTTTCATTGAAAATATCTACAGAAGGAATAATTGATAGCTCAATCTACTCCTGAATTATGATTTTTCAATACACTACATCTCAGGGATGGAGAATAATGTAGTGGGAGAATTAAGCCCGAAAGATCATGAAGTCCTAGCTAAAATGAGGATTTTAAAACTATACTGTGTTAATGTATTTAGAAAATATAGATATTATAATTATTATGTAAAGGGAAGCATCAATCATTTTTTAAATGATTTCAAACCCATATTTATTGAAAAATAAAAAATTGTTCTCATCCTGATGATGAGAATCCTCAAAATGTAATTGAAGCTGTAAATGATGGGAAATTATAAGAATTTTATATGAGAATGGAGTTATGAGATTTTGAAAAACGATATTTTTTCCATTTATACAAGATCTTAAAATGGAATTATTAGATGATGCTCATAGCTCAAATTTCTCTATACAGTATAGTGACAAAAGAGGTATAGATATTTGAAGGAACATTTTTGGTTAGATAATACGATGTGAGAAATTTCTGATTATGTGTCAAGTTGTTTGATTTGATAATATGTGAAGTATTATAGAATTAATCCTAGGGGAGTAATGATCCTATAAACATTTCTATGTATAAATGGGTTGACATTACTATAGAACTTGTTAGTAGATTAAAAATGAATCCTTAAAATTGATACAACATGGGTCATTGTTGTTCTTCGTACAAAATCATTACATTTTATCTTTATATAAGAAATATTACCTATCTATAACCTTTCATGACTCTATATTAATGAAGTAATTAGTCTTTATGTTGAACCTCATTCAATAATTTGTGATTATGACCCATAATTTTCCCCAATGTTTTTGAAAAATCATCAAAAGAATTACGATATATATTTTAATTTGAGAACATCCTAACTCCCTAGAACCTATAGATAGTCTTAAAGAACTATCTGTAATTTAGAAGACATGTTGAGTTCAAGATTAATTGACTTTTATGGTTTTTGGGATCAGTATATACCAATGATATAGTATTTCTTTGATAATAACATTCATTAAAGTATTTTAATGTCACCATATAAATAATAATATGGAAAGATATTTCATACTCAAACATTTTGAGATGAAGTTGGTGAAAGGCATCTTATAGGTCAAACTCTTGTGTATGAGATAATGGTGAAGGTAAATACTATCCAAACCAATATTAAAGAAGATGAAAATAGTAAAAAATACAACATAGATACCTGAAGGAATGATTTGTAAGTTCATGTGGGAGATTATGTTTTAGATAAATTATAACCATGAAAGGGTGTTATAATATTTGGAAAGAAATGAAAACTTATCCCTATGTATTTCAGGCCTTTTGAAATTCTAGAAGGAATTGAATGTGTGACTTACTATTTAGAAATTCCACCTAAACACTATAAAGGACTTGATGTGTTCTGTAACTATTCAATAAGTAAGTATATATATATATAACACATGTGATCAATTATACTAAAATATAATTTAAAATATAAATTATCATATATTGAGGATCTAATTCAAATTTTTGAAACTAGATAAAAAGTGTTGTATAATTTTACAACTCGGTTGTTAAAGGTACATTGGTGAAATCATTCCACATAAGAGATAACATGGGAACATGAAGAAATATTGATGAATAACTACCAAAATAAATTCATGTGGTGAGATTATATAAATTTATAGGATGAATTTTTTTAAAGGAGGAATGAATATAATACCCAATATTTAATTATATCAATCATTTCTTTTAAAGAAACAATATAAAATTTCATATATGTTTTTTCATGAATGTATTTAAAATATAAATTCTAAAATTTCATAAATAATTTTTTTATAATTAATATCATATTTATAATCAAAATATTAAAATTAACATAGGGTTATGTTTTTTTAATTTTTTTAAATATATTAATTTCTAGTGAATAATGAAAATACTATATTTTATTGATAACAATATTTTTATTTTAAGAATTTAAAATGTTACTTTTTATTTTGAAATATTTATAAAGATAAATAAGTTATATTATATTATTAATAATACAATGATTTTATTGTCAATTTAATTGATGAATTTGGTATAAAAACATTTTAAAACATAAAGAGCCATTTTTTTCAAAAGATGTTTTTTGTTGTGTTGTTCGTTTTCATCTAATATTTATTTCATCCAATTAGAGAAATTGATTATTAAAATATATATTCCATATATTTAATCATGACGTCCAAATTTTTTATTATTTCCCCCTAATGTTTTGTCACTATGAATAGTAACCATAGTAAATAATGGTCACCACATTAATGGTAAATCAAATAATTGAAGTTAAAAAAAGTATGATAAGGAAACAAATTACCATAAAACATAAAATTATCCTATTAAATGGGTTTGTATCATCCATTACTATCATATTCTTGAATATATGGCCACTTGACACCGTATTCCATTATTAGGACATTAATATTAATTTATGAAAATAATAAATACAAAATCACACCCTCTTGACTTTAATAACAATAAATTTTTATAATAAGAGAAAAATGGGAAAAGTTTATTTATATTTTTGTAAAAAAAACTAATTTTTTATCTTTTTAATTTAAACCTATTTTTTAGTTATTAAATAAGTAACTAAATTTCTTATGCAGTGCTGATATTTTATTTATTCAATTAATAGAAAAAATGAAATAAATTATTTTAAAAACACTATAACTTATATTTTTTGAGTGATTTATAGTGAACCAAATATTTAATATATAGATAATAAATATTATAGATGTGTTAAAAATCAATATTAAAATTACACATTTATATTGATTCCATTAAATTCAAATTAAATGAATAGTGTCAAGAGTGACATTAATGATATTTTATGAAAATAACATGTTATGAAACTATTTAAAAATAACCAAAATATTAAAATATGATAAGGGGATAATATATGGTTTAAAATTTAATCCCTATTAAATTTATGAGAAAATAATACCTTATATGTAAAATTATAATCCATTATGATTGAAGAAGTCATTACTGTGGTTATGGTTATAGTTATCTAACAAAGGGGTTAAACAAAAGTATAAGGTTTAAAATACCACAAAAACATGTAATAAATTTACTGGTTAAAGGTTTTTATAACATATCTTATCGTATCTGGGAAATTATTCCCACATTGTCCTAGTTTCACATGAAAATTAATTTATTATATTTAAATGTTTTTTAATTCCATGTGTGTGTGCTTTCATTCAGTATAAAAAATAACTTCCTCTCTTCTCTTCCATACACAACCTAGATCCTATTATCTCAGCCAAAGACTTCCAAAAAATATTATAAACATCATTATCAATGTTTTATAGTTTCTTCTCTTTCTGAAAGACAAACCCTATGTCCCTTAAGAGGTGATCTAAATGGGAACTTTTGACGAAGAGGTAATCATTTTCACTGACACATTGAAATTTAATTTTTCATCGTATTAAACTAAATTTAATGTAAACACCCTAAAATAATAAATCCAATATCATAAATATAATTATATTTCATAATTATTAATGTAAAACCATTTTCTATCTTATAAAAAGGGAATGCATCGCTCGTACTTATGTATGACTTACCATCTCCAGTTAATGGTATAATACATTTATCATTAAACCTTTTATTGGATGGATATTAATTTTTAACATATGATTATATATTATAATTATAATTCTTTAATAATATTATCATATCCACCTTCTTAACATTAAAATTGTCAAAAATTGATAATATTGCTCATGCATACATGTAGAATACCACCTCCAGGGAGTGATGGGATTCATTTTTCATATCTATATATCAAGGATGATTAAAAATATGGATATAATAAATATATATTATAAAAATAAAACTTTTAACACCCTCTATTAAATGGATCCATGAGTGATATATAGAGACTGAAACAACTGAACTGAAAATTACATGAAAAACAAAAACATTATTGCTTGAAAATAAAAATTTTAATAAATAATTATTGATAAATGTGTGTTGAAATATTATAATTGGATCATATATCATATTATTATTATGTACATTGTCTTATTTTATAGGTATAAAAGATTTAAATTTATTATAAAAGATTCTAAAATCAGTTATAATGAAAGTGCAACATGAGGTAAGGGTCTATTTGAAAATCTCAACATTATCCATGATTATTATTATTTAAGCCTTCAGTAAGGAATTATTTGATCTTTAAAACCTAAAAAAATTATATTTTCTTCTCCTATAGTTATTTATAAAATTTTCGTGTTTTCCTCTCATTTCACCCCTTCAAGTAATCAAGAGAACAAGATCTTTTTTTAAGGAAAACTGATATTATTTTCTATTCGGTCGATAATATTTTCCTTCCATATACATATTTTCATTAAAGTGATTTAAAGAATGATTTTACTATTATAAAACTATTATATAAATTAATTTTTAAACATTTTGACATTATATATAATGTTTTAGTAAAATATTTTTATCATTTCCAAAATATGGAATTATATGCCATTTTAACAAAAACATTAAAGGAGTCATTGTTTTTAAATACATGACCCATATAGAATTTTACCCCATAATTATCGCACAATTATTTGAATACTACATTATTATATTCAAAGGTTCCTTGGAAATAAATTATTTTCTTCAATATTTGGGAAATTTTTAAAATTTTAATAGGTTATTTTAAAATGAAAAGATTATTTTCCGAAAGAAATATTCTTTCGATATTTTTAATGTATGTTCATTTATGTAGAAATCATATTGTAAATATTAACCTTTATTTGGGATATAATATTTTTTTCTATTCACCAAATCATAGTAGATGTTTTAGGATTATGTTTATTGATTAACGAAATTAGTTGAAATTTCTTATACTTATTGTTTTAAACAAACTTTTTCATTGATTATGTTTATACCCATTTATATAATTAATACATTGAAATTCATAAGTAATGTGATGGGCCCGTTATAGCCCCTAAATGAATCGGTAGGTCTAATGGAAAAAAATATTATGTTTATTTTATGTATTCCTTACCTATTTACATATGTTGTCTTCAAAAAGGCCTTGTTGTTAAGATTATGATGTTCAACATTATGCATTCTGTCATTAGTAATATTTTTATTTTTATCCATGTGATTCTTTTTGTTGTTATGTTATCAATGAATTTACTCCATTTTATGGTAGTAGTTATATCAAATATTTGGTTATTTTTTATCTTGGAAGCACTTTTCACATTTAATTTATTTTATGATAGCTTTTGTTGTACTCTTTCCCTTACCAAGCATATGATCTCACCCGTTAATAAGTTATCTTTTCCCTGGGATAACAAGAATGGATGTTTGATTGAAATGAGGGATTTAATATAAGGAATAATTATTTTATAACAAGAATTATTATATTATATTTCATGTTTTTATAATTATTGTGTGAATAATGAATCTATCTACGCTTCCAAGACTACTAGACTATTTTATTCTTCATCATATGATCCCTTGTATTTTATTCCATTGTAATAAAATAACCATCGGTTCTTTTTTACTAGAATTGGGGAGTTAAAATTCAATTCCATTTAATCCCATAAGATATCAGTCTTTACCCAATAAATTGGATGGATTTAATTAAGCCATGAATCACATAATTAAAATCATACATGTGTGCCAAAAGATCATAAAGACATTCAACAATTCATCATAGTATAACCCATGTTAAAGAAATGGGTTTAATAAAAAATTTCACATTAAATATTCATAATTCATTCAAATAAAAAAATGGATGGTACCATTATATAATATCACCTATGAAGAATACTAAACCTATAATCATGTTGACATAATTTTAAAATACATTTAAAATATCATTTGAACATTTATTTGAAAATTTTAGAAAATTTCCTTTTTATTTGGTATCATAAAACTAAATATTTCATGAAATTTGAAAAAATATTGAAAATAACCATGTAAAATTATAAAGTATGATTAAATGAAAAAATGGCCATGATGTTGAGAAAATTCTATCATATGGTAAATGTTAAAACAAAGATTCCATTAAACTATTGGTAAAAATTACAATATTAAATATTTTCGAAAATGAAAATAAGATTCAATTTAAAAAATTGAAAATAAAATGAAATATGGTGGAAAATAATTTTAAATAGTCATTTTATTAGAAAAAATAAAATTCTGTAAAATATTTTATATAATATATATATGGAAGAAAAGGTTCATCAGCCAAAGTGAAAATATGGTCAGATTTTATTTTTTTACCATTTTAAGTACCAAATTGAGAACAATGAAAGGAAAAAATGAAAAAACTATAAATAACTATATTATAAAAAAAAAATATGTGGTTTATTATATTAATATCATGCATTTCCCCTAAATTTGATTCGTGAATAAATAATTATAATAAAAAATGAGATTATAATATAAGCATTTTCCTTAGGCCATATCTTTCTTTTTATGATTTCTTAATACCCATTATAAAAAATATATATTTATTATATATCAATAAAAAAATATAATAATTATTTTAATACAAGATACCATTACCTTCTAATTTCAATTACCCATATATTAATAACAGTTCATTAAATAAACATTTGAGTGAAAACATGTAAATTTTCCATGCATGTTGTGGTTTGGTGGTTATAGTCCTTACACCTAGGTCATGATTTAATAATCATAAGAATCAAAATCATGTTATAAGTATCATCTTTATTATATAAAATTTTACTGCCATTCATATATTATATTGATTAAAAATAAATTACATCACTTCGTGAGACGATAGTATGCATGCACACATAGGTAATTTTTTCGTTTTTACAAAGAATATAATAAAAAAGATAAATAATAACAATTTATTCTGAATCATAATAATATAATAAAGTTCATATATATTAATTAAATCCATACACATTTCCATACATAAATGGATTACATAATAAACAAACTACTTCACTCCATGGATGTGATAATCCACATGTACGCATGAACGACATTTTCATTTGTCATAGGATGAAGAGGTGGTTTAGAATTTCTATAAAATTAAGATAAAATAATCTAAATATATAAAATATAATTATATAATCATGTTAATATGGTTATATAATATTTTTATGTTGTATAAAAATAAATAAAAATAAAAGGATTTAGTGAAGTTAAGTTCCTCTTCATTGAGAAAACCCCATTGGATCTCCTCTTAAGGATACATTGTATGGCATTATAAAACAAAATAACCTATAGAACATGTGTAGGTAAGTTTATAAAATATTTGTTTATTTTTTTAGAGAAGTTTCATAATAATGTTTGATGAATTGATGATTAGAGGTTCCATTTTATTAGTGTGGTGGGTGGAAAACATGTATATACTTAAAATATTTACATAAAATAAAGTAATATTAAAGTAAAAGTTTACCTAAGGAAGAAGAAATTATAATATAATTAAATTTAATATATATATATATATTTTATTTTCAAAAAATCCATTTGAAATAATTTTATGTGATATTTTTTGCATTTTACATTTAGTGTAACCCCTCTTTAACCCTTTTGACCTTAATCGAGGTAACAAATTTTCACTATAGTAACAATTCATTATGATAAAAATGAATGTTTCCAGATTAAAAAATTTCAGAATGATGAATAAAAACTTTGAATCCATTCTGTAAAATTCATTTTCTATATGTTCCATAAATTCATTAATAAATAAGTGTAAAAAAACACAACAAACACCATTTTTAGAAAATTGAATTTTAAGTTAAAAATAAATATATTATTTTTCATTTTCTATTTAAAATAATTATAAGAATTTTGAAATATTTAATTGAAATTATTATTTTAACATTTCATAAAAAGAGTTCATTAATATTCGTTCATTTAATTTATTATGATAAAAATACATTTCGCACATAAAATAAGTTTTTTTTAGAAAAACATCTGTTTTCTACTTTCAAATGATTTTATTTTCATTTCAAAACAATTTATAAATAGGGATTTATTTTCTAAAATGTTTAAGAAATATTTTTTCATAATATAATATGTCGCATTAAAACCCACAAATCCAATATCTATGTGATAACTATTTTATTTAATAATACAATTACAATAGTATAATGTAATTCCTTTTAAACTCAGTATTGTGTGTAATGAAAGCTATCAAATACATAAAAATAATTTAAAGAAATTTATTGGGATTTTTCACTATACCCCTTTATGAAAATTTATCCTAGGAAATTCCATCACTCTAAAACAAAACAACCAAGGTTATGTAAACCCCATCACATCATTAGTTTCCCATGTAGCTTCCTCATATTTTTGGTTTTGAAAAAAAAACATAGAATAGGTTTCTGTTCATGGTCCACAAAAGTTTCTCTATTTGATCTATAACTTCCTTCCATTTTTACTCATATAATATACCAAGACCCATTGTATGACCTCTGAGTTATGTAAACAAAAGTATAACTTTTGGCTATAGCCATGATAAAAAACTCTGGCTGTGAGGGTCAGAATCATGTATAAGCTATAGCCACAGTTCTAGCTGGTCATAGTATGACAATGAATGGCCAAAACTAAAATCTATAGCAACCATTTTCTTGGGTTGTAGTCATGGTTTTCCACCTTGGAAACAGAGCTATTTCCACGCTTTTCAATTGTGGTTATAACCCAAAAATAATGTTTTCCCAAACAAATACGATCTTTGTACCTCTACTATGTAAACCTTCAACCTTACCACTACACCATGGGTGACTTTGGGTATATATTTATATATATATTGTTATATATATTATTAAAAACAAAGCTATATCATGTAAATCAGGGCTATTGCCCTTGCTGCCATTTTTTCACGGGATATTTGTTTCTCGTGCAAGGGCGAGAAACCTATAACAACATTTTTAAGGAACTATGTCTATAGAATATTAAAAACTATGTAGCCATACTTCTACCCAAATTAGAGCTGTATCCCTTGAAAAAACTTTATACCCACATTTTTATTAAAACCATTGCTATAGCCCTTTATAAAAAATCTATAGCCATGGATTACAAAAACTATGTTTATAAGCCAATGAAAAATACCTTATAGCCATAGTTTAACACAAAGTATGCCTATATCCCTAAAAAACACTCTATAGAAACGGTTTTACAATACTATGGCTATAGATTTTGACCAAAAGACTCTTTAGACAAGGTGTAAAAAATATTTGGCTATAGACTTCTAAAATATACCCTATATCCATAGTTTTACGAATAATTATGGCTATATCCATGGTATAAATACCTACAAAAATGGGTTTGGAAAACCATAACTATAGATCCAGGGCTATATCACAGTTTTCTATTACTGAAAATTGAAGGATCAGGTGTGTACATCATCGTGAGAGATACATGGAACACAACATATACTTGAGAGAGATTATGTGGAAGACTAAGTGATAGTAAACCATCTTCATAATAAATATTTTTTAATAGACAAATATTTCGAGGGATAATATTACCATAATTTCCAAATATCTATAAAATTTATCCAAGGATATATTTAATGGAATAACATGTTACCAACACCAAACTCTAGATATCCTAGAGTAATGTTAACATAACTATTATATTGACTCTAGACGTCACCGATGTACTACTAAATGGATATGAAATTCTTTTCTATTGTAATTTCCTAGATTCCAGTAACCAAGATCTCGTGTCTAAATTAATACATTAAAATAGGATATAATTTATATAATTTCTAAGGAACAATCAGTTTATATGTTCTAAAGAATGATATGCATAAATAATTCCAAGTTTACATTGTAATCAAAATATAAAACAAAAAAATGAAAAGTTGCAGCATCTTTGATATACATTCAAATATTTTTTATTCATATACCATGTAAAGAGAAAAAACAATGGTGAGATCAAATTCTCCTTAAAGGGTTAAGTACAATGAAATCTATTATGAGTAAATAATGTATAATGAGTATTTTACGGTAAATAACTAAAAACACATGAAACATAATCAATAACTCAAGCATGAAAGGCACCCAAGGATTAAATTAAATGGAAGAATATAATGGATAATAATAACTGAATTATCAATAAATAAAATTCATAATAATAGATTTCATGGTCTCAAAAATAATGATATCATTACCCCTAGGCCTTGTGCCAAGACCGTATCAACTATGGGTGGGAATTCACTAAAAACATTATAATAAGGTTAGAAAACTTGTTTCTCTCTTGATACACATTTATACATCAAGGAGATATATAATTTTGGGCCACACCCAACACTACATAACCAATATATTCCTCATATATTGAATGAACAGTTTAATTCATAAATAATATTCTTTATTGTCAAATGTCTAAATTTAGTAGAGAATCAGATATATCAATTTTTCCTTAGTGAATTAAATAAAATTCAAAGTAAGAAACATTTTATATAAATTGATGAATTATATGATGTAATCATTTCCATGATATAATTAATTAGGATATTTAAGAGAAGTGTAATTTTCGATGAAATATGATCATAAGAAAAAATAATATTTAAAGATAATGATAATGGGAAAAACTAATAGGAGATAAAATATGACTATCAATTCATTAGAAATATATGTATTATAATAGAATATTATCATTTAGATAATTAAATAAAATGTTAATTATATATTAAAATATGATTTCATTAATGATTTTTGGTAATGGAATGTATCCCCAAAACCTTTCCCTTTACAGTTGTTGGGATTTGGAGGCACACAAATGAGGTTACCAAATGTTTAATGTATGTTTGGAAGAAAATGAGAGTGCCTCAACCAAAAATGGCATGGTTGTGGAGTGGAACATTAGGATCAATTGTAGTATTGGAGGTCGTGGTGTGGATTTAGTTGTCATTATGTAGTTAATTAAGGAACCATTATCAAATTTGGTATGGTTGGGGTGTGGTTTAAATGTTGTGACATCAAGGGAACTCGTGGAGGACTTCACAGTTACTACCTTTTAAGGAGTAGTAACAATGTGGGTTATATGATACGGTGTCAAACTTTTCTTGGAATAAGGGGTTCTATGGTGTGGATCATTAGGTTATGTCATATCCCTTAGATCCACATTAATAAGATCTGGGTTGGTATCTTGGAGGTACTTCGACTAATTGTGTCCACATTGTGGGCCCTCATGCTACACTGATGAATACCTAATGTTAGCTAGTTATGTTGTGTGGTTTCATGGGATATGATGTTGTCTTCTATTTTTTAGTGGTTCTATAATTATTTCCTAGTAATTTAAACCCCATCTGTTAACACTTCTCTTCCTCAAACCCTAAGTGACCAAGAGAGGGGTTTAAAGATATTTTAATCCCTATTCGATATGTATTGATACCAGTTTCATATGATCAATCCATAGTGATATGTGGTTGGTTATTCAAAAATTTCTTTTGGTTTCCCCCGATTTGATCTCTTTTCCTCCCATTTTCTCTTCTCATTCATTAGTATATGATCTCCACTATTCTTATTGTGTCTTCCATGTTGTTTTATAGTGTGTTTGGGAAATCCATATTTGGGAGATATAGTTTATTATGGGACAGATGATCGAATGTCAGAAAAATTAACCAATTCTCATATGAAGACACAGACACTTTTGTGATAGGGGATTCACTAATTATGTTATTTATTTCATGGTTTATGTCATGTCCCAACATGTAATAATTATTGACCATTTGATGATAGAGGTAGTTTTTTCTTAGGCATCCCCCAAGACTATTATTGATGTGAAAAGTTTCCTCTCTCTTTCAATATATTATAATAGGTTTATAAATGTCTTCTCATGGGCCAAAAATCCTCAAAAATCCTTGAATATTAAAGAACAATAGTTTATATAGACTGAATAGTGGTATGAATCAATCAAGTACCTAAAGGAGAAGTTGGTCAGTACTCTATTCATTTTTTTGGATGATATAGTTTGGTTTGAGGTTTTCTCTGATGATTTGCGTCTTTAGTTGGGAATTTTTCTGATTCAGAATAGAAATTTTTTCTTATGGGTATCATAAGTTACATATCCATGAGCATAATTTTTCCACACATGATCTCATGTTATAAACGGTTTTTCTATTGAATTTTTCACAATATTACGTCATTGGTGAGTGTTTTGTGGTGTTTTTTGATCCTCAATGCCTGAGGTCTATATTATCCCATCATAAGATGAAATTTGGATTATTACGGTCAATGTAATTATTACAAGATTACAAATTTATGATTTACTATTCTCTAGAAATGGAAAATATTGTATTTGATTCAGTAAGAAGTAATTCATATAGTTATGTTTTTTAAGAATCAATTGATTCCTGAAGTGTAATGAAAGAACTCCCAACAATGAATCTGAATATGGGAGAGGTTAGAGGTTTAGGTGTTTATTTTTATTTGATATTGTATTTATCGTTATGGATATAGTTGAAGGAGTCCCATCTACTTAATTTTGAGGTGGAGGTGTGGAGAGACTGATTCTTCCTTGGTGATTTCCTTGATGGCTAGACTGAGGATGAAAAACTTCGGGGGGGGGGGGGGGGTTTCTGAGGGAATATTTTCATCCCTTTAGAGATGCATCATATGGTTATTTGTGATATAAATAACAAACCGTTGGAGGTACAACCTAGTCCATAAAATTATAATTTTCTTTTAGAAGTCAATTTTGGTGGCATGAATTTAATAATGTAGTTGTATAGTCTATGACCCGATGTTTATTCTACCAAATGGTGAAGGACGATTGTCATGTCCATAGTGGGTTTCATAAACCATTAAATGTTCCTCAATGGATGTGGGTGGATAAATAGTTGAAATTTGTTATCTATTTACCACAGGTTCATGCAGGAGTTGACTTTATATGTGTAATAGAAGATTATTTGATGAAATAAGCCTAAATATAGTGATTAGGGAGTCATGATTTGTGGAGATTTTTTTGAGGCAGTATCTAGAGGAGGTGGTAGGAATCGATAGTATCATGGTGAAGATCAGATTTCATCAAGATACATGTTTTAACTTCGAAGTTTGGAGTGATATCTAACATGTTTTTAGCTCATAGTTATTCCTTATTGCTATATTTTATTTGTAGATGTTTGGTCAAATAAAAAACCATCCAAACATTCCAATACATGTCCCATTCTCATGTCCTAGATTTTGGAGATGTGTGGATGAGGCACCATTATTTGGTCTATTTTTCATGGAGTAATATTTTTCACTCTTCCATTGATATGGCACTTTTGGAATCCTTGTATAGACGAACTTTTAATTTTTCTAATGTCTTGAACTTGGGCTTTATAATTTATAATTATTAGGCAAGAGATAGTGGAGAACATGATACGAATGGTTCAGGTGATTCATAAGAGGATTAATGTAGAAGATATTCATCCAAAATCATATACTGATCATATGAGTACACCTATGGAGTTCGAAATTTTAAGATCATTAGTTTTTAAAGGGGACTATTCATTGAGGGTAATTATTGTTTGTAAATTGGGGTAAGCATTCTATCTATTTTTTGGGGCCTTCAAGATGTTGCCCCATGTTGGATCTATTCCATATTAGATTGAAATTCCCTCAAAGATGATATGGATATGTAACACCCCAAAATTTTATGGCATGTATCTTTTCAATTTTAATCACTTCGATAGATTACATTTACGCAACACCACTCTTTAATGAATCATTGTATGTTGTTAATATTATTATTTAAAATCCAATAATATATTATAAGTTAAATTGGAGGTTATGAATAGGATAAAATAACTTTGGAAAATATATTATTGAATTCATTGATTACCAATTGATTATAAATAAATATAAAACCCATTTAAATATAATGGAAATGTTTCTAGGAAAACTACTTAAATGCTCACAAGTGTGTTTTACACTAACAAAATAAATAAATCGCACTTTTTTCATTATATTAATGAAATATATATTTATATATATAATATTAAATATAATGTTAAAAATTAATCATATGTGTCTTCTATATATGATATAAGAAAAAATACAATTTTAAGTAGGAAATATGTATATAAAAAAAGATATTTTCCTAATTTTGATGGTAAAATTATTTTTAATATTGTTTTAGAAAGTTTTATAATTTATATTTGAAAAAATAAAATTCCTATTTTAAAAATTAATATAAAAATTTACTTTGGTTGAATCTTTAATATTATTCTGATAATTTTTATGTTTTGAAGAATAGTGATAAAATATTGCATTTTAATTGAAAACAACATTTTCATCTAAATAATTTATAGTGATACATTATATTTTAAATTAATTTTAATGATTAATTAGATATTTTTTTATCATTTAATATAATTTAGTTCATTGGAATCAATTTAACATTTAATTTAGATACATAAACATTTCAATCATTTGAATGTTTTCGCTTTACAAACTCATTTTCTCATTCTGTCGACAGGATTAATATAACATTAATCACTAAAACTTATGTGTTTTGAATTTTTAAACATGAATTACATATTTTTAATCAGTGGGTCCAAACTATGTATGTACATTCCTTTTATGTTTTGGATATTATGAATAATAACATTTTTTTGATACGGTTAAAGGTAAATAGATTAAATTAAGTGTGAATTTAATATTATAAATATTATAAACGTACCCTAACACTTGACCTAATTTTATTGGATATATTAGTCTCAACCAAAATTATCCTTGGGCGGATTTTAGGGCCTCATAAAGCCACATGGATGACTCTATGTACTTTATAGTATTTTATTCTAAGGAAAGAAAAATATGTCATACCCATATTTTTTATAAGTGTTAATTTTTTATATATAGTAATTTAGTAGGTATATTCGACTATAAATAGTAATTTGAAAGATAAAATTGTTATATTCATCCTGATAATTTATATTTAATTTATAAATAATAAATAATTAAATTTCTGTCTTTCACAATGATAATATTTTAATTGTTAAATTAATTAAAATATCAAATAAATGTCATTAAACAATTTATGATAAATATAATTTTATATAATTAATGTCATCTAGGAATTTTATATATTACCAATACCTATTATGGGTGTATCATTGTTGTTTTCCGAAATTATCTTCTGTATTCATATTTGTTAAAAAAGTTAAGAAATGAATAGTGTCAAAATTGACATTAATGATATTTTAAAATAAATAATATTTTATTAAACGATATAAAAGTCATAAATATTTAAAATTTGGAAAAATAATTAAGATGAAATTGAAATATTTATCCAGGAATCATCTATGGGTTGTTTGGCATTTTATACTAATTATATTAACCGTTATTGAGTAAAAAAATTAGTTTTTATAGAATGAGTTAAAGGGTGTATATTACTGTTAAAACCAAAAGATATGGGTAAGAATGTGACCAAAAATTATCTAAAAATTATTGGATGAAATGATTCTAACATTATAACCTTAATAGAAAATTTGGGATATTTTATGATGACGTTTCCATGAAAATAACGTATATATTATTTAAATTAATGATAGTTACAAAATGTCACACTCTTTGGGTTTAATATCATATTTGTTTTCACATAGTAGAAAATTCATTATATGAACGAACCTAAATGTCTATTTTGATCCTGTTAAAACTCATTTCACTATTGAAATTTATTTTTAATTTTTAAAAATTATTTAATTACCTTAAATACTTCTGTAATGATAATACAATGTTTATTTAATTAATAGAAAAAACAAAATAAATGATTTTGAAATTATTACTATTGACATATTTGGGATGATTTAATGTGTCTAATTAATTTATGGTGTTATAGGATATATTAGAGATGTGTGAACAAATTACATTCTAATTTTAACATTTTCTGGATATATTGGAAAGAATTAGATTCTAATTCCCAATATTTCTTAATTTTTGAATGAATTAGATTTATAATTCCCACTTTTCCCCTCCTTATATCCTTATCCAATTTTTGGGGTTCCTATAATCCAAAAAAATACCCAACCTAGATCCCTTATAAAGTGATATAAATGAAGTCCATAAAAGAAAAGGTAATTATTTTACCAGTTATTCAACTTTTTTTCTTCTTCTACATAATCTTCATGCGTTTTTCCATTAGAAATAAATAAATTCATTATAATATATATTCATAGATGTTAATATGATTATGTTATAACCATATTCCATTATTTATCCATAAAATGAAAAATGAAAGTATTGTCCATGCCTTTGTAGGACTTACTATCTCAATGCTATGGTGTAATTTGTTTTTCACCGCCACATTTATTGAATTGGTATAATAATAGAAATAATGGAAATATATATATAGAACTTATGACATGAAATTTATTATTTATAATTAATATAACACCAAATTCCTTACCCTTTCACAATTAAGGGAATGATATCATCACTTGTGCATGCATACGACCTACCATCTCCAAAATGTGATGTGATTAATTTTCCATGTTAACCATTCAACAAATATTATAAAAATGTTTCAAATGAGTAAATATGATATATATGAACTTAATATAATTCTTGAGGTGAATTAAATATATCTTATTCATAATAATTAAGACATACATAACAAAACATGAATAGGAAAATGAAGCAGTTAACACCAGAAACAAGGGTAATAACAAAATGTTATTAGCAAGTTAATTTAAGAGATTAATATATGATATAATAAATAAGGATATGTTTATGGTATAAATTAATAACATTAATTAATATATTATACATGATTTTAAAGAACATCAAACTAATGGAAAGTACAAGGTGAGAGTTAATTTTAGAATCTCATTATTATTCTAGACTATTTATATGTAACTATATACTGCATGAAATTTACCATCAATATACATTTTTCTTCAACATATTTTCCAAAATATTTTTTATATTATCCTATAAATGTTTAATATATTACTACTCATGTTCTACTTTTTACTAAATTGTTTTAAAGAAATCTTTTTTGTCTTTTTCAAAATAAGGTACTTTATAAATCGTTTGACAAAAATACAGAAGGAATGTTATTATTTAAATTATATGGAATAAGTGGATTTTTAAACCATTATAACACCATAATTACTTGATGATTAATTTACATGTTTACAATATTCCTCTCAATGAAAATATTTTCTTTTATAATTTCACGACCTTTTAAATAAATTATTTCAAAGTAAAAAATGGTTACTTCTATCATGAATTGTTTAATGATTTTATTAGAGTATTTTAATATGTGTCAATATCCTTTGTTGGATCCTGTGATTGGTTTAAGATGATCACTTACCATATCAGTTACCATATTTCATGGAATGGTTTATGATTCAGTTTGATTATTTTTGTACTCTTTTTATACTATTTATAGTTTACGGTTAAATTATTCACATTTGGTATCCAAGTTTTTAATTTGAATGTTTATGTTGATTTTGTTTCACCCATTTCATAAAAAGAATTCATTTTACTTAATATGTTTTGGGAAGGTCCCTCTTTAGACCCTCGATGCATCAGTATGTCTCATGCGATAAACTAGTTGGGGTTTTGTTTAATGTCATACCCGATTATGTAGGGTGTCTTGGACAAAGCCTAGAAGATATGTTTATGATGTTTTTCATTATGAATTACTTATTTTTTTGATATTATTTAATGATATTCCATGTTATTTTTGACTTGTAGAATATATATGGTTATGTTTCATTATCAAGTGAAAATTTATACAGAAATATTTTATCATCTTTCATCCCTTTCAGATTATACCACGATTATTGATAAAATGTCAATTGATTCTGTTAATCAACTTTCCACAAAGTTTTACACTTTATTATGATATATTCTGCTCTATGTATACCGTTAATGAGTATCTGATCTCACCCCTTTCATTTGTTTCACTTTTCTGAGGATTCTAGGAAGTATATTTTGTCTGATATATAGTGTTTCACAATGGGGGTACAATGGAATACTCAATGAAATTATTTTTGAATTTAAAATTTTAATATGTAATGTGGATTTAAAGTCTGTATGTAGTTTACAAATATTACTAAACCATTTATTATTTTTGGGATTAAAACACTTTAATCTTATGCCAATGTAATATAGTAAGGAATTGGTTCTGGGTTACTGGTGTCGGGGTCATTACAGTTGGTATCAAATATAGTTTATTAGAAACTTTGGGAACAAGATTTATGAAATTATGAATTAGAAAACAAAACCCAAAGACTATGTTTGAGGATAATTCTACGTAAATTGATAACAAACTATATAATTGGTAAATAAAATAGATAATTTTTGTTAAACCTAAGGAGTTGTTGATTGTGAAGAAGATCACATGAATTAGATAACATATAAATAATTATTCATGAATATATCACTATAATATGTGTTAATCACTTTGTAATTTGGGTTTTGGTCAATTTTTGGAATCAGAAAGGTTAGAAAAGTAATGGATATATAGATGATGACTAAGAGACTGCAAATGTAAAATTAATGGAAAGATGTATTAAGGAATAAGATTATGAAGCATAGTTAATGGTTTAATAATGATGGTAAATCCTTATTGTTCTAGTGTATTTGGATTCAATAATTATTTCATAAATGGTGCTCTTGTTATAAGAATCATGAGATATATAATTACATTACATTAGGACTTCTTCATTAAGGATTTGGAATCATGAATGTTTTCATTAAGGTTTTCAAGATAACCAAATATATAGTGTCTGACAATAAGAGCTATATTTTTTTGTTTATAGAAAAAATGATGTTATGTTGATTTTGTAAATTTCATGACCTTCCTTATAAATATATGGACTATGAATTTGGGAGGATATATTTTGGATGAGTCTTATGGATGGAATGGATTAACCTGAACCATGGATATTATTGTTTGAGGTTGAAGTATAATTTATCATATTGGATAACTTGTGAAAACAATTTTTTGTTTTAGTAAATATTTAAGTGCTGAAGGAATAAATTATGGATCTTTTGATACATAACGGTCCTTTATACATGAAAAAAGCATATTGAACATTCATTTCTAGTTATAAGGGATGAAGTTAAAATAGATCTAAGAAAAACAAAAGGATGATATTTTTCTCATGACATGTAATGTAATCAAGTAAATTTATTTTCCAAAGTGCATATCTTGATATTAAAATAATATCTCAACAATAGAAAATTAATTTGGAATGAATCAAAAAATCAACTAATTTTCATAACAATATATCATTATCCTATTTCACCCATCACAAATTTACCATTTTTTGATGTTAGAAATTATTATTACCATGTTCTCTAACACTCTCTATCATATCTTTATGCATTGATTTCTATTCTAAGTCTATATTTTCACATTATAATAATTTTATCCAATTCTAAATCATAATTTCTGGGTGGCCTATTCATTTACCATTCCCTCTAATTTAGAGAATGTTTTATTAACCCTATTTACGATGTAGGTTTCACACAAAGTAATTTTCAAGTATCAACCATTGATTTTTGAATGGAATTTAAAATTATTAGGAAATAATTTATTTATGGAGGGGATAATTTAATGCCCCAATATTTTATGGTATATATCTTTGTAAATATAATCTCTTCGAAATAATATATTACATGCAACAAGAAGATTAAACAAACCACAATATGCTATTAATTTTATTATTTAAATTGAGATGATATCATAAGAATTAAATTAGTCATTATCAATAAGATAAAGTAACACATGAAAATATATTATTGAATTAATTGGTAATCATTTTATTAGAAATAAATATAAAACGCAATTTAATATAAAGGAAATGTTTATATAATACAATTTAAATTCACAAAAGTTTGTTTTATACCTATAAAATAATTAAATCCCATTTTTTAGATTATATTATTGAAATGTGTATATATATAATATTCATTCCGATGTTTAATATTCATCCTCTTGGTTTTTCGTTACATGCTATAAGAACAAATACAAATTTACACATAAAAGAAGTAATTTTTATAAAAAACATAGCTTTATTTCCTTTTAATAAAGAACTTGTTTTAAATCTATTTTTTAAAATTAAAAATTATATTTTACAAAATAAACATGTTACTTTAACGATGAATAAACAATTATAATTTAGATGATGTTTTGGAATTTTTGTGATACGTTTTATTCTTTAATGAATAATGATAGAATATTACATTTTAATTTAAAACCAATTTTTCATCTTGATAATTTATAATAATAAATTATATTTTTAATTTGTTTTAAATTATAATTAGATAAATATTTTTAATATTTAATCTAATATTGATCATTTGAATCAATTTCATATTGAATTTGGGTTTAAAATAATTTCAATCTTTTAAATGTTTTCACTTTAAAAAACCTTTTTTTCACGTACCATCAAAGGAATTATTTTTAAATTAATTATTGATTTTTTTTTTGAATTTTAAAAAATGGATTCCATATTTGTAATAAATGGGTACAAATTATGTAAATAAATAATTTTTATTTTGTGAAATTGTGAAAAAATATTTTATTAATATTTTATTAATAAATATGATGGTAAATCGAGTAAATTATGGGTAAAAAATAATATTATAAATATTAGAAAATTACTCTCTCACTTTTCATAATATTATAGGATGAGTTAGTGTTGACCAAAAACATCCTTAGTCCAATTTTATGGCCTCTTAGATCCGCATGGATGACTTTAATTCTTTTATTTATTTTATTTTAAACAAATTAAAATATACCATTATTATATTTTTAATAAGTATTACATTTTTATATTTGGTTATTTAGAAGATATATTCAATGATAAATAGTCATTTGAATTTTATAATGTTTCTCCTCATCATGCTAATTTATATTAAATTTTTTTGGGAAGAGATAAGAAAATTAAAGGCTTTCATTATGATGGCGTTGTAATTGTTTATTTAATGGACATATCAAATAATATTTATTCAAAATATTAAAATAAATATAATTTGATATAATTAATGGAATAAGTGATTTTTATAGATTTGCTACACATATTATGGATGTATTAAAAGTTTTTTTGATGTTATCTTTTATATTGATATTTTTAAAAAATATGAAACAAATAGTGTCAAAATTGAATTTAGTGATATTTTAAAATAAATAATATTTTATTAAATGATAATTTTTTATAAAAATATATATGTTCTAAAACATACTGAGATAATTTTACATCCTGGGTTTTGAACCATATGAAAAATACATAGGGAATTATAATTTTTTATTTACTGGATTAGATGTTTTTTAAATTGATCATCAGAACATTAATTCTGAGAGATAAAACACATCAAAGTATTGTTTTCGACTCGGGAAAAGCCACTCGGGGTCCCACAAATGTATTATTGAGTTTCTGAGGTTTTAGGGTCCTGAATACTCATGTTTTGAAGATTTTTAAATGGATCATGATTTGTGAAATGTTTTATATTCTATGTGGCACAAACTATACATGGTATCCCTCCTTAAATATTTTCGATTAGTTAATTAAAAGAAATATAAAAGTAAATTAAATGATAGTGAATGAAAAATAAAAATAAATTTAATAATAATAATAATAATAATAATTACATTGTTATTATTATTTTTGTTTATGTTTTAAGATCCCCAATATGGTTCTCACTCTCTCAATTCTCAAACGCCATATCCCTCGACTGAACCCCCTAAGAAAAAAACACATACAAAGTCTCTCCTAATAATTGGATTATTTCTCCAAATTTCATCAGGATTATTTTTTAAATCATCAAGGTAATTCTCCTCCTCCCTTATCCTTCCCTATTCGGTCTGTTTTCCCCTATCCTTTTCACCCAATGTGGTTTAGCTAAACCCTATGGTTTGGAGATATTCTGGATCCTTGTTTTCCTCCATTGTTAGGGTATAATAAGGGTCTCTTAAGACCCCTTCATATATTTTTTATATACATCACTGAAGGCGAAGAATACTAGTTTGATTCATCTTATCATTATTTCTTAAGGGTTTGGTTTTCCATCATTCTTTTTTGATGCTCCATTTTTAATTGGAGATTTCATAATTTTTGAGGTGCTAGTAATTTTCCTTGACATTGTTGGTTCTTGATATAGTGTTTTTGAGTTCCTAGTATTTGTTTTAGATCTTTTGATGACTTAATAAAGTCTTCCACTCAAATACATAGGTTTGTGTGTGTGTATGTATTCATTGTACATAATACCACTTGGTGATGGGAATATGTGTATTGGATTAAGAGGCATATATAAATATATACGGATGTATGTGTGTGAAAGTGTGAAGTGACATTTTCCATTTTCAAAGTCTTTAAGCATCGAGTGATCATCTTGGTCTACTTTTTAAGGTTGGGTCCCATTGCTTTACCACTTAAATTTAATAATGTATTAATTTCATGCTTAATTATTCGTTGATAAATTAAATTTTTACTATTAAATTAAATGACTAAATATTCAAAATTATTTTTCTGATAAATTAATTTTCATATAATCAACCCCCCCCCCCAATAAAGGTGTGTTGTACTCTAAGAGAAAAAGTAGTAATTAGTGAATTTAAATTATGATTTGGATTAATGTATTGGATAATTATCTCTTTTATTTATCCTTTGATATCCAAATGGCATATTTAAGACCGCCTATTTCTAATTTTTCAAAATAGGGGGTTTCCTCTCCATATGGTAGAAGTTTGATGATCTAAATATCATCCAAGTACATGGTCTATTTTATAAATGAAATAGATTATTTAATAAATTGTATCTTCCCAAATTGGTAAATATCAATTTATTATTGACACATTTAAAGTGTCTCCAAAACCTTTATAAAAAAATTCATGTTTTTTTATAATAATGAATTGAATTGAATTAAAGGAAATGATCATGATAGATTTCCGTATTAAATTACAATTCCCCTGTAGTAAATTGGTAAATTTCTAATTAGAACCCAACAACTCCTAAGTGTTTGACTTTCTTGTTAATAGGATTACCAATGTAGGTGAGTTCCCAACTAACCTTGTCACCTCCCAAGTGCCTATATAATCCTTTTAGTTGAATTTCAATAGTTTTTCAATTTAATGGAATATATTTAAATTAAACAGTTTGACACAGAATGAAACGTGAAGGATGGTTTAACCAACTTGTTTATTTAAAACTCATTAGAGACAAGGTTGTTTGAATGTTTCATTTACATTCCATTGGTGACATGTGATTTGAGGCATGATAATGCCATGGGATTTGTTTATATTCCTTTTATTATGAGAGTTCCTAATGCTTATGCCATGTTTTGGTGACATGGTTTATTTACTAAACATTGGTATTCTTGTTATCTTGAGAAATAAAAATGTTGATAATGACATGTACTTGATAGATACTAACTTGTGTGCTAATTTTTTTATCCCATGTTTATGGTTTGATTTGTATCCTTTGGAATGTTTGGTAGCTTGGGACCATTCCCGGACCTTAAGGGCATGATATATTTATTTAGTGGTATACAATATTCTCAATTATTTTCCTTGTGATATACTTCTCTCTCGATATGGATCTCATTAAATAGGTCAGGAGAGAACATGGTGTCCATAATAAGGATTCATGGATGGAATCCTGTGCTCGGGTGATTATACTATGATGTGCTGGGGGAGATGCTTTGGCTTGCAAGGCGAGGGATTCCTGGGTGGTTTATTATACTTGAGTGGTACTGATTCCACAAGGGAGAAATGGTGGAACAAACCTATGGAAATATAGATACACCATGCATTGGGTGATTTTCGGTCCTGTATGTGAGATACCTTGGAAAGAATCATAAGTTACCATGCCACATAGTGACACAAGGGACTCCATATTGATCTCCATGGATGTACCCAGTGGTATTTGATTATTAGATCTTCTAGTTCTAATACATGGGTTCTTTTAGATTTCCATTAAGATAATGGGACTCCACCTTTTGTTTTGACAGATTTTGTGATTGGATTTCTTATTCATATGATAATCAAATCCATCATTTTTATTATTATGAGCTTGATTATGCACATGGATGCTTCTACTTGATTTACTAGAACATTGGAATGAAGACTTCTGAATTAGACCTCAACCCAAAGAACAACCTTGGGGTGTACCTCTTCTTGGGATGCCTTGATCAATTTGGCCCCATGTAGACAAATTATGAATTGCACATGCACCCATTTCGATATTCTCTTAGGCCAGAGGAGGAGATGAGGTATGGGTGTCCTACTGGGAACCCAAATGATGTTTTTATTATATAATTATTTACTGCACTGAATGGATAAATATTAAACACTATTTATTTGATTATTACATAAGATGGTTTAGACATGAGATTGTGGGTTCCATACTAATGATATTTTTATCTCACACCTTACTGAAGTGTTATTTTCCACCCTAGTAGATCTTATAGCACGCTGTTCTTTGGATTCACTTCTTGTGTTGTGATGTGTACATACGAGCTATGGATCATAGGACTGGGCTCCTTCTCATGATTCTCGAGGAGTTTTCCATTGTTTTTTTCTTCTATTTTAAAATACTATTATAATTTTACCTTGTAGTAACACCTGATATTAAATAAATCAATATATGGAATTGGCGTTGACCACTTTTTTCAGTTCTTACATTTATTCATCTTTTCTACAATCTTTTATTCATGTTTTCGATGTTTTATTTATTATCTATGCGTCTTCTAGAGAATAATAATTTAAAATGGTTATACCTATATTCATACTTTGATCTATGATGGCATATTCTCTCTAAGGACACACCCTAGGCCCTCACTGCTTGTCGACAACCTATGGAATTTGGGGAGATTCACATAGAGTCATGTGACCCACCGATCTGGTTATCGTACATGTGGTCAGTCGAGATGAGATTTTATAGATAAGTATTTAAAATTCATCCATGAAACATTTAAGTTTTATTTGGAATTTTATATTATCTATATTAACTCTTTATGAGTAAAAATTTGAATTGTCATAGTAAGAGTTATAGAGGTCAAATTATGGTTAAAACCAGAATATAAGGGTATGAATGTGACCTAAAGTTGTTTATAAACTATTGGATGAAGCTATTTTTACCTTTATCACCATATTATTGAAATGAAGTAGTTTAATGGATAATGATTCATGAAAATAACTTATACATTGTTTAAATTAATGATCGTTACAGAATGTCACTCTCTTTGTGTATAATATCATTTTTGTGCCCACATAGTGAAAATTTAATTTATGAAGGATCATAAAAGTATATATTTATACTATAAAAATTATTCTCACTATATAAATTAGCTTTTAATTTTTAGAAATAATATTATTTTCATAAATTATTCTGTAATACTAATATGGAATTTATTTAATTAACGAAAAAATATGATAATTTATTTTATAAGAATTTCTACAAATATATATGGGATGAGTTAATTTTCATAATTAATTTAATATATATATATATAGGATATATTATATATTTTAGAAATTATTATACTCTAATTATCACTTTTTTTGATGTATTTGATGCCAAATTTATTAAATAGTGTCAAATTTGAAAATAATGATAATTTATTGAATTATTATTTAATTAAATTATATAAAATTCACAGAAATGATAAATAACCACAAATGGGATAATATATGGTCTACAATATATTTCCCTATTCTTTTATACTCCATTTTTATATCCTTTCATCTAGAATATCCTTATAATATTTTAATATTGTGGGGATTTGTAGAAGTGCCCCTCACCTTAATTATTAAAGGGATCCTCCTCCCTCAATTATTCACACCACATTGATCCTCATTGATCAAGAAATCCCTTCTCATTTATCCTCATAAAATCTTTATAAATGTTTTGGAGGCCATGTTCTTCGAAAATGAAAAACTCTTGATCAATTAGGTAGTGATCTAAAGGAATTCCACCCTAGAAGAGGTATTTGTTTTACCAATTTATTCAAGTTTATTTCTTCTTACAATTCCTATTAATGAGTTATTTCCTTGATAAAGAAATCAATTCAGTATAATATATATTTTGAGATGTTATTATGATAAATGAATTGTAATAGTCCAGAATCCACACTTCTAGATTCATCACTAATTAAATGAAATTTAAAAATTTGACCCACTTTTTTCTGTAAAAACATACAATATCATGAGGAAAATAATGGATCAAATACATACCAATGATACTTTTTGGATGATATTTTTAAAGAATTAGGACAATATAATAGAAAATTTCGTTCATGAACAACTAGTTCATAAATAAAAACACACAATATCCCACTATGTAAATTTTTTCTTATTTCATATTAGGTCATCAACATCGTCCAGGAGAAATACATCTAGAAAAAAACTCATTTAATATCTTTCCTCTTAACATGGTGGAAAACATAAGAAATGGTGAGCTCAAATGCTCGGTAAGGGTAAACAATAGAGATATATAAGAATAAACCTAGACATAACGGTACGAGAACATGATCATAACATTAAAAGAGCATACCCAGAATATCTAATATTATAAACAGGAGTCATGGAATAAGGATTTGAGGTTTATAAGACATTAATCATAAGTGAATGAAGAACATAATCTCTAAAATCCTAAAATATTCATAAGACATGGAATTGTGGAATATAAATAATCACAAAATATGATTTCCATAGTATCTAAGGAATCGATTACAATAACATCGTAGTGGAAAAATTCCTCTATTGAACCGAGTTCACCCTTCTTTCCAACCATCTACTACTGAACCAGATTTACTTATTGTTCCACCTCTATATTATCGAACCAGATTTACTTTCTATTCTATTCAAGTATATATCATTAGATATAAATCCTTCCTAATTCATTATAGAGATATATAGGTCCCACCCATGTCACAATGAAATCATTCTTACGTGTTCCATAAGAACATAGTTCATTCATAACCCATCAAAAAAATGGGTTTCATAAAACACTACATTATAGAAAAAGTCATGGAAATGAAAATAAATTAATAACTATCGACCCATAATAAATGTAAAAAATTAAAATAAATAATAATAATGGTATCATTGGTTCATATCCCCATTAAAACATAAGAAACATCAAATGAAATCATCTTAGATGGAATTTTTTTTGATATAACTCTTGAAAAAAGTTTTCGAGGAAAATATCCCTTTTCATTAAAAATTTATTTTCATAACATAATACATTTTCAAAACTTTTTATTTGAGAATAATATTTAAAATTTATAATGGAACACTTTATAATAAAAAAAATTCATCAAAAACATTTTTCTTGAAAATGAGCAGAAGAAATCTTCTAAAAAATATTTATTGAGGAAAATAATATTCAAAAATTTTAAACTGCCTCATACCACATTGAAACATTCGAATCAGAATACCCATGAAATAATTATAATAAAATAATTTTATAATATCATGAAAATAAGTATATTCCTGATATAACTTGTCAAATTTCAGTATATAAACCCCGTATAAGAACATAGGTTCAAAATAAAACATGTGTCTCAAATAAGGTAAATTGAGACAAAAACTACCTTACTCATTTGGTATCATTTGAACCAAGAAACGCCATGAAATAGAGATAATAAAATGGACATGTATATAACCATAAAATTTAGTAAAAAAATTCATATAATACATTCATCGGAAGTATGTACACCACACAAAAGAAATGAGAGGTGAATAAGGTGTGTAATCAAAATAAAAATAAAAAGTGAGATGTAATTCTCTTACCTTAGGTGAGGGTCCATTGTAAGTATAAAACACTCAAATATAATTGATTAAATAATTCTATTGTCTTATTATAAAATCTTTTTTATATTTATGATATTATATATTATAATTTAATCACCCGTTGTTAAATATTTAATTATTACTCTTTTTTCAAGTGTTAATTATTTCATCTTTTCTAATAATGTTTTGTTGTATAAGTACAACATATTATTAATAGGTTAAATTTATACCATTTAAAAAATGTAATTAAGGTATTATATATATAATTTATTTATTATATACATTTATTTAATCATTCATGAATGGTTAATAAGGAAAATGAACCTCATTGCAACATGGGGATGGTAGTCTGTATGTACGCACAAGCGATAATATCATTTACTTAAAAGAAATAATTTTGGAAGTTAATGGAATATATTTTATTTTCAGAATAAATATAATTATATATTTATTACATATGATTATTAATTCCATAATTATATCCACTTAAATAACATGGTGATGAAAAACAGATTACACCACAACAAGGAGACAATGGGTTATACGTACACATGCGTGGAGATTTCCTTTTTCGTTGGATGGATAGAATGTGGAATATTGTTGTTCCATAACCATAATAACATATTATAAAATTGGTAATAAATTATTTATTATGTTATAATTTAAACCACATAATAATAGAAAGTAGAAGAAGAAATGATTATCAAATGTCAGTAAGCAAGTCACCATTTCTTCATTGATCACTCTCTAAATCTCCTCTAAGAAACACTAGAGTTGGACTTATGAGAAGTAAGAAACCTATATAATCTGATTAGTTATGTTTATAAGGTAAATGATAAGATTATTTTTGATATTCATGGATCAAAGTGGTGTGAATATTACTTAAAGAGGTATTATTTTATAATTGAGGTGAAGGGGAACTTTTGGAATTTATGAAACTATAAATTTATAATAATTTCAAAATAAATAAATAAACACAAAAAATAGATATATTAAAATCAAATATATGATTATATTGAAATTAAATCAATGAAGAAAATTCAGACAAATTCTTATGTCAATTTAAACCTTATCATTTTAATTAATCCTTAATTATCTATTTTAATTTTTCCAAGGTAACAACTTTTCCATTTTTAATAGTTTTTAATTTTACATATTCAATGTCAAATATACCATAAATGAATAATTTATAATATATTATATAATATTAATATTATTTATTATTTTTAAATATGTCTTGAGATTTCAAAATAATATAATAAAAAATTATTTTGAAAAAATATAAATATTGTCATTTTGGAAATATTTATTTCATGGGTTTTTATAAATATCACGATACGATTAAAATGATGAAAAAAATATTTTATTATATCCATAAGGGGTCATTTCCATCTATAAAATTCATATAAAATATTTATTATCCAAAAGTATATTTATTTTAATATTTTTAACATCATTCATTTGATATTTTCCTTAATATAAAAATTACTACATGAATATTTATTAATTTTTTAATATACATATTCGTTCACTAAAAATTAAAAATAAATTACATGATGGAGATAAATTTATTATCTTACATTATAGTATTAACAGTCCAATATATCTTTTTTAACCCTATTGTCAAATTGATATAGTATTTAAAATAATGAAGTGACACCTTTGGCTCTACGTTAATTAAAATAATATAAATGTCATAATCCATTCTATATGGTTCCAAATGCTCCATAACTCAACCCTTTGATGATTATGGTTTATATATACTAAAAAAATATGATTTTGTAAAGATCTTCTATCTTTTAATTAATAATATCAATTTAGTAAAAATAAATTTATTCATTTTTCATCAATTAAATAATTTCTCCATCATCATTGTATAAGTCTATAGGGTAATTATTTAGTTACTAAAAAATATAAATAAATTTGAATCATGTATATAAGTTCATTATATTTCTGGAGAATATTTATTATTGAAGTACTATCATTTTTATCACTATATTAAAACTATTATACTTATAATAAATAAGAGGGTGACGTTTTTTCACTTTCATGTCACTTTATTTTATTTTAATAATATTTATATCATTTTAATGGAATAAATCCCATTAAATGATTCAATCCAAATAATTAGGTGTTAATGGTCTATTTTTACATAACCAATATGATTTTGGAAGGACTTATTGTTATTTTATTGTCCTTATAATATTTTTTTTTTACATAAATTACCAGATTTACATTTAACTACATTAAATAAAAATTATAGTAGTTATTATTCATAATATCTAAATGATAAAAGTAACCTATTTATTTAATTTATACCCACTTATTTGAAATCTATAATCCATTTTTCAAAATATGGAACTCAGAAGATGCAGTATTTAAATTAAAATTAATCCTATTGAGGGAACATGAAAATATGTTTTTCAAAAGTAAAAATAATCAAAAGATTGGCATATGTTTATATCAAATTTCAATGTGAAATTACATAAAATGACCTCCATAAGATTAAATGATAAAAATTTAATCTAATTACAAATTAAACCACTTAAATGTATAATTTAACAATATAAATTATTTGTATGAAAAGACATTTTTGAATTAAAATACAATATTTGTTCACTATTCATTAAAATATAAAAGTTATCAGAAAAATACCAAACATTTATCCAAACTAAATTTTGATGCCCCTATTACAAATAATAAGTTTTATTTTTCCAAATTTAACTTATAAAATTGACAAAAAACTAGATTTAAAATGGGTGTGCCTTTAAAAGGTGAAAAAATATGTTTTTTTTAAGTACATGTTTTATCCAAAAATTTGAATTTGTTCTTATATCACGTTTAGAAAGAATATACTATTAATTTTAAACAATAGAATTAATATATTAAAAATATATTTCATTAATAAAATCTATTAAGATTTATTTAGTATTTTATAGACTCACTTATTTTAATTTAAATAGTTTTTCACAAAAACATTTCTTTTTATTTAAAAAGGCTTTTACATTAATTTATAATTAATTTACACACAAACAATTAATCATAGTTTTACAATTAAGATATTACTATTCATACCCACTATTATAATGGTTTGGTTATAAGGGAACATAATAATATTTAGTTGTTCTCTTAAAATCAATTTTGTGTAAAATTATTTCTTCAGAATAACTCAAAATTATTTGAAACAAAATCCTCGCATAGTGTTCTATATACCTCACACTAAGACGGTGTTTCATGTAGCACAAGATAATCTTGTTGTAGTATACAACACATGACATAAAAGAAATTAAAAAAGATATATCTCATAAAATATTGGGGTGTTACATTCTACCCTCCCTAAAGTGAATTTGACCCCCGGACTTCACTGGGGTTATAGAAGGATAGAAACCCACATCATAAAAACGATTAATAAAGATATAATTTTAAATGAAAGAAATAATTGTATGATGGTAACCTGAGATTACAACATCTAGGTTCCCATGTATAAAAAATGTAAATGGAAGAAAAAACTAACCATGAAGTTCTGAGGGAGATTGATATAGGACATTGTTATGTGAAAGTTAATAATCACAAAACTATAAATTTGTGATGGGTTAAATGGACATTGATTTAATAAGAGGAAAATAAATTGGTAAACCTATTTTTAGGTCATATTTATATTGTTGAAGAATTATATTACTACATCTAGTAAGATTTTAAAGACCTTTAATTTATTTGGAACTTTTTTAAATACATGGGAATTTTACGAGTCTGTGAAAATTGACGACACGTGATTCCAAAGCCCGGTGTGCCCGGAATCAATTTCTGAATTTTTGTTTTGGTACGTTCAGTAAACGTACGAGCGAGTTTTTTATAAATTTTGAATTGGTGCTCAGAATTGAAATACAAGGGCACTGTTGAACTTGCTGTGCCGATATTCGCTTAAGAAGACTTTCACCTCAACAGTAGTTGGTCAGAATAAAAGATTGATTTTGGGTTTTTAATGAATGAATTTAATAAAAATAATGTTATAGTTTTATTTGTATTAGTGTTAGTTGAAGCCTCTATGAAGATGTTGGAGGTGGGAACCACCATACCTTAACCTCCCATGAGAGTTTATGGTGGTGGGGCCCACCTAAACCAATCCTCCTCTTCATATTTAATGTGGTGGGGACCACCTAGGATTTAAACCTGCTTGAAACTCACCATTAATAGAGAAACCCTCAAACTTCCATTATGTTTAGGGGAGCCTCCTAAACTCCCCTAAAACTTAATGTGTCTTATCCTCCTTGTTAGTTAATTGAGCCAACACTTTCAATTAATTAATTAAACCATTTGAATAATTTGCCAAAAATTTAATAGAATATCATAATCTATAATTTTTGGCATGGAATTTTTAAACATGGTGGAACTTTGGAGATGAGAGAGCATGAGGAGAAAATCTCTCGCCAACGAAGAATGAAGAACATCGGCATGGAGCATCTTCAACTTCCATCCTCAGAACCTCCATCGACGTAGGACGTGTTCGTCTACAATGAATCGACATCTTACTTTCCCGCGACATCGTCAATAATCAATGAACAAAGGTTCAGTTCTAACTTTGTTCTGTTTCTCGTTCTTCATTTTTCATCTAGGATTATTGTTCGAAGCCGCATGCTATCACCCTAACGCGGAGGGTGTGGGCCGAACAAACACAGCCCGACCCCTCCGCCTTCTTTGCGTAATTTGACACAAAACACGGCATGAGTCCAAAATGAGCATTACTCATCAACAATGGTTACAGATCGAAAGTGATGTTCCAAGGAGTGTGCGACTACTTCCAGAACGAGAATCGTGCCACTGTAACTTGTCCGGTGACCCGCGAAAAGTTCGATGGTGGATGGAAATGAAAAATGTCACGGCGTGTATGGCGACGGCACAACCGCGCCGCCGGAAAAGTAGCCGTCGGACGAAGGGTCGTGGCGGTGCAGCGGCAGCCGGTTCTAGGCTGGCCGCGAAGAAAACCGGCGGCTCGAGCCGCCGGGTTGGTGGGGAAATGCGCAACGCAACCGCGCCACACGGTTGAACAAAAAGGGGTCCCTGGACCTTGTCCATGATGGTGCAGCGGCCGCTAGCGCAAGCCTGGCCACGAAGAAAGTTGGAAGCGCAACCACGCCGCACAGTGGAACAAAAAGGGGGATGTGGCCCCTGGCAGCGGCGGATGGTGTAAGGCTGGCCATGAGAAGGACCGGAAACCGTAGCTGCAGGGCCCCCAGAGGAGGCGCAGTGCAACCACACCGCGTGAGAGGCGGCTGGCCGCTCGGCCAGCCGGGAACAGCATGACCCCACAGCATGGGTCCCGCATAATGCGGGCCGGTGCCACGTGGAACCTATTTTGGAACTCACCCTAAAGGATAAGTTGTTTGGGATTTTAGGGGGTGCGACCTCCCCCCTAGACGCGGCTAGGGTGGACACCACGGGCCGTCAGCCATGGGCGTCGCGCGAGCCGAGCCCATCGTGGGCCGGACCCAGCGTGGGTCGGGCGACCCCCACAGGTCGGGTCACTCATGCAGGCCAGTCCTCCCCCACGAACTGGGTTGGAACCCTGGACCAGCTCGGACCCGCGGACCAGGTCGCTCCGAATGTGCCGGACCGGACCCAGACCCGTTCGACCTGTTTCCATTCTTTTGCTCGTAACATAAGCTACATGCATCCAATTGATGAACCATCTACATCGATGTAAACCTTGGAAAGAGATGGTTATTTTGGTTTAAACCACTCAAGGTTGGGACATAGTTGGAATACGACCAGGTTGGATCGAACGTAAATCTAACCGGGCCCTCGGAACAGAAACTCCAATAACTCTCTAACCGGGCATCCGATTGATGCACCGCCTGTCACGTTGGGGTTTTTTTGGAAAGGTAGATCTTTTTGATACATTAACTTGGGAATTAATGGACGTTTATGTAACGACACTTGGATTGATGAGAGGACCCTCCTGAGATCAAGAATGATTTGTGTGAAACCTCGTGGATGGCTGCGCTCTGACGACTGTTCCTGGATCCTATGTGGGTTCGACACCTCCAACTATTATTCCTGGATCCTGTGTGGGTTCGACAGCACTTACGACTGTTCATGGATCTTCTATGGGTTCGACAGCTCCATTACTGTTCCTGGATCCTGTGTGGGTTTGATAGTACTGATGACTATTCTGAGATCATGTGTGGGTTCAACAGCTTTAATTTCTATTCCTGTATCCTGTGTGGGTTTGACAGAATAGATGATTTAGTGTCTACATGTAATCATCTCTAACAATCAATGTGAGTTGTATACCTATGTAATCTGAGTTAGTAACTTTTGTGTTTTCCTCATGATTGAGATGGATTAATTGATAAATTAGGTATATGTATGGGCATGTACCTAAGTTTGGTTAACTGTTGATTTCATATGTGGTGGTTTATACTTGTTGGATTTTGTGAGACCTTTAGGGTCTCAAGGTCCCTACTGAGTATCATTATACTCACCCCTGCACGATCTATGCCTGCACTCGTTGTGTTGGATGCAGATGACAGACAGTGCAGACCGAGGCTGAGTGTACCAGGACTGGACGGTACCCGGAGGTGGACCACAAGGCGTGACGGTACATAGAGGTGATGGTCGGACTTGGAGTGTTTAAGAGGCTATCTATACCTACACATCAGGTAGGATTTACTGGTGGATGATCTAGGAGTTGTTTTCTTTTTTTTTCAGTTTCTTGTACTTTACAGTTGGGCTTGTATTTCCGGCCAATTTCACTTTTCAGAAATATTTTTCTATATAGTTTTTATTTAGTGTTTTACCTTCATCTTTTACTCTGTTGTGTGTGTTTTTAGGATATAAAGGCAATGCATTCTCAGTTTTAGGGAATTACGCCTTTGGTGCTAGTCTCCAGCCCTTGGCCTATGTAAGGTGGGTTTGGGGTAGTAATGGCACAGGCCCCGAGGGATGGGTCGTGACAAAGATCATAAGGAAATATACTTACTTGAATAGTAGAGTTTAATCCTATAATAAATTTCCAACACAAACTCATATTTTCCTCCAAATGACGAGTATTCAAGATGATTTTTTCACACCTGAAGCACTAGAATATAATTTTTGAGAATCATCTAATCCACAAAAGATTAACTATATATTTCTCCTCTCCATTGACATTAACAAAAATGGTTATTACAAGTGGAGATAAATACAAAAAATAATAAACCTTATGTGATGAAAAACTAATTCAATCTCAAAAATTCAACAGTAATACCCAATGTTCGACATAGACCATTCCACATCTAACTACCCTCGAGAATTTCTTGACTAATATTGAAACCCGAAATTAATAATTATTTGAAAATATAAAATTTAAAGATACCTTTTAACATTTATCTCCAAATAACATCAACCACTCTTAATGTCTTGTACAAAAAGTAATTAACCTAATTATATATTCTCTATGATAGTTTAATCATTTCTATAAATAATATAATTCCCCATAATTCCATAATTAAAATCATAGATTCTTATAAAATATTATTTTACCATTACTCCTAAATTAAAATCTCATAGTATTCTATTTCTCTTAATTCTATAAAATTCCCAAAATAGTGAACATCTTCCAAAATAATATTTATCACGTAAACTACAAATCATTTTCCAATACTAAGGATATCCAATTGATGAAACATACCTTCCTCAAAAAATCATCTTCTTATTCCATCAACTAATTTAAATAAAAATAAAATGTCATACTAACCTGGGACTTCACGTAGGCTTCTGGTAGGTGATAAAGCCTCATCGCCCTTCGGTTATGTGTTTGACTCCCACAGCCTTATCTGATGTGATGGGTTTTCAACCAACCTATGATTTCTTATTTTTTTCCTAAAACAATATCATTCTTATAAAATTCTGATAATATGAAACCATACCATGAATTTATCTCAAAGTTTGGCTAATACATGTCATTTTGCATCCCAAAAATTCAAGTACACTTAATTATCTAAAAACTTAATGTCTCCAAAAAAAATTTATTTGCCATAAGAATTAATAACCTAAAGCCTAAAAATGGGGTTCTATTAACTTGATCTTATATTCAACCACAAAATTATAATCCGATGAGGGTATGGAAAAATCTTAAGAAAACATCCTAATCTCCAATGTTATCAAAACCCTTATCTGATACCAAAGGTAATAGTCCAGAATACAGACATTTATATTTAATAGTTATGACATAAAATTTATAAATGATACCCATTTTTTTCATAAAAGCATACAACATAAAAAGGAAAATAATGGATCACTTACGTAACATAGTACCATTTTGATTTATCGTTTTAAATAATTAGGATAAACTCTTAGAAATTGCGGTTCATAAACAACTATTTCATAAATAAAAACACAATGTATCCCACTATGTTAGGATTTTATTATTTAAAATTATGCTATAAACATCATCCATGTGAAATAATTAAAGGCAAAACTCATTTATAATTTTTCCTCTTAACCTGTGGGAAAAAATAAGAAAGGATGATCTCAAATGCTCGGTAATGGTAAACAAGAGTGATATGTAAGAATAAACATGAACATAAGGGTATGATAAAATGATCATTACATTAAAATATAATACCCAATATATAAAAGATCATAAACAGATGTCATGAAATAATTATTGGATGTTTATAATACATGAATCATAAGGAAATGAAGAACATAAGCCATGAAATCATAACATATCAATAAGACATGAAATTTATGGTAGAAAAATAATATCAAAATATGATTTCTATAGTTCCCAAGGAATATCTTCCAAGAAATTCATAGTGGAGAAATTCTTATAATAAACAATGTTTATTCTTCGTTCTCGCCATGTCTTACTGAACTAGATTTACTTTTTGTTCAATGCCTAAATTACTGAACCAGATTTACGTGTCTTTCCAGTCATATCTATCTCGTGAGATATAAATCTTTACCCAATTAACGAGAGGTATATATAGGTCCCTACCAACTCTTAATGTGATCATTATTATGTGTTCCACATGAAAAAATATCATTCATATCCCATGAAAATAAATGGGTTTCATAAAACACTTCATCATATCATAATTCAAGGAAATGAAACGAAATTCATAAGTCACAATCCATAATAAATTTAATGATTAAAATAAAAATTAACAATATTATCATTGGTTAATATATATATTAAAAATAGTAACATAAAATAACGTGGTCTTATATATAAAATAAATTTGATAGAACTCTTGATAATAGTTTTTGAGGAAAATATCACTTTTTCTTTTAAAAACGCTTTTCAAAACAAAGTTTTTTTAGAAAAAAAATTTCTATAAAAATTTATTTGAAAACATATAATGGAATAATTTATAACATAAAAAATTTCTTTAAAAATATTTTTATTTGAAAATGAACAGAAGTGATCTTTTAAAAAACATTTTGTGAGGAAAATAATCCTCAAACATTTCAAAGTGACCCATACCACTTTGAAATATTTGAATCATAATCCCCATAAAAAATAACAATAAAATAATATTAAATATAATTATATGAAGGATATTCCAGATATACATGTCAAATGGTAGTTTATACACATTATATAAGGACATAGGTGCATAACAAAACATGTGTCTCAATTAAGGAAAATTGGGACAGAAATTGCCATACTCGTTTTGTAACTTTTGAACCAAGAAACACCATTAAATATATATCATAAAATTGATATGAAAATACCAATAAATTATAGTAAACAATTCATTGAATTCATTCATGTTATTTATGTACACCACATAAATGAAATGAGTTGTGAATAATGCATGTATCTCAAAATAAAAATAAAAAGTGAGATGTAATTCCCTTACCTTAGGTCCGGGTTCTTTTGTACATATCCAAAACAAATTTATAATTGATTAAATAATGTTATTATATTATTAAATAACCATTTTATATTTATTATATCATATATGATCATTTTATCACCCATTTAAAAATATTTCATTATTACTCTTCGTTCCAGTGTTAATCGCTTCATCTTTTCGAAGAATGTTTTGTTGTATAAGTCAATCATATAATTCCTAAATAATAGTTATATACTTAAGATAGTATAATTAAGTTAGTATATATAATATTTATTTATTCTATACATTTATTTAATCATTCCGTAATGGTGAATAAGTAGAATGAATCTCATCGCGTTGTGGATACGATAGACCCTACATACACACAAGCGATAATATAATTTCATAAATAGTAATAATTATTGAATTTAATTGTTTATATGGTGTTTCCAGAATAAATATAATTTTATAGTTATTATATGTTTCTATTAGTTACATCATTTTATCCATCCAAATAATGTGGTGATGATTCCAGATTAAATGATGGTGTGGAGGCAGTAGGTCCTAAGTACGCACGCTTGGTGATTTAGTTTTTTCATTTGATGGATATACGGTGTAATATGGTTGTTTGATAAACATAATAAAATATTATCATATAGTTAATGTTGTAGTTATTATAGTATAATAGAAACAATATAAGAAGTGGAAGTATAAGAACAAATGATTTGGAAAATTCAGTAAGCAAGTTACCTCTTCTTCGACAATCACTCACTAAATCTCATATTGGGGACTCTAGAGTTGGTCTTTTGAGAAGAAATGAACATATATAATGTAAATAGGGATTTTTTAATGGAAAATTGTAGATGATTATTTAGCTTCAAGTCTCAAATGGATGTGAAGATATAAGGGGGGAGGTTCCCTTTCATTATTTAAGTGAGGGGCACTTTTGGAATATAAAAAACTATTAATTTATAATAATTTGAAAATCCATCCAAATAACTCAAAAATTATATATATTAGGAGATAAGATATGTTAATATTTTAATATCATCAACTAATAAAATTTAGACAAATTTTTATGTCAATTTAAACCTGGTCTTTTTAATTAATTTATAATTTTCTATTTTATTTTTTACTAAGGTAACTAGTTTTCCTATATTAAAAGTTTTGAATTTTAATTATTTTATGTAAAATAAAACCTTAATGAATAATTTATAATATTTTATATCAATTTATTATTATTTATTATTTTAATATATGTCCTAGGAGTTTTAAATAATTTAATAAAATATTATTTGGACAAAATATCAATAGTATAAATTTTGACACAATTCACTACATGTATTTTTTATAAAACATAAAGATAATAGGATAACCCTAAAATAAAAATGAAATATATACATAAGGGGTAAAGGTATTCTAGAAAATTCACCAAAAAAATTAATTATCGCAAATTGTATTTTTTTACATATTTTTAATATCATTCATTTGATATTACTCTTAATAATATAATTACTACATCAGTGTTGATTAATTATTTAATATACTTTTTTCACTAAAAAATACAAATTAATACCAATATGGAGATCAATTTCTAAATTCGAGAAGAGTATTAATTTTAGAATATATCTTTTTTTAACCCTATATTTAAAAGTATATAGTATTTAAATTAAGAAAGTGATAACTTTGACTCTATTATAATTAAAATAATATAAATGTCATAATTTTTTCTATATAGTTCCCAATGGTCCATAACTTGACCGTTGGATGCTTTTTGTTGAGATATACTCAACCAATAAGATTTGGTCAAGTTTTGGTGTCTTTTAATTGTTATTATCATTTAAATAAAAATATGTTTTTTGGTTATTCATCAATAAAACAATTTATGCATCATCACTGTATAAGTCTTTATGGTAATTATGTAGTCTCTAGAAAATATAAATAAATTATCATGATGTAGATAATTTCTTTTGGTTTCTGGAGAATATTTATTATTGATGTTTCATCAGGTTTATCACTATATTAAATATATTTTTCTTATAACAATAAAGTGGGTGCCATTTTGTCACTTTCATGTCACTTACTTTTATTTTATTAAAATTTATATAATTATCATGAAAAAATGTCCATTAAATGATCCAATTCCGATCCTTAGGTGTTTAGGGTCGATTTTTACTCCTCCAATAGTGTTTTTGAAGGGGTGAGGGTAATTTTATTTTCCTTCTCATATAAATTAGTTAACTAAATTACTTGATTTACCTTTAAGCGTGTTAAATAAAAATTACTATAGTTACTATTAATAATACACAAAAAGAAAAATTGACCTATTAATATAATATGAACCTACTGATACCAAATATGTAATCCATTTTTTAAAATTTTAAACACATTAGTTTTAGTATGTAAATTAAAAATAATATTTTTGAGGGAATACGAAAATGTCTTTTTAAAAAGTAAATAACATCAAAATATTGACATGTGTTTATATCAAATTTCAATGTGAAATTACTTATAATGAACTAAAATGGATTAATTAATAAAAATAATAATCTAATTATACCTTAAAACAAACTAAAATTATAATCTATCATTACAAATTAATTAGATGAAAAAGAAATTTTGGATTAAAAATACAGTATTTTCACACAATTCATTAGAATATGATAGTTATTAGAAAAATACCAAAAGCTTATCCAAACAAAATTTTGATCCCCGATTCCAAATAGGAATTTAATTTTTCCAAAATAAACTTATAAATATTTCAAAAATAATATTGAAAATGGGTGCATCATCAAATGGTGGCAAAACTGTGTTTTTTGAAAAATACTTCTTTTATCCGAAAAAATTATAGTTGTTTTTATATCATGTCTAAAAACATGTAAGATTAATTTTAAACATTATATTTAATATATTAAACATATATTTCATTAAAAAAATCCATCAAGAGTGAATTTAATTTTTTATAAACTCACATATTTTCATTTAAAAAGTTTTTCAGAAAAACATTTCCTTTTTTAAAAAGTGTTTTATTTTCATTTACAATTAATTACTCACAAAAAATTAAGCATATTTTCATAATTCAGTTAATAATGTTCATACTCTCTAATATAATGGTTAGGTTATAAGAGAACATAATAATATTTAGTTGTTCATATAAAATTGGTTTTTCGTAAAATGAATTATGTCAAAAGAACTCGAAATTGTGTGTAACACAAACCAAGCATAGTCTTGCGTATATCGCAAGCTAAGATAGTGTTGTGTGTAGTGAGATCTAAGATATCTGCAGCGTACAACAGACAACATAAATGAAATAAAAAAAGAATCTATCTCATAATATATATGGGTGTTATATGGATAACCGTATTTCATGATATAACCATCCCATGAAAAGAGAAAGCAATACGTGTACATACATATAGCTTACCATCACCACGCAATGGAGTAATTTGATTTTCATCACCACATTACTCGGATAGGTATAATAATGGAAATAATGGATATATATTGTAATTATAACTTGATATTTATTCTTTATAATTAATATACAATCCAGTTACTTACATATTCACTATTAAGGGAATTATACTATCACTTGTGCGTACGTAAGACCAACCGTCTCCATGATGCGATGTGATTCATTTTCCTTGTAAATAATTAATTATTTATTATAAAAATATATATAATAAGTAACCATCATATCTTTTAACTTAATATAATTATATAGATGAAATAAATATATCATATCCATAAGAAACATGACGTACACCACAAAACATGCATAGAAAAATGAAGCAGTTAACACACGAAACAATAGTAATAAAAAAATGTTTTTAAAAAAATGTTTTAAGTGGATCCTATATGATATAAAAAATATTTATACAATTATGGTGTAAATTAATAACATTCTTTAAACTATTATATAATAGATTAGAGAACATTCACTAATGAAACGTGCAAGGTAATGGTTACTTTCACAATCTCATTATTATTCGGGATTGGTTATACATAAGTATATACTGGGAATATATATCATCCATATCCATGTTTAATAAAAGTGTGTTCCAAAATATTTTCACTATTTTCCTAAAAATATTTAATGCCTTTTTACCCATGTTTTACTTTTTATAAAAGATTTTGAAAGTAGTCTTCCTTTTCATTTTCCCAAATGATGTATTTTCTGACTTCTTGAACAAATATATGAAAGGAATGTTTTTATTTAAGATATATCCAATGAGAAAACGTTGCTTCCACCATGAAACCTTAATTTCATGGTGCATACTTTAGATGTTTAGAAAATTAATTTCAATGAAAATTTTTTCTTTGAAGATTGTGATGTCGTTTAAATAAATTATTTCAATGTAAACATTGTTATTTCTCTCTAGAAATTTTTAATGATTTTATTATATTATTTTCATCTATATCAATATCATTTTTTAGTTATTATGACTGATTGGTGTTTATTTATTATGATATCATTTACCATATATCAATGAATTGTTTATGTCTGATTTTGACTATGGAAATACTATTTTGATACCATTCATAGTTTACAGTTAATGGATACACATTTCATATACTAGTATTTAATATGAATTTTTTATGTTGATTATGTTTCACCCCTTTCAAAAGAGGAATGCAGTGGACTTGGTAAGTGTCGGGTGGGCCCACTATAGCCCCTCAATGCATCAGTAGGTATCATGAGACAAAATAGTTTGGATTTCACTTAATTTTATACCCAATTATGTATGGTATTTTGAACAAAGTTGTGAAGATATGTTTTTGATGTCCCATATAATTCATTCCCTTTTTATGAGTTAGTTATTGATATTCCATTTGATTATACCACTAGTAGAGTATGCATGGTTAATTTACATTATCATGTGATTATTTATATGGAATTATTTTATAATATTTCTTTACTACAATATTATGCATAGGTTATTTATTAAATGGAATTTATTTTAGTTATTCATCTTGACATAATCATGTATTATTGTTTCTGATAGATTCTACTGTATGTATACACCTTTTGAGAATCTGAGCTCAGCCCTTTCATATGTTTCATTTTTCCTAGGGTTCCAAAAAGTATTTTATGACTGATATGTGGGGTTACACAAATGGGTAATAATAGCAATTTCAATGAAATTATTTGGGTATTTTTTGATTTAAAATGTGATGTGAATTTGAAGTATGTAACTAGTTTACGAAGACTACTAAAACATTATGTACTTTGGGATTCAATAACATGTATCTTATTACAATGTGATAAAGTAAGGCATCATATTTTGGTTACTGGGTATAGGGTCATTAAATGATACATAATTTCTTCCATGTGTCAAAACTTCATTATTATCTTCATTAAAACACACATGTTTTTTATTAGTGTGAGATGGATTTTTATGACTATTCCCCCTTTCAGGTGTGTCCTACAAAGATCTAGGATAGTCAAGAGAAGTTGTTTTGTCGGCATGTTATTACCTACTTTCATGTCCTATGGTAGCATGGTGTCCAAGAGGAGAGTACCTGGGAATTTGAGTTTCATATATCTTCTTAGTATCCTGATCTGTTTAATGTTTATCTTACCTCTTGTAACACTTCCCATTTTATAGATTGTAGAAATTTTATTTTTTATGTGATGAAATTTTATAGATCCGTTTTTCTATTAGTAACAATTATTTCATTTTAGAGGTAACTTCCTTAGACGTGTGTTTTAGAGATGGTTTATCTGATTCAATGTATTCACACATTGTTCCTTTGAGTGAAGAGGTTAACGCCCTATGAAAGAGAGAATCATGAGTGGTATATCAAAGGGTGGATGTTTTGATGACCTCTTTCTCATTCATTCTCTCAAGGATTGGTTTTTATTCTCATGGATGATAATGGTTTGATAGGTATCTTATGTAAGGGATCAAACCCTTTTTCCCTTCCTTTTTACTTTTTGGTGTTAGAGTTACCCAGAGGAGGTTTCATGATGTTTGGAGTAAGTATGTAGGAAATTTCGGGTGCCACATCAAAAAATGGCATTGCTACGGTGTTGCACCTAGGTTGTTCCATACAATAGGTAGCTATGGGGTGGAGCTAGTGACTATGTCATATACTCTTGAGGATCCACTTCTAAATCTGGAATGGATAAGTCATCGACTACATGTTGCAGTATAGGGGGGACATTGGGAGTATTTCAAGGCTACTAACTTTTTGAAGGGGAACTGTAATATGGGTTGTAGGTCCTGGCATGTTACGTTTATTGGAAGAGGGAAATCTATGGCATGAAAGCTAGTGATATTCTATAGCCCCTATGTCAAATTTAATAGGAACTATATTTGTATATCAATGGGTATTTGACTGAGGGAGTATATTGTATAGTCCCTTATGTTGTGTTGCAGAATGCCCCATGCTATCTAATTCTATGGTATGGTCCTTTGGGTTGCTTCACGGTCTTCTATTTTTCATGGGTCTATAAACTCCCTTCAGGACATTCAACCCTTTTCTTTTCAACTTCTCTCCCTCAAATACCAAATTACCAAGAAATGTTTCTGAATATCTTTGAATATCCATTCGATAGGGATCGATCCTGGCTTATCTTGATCAATTCATTGTGATCTAAAGTAGTTTATTCATCCTTTTCCTAGTGTTTTATCTCTATCTGGTCTCATTTCCTCAATTTTTTATAATGATTATTCATTTTATTTTCAATATTATTATAGTGTTTTTCTTGTCATTTCTTAATGTGTTTGTGGTTTTATTTCATTGGGAGAAGCAGTTTTTTACTGAAGAGGAAATCATAGGTATATGACTTTGATCCCTTCTCATACAAAGAAAAATGATGATTTTGATATAGGGGATTCATTTAATATCCTTTTTATTAACATTAAATCATAAATTTATCATGTTTTATCTATATGTATAGTAGTGAAACTAACATAAAAACATAATGAATTGGATTAATAAAGAAATTGGATAGTGATCACTTGTCGATGTTTTATACTATGATAATAATTTGAGTATTGATTTTAAAAATAGAGTTTTTCTATACTATGATTTGGATAGATATGTGTTATGATTGGTATAGTATGTTGGAATTTATATTAATGGTAAATAATTAAAATTCAAACTCAATTGATTAAGAGTTAAAGAAAACACATGTATATAATCCTATTTATCTTGTAATTCAATGGTAATCAAATTGATGCTAATAACATGTTTAATTAAATATATTTTTCCATTTGTTAATATAATTGGATAAAGAACTTAAATCATGTTAATTATTTATGGTGTTATAATTAAAAAATTCATTTTAACAAATTGTTGCTCTTAATCTTGTTAATGATTCAATAAATGCATAGAAGCATGTTAAATAAATGATACCTTGGTATAACTGATGTATTAGTTCTTTATATTTATAACATGTGATTAAATAATTGGTTAATTCAATATATGATAAAACTATTTTTTAGATAAAGACAAATCTTAGCGGATGATAGTGTCCATTTATTTATAAAGGTTGGATTCCTTGTGTTGGGGGAAATGAGAGCCCGTTTTCATGTGAAGGGAGAATACTAATATATATATATTTTTCTAATTTACTATTCTTGTTTGTATTCTTCCTTTCATGTGATCTTGATACAATCATTCTTATGGGATATGATAACTGGATGGATAACCCTGGGATAGTTGATCATATATGTGTGGAGAGGCCCATATGTTACTGTATCAGTTGGGTCATGTGATAGAGAGATGAATTGACATATGCACGAGGTTATCAAGGATGTCACTAAGATGACAAAGTGGGTTAAATATGGGACTTCCCATTGTTTGGATGCTGAGATTTGGAATTCTATCTTTTGAATAAGTTTAATGCTTAAATGATGGATTTCTTATTTCCATGTATTCCTTTCACCATTATATGAGGTAGTTGAATGTTCTTGGTTGTATCTCTTGTGGTAGCTTGGGACTTTTTTCAAATATTACATAATATTTTATAAAAGATATTAATAATGATAATGAATGATCCACCCATGTATTTGTTTTTTTTGAATGATAATGTGAATGTTAAATCTTATGAAATCGTTTTTTTGTTTAAGATTATTCTTGGAGGGAATTGACATGGATTGATGGTTGTTGTAATGTAATCAGAATGTTATTAATTAATGATTAATAAAAAATTAATGAAAGGTAATTTTAAAATGGGAAAAATTAATTTGATGTAGCTCTTTAAAATGTGCATGTTCTTATAAGATATTTATTTCTTACAAGTGGTATCTTTATGTCTAAGAGATGTTAGAGGTAGTTGAGTCTAAGACTAGGTTATTCTTATAGTGTAGTGGTGAGATATATTATATCATGTATGTTATATGATTTTATATTCTACCACACCCATGAAATTTAGGCAAACTAACACCTAATAGACTCTAGGTGTGTGTTTTCCCTTCATCATGGTAGGAGGATGTATGGAGGACTAACCTCTCTGCCCCTGCTCTCTTCTTTTGGTAGTATTATGTGCTAGTATGCACAATGGCCAGTTTCCCACATTTTTGTAGAGTGATGCAATTGATTTTGGTAATTTGACACCCATTTATATTGTGATATAGTTTCAAAAAAACTATTATTGGTTTGACATGTATAGGCTACGATAGATTGATGTACCATACATGGTGCAATGGATATAATGGATTGAGGTATAATACTTGCCATATGATACATATAATACGAGTTGCGATGGATCCCAAATACTACTTTGTCACTATATGGAGATGTTATATAGAATAATATGAAGATGTGATTTATGATATACATCTTTCATTTCATAGACCTGTTTTTATGGGTTATACTCTTTTTAGAGATAGAGCTCAAGATGTTTGGTGTTGGGAATGAGTGAAAACTTATGGGGAAGTGGTAATAGGGTACCCTTGATGTTATAATCTATAATTCTCGATATATTGTATATGATATTGGGTTAGAGTTAGTCAGGGTTTGTCTATGAACTTAATATACCTATTTAGATGATGATTTGGTTTTACTTATTGTTAATTGGGATTTAGTATGATTTCATTATATTTAAATGATAGGATTTTGGGAAGATCATACTGAGTAAGTAGTTATGATCATTCAGTGTATAAATAATCAATTGTTTAGGCTTGTAAGAGTGGGTTGGAGAATTGATTTGATATTAAAAGCTCATAGTTTTGATGGAGATTCCTGGGATTTATGGTCGTTCCCATGTTTACGTTTTAGTTCTTGTGGTTTTCCTTTATAGATGTTCTATTATGTATGAAATTATATGTATATACATGGGTTTTTATTTCATATATATCTCTAAGAATGATTTTATTGGTTTATCTGTCTTATCTATCTCTAACACCTATTATATTATAGGGTAATTTTATAAGTGTTATACCTTCAACATTAGTCTCTAACCCAGGGCCCACTGAAAGTGGGACTCGGGTGGTCACCATCCCTTGTATCTAACTTATGGTTAAAGAGAGGTGCTCTTTGGGGTAGGGGGTCATGAAATATTGGAATCAAAGGTTCATTTTGAGAAATAATAAATATTTCATTTAGGAAAAAGTGTGATTTAATGGGTTGGTAAGGAAATAATGTTATCTATGTTTAATAAGTTATGTAAACAAGATAGACCAAATGAAAATCTATGGACCCATTTATATTTTGCATGGAAAATTATTTTTATTCATCCTTCTAAGAAATGTGATACTGGTTTAGGGGTTGAGAGATAGAAAACAATCATGCATCATTTTTATTTTCTTCTATGTTTGAAATGGGTAGACCATGATATATGTTAATCCTTAAAATAATAAAATGAAATAATTAATTAATTAATATTAGTTATTCCATATTCATGGTTTATAATTCACTCAGCTTTTGTTCTTATTATATGTATGGATCCAAGTTGACATCCTCATCAGGTTTTCACTAATGATGTTTAGTAGGATATGATAGCATATAACCATAGAGTAGTTGTTTATGAGAACACTTGGAGGAGGATAGTCCAAATGATTTTTTACCAAAGTCTGCAGAAGTGTGAAAGATGTTTATATATTTAGTCATGTCTTACTAGTTAGAAGAGTTTAATATCACATTCAATTCAATCCATTCTCATAATGAGAACTATATTTCATTGACTGTGAAAATACTATGTGGGTTATTAAGAAATTGGTTGATCTTGTTTCTTATGGATCATGAGGAGATGGCAGTATTTTGAGAGAAGTTCAAAGCCCAATTCCAAGAATAGTTTCTTTCATTGGTGGTTAAGGTTTCCAGTCTCCAGGTGTTGTATACCCTATAATAGGGGAGTTTAATTTTGTGATAGTTCAAGATTTTTTCAGGAACCTTCAATGATATTATTAAAACCTATTTCTAAATGATGATTCCAATGTGAGGAATTTTTAGGAGGATTTGTATCCATAGATCCAATTCCTGGAAACCCCATCTATGTTGTTGACATAACTCGAGGTGCTGATGAGGGTAGAGGGGGTTGAGAGGATATTATCCTAAACTAGATCATTACAAGAGATGAGTGTTTATGATTTATCACAAGGAAGAGCAATGATTTGGGGTTCCCGATTTCCTAGACAAAATACTTTTCTGTCAAAATAGGTTAGGTTCTATGCCTCCTTATCTCGTTTCATCAGGGGTCGATAATCTAAGTCCTGTTTGAAGGGATGAGAAATGTTTTTTATGGAGTCTATGTTCATCCCTAGTGAGTGTGCCTGACCTTTTTCATATATCATCATGCACTATGATTTTCACATCAGGTTCCTCCATTGTGGTAATTTCGTCCAAGGCAAGATCAGTAGGGTGTTCTAGTTCGGGATCAACAGGGAGGAGATAGTGTGGGTAGAGGATAACAATGTGATGCTCTTTATCCTTAGTGATAAGAGCATGAAAATGGTGGTTGTCTTCCTTAGGTTCTGAGAGGTTTTAGTGTAGGTCATGTTCAGTTTCATTCCCTATAATTTCCAACATTGGGTAATCCAAACATCTTTTGAGGTGACCTTTATTGGTTTTATGTATGGGGTCATGATTTGTTTGATTCAAGATCTATGCAATCCTTTATATCATCTACCCTCATCTATTATTTGGGACTTGAGGTGGAGAGGCTTCCAGTGCCCTTGGAGTTGGCTATGCTAGTCAGAGGTTGAGATGTCTTTTATGAAGTATGTAAAGACTATGAGCTAGTATTGGGGAAATTCCTATCTTGTGTATACTACTAATGATTACATATATATATATATAATACATCACTATCTCTATGCATTATTTTTATTTTTTTGTAGCATTTTATTGATCTATTTAGGTTACAGGTTGGGTTCAATTATTTTGAAGGAGATATATAATTTTTCTTTATACAGAAAGAACCGTAGATGGTTTAGGGTCATATTATTTCCTTATCTTCCTTGATGTTTGTTTCTGATGATTTTGTCGGGGTACGCGTCGTCGTGTTATGATGTGCAAGTTGTTGCCTCGCACATCCGCTTTCCAATGGCGGGTGGCATACATCACATATTGAAGGATGTTTTATCTTTGATAGAAATGAGGTGATGGGATTTCAGTCACTCCTTCTCTAGATTACTCCACAGAATTTGACTCCTAGTCTTGGTATCCCTCATAGATTTATGATGTTGATCATGAAACTCTTATAGTTGCCATATATTTTTGGATTCCAGTTAATTACATTTCCCATGTCAGGACATTCCATGGGGTCCGGTCAGGGCATCAACCTTCGGTCAGAAGAGTAGTCATGTTGGGCATTGGTGGTGTGTGTTGGTGCTGGAACTCTAGTACATCTCGATTTACTCCCCTTGTGATAGGGCTTCTCAAGGGTGTGGAAGCCCAAGTCATCCCACATCGAGTGTGGAGAACTATATGGAATAGGTATGTCCCTGAGTTTTTCCACAACTTCTCATGTTTAACATGGGGTGTGCTGCGAGTTTAGCATCCAGCAGAGACGGATCAGACTGATCGATACACTGATGGGAGTGGGTTAGAATGTTACATCCCTAGAGGGATAACGTGAAAGGTTTACCATATGGGTGGATCAAAACTCCCAATGAGGATGGATTCGAGGTGGTGTGTCCCGTAAAGGGATGATATAGCACCGTGAAGGCTGATATGTACACCACTGAGGCTGGATAAGGGAACATGAAACCTAGAAAGGGGGACAGCAAGGATTACCATTGGATGGGATTGAACCTCAGGTAGGTTTACTATGTACCCTATATAGACAATTGTGATCAAAACCCCCGTATATCAATAGTCGAGACAAGTAATCGGGGTGTACAGAAAGGATAATGACCCAAAGACAAAATGGGGTTTACGCATAGATAGAAGCCAATCGCAAGGGGGACACTCCTGGTTGGGTGGTTAAGAATTGTGTGGGGAATATTCATGGTTGGCTACCCATGTTCCGAAAAGGGCTACAATTGGATGGATGGCATGTTCTCACTGGGATGTGGTGGCCTTGGTAAGAATCAGCCTGGATAATGGAGGGTTGAATGAAGGGGATGACGAATGAGATGGAACATACGTTAAGATGACTGTAATGTTGGGATTGAACCATAGAGAGGCTTTCTACATATCCCCATGAATGGGAATCAAAGTCCACAGAGTTCGGTGGAGTGATGGGACACCTGAGGATGCGGCCCATGATAATGGAGCACCTGGTTGGGGACCTGAAGGGAATGTAAACTTGGGTGGAGGCATGATATTCCTAAAAAAAGGGCTCAAGGGAGATAACAGGATGAAAAATTAATTATGGGATTGAACCATCGGGATACCTCATACGTATCCTTAAAGGAGGACCCTGGGAGACCTTTCGTTCATGATCCTATACATTGAGGCCATGTATTTCGCATGGTCACATAAGTGGTGTCTTTCGATAAGCATATCAAAAGTTCATCATTCGTAAAAATTCCCCCGATGGGTAGGAGTTACATTTCTATTCATAGCCAAAATCTTCAGTGGTGAAGCTCAAGAGGTTTTGCGCACAAGATCCGCTTGACATTGCATTGGGCGCGAAAGACCTTGCATTCATATGGAAATCATTCACGTAGGGAACATTTATTTCACACCATCGACTTGGATTGTTTTCAGAAGGTCACTAAGAAAGGACGCTTTTTATGTTGCATTGGGTGTGCAAGATGTTGTGCACATATGGAAATATTTTTCCTCGGCCATACATCCTGGCGCGCCTCCCTCGGGCATCTAAGAGTTGTCCATAGATTCAAAATATGCCTTAGGTTTTCGCAACAATTTCCATTCATGGACCTATCTAGAATTCAGCATCAACAAATGACCCCGTGAGAATCAGAGGCCATGGGGGACTCAATGGTCGGATTCTGAGGTTCACACTGAAAAGAATAGCAACCAACTGTCGATGCATGAAAAAATGGACCTTTAGTGTGAAAACCTTTTTGGTGCGTGTGAAAGAGGTGGTCTATGCCTATAAATACACTGGGGGGTATGGTCCCCACCTTGAAATTTCCATATGACAAGAACTTCTACTCTTGTGTATGAAAAAGATTCATTTATACGTGAATGTTCTTTCAACCGATATGAGTTTTGCGCACACCCGCATACTCTTTAGGGCCACCGTCCCTTCCTACACGCATCCAACATAGTGGTATTCTTGCACGACTATGGTTCCTCTTGGGCACAAATCACTATCATGAATTCCACCCCATTTATTTCATACAAATACCTTTTTGTTTTTGAAAACCCAATTAATATGGCTGGTCAACAGACTGACACTAAGAGGGAGTCTATTGCGGCTGCAAAAAGGACTCAAATGATATAAAACCCTCTGATTCTTCATGCAAGAAGTGTCGTGTCTGATAATCAAAAGATTTTGGGAATGAAGGTGTAAGGTCAAAAGGATTAAATCCTAATAGACTGTATTCTAATATGGATCTAGTATTTTTTAGGATTTTTTGATTCCAGGCATTGAGACTGATAGACCATGGTCATGGGTACCTTGTGAAGATAGACTTTTGTATTTCAACATCACAGACAATGATCATCCTGCCAGGGAAACACAGAACATAGCCATATGAATTATGAATCCCAAGACTAGGAATATTGTAGGATGTTATTTAATTCCTATGTAATCTCTAGATCATTATGAGATCACCTTCAGACGTAGCATTACTGACAAGACAAAAGTTGGGAAAGAATGAGACTTCAGGTTGGGGGAAATTTCACAACTGAATGGGCATGGGAATACTAGGTACACTAGACATGTTAGGATTTCGGGGTATAGATGTGATCTATCATGATTTTTGAAGCTATGTGTACATCAAAATTTAACTTCTACAATTAGTAGGACCTGGTACATGAGTTGTTTAATTGGTTGTCTCCTAACACCAACACCATCCACCTCCACCACATGGAGGTACGCATCAGTCTATGGTACATCCATTGTATTGGGGAAATTCCCTTGGATAGGTACCAATATGATGAGTTCCTCCAAAAAGAGAACATCTGGGGGGATAGGAGGCGCACCATAATTCTAACATGGCCTCAGTTGGAGCTGGATAAGGATAAGCTACAGATCAATTACATTGTAAAGGATATATATTATTCTGGGTGGTTCAGTCTATTTATGATACATTACCAGGCAATGAAGATGCAAAGCCACAGAAACCAGTGCCAAAACACATCGCAGAGGTGGAAGGCAGAATCATACTGGATATTTCTAGAAGCAGGTGAGTACTGATACTAGGGCTTTAGTATAAATGAAATTCAGGACCTGAACATATGATATTTCAGATTCCTTGCTGCATTTTTGAGCTGGTTACTGGTTCTAGTGAGGGAAACAATAATAGGGGTATTCCTAGGAATGATAGTGATGGCTGGAATTATGAGGAAAAGAACAAAATTAATCTAGGGGTTCCTATACTGGCCAGGCTGCACAACATTCAAGGATGCATATTGAGAGGAAGCATGCCCAAATAGATATGTGGGATATTCCCAATTCTTCATGTCTGGGTTGCAGCTCACTATGGTGGGTATGAATTCTCGAGTGTCATTCTCCCTCCAAGTAATGGTATGTGACCAGACCTCCTAAATATTGCTCGAATCCACTAGCAGACACATAAAGGGGAAGGTATCAATATCAAAATTGAATTCTATACAAACAACAACATTTATGAGTTTCAGACCCTAGTTAGGCAGATTATAGATGATGGTAATTCCCATTAAAGCATGGGGAGTACTTGCAAAGCATTAGGGGTGGTGTGCTGGTAGCCCATATTGAAGGAAAAATCTTCAGCAAACCCTATGTGCTGACAATGTTTTTCATGTAGTTTGTGTGCATGTAGTGGATGTCAAAGAATGTATAAAAAAGGTTCAAGAAGAGAAATGATGCCATCTTCCCATCTATATGGTCTACCAAGAAGAAGATGCAGAAATCATTGTCCACCAAAGATCTATTGTAGAGATTAGTGCACACTTGGCTTGACTGTAACACACTAAGTCTGCTCTTCCGGACTCGGTGCTTGAAAAATGCTGTGTAATTTTTTTTATAGGGTGAATAAACAAGTACACAACACTTCAATGAAATGAGGATCTTTTACCGGTCAAGGTTCTAGAAGACTAGACATAACCTTACATTGATCAGAGTTGAAACAAGAATAAAACAACTGTCCACTGCACTTCTGCGCGCACTACAACACAGATGACCGACACTGGAATTCAATCCAACCTCTAGAAAGAATTTCAAAAAAAAAATGTAGGGTGAGCACAAAAGATTCCCAGTAAGGGGTTTTGAAAACCATTGATAAATAATTTTTAAAATTATCCTTTCGATAATACATTTGAAATTTTCATTTATAAACTCATTTGTAAAACATCCTTTAAAAAATAATGTAATTATTTTGAAAAATATTTAAACTTTGAAAACACTTTTAAACTAATCCTGTTATTTTCTTTGGAAAATATTAAGCAAACTTCATTAAAAAAAACATCATTTTGAGGCAACTTATTTCATTGAAGGCTGTCTTGGGCCTATCCACTTAGCGAAGGATGGGTTCACTCCCCAATGACCTTCCATTTTTACAACGAACAAGCAGTGATATTTTTTTTAAATGTTTAAAGTTTTCTTTACACACACACACACCCACATATATATATACTAGTATTTCTCACTGGAGTTTTTTTACCTTTAAACATGTCAAGGCATTTAAATAATCATTTACACTTATATCCATATGTATGTATATATATATATATACATATATATGTGTGATTTTTATTGAAAAATACTTGTGAGTATTGATTCCCAAAAACTCACGTTACTTGACATGTACATAAACACCAACATACCCGATCTTCCATTGATAAATAAAAAAAGAAATATCAATGATTTGTTTCATGACTAAATGACTTAAACCATTATTTTAATTAAAATTATAAAATAATAATGAACATGCACCGAAGATTATAAATGTTATATTTTTGAAATCAACAATTCATTAATGAGTAAAATTATAAATATAAACATGTACAAGATAACATAAAATTATAACAAGTCTATAAACATATAATCCAATTCTAATAAAATTCATTTCTTCGTAATATTTATCCAATGTTCATAAGTATGTGTATATACCTATATATGCTTATGCATGTATGAAGTTTCATAAATGATTATCGATATATGGCCATAACCATGATTTTTATATGACTTGTACGTGACATAATAAAATTATGATATTCTTAAATTATTAATTCATGACTATTAATTTATTTAAAACAATAATATATTTGCACATCGTGAAGCTAAATGTATATATATATATATATTATTCACTTGATTTTATATATGATGTTCCTTCTAAAATAAATTTTAATTATACAAATAGAATCATAAATTTAGAATAATTAAATTGCCCTAAAAGTTTTAGAACGGTTTATTAAATCATACCAAAATATGTCCAAATCATCAAACATATTGATATTGGTTTAAGAGAATAACTAAAGAAACCTTTTTAGCAATAATTTTCCAATACCCAAAAATATAAACCATATTTTTTAATATAATCAAATCTTCCTTGAAATAAAATAAAAATAATAATAATAATCTATTTTTATGAGGATTTAAATGTGTTGAAAATCCCCCATACACACAAACCCAAAAAAATAAAATCATGATAAACATACAGTCTTTTAACCCATTATACTAAACCAAATTTGAACATGATTTTTATAAACATAAATATGAATGATTTAATTGAATAAATCAATTACAATTAAAGATTAAAGAGGAGAGTTATTTCAAAAAGAAACATTTTAATTTAACATGATGATTCAAATACATGTTGAAATCAAGGGAAAATAAATGTTGCAAATTAGAAAAATATATATCATAAAATAAAGAGTCCCTTACCAAAAACGACCATTATACATTCGATGATGATTTGGAAAAAGAAGAATGCATTTTCCGGACATCGAACACACCCATCGAGAGATGAAATCAGGGAATGAGGTTTCTATCTCTTTCTCACTCTCTAATAATAGAACAAAAAGTGCAAAAAAAGAAAGAATATAGTTTTGTCCCTCTCTCTTTCCCTCTACAAGGACTTTTCACTCCTCTTCTTCTACACTTAGCAGAAAAAGTTTAAATGTATAATTTATTTCAACTTTCAAATTAAATTTTGGATTTTTTTATGAATGGTGGGAAAATGATTTAATTTCTATTTATTTGAGCGATAGAGGAAATGGAAAAAGTCATACAAGATGATCTCTAGTTGATCCAAAATCGAAATAAATAAGTAGAAATACATTGATTGAAAGAATAATATGAATAAAATATAAGAAAATTCAATGTATCGCAATAAATTAAATTTCTCTGTTGATCCGCATAAGACAATTGTGATATGTGAAGAAAAAGACTAGCAGGTTGATTACGATTGAAGGTATATTACATTAAGATAGAGTGATTGGAATTGATGGCAATACGAAAAATATTCAATTCAAGAAAAGGATTGACAACAAATTTCTACGATGAATATCCATAAAAATACACGTAATATGAATCTATCGATGTCTGGAGAGGAAAAAATCAAAGATAATGATGAAACAGTGAGGTAATAAAAAAAATAATCTACAAATCAGATTTAGGTAAAAAAAACTAGAATAAACAATACCTACTTGCATAACTAGACGACGTGGGGAAAGTTTCAAATTGAGGATCAATTTCCCCAAATCTCGTTCAGATACGTCAATGTGAAGCAGATCAAGTGTAGTCGAACCTTAATCACGCTTCGAAACCCTCGCTCGAACTCATTTCCAGATACGAACTCGACCGTAAAACTAAAAGTGAAAACTCTAAGCTAATATTGAACTTGTTGATGTCACACAGCCAATAGAGGACTCCTGAAACTCAGATCGACGCAGATTGACACCTGAGGCACTCGCAGATGAACACTTCTTCTTCGAAATGGGATTAGGACTCCAATCCAGTTATGGACTCTTTGTGCCACTTCGACCTTGCATCCGAGAATGATTCATCGACCGACATCAGCCTCGCCTACTGATCGTGCTCATCCTCCCAAATCACATAAACCCTCTCAACTCACGAATCGCTCCCCTCTCCTGACCTCGAGCTATATTTCTCAAGAAACCCTCAAAACAGAAACCCTATAACCCATCTCAATTTCACTTTTTTATTCATTTATTTATTTTACCGTTTTATTTTAATTTTACATAAATGAAATTTGATTTTTTTGTACAATCATGTATAGCTTTATATCTGAAAATATTATAAAATATTTATAATCAAAATAATTTTCATATGTTAATATCATATTCATAATATTAATAAATTATCAAAATTATAATTTAATTAATTTATAATTTCACATTGTTATATATATATATATATTACTATAAACATATTTTTTCATAATCATTTAAAATAATCACATACTACTTATACCATACTTTATAATTATAACATATATTAATCATTAAACGTTATGAAATATTAATTTGTTTAAAACTATTGATTTTCTATACAAAAATAACCAATTTTAATCAAAAATAATTCTCATATACATATATTTATTTAAATCAATTTATATTAATTATAAATTATATACATACATATATTAATTAATTAAGTTTTATAAAACAAATATAATTTAATATGTTATACTTTCATTCAAAACATACGCTCAATTAAATATTTATAAAACCTTTTTATTTTTCCTTAGTTTTGATTATAGAAAAATTATTAAATAAATATTTACTATTTAAACTCTCTCAGGGTGTTACATTCTTCCCCCCTTAAATGAATTGCGCCCTCACAATTATTTTGTCGATCTTACGAAATTTCTGAATTTCCATCATTAGAAATAAGAATCATTAAGGGGACTTAACTAACTAAAGAAAATTCTAAGTCGTAAATTTGTTTTTCCTCAAAAGAAAACATTAAATCTCCAAAGTGATCTAGATCGTGCCTCTGATACCAATTGTAATGCCCCGAGCCTGCTCTTCCGGACACGGTGCATGAAAAATGTTGTGTAATTTCTTTTTATAAAGTGAATAAATAATTACACAACACTTCAATGAAACAAGGATCTATTACCAGTCTAGGTTTTGGAAGATTAGACATAACCTTACATTGATCAGAGTTGAAACAATAATAAAAAAACTGTCAACTACACCTCTGGCACACTATAACACATATGACCTAGAATTCAATCCAACCTGGGGAATGCATTTCAAAAAAAACATAGGGTGAGCACAAAAGATGCCCATTAAGGGGTTTTGAAAACCTTTGTTAAATCGTTTTTAAAATTATCCTTTCGATAATACATTTGAAAATTTCATTTATAAATTCATTTTTTAAACAACCTTTACCAAATAATTTAATGCTTTTGAAAAATATTTACACTTTGAAAACACTTTTAAACAAATACAGTGATTTTATATGGAAAATATTATACAAACATCATTAAAACAAAACATCATTTTGAGGCAACTTATTTCGTTGAAGGTTGTCTTGGGCCTACCCACTTAGCGAAGGATGGGTTCACTCCCCAATGACCTTCTATTTTTACAATGAACAAAAGCCGATATTTTTTTGAAAACGTTTAAGGATTTCTTTACATATATATATACTAGTATTTCTCACTGCAGTTTTTTACCTTTAAACATGTCAAGGCATTTAAATAATCATTTCCACTAATATCCATATGTATGTATATATATATATATAAACATATATATATGTGTGATTTTTATTGAAAAATACTTGTGAGTATTGATTCCCAAAAACTCACATCACTTGACATGTACATAAACACCAACATACCCGATCTTCCATTGATAAATAATAAAAAAAGAAATATCGATGATTTGTTTTCATGACTAAATGACTAAAACCATTATTTTAATTCAAAATCATAAAATAATAATGAGCATGCACCGAAGATTATAAATTTTATATTTTTTAAATAAAAATTTCATTCATGAGTAAAATTATAAATATAAACATGTATAAGACAACTTAAAATTATAACAACTCTATAAACATTTAATCCAATTCCATTAAAATCCATTTCTTTGTAAAGTTTATCCAATGTTCATAAGTATGTGTATATACCTATATATGCTTATGAATGTATGAAGTTTCATAAACGATTATCGATATATGTCCATAACCATGATTTTTATATCACTTGTATGTGACATAATAAAATTATGATATTCTAAACTTATTAATTCATGACTATTAATTTATTTAAAAAAATTATATATTTGAACATCATGAAGCTACATGTATATATTTATATAGATATTATTCACTTGATTTTATATGTGATGTTCCTTCTAAAACAAATTTTAATTATACAAATAGAATCATAAATTTAGAATAATTAAATTTCCCTAAAAATTTTAGAACGGTTTATTAAAGCGTATCAAAAAATGTCCAAATCTTCAATCATATTGATATTGTTTTAAGAGAATCACTAAATAAACCTTTTTAGAAATAATTCCCTAATACCCAAAAATATAAACCATTTTATTTAATTTAAGAAAATCTACCTTGAAATAGAATAAAAAGAAGAAGAATAATATATTTTTATGAGGATTTAAATGTGTAGAAAATACCCCATACACAAAAAACCATAAAATTAAAATCATGATAAAAAAATAGTCCTTTAACCCATTATAGTAAACCAAATTTTTACATAATTTTGATAAACATAATCATGAATGATTTAATTGAATAAATCAATTACAATTAAAGATTAAAGAGGAGATGTATTTGAAAATAAAACATTTTAATTTAAAATGATGATTCAAAAACATGTTGAAATAAAGGGAAAATAAATTGGTACAAATTAGAAAAATATATAACATAAAATGAAGAGTCCCTTACCAAAAACGATCAGTATACTTTCGATGATGATTTGGAAAAAGAAGAATGTGTTTTCTGGACATCGAACACACCCAACAGGAGATGAAATCAGGGAATGATGTTTCTATCTCTTTCCAACTCTCTCATAATAGAAAAAAAAGTGCAAAAAAAGAAAGAATATAGTTTCGGCCCTCTCTCTTGCCCTCTACAAGGCCTTTTCACTTCTCTTCTTATACACTTAGCAGGAAAAGTTTAAAAGGATAAATTATTTCAACTTGAAAATGAAATTGTGTATTTTTTTTATGCATGTTGGGAAAATGATTTAATATATATTTATTTGTGTGATAGAGGAAATTGAAAAAGACATACAAGATGATCTCAAGTTGATCTGAAATCGAATTAAATAAGTATAAATACATTGATTGAACGAATAATATGAATAAAATAGAAACAAATTCAATGTATCGTAATAAATTAAATTTCTCTATTGATCTGCATAAAACAATTTTCAGATGTGAAGACAAAGACTAGAAGGTTGATTACGATTGAAGGTAGATTAAATTAAGATAGAGTGATTGGAATTGATGGCAATATGACAAATATTCAATTCAAGATAAGGATTTACATCAAATTTCTATGATGAATATCCATAAAATATAAGTAATATGAATATATCGATTTCTGGAGAAGAAAAAATCAATGGATAATGAAAACACAGTGAGTTAATAAACCAAAACAAGAATCTACAAATCAGATTTAGATACCAAAAACTAGAATAAACAACACCTACTTGCATAACTAGACAACGTGTGGAAAATTTTCAAATCGAGGATCAGTTTCCCCAAATCTCATTCAGATATGTCACAGTGAAGCAGATCTGGTGTAGTCAAACCTCAATCACGCTTCGAAACCCTCTCTCGAACTAATTTCTAGATCTGAACTCGACCATAAAACTAAAAGTGAAAACCCTAACCTGATATCAAACTCGTTGATGTCACACAGCGAACTGAGGACTCCCGAAACTCAGCTCAACTGGGATTAACACTTGAGGCGCTCGTAGATGAACACTTATTATTCGAAATGGGATTCGAACCCCAATCTAGATCCGGACTCTTTGTGCCACTTCGACCTCGCATCCGAGAATGAGCCATCGACCAACATCATCCTCGCCTACTGATCATGCTCAGCCTCCCGAATCGCATAAAACCTCTCGGCTCACGAATCACGCCCCTCTGCTGACCTAGACCTCTATTTCTCAAGAAACCCTCAAAACTGAAACCCTATAACCCATCTCAATTTCATTTTTTTAATTCATTTATTTATTTTAGCGTTTTATTTTAATTTTAAATAAATTAAATTTGATGTTTTTTTTAAACTCATGTATAGTTTTATATCTAAAAGTATTATAAAATTTTTATAATCAAAATGATTTTCATATGTTAATATTATAATCATAATTTTAATAAATTTTCAAAATTATAATTTCATTAATTTAGAATTTTACATTGTTATATATATATATATATAATAGTATAATATTATTTTTCCATAATCATTTAATATAATCACATTTTACTTATACCATACTTTATAATTATAACATATATTAATCATTAAACGTTATGAAAAAATAATTTTTTTAAAACTATTGATTTTCTATACAAAAATAAACAATTTTAATCAAAAATAATTCTCATATACATATATTATTTGAAATGAATTTATATCAATTATAAATTATATACATAAATATATTAATTAATTACGTTATATAAAAAAATATAATGTAATATGTTATAATTTCATTCAAAACATACGCTCATTGAAAATATTTATATAACCTTTTTATTATTCCTTAGTTTTGATTATAGAAAAATTATTAAATAATTAATTACTTTTTAAATTCTCTCTTGGTGTTACATTGACTTGCCAAACATAGAGAATATCTCAGTGGTGGATACGGTTAAATTTCATTGTCGGCATACAAACATGAAATCCATGGATATGTATGCCTTCTAATGAGGGTGGTATGAGAAGATGCACCTTCTGGTGAATGTGATACTGGGCCAAGAACATGACCCAGAAAAGCTAATGTCTGAGGATGATGATGACGATGAAGAAGAAGAGGAAGGGTAGAAAGAGGATGAAGAAGATGAAGAAGACTCAAAAGAAGAGATATAAGAGGAACCATGATAAGAGAAGGAGGGGAGAAGGTCCTGGATGTGAGGGACCCCTGGAAATATTCATGCACTAGGGAACCACATGTGAGAGTATTGAAATCGCAGGCTCTGGCACAAAACTGGCATAACAACTCGAGATGATTCTTAACTCTAATATCCACTAGACATTCTATTTTCACAACTCAATTCTACTAAACAAACTCTTTCCTATTTAGGTATTCATCAATGATGATATCCCTAAATCCTTCCCTATAGTGGACAATGATGTACCCATGGATGTGGAAGAAAATCCTCATGATCCAACATTTGGGATCAAGAAAGGGGGGAACTGGTCATGGTTGAAGTGGGAAGCGATGAACCAGAAGGAACAGATGAAATGGAAACCTCTACGTCCAAATCTATTCCAATCATTTTGAAGGAGATGCTACCAGTGAACAAACTAAGAAGTTCCAATGGATTTCCTATAGTGGTGTCTCCCACCGGGATACATGCAATGGATACTACTTTACATGGCTCTTGTAAGTATTTACCCTCATTGTCTCTCATCCTTTATTAGGAAACTCGACTAACCAAGATATTGACCCCCAATTTAGTGATCGCAAGGCTGGAGGCTCGTCAAACTGTCGAGTTTGGAACATCTGCTAGAGCCCCACGACTGATTTCCACAGCTCTCGCATAACCAACAAATCAAGTTGTTCCCATCCTAATACCTGGTGAACAAGAAGTAGTAATCATGGGTGATAATGCTTCTAGGGATGATCTCTAGGCCAGTGAGGGTGAGGTCACTTAAGAGGAAGGAGTGTCCGAAGAGGACCCTAACACCGAAATCTGGGATATTTTTCTTGAGTACAGGTTTGAAGATTCGGTGAAGATGGAAAACTCTGATTCATAAGAATCCAAGGAGTGTCATATGTTATAGCGCAAGGATTTTAAGTTCATCAGACACATTCCAGTCAGTCATAGGGAGAATGGATGGGAGGGATGGGGTCATTTCGTAAAGGGATATTCATTCACTATGTCAGAGGGGTGGATTCTCACCATCTTCATACAATGATCTATGAATATATGTATGACAAATTACTGGAAATTGGCTTGTGCTCTGATATTACCCAATTCCAGAAGGAATCAGAGAATACCCAGAAATTCATTAAAGCTGAGAAACAATTATGACACCTTGAAGAGAAAGAAAAATAAATAGCATCATTTATCACAATCCATTATAAGCTCATTGAATAGTTGAGGTCCCAACTTGTGGATTCCTAGTAGAAGGTAGTGTGGGAGATCCGTCAAATGATTGAGCTCCAAGCTGAGTAAGCGTGAGTGCAGTCCAATGCTAATGAGTTCGGTTCTACATCCATTTATTAAGAGTGGGAGATCAAGGAGTGTGAAGCAACCCTGCAGGCTTTGAGCCATAAGGTGGAAACACTGGATCAATCCATCAAAGACGTAGATCCATAAAGGCCATGTTTTGGCTGAACTCATAAACATATATTTCATTGTTTCATTTTATTCATATCTACATGCATGAACTGATTATTTTCTTACTTTCTTATTTTAGAACATTCTGACCATAATCGTGATGTAATAATCAATCCATCCCTACGCTCACATGGTTCATAACCATTGTGGGAAAAAAGATAAGACTACATAATTGTTCACTTTATGTATGAGATATCTGGCCAGAGGTTTGAAAATATGGGGTCTATATGGCCACCGAGAGTTCTTAACACAAGAGAGGGGACATGGATGTGAAATAGGGTCCTTAGAACAGCCCAAAGTATCTTTCCCACATTGTTAAGTGCACAAGAAAGATGATTCTGGGGATTCTAGAATAATTTCGAACAACGGGAATAGAGATTGTGAATAAGAATAACCAAAATTCGGAACACAGTGAGGGAGAAATGATTATGAAGGATAGTTGTTGACCAAATTTGAAACACAAAATTTTTATCGTGTTTGACTAAAATGGGAAAAAACCAACTAGGGCCAACCACTGACCGTATTTGAAAACACATATCACAGTCGAAGTATTGTTTTATGTCCTCTAGAATGTAGTCCCATGATAGTAGGTGAGCCTTAAGGACAAGCATCCTAACTGTTAGGGAGTTCCTTCATACATGAGAGAGAATTAGAATCCAAAATGAAGGGCATGAAAATCATGCTGATGGAATGACACAATGTTCAAATAAATCCCAACACTATTGAAACTATGATCCTGTGACCAAATCACATTGGGTGAGCATATTCGTCTGACCATTGATCAAACCTATTATAGATATGAACTCTCTGGATAGGCCCTAGAATGGATTGCAGTTTTATGTCATGCAAATGAGGGTGATAAACATGTAGTTTAACATCGTATGTTAAGGATGTGGTAACCCAGAAAACAAAATGTGTGGTGCGGTACTTATCCCGACATGAATGAGAACCATAATTGTCCACACCACATCACATATTCCTCGTGGGATTATTTAGACCATAGATTATATGTGTCCTAACATGGGGCTAGACCCAAGGGAATTCTCTCAGGTGTTCCTATGTATCCCATGGTGATATAAATCAAGTCATATGTAATTATGGAGGACTCGTGCAGTTTAACGTTATACAATAATATAGAGAGAGAAAGGGGAGATCCTAATGGGGGAGTACACAGTGTGACCATTATAGACTTGACGTGAATGAGGACAAGGTCCACACCACACCTCATAATCCCAAGGGAAATCTTATCTCGATAGACCGAAGACGGAGAAATTTTGGCTGGGCCCGAGAAAAAATGTTTGGGCATTCTTACATACCTCATTAGGATGGGAATCAAGCCACACATAGTTATGGGAGTGTATTTTAATGTTATACGGGATGAAAGGTATGTGTTGTCAAGCCACACATAGTTTGGTGAATCTATGTGTGTTATATATGTAGGTTAGTATTATTTGGATTTCATTAACCTAGCATCCCATTTCCCCTAATGTGTTCCTCCCTATGGCAAGATAAAGCATACCTGATGTGAATAAAAACAAGGTCCATACCACAGTGTGCGTAAATATAAAGGAGAAACCTCATTCCAAGGGGCCAGAAAATGTCAAAGTCTCTGAGGATGGAAAGGAAAAAAAAATTCATGTACTTTCTTATGTATCCTATACAGATATGAATCAAGATGCACACAATTCTCAGAATTTGTGCAGTTTAATGTCATTCAATAATGACGGGGCGAGGTGGGGGTGGGGGTGACATTGTTTACAGTCGTAGATCTTGGACCAAAAGAAGTAAGATTATTCCAAGTGGGAACAAACCATGACCATGTCCCTATGCCAATTTTAGCGTAGCTCAATGTAGAAAAAAGGGTGGATAATATCTTTGAAATATGTGGAATGCAAAGAAAGGGGAAAATGTCATGAATCCTTGAATGATACAATGCAATTGATTCATCCTCTTAACGTGCAAATGCGCACTAAGTGATAGCACCAAGAGTATCTAAATTCAAATTGAACATGGTGGAGAGGAAAAGGATGTGAATAATTCAACAAATATTTAAGGCTGTATGGGGTGGGGTAATGATAGAGGATAATAGTTTATTGTGTTCAAAACACCACATCCATATCATGTGGCCTGAAATGAAAATGAATAAATGAGTGTCGACTGATGGGCATATTCACAATGCAAGACTTCTCTCAAATTATCATTCAAAATACTCAGGGAATTTGGCCCAAGATAAAAGGAGAGAAATGAGGCCTTGTATCCATGCCGTTTGGGGGACATTTCAGATGTGAAAGATGATGAAAAAAAATAATGGGAAATCTAAAGCATAGAAATGAAGCAAAACATGTCCATGTAGATCCCAAAAATCTTGGTCCCAATCCATAGTATATCTATGCATGTTGGTAAATTTTAAATGATGGTCGAGGGGCCCAATATGAGAGCAGAATACTCGAGAAGATGAGTGGAGGAAATGGGGATATATAGATCTCAAGATAGAGGGACATAGTGTGGTTGTTGCAAACCTGACATGAATGAGGACTTAATCTTGTGTCACACCACATTCCCTCCTCGATGGACTTAGGCCAAGTGGCCATATGGAAGATAAGGATAATCAGAAATTGGGCTGCACCCGAAGGAGAAATGTCTGGGTGTTTCTACATATCCCATGAGGATGATAATAATGATGTATGTAGTTCTCGAGATTTCATGTGGTTTAACGTCATGCGACAAGGATGTGGTAGATATTAGTTTATGGTCATAGAGATCAGACCATAGATGCACTTTTTAATGTCATGTGTATGGGAAAGAAGGTAAGAAAGGGTGAATCACAACACCCATCATTTGGGACACCATGGGATGACAACAACTATAGGGGATAACTGCTGACTATGTTCTCAACACAATATCCCTCTTGTTTTACCAGGAATAGGAACAAAAAATTGAGCATCAACCTATGCCCATATTCGAAATGTGGGACTTGTGTCAAATTTTCATTTGAGATCCTCTAGAACATTATCCATAAATGGTAGGTGATCCAAGGTGGCGTTAGACCAGGTCATTAGAGGGGGTCCATTCGGTTGTGAAAAATAATGGTGACTCAAATGACGGGATGCATAAAGGATAGTGGTACTCATTCTGTTTAACGTCTTGCGGTAAGGATAAGGGCTAAAGGAGGGGTGTCTCAAGGGTATGTTCATGGAATGGAAAAAATAGCCCGAGTTTAATTAGGAAATAGAGTCCATACCACATCTCATAGTCTAGAGTGAGGAGTTCGGCCATGAGGTCAGAAATTTTGAGGGACCTGAGGTTGGGCCACGGAGAAAATGGTCTGGATTTCCTACATATCCTATGAGAATTAAAATCAAGACATATGTAGTTCCTAAATATCATGTAGTTTTACTCTGTATGAAAAAGACATAGGAGATCTTAGTTTAAGGTTGTAGGGAATATACCATCTTGTGGTTTATCATCATGCGGGATGAAGGTGGTGGTCTAACATATGTCGAGATGAGTGTAGGTAGTATAACTTCTTGCATGACGGTAATATATTTTAATGTCATGTGGGATTAGTGTTGGGTAGCTTTATTTCATTCATCCTGGAAAAACCACGTTGTTTAACATCATGCGGTAAAGACACAGCAGTTTAAATCCACATGGGACTGAAAATAAAATACATCTTGGGGAATTTATCATGGGTGGGAGGATTAATACGGTCACAATCCACGGTGGATAGGTAGTACACACCATTGGGGTAAACATTGTGGGTGATATAAGGTCCCTCCCATATGGGATCCACCTTTGGTGGATTCCTACTAGGTATCATTGGTGTTATTACAGACAAACCCATGTCACCTTGTAAGAAAGTGTGAAGGAGAACTTTATTGTTGAAAGCTCAGACAATCTTCTTCTAATGCCTCTCTGAATTGTGCAGGGGACATAGCCTATTCTATTCAACCGCTTCCAGTTCAGCCAGATAGAATTGACTACTTTATCTGGTGTCTACTGATCATAGATAGTTGTACGTAATAAGGGTAATTGAACCTCAATGGTAAGTACTACCTCCATTCCATATACCATGGAATTTGGGGTTACCTGAGTGAAATTTTGAGACGTTGTCTGATAAGCCCAGAGAGCCTTGGGGTGTTTTTCTGGCCAACATTTTTTGTTCTGACCAACCAACTTCTGGAAAATTTAAGAGAGGGGTTTCTTTAATTCTTCGATATACCCATTATCATACACATGATAGAGATAGTTATTATTAATATGGGTGATGTACTTGGGGTACAATTTATTCTTTTTGACTGCTCGGAATTTAGTGTCATTATTAGGGTGGAAGGTGTGAGGGACCCCAAAATGGTGGATGATATTGGATCTCACAAACTCAATGGTAGAAGAGGACTTGACTTCCATTACTGGAACTACCATTTCCCACTTGAAAAAGAAATCTTTAGCCGTCAGGATTAACTAACAATATTGAGTTGTCATCGGTGGATATAATCCCACGACATCGAGTCCCCGGACCGCAAAGGGCCAAGAGTATTTGGTAGAGTGGAGAGGTTATGGTATCCGATGTAATAAATTTGAATGGATTTAGAATTCATGGAACCTGTTGGAAAAATATATACAATCACATATAATGGTGGGCTAATAATTCCCCAATATTCAGATCTGATGAGAGAGTTTTAGACCTATATGATGATCCATTCAAGAACTGACATGAAATTCTTGAATTACCTGAGAAATATCGCCTCGTTAAATAAAACAGAGGATAATATCATCAAACCCTCATTGGTAGAGGAAATGCTCATGACTAAGACCATAGTAGAGGGTGAACTTCACAACATGCTGAAGGACTCACTCGCGTTCAGCTCGGGCAGTCAGGATATTACCCAACTGTGGATACACGACAATGGGAGTCACCCAATCAAGGGTCCCCTCCAACACCACAGTAGGGGGACCTAGAGGTCCTGATGCAGATGCATTGGTAGTATGGTGGCTCACATGTGGGATATCAATATCATCATCTGAAGTGATAAGAGAAATTAATATTTGATGCAAAACATGGATAATCAAATCATCTTGGTCAGGATTTTCCAGAGATTCAGCCTTGCTAGACACGACGTTTTCTCAAGTATTTCGTAAACGAGGGACACACGTAACTTCTGGCCAAGAAGAGAACTAGGCCATCAGGTGGAGAGCATTCTCTAATAGTGGTACGAGCTCTGGCTTCATGACGACATTGTCACCATTGATCTGATTGATGACCAGTTTAGAGTCCCATTTCACATGAAAGTGGGGAATGTTAATCTCGAGGGCCATTGTGAGACCAGTGATGTGTACCAGGTAATCAGCCTCATTGTTGATACAACCTTCTAATAATAGGAATGAATTGGGTAAGACATCTTGTGCAGGCATGATGAAGAAGGAACTATGGCCCACTCTATTGAGTCTGGGATCATTGTGTCTTCTGTCTGTAGGGCTTCAGGAAGCACCATCGAAGTGAATTTTGCAACACAGAATGGATTGATCAACTGAGAGGATTTACTCATCTAGAAAATCTAGATCCATCAACCGGTATCCTAGAGTTGGATGTGCGGAAAGAATGTTTTCCAATGCATTTCTAATGATAGACCTATGTGGGAAAAAATTGATATCAAACTATTGGAGGATCACTAACCACCAAGCTAGAAGACCCATTATCATGGGGAGATTTAGAATATACTTTAACAGATCCACTCAAGACACATGTTGTATCTCATGGTGTTGTAAATAGTGTCAAAATTTTTAAACTGTGAATACCAGTGCAAGGATGCTATTCTTAGAAAGGGGATATATGGTCTTCGTCTCGAGGATCATGAAGTTGAGATAGTATAGACTATTATCTATTCCCCCTTTGCTCTTCAGGGTGAGAAAGGAATCGAGAGATCATTACAAAGTGGTCACATAAAGGACTACAGGCTTTCCAAAAAATTTTGGAATCAAAACAAGAGGCTATATTAGGTAATAATTGATATCCTCAGAAGAAATATGGCACTCATCATCCCACTTATAATCAACACGTTTATTCATGATATAGAAAAAGGGATTAAACATTCCATCTAGATATGAGATGAATCAGTGTATATAGTCTAAGTGGACAGGGAATCCTTGGATCTCATGAATGTTTCTCGGAGGTGATATATGACTGATGGCCTTGATCTTCTAGGATTTGACCTTAATTCTTCTATATCTAACAACAAAGACATCAAACTTTGCAGAGGTGACCCCAAAGGCACACTTCAAGGGTTTCATCTACAGATGGCATGAGCAGAGGAAGCCAAACACATTCTCAAGAACTCTATGATGGTACTGAAGCTTGTGATATTTGACCCCCAAATCCTCTATGTAACCTTCCACCAATGTATCGAGTATCAAATTGAATATGCGGTTCATGGAATGTTGATAGGTGGCCCCTGTATTCATAGACCAAAGGGAATTACCTTGAGAAGAAAGTACCATATCATGCCCTGAAGTTGATAGATTTCTTATCCTTGAGGGTCATTCAAAGTTGAGTATATCCCGAATACCCATCCATGAAGAGGAGAGCCAGGAACCCAGCAGTAGCATCAATCAATAATTTTGTCCCAGGATGGTGAAAGTCATCCTTCTGATAATGACATTTGAGATTCCAGAAATCAATGTAGACTCTAATTTGTATGTTATTATTCCTAATGGGCACAATGTTATCCAACCATATAGGATATTATACTTCCTTGACAAATTTTGATTTGTTGAGCTTATCAACCTCGGTCTCAAACATGGCATCGTGAGATGGGTGCATCCGTTTGGGAAGCTATTTGAACCAGTGATGATTTTCTGGAAGACTGAGATGGTGGATGGTAACCTGATGATCTAGACCCAGTATCATTTCATAACTCCATTTTAATACATTGTGATGTTTCTTTAAGAAATCCACATACCATCATTTCTCTTCGACAGGAATAGAGGCACTGATCACCATTGGTTTTAGATCTGTGTCGTAACAGAGGTTCACCTGTACCAATTCATCGAATATGGTAGAGACACCCTATTTGAATGCACGTGGAGCATCCTCCAAACCCCCTTATTTTTCCATGGAGTATGGATTATCAGCCGAAGGTGATTATTCCAAGTCTAAAGATCCTGATGGGGCATTGGGGACATCCTGGGTGGCAGTGGTAACCTCACTGAAGAGCTCCTATATTGCCGAAAACATTGTGACAAAAGTAGATGACCCAATCCCATCTATCATTTGAATCAATGGGCCATGTTTTATAATATAAATACAGTAGTGATTCATCTTTGTGATTTGGTTTATCCCATTCCATTGAAATAATCACGTATGATGTTTTATCGTCGCTATTAGGTGGACATCCAAATACTTTTTGGGAGTAGGGGGCTCTGAGATCACCCAAGTCTGATTTGTATTGGAATACGAGGTGATCTTTCAGCATTCATCACACAAGGAAATGCACTTACCCCTCTTTCCAGAGATAATAGGGCATTGACCCAAATCCGGGTTCGTGGCCTCTAATCGGTGAATCTGGAAAATGTAGGTGTCATTTAGGTCTTTCCATGGGTCAGTTGTTGTCATAGCATGTTCAACCTTGTTAGCCTGAATCTTCTTTTCCTTGCTCTTATAATAGTTGGAATCCATGTAGCAGGATTCACAAAAGGCAAAAAGAAACCCATCACCTTTGAGTATGCCCACTCGACCATTGATGGATTACATAAGGCATTGATGATATGAAGATGGAATGTTCGCATGAAGATGGAGCAATGTACTACCCAACAAAGCATTGCTAGTAGTGGTATTTTAAAATATCAAATCCTTCATTATAGAAATAAAGTTAAAATTTCAATGACACAATTTATAAACAGGGTGACGAATATATATCCTTATGATTTTAAGAAGAACACTTTTTAATATCTTATACAACGCGCACCACTAATGTCACACCCCATGTTTTTATGAAACTTTTATTTTCCTGAATAAATTGTGTTTCTTTGATATCTTTTGATATATCCTATATCATGTAAATATTTCCCTACATGCAAAATTAGCTTGGATTTTTTTACACGCAACACTAAGTTCCTACGAAACACCATTTTACTATTATACTTATTTAAAAAACAAAATTATAACCTAGACGTCGGAATGCAAGGTATGAACATGATTAAATAAATTATGAAATTATGAATTACCTATAATTATTTTACCAATTTTTTTTATATTAATGTAATATATTTTTAAAATAAAATTTAATGTATTTTCTGAATATTCATTTAAATATGCACAAGTTTATTTTAAACCAATAAAAAAAATCTCATAGAATTATATTAATTAATTATATAAAAATTTAATATAATATTTAAAATTATTATAATATGTTTTCAATACATGATATAAGAAAAAATCCAATTTTAAATATAAAATAATTAATTTAAAAAACTGTTTTATTACCTTTAAATGGATCACTTGTTTTAAATAATGTTTTTGACACTTTTATAAATTATATTTTAAAATATAAACATATTATTTGAAATAGGGTAATCAAATTTAACTTTATTTTAATTTTGGGTATTTTTTTTAATAAGTTTCATTTTTTGAGGAATAGTGAAAAATACTAATTTCTAATTGAAGAAATATTTTTATTGAAAATAATTTATTATGTTTACATATAAATTTGATTTGTTTTAATGTATACTTAGATCATATCCTTATCATTTCATAAAATATAGTTCATTGGAATCAGTTCACATTTAATTTGGATATTTAAACATGTCAATCTCATCAATTTTTTTACATTAAAAAATCATTTTCTAGATCACCAATGAGATTAATTTTTAATTTATTTCTAAAAATTATTGGTTTTTTATTATCAAATATTTATTCTATATTTGGAATTATAATGTAGCACCCGAAGATTTTATGTAACAACCCGAGAATTTATGAAAAATATTCTTTTTAATTTTATTAATGTGTTGTGTTGTACGCAACACCAAAAGGAGATTGCACAACACGCATCCCTGACATGCCTTTCCTTACACACAATCACGACCTTCCTCGATAGCGTGTGTAGTACGCAATACTGAGTTTCACTAAACGAGATATTATTATAATATTATTATGAACTAGCCGTTATGAATAGTAATACCCACTTTTTAAAATTTTATAAATTTTATCATTCAAAATGGAATTCATTTTTGGATTCGGAATATCGAAATTAGCTTAGGGTGAAATTTTGGTTCTTTTCGGATAACTTTCATATTCTGACGAATAGTGAAAATTACTAAATTTTAATTAAAAACAACTTTTATAATAGAAATAATTAATATTGATAAATGAATAATTTCAGTGGTTTTAAGGTATATTTAGAATATATTTTTACATTTTAATAAAATTTTGTTCATTGGATGTAATTTCACATTTAAACCAGACATAAACAAGTGTCAATCTTTTGATAGTTATTATCTCTTAAAAACACGCTATTTGTTTTGACGACGGGAATTAATTTTTTAAATTAGTTAATGTAACTGATATGTTTTTAATTTGTTAAAATAAACATCATTTTTTAATTCATAATATCAAATATATCTTAGGCCTAATTTTTTGGTGTTTTTCTGGAAACTTTCATTTTTTTGATGAATAGTGAAACCACTAAATGGTAGTTAAAAAACTGAATTTTTCATAAAACATAATTTAACCGCTTCTGTGAGTGGAATTTCAAAAATCCGAGAGACACCGTTAATATCAAGGACTAAAATGTTGTTCAATGAGATGAAAATAATTTTTGGTGAATAGTAACGTTCTACTTTTTTTACCACGGTTAAAAGTAAATATGGTAATTAAGGGTAAATATGATATTATTATTACCCTAACACATGTCCTAATTCCATTTTATAAGTTTAATTCGGCTACTAAAAACCTTAGGAATAAAATATTACCATTTAGACCCAGTTGGATTAGATTTGGGCATTTATTATTAATTTATTTAAAGAAGGGTTAAAATAGTTAAAATCAATGTTTAATAACTAAATAATTTTTTATATAGGTTTATACATAAGATAAATTCGACTATAAATATTAATTACAAAGCTAAAAAGATTTACTACATATTGGTATTTTATTTGTATTTTTTATACTTAAAATAAGTTAATTTATTTATGACACAGTGATGATGTAGTAATTTTCTTATTAATGAAATATTGACATAATTGATGTTAGAAATACCCAAATAAATGTAATTTGAGACTTTTTATGAATTAAAATAATTTTCTCAGTTAATATGACATGTTAGTATTGATTTTATTAACTTTTGTCGAACTAATAATTCTCTTATGATTTCCATAAAAATCAATTACCAAATAGTGTCAAAATTGACATAAAATAGTTTTTAAAACAAATATTATATTATTAATTGTTATATTATTCCTAAAAATCTAATGTTCAGCCAATATACTTATATAATTATATTTGTATCATTAATGGACCACTTTGGGGTCTCTTGGATGTATATGGTATTTTTATTAACTATACAATATAAAAATACAAAGTGACATGTTAAATGTCAATCTAATTAACAAAGAGTTAAAACTAAAAGTTAAGGTTAATATAATGACCTAAACTTGTCTAAATTATATTGGATGAGAGTATTTCGACCCATCCCTACCTTAGATTCGAAATAAATCAATTTTTAGCTATTAAAAAACGAATATGTCTTTATAATAAAATAATATATTTAGTTATTCCAAAGGTGCCCCTCTCCTCCCTTATAAAAGGGCACCTCCTCCCTCTCTTCCTCACACCACTTTGAGCCTTCAAGCTCGGCCAAACCCTGCCAATTTATCTTCTCAACTTCCCTAGAAACATCCTAGAGGTTTTGATATTTTCAAAGACCAATTTTAGTGCCCTAAGAGGAGGTCTCAAAGAGGCGCTTCAAAGAAGAAGTAATGTCTGTTACCGATTCTTTCAACTTTATTTCTTCTTCCACTTATTCTTCTTAGGTTGTTTCATTATGAAGTAATAACATAATTATCACTCATATACTGATATGTTATTATATTTATTAAACAACCCTATTTCACCATCTATCCATCCTACGGAAAACGAAATCACCGCTCGTGCGTACGTACGGAATACCGTCTCCACGCCGTGGTGTAATCTATTTTCCACCACCACCTTACTTGGATGTGTATAATGGTGTAAATAATAACAATATATGATTATTGTAAAGTGATATTGATTCTTATATATTATACCATCCACTCCAATTCTATTCAATAATTATGGGAACGATATCATCGCTCGTGCGTACGTACGGACTACCGTCTCCACGACGTGATGAGATTCATTCTCCATGTTAACTATACATGAATGATCATAATGTTTATATAATGAATAATAATGAAATATATGAAATAATAATTATACTTAATTTATGTATATATGTATGTATTTCATCTATTTAGTTTCATTCAATTCAATTAGGAAACGAAAACATCGTTAATGCGTACGTACGACCTACCGTCTCCATGAACGGTGTATTTCATTCCTTTTATCGATCTATAATATATATATATATGTATATGATGAATATATATTATATATAAATCATGTTTTACATTATGGAATTATTTAAATAAGGATATAACTATTAATGTCAAGAATGAAAATTCGAAACACATACGATAAATGAAAAGATTTTACCCAAAACACTGCTTTAACATGGAATTTACAAAAGAACGATTAATATAAAGTCATAAGTGTAAAATATAAGATATAATTGAAATTAATATGATTTTGTAATAAGTCAATGACCTTATTTAAATCATTATACAGGAGTTTCGGATACGTATGAAGCATATCAGATCTAAGGTAAGGGATAATTTTGCAAATCTCATTTTTATCCGAGATTGGTTATTCGTAAGTATTTATTGGGGTTGTTGCTATCATCCATGTCCATGTTTTATAAAAGTGTTTTCATTATGTTTAAAGTCATTTTAACCCATTTTTGACTTTTACATCATGTTATGTAAGGAATATTTCTTTTGTTTACGTTACGAGGTACTTTTTTGACTTTTCTGGAAAAAGTACGAGAAGATTGTTTTTTATCTTATACAGCACGAACAGTTTTTTATGGTTTTATAAAGCCTTATTTTCATGAAGATTCCTCCAAAATATTTCATGACTATTTACAAAAAAAATTCTTTTAAAATTTCATGGCATTTTGTGAAAAGAAAATGATTTTCAAGAAGAAAGGATATTTTCCTCAAGAATTCATTTCAAGTGCTTTATCAAAACCATTTTCCATCTAAGATGACGTTATTTAATATGTGTATGGTTCAAGTATAATGTCTCTATGATTTACATGGTTTCACTTTTTTTATGATGAAATGATATCCATTTTTTTTATATGGATTATGTTATGATGGGATGATGTTTATGAAACACATTTTTATTCTTTGGGTTATGATGAATGATTTGTGTTTATGTTGTGGATCAAGTAAGAATGATTTCATTATGAGATGGGTGGGACCTATATCTCCCTCCAATGAATTGGGTAATGATTTTATATCTCATGAGATAGCCATGGCTGGAATAGTAAGTAAATCTAGTTCAGCGTTACAGGACTGAAACGAGGAGTGAACTTGATTCAGAATGGGACTTTTTCCACTAAGATGGTCTTGGTAGAAATTCCTTTGCTACTATTGAAATCATTACATGTGCTTAATGTATTACACAATTAAATTTTTTATTCCCATACTATGTTATCATGATTTATGTTCCATTATGATCTATGCCTTATGTACTTCCATGTTTTAAGTCATTGCTCAAGATTTTGTTGTTTAAACATTATGTTCATGTTTTAACGTTCAAATGTATATGGTATGTTTTACTTTATCCATGCTTACCTTTATTGAGAATTTTAGCTCACCCTTTTTATGATTTATTTTCCCCAGGAAATAATGAAAGGTTTTAGGTAAGGAAACGAAAATGGGAAGATCGTTATGGGAGAAGTTAAAGATCTTTCAACATGATTAGATGTTTATATTCCAAGTTTCCAAAGACACTAAACTATTACGGTCCTTGTGTGTCTGTTTTTGTTGTGTATTAAGTATTCCACAAAAGTAATGTAATGTCCATGTACGTCAAGCTTCGGGTCTCTACATTTGGTATCAGAGGAAAGGTTTAGTCAACCTTTGGAAACTGGAATGCAAAAATGTTAGTGAGATCCCTAGAGATATTTCTAACGTAGGTCTAGGGATGTCCCTAAGGATAAGTATACATATAGGATATAGTCCTATAACTACGGTAATGATCTTAGAATTTAACCAAAGATGTTAGATACTGAGGGTACTCCCCCTTTACTATGTTTTTTTCCCTAGCATTATTTTTTCCTCTCACACTATTCTTTTTGGGTTTTAGAAAATGGATGGAAATAGGAAGATTCACGATAATGGAGGATATGATGGACAATGGAATGATATTATTCATGAGAAACTAAATGAAATGGGATTTGGAAGTCCAAACATCATTATTATTCCGGATCAGCAATCTCATAATATGATCAATAAACTCAAATTTGGTAAGTTTCCTAACTCGACTAATAAGAGAAAGATGGAGATTCATGATGATAATAGAGGAAAGAAAGTTAATTTTCCCCTATGTAAATCATGTGGGATGAGGAATCAAGGAGAATGTTTCAAAGGAACTGGAAGATGCTTTGGGTGTGGAAAAGAAGGACATAAATCCAGTAAGTACAAAGGAAAAGGTTCAGTTAACACCATGGATGAGGATAATGGTATTGCTATGACATCAACAATGGTTAAATGTTTTAAATGTGGAATGTACGGGCATTATGAAAACCAATGCCCTAATGGAAAGTATAATGAAGAGAATCAGTATGGTCGTATGGGTAATAATTATGTTGATGATGATGAAGAGACTACAAATGATATGTGAGATGAAAGAATTGTTGAAGCTCGGTCAATGGTTTAAGAAGGCAGTGGAATGATTACATGTTTATCAAGTGTAATGTTGTATAAGTAATCTCATGGTACTATGGAATAAATAGACATCTAAGGATTGTTACACTATTGTCTTTCCTTAAGTTTTGAAAGTGTATGATTAATGGTACCAGTAACCATGAAATGTTTTTCAGGTATTTTTGGAAAGTAGCTGATATGCGCATAATGAAGGGATAAGGAGAAAATTAAATGTTTGATAGTATTCATGAGCTCATGACTGATATAAGGAGAAGGTTATATCATGGTTTGAGTATATAGAATTTTTGTATTTTGGTATCTGGAAGGAGTTAACTTTTGACAGCATTCATGTTTTCACTATGGTTTAATGGGTATTCATTTTTCAAGAGAATACATGATTAAGTTATTCACATGATTGTAATGTGAACAATAAGATATATGGGGGATAAATGATGGTATTCACATGCTTGGTTGATGACATTTCAAGTAATCGTTTTCTTTATACTATGATATTGAACATATGTATTTTGGATAAGACTAAAGATTGGAATGGATTATGTTGGACATAAGTTAGTATTGTTTAAGGATTGAACTTTTTTCAATATTATTGATGGGATGTTATAGGAATTTAGTTTTAGAAATAGGAAAACCTGTAGGATGGGCAACAACCCATCGCGTCGGACAAATCTGTGGGAATCGAACCCACAACTGAAGTGTGACAGGCCTTTATCACCTACCACTGGCCTACAGGAAGTCCCTGTTTAGTAGAAACTAGTTTAATTATATTAAGAAGTATGAAATATGAAGTATATGTCCATTTTAGGAACCATATATGAGTAATCTCACTATATATTGACTTATGTATATTTAATAACTTTTTCTAACCTTTTGATTGAGACAGATGGAATGACCCTTCATTCTATCACATGATCTGCTAACACTTCACAAAAAACAAATTCAACTTCATTTCTTTAAGAGATGAAGTGGAAATTATTCAAGGCACAAACAACAATGAGATTGTACCAAAATAAGGTAAGTATTTATTCTAATTCAAATTCTTCAACATTAGGGAAATGATCTTAAAAAAAAAATGTTGTCCTAGTGCTCTTATATCCGATTAATCTGATGGTACCTTAGATCTTCAAAAATTTATGGCTTTGTGATTGTTGGATTTTTTATAGCCATTTTTTCTACCACTCTCCATCAGAACATGATGGTTAGATTTTTCTTCCATATCCATATTTTAACCTATGTTCTACTATATAGAAACCCAGTGATGAGTAACTTTGGGTAATTGTTACGTTTCATACTTTAGTTTTTAAAATTAAGTTTTAGTATTCCTTTTTACGATGTGGGTTTCTATTAATGAACATTTCGAGTAGTAAACCATTTATAACCCCGACAAATTTCGAGGGCGAAATTCATTTTAAGGGGGGTAGAATGTAACACCCCGAGATTTTATGAAAAATATTCTTTTTAATTTTATTAATATCTTGTGTTGTACGCTACACCAAAAGGAGATTGCACAACATGCATCCCTGACTTGCCTTGCCTTACACGCAATTGCGACCTTCCTTGATAGCATGTGTAGTACGCAATACCGAGTTTCACTAAACGAAATATTATTATAATATTATTATTAACTCGCCGTTATGAATAGTAATACCCACTTTTTGAAATTTTATAAATTTTATCATTCAAAATGGACTTCATTTTTGGGTTCGGAATATCAAAATTATCATAGGGTGAAATGTTGGTACTTTTCGGATAACTTTCATATTCTGATGAATAGTGAAAATTACTAAATTTTAATTAAAAACAACTTTTTTAATCGAAATAATTAATAGTGATAAATTATTAATTTGAGTGGTTTTAAAGAATATTTAGAATATATTCTTACATTTTAATACAATTTTAGTCATTGGATGTAATTTCACATTTAAACCAGACATAAACAAGTGTCAATCTTTTGAGAGTAATTATCTCTTAAAAACACGCTATTTATTTTGACGACAGGAATTAATTTTTAAATTAGTTAATGAAACTGATTTGTTTTGAATTTGGTAAAATAAACATCATTTTTTAATTCATAATATCAAATATTGCTTACGCCTACGTTTTTGGTATTTTTTGGAAACTTTCATTTTTTTTATGAATAGTGAAACCACTAAGTGGTAGTTAAAAAAACTGATTTTTCATAAAATATAATTTTACCGCTTCTGTGAGTGGAATTTAAAAAATCTGAGAGACACGGTTAATATCAAGGACTAAAATGTGGTTCAATGAGATGAAAATAATTTTTGGTGAATAGTAACTTTTTACTTTTTTACCACGATTAAAAGTAAATAGGGTAATTAAGGGTAAATATAATATTATTATTACCCTAACACATGTCCTAATTCTATTGGATAAGTGTAATTCGGCCAAAAACAACCTTAGGAATAAAATATGACCATTTAGACCCACTTGGATTATATTAGGACATTTATTATTAATTTATTTAAAGAAGGGTTAAAATTGTTAAAATCAAAGTTTAATAACTAAATCATTTTTTCTATAGAGTTATACATAAGATAAATTCGACTAAAAATATTCCTTATAAATCTAAAAGGATTTCCTACATATTGGTATTTTATTTGTAAATTTTAGACTTAAAATAATGTAATCTATTTATGACACAATGATGATGCATTAATTATCTTATTAATGAAATGTTGACATAATTGATGTTATAAATACCCAAATAAATGTAATTTTGGACTTTTTATGAATTAAAATAATTTTCTATGTTAATATGACATGTTAGTATTGATTTATTTAAATTTTTTCGAACTAATCATTCTGTTATGATTTCCACAAAAATCAATTACCAAATAGTGTCATAATTGACATAAAATAGTGTTTAAAACAAATATTATATTTTTAATTGTTATATTATTTCTCAAAATGTAATGTTCTTCCAAGATACTTATATCATGATTGGTGTATCCGTAATGGACCACTTGGGGGTCTCTTGGATGTATATGGTATGTTTATTAACTATATAATATAAAAATACAAAGTGACATGGTAAATGTCAATCTAATTAACAAAGAGTTAAAACTAAATGTCAAGGTTAATATAATGCCCTAAACTTGTCTAAATTATATTGGATGAGATTATTTCGACCCATACCCACCTTAGCTTCTAAATAAAGAAACTTGGAGCTATTAAAAACTGAATATGACTTTATAATAAAATAATATTTTTAGTTATTCCAAAGGTGCCCCTTTCCTCCCTTATAAACGGGCACCTCCTCCCTCTCTTCCTCACACCACTTTGAGCCTTCAAGATCATCCAAACCCTGAAAAATTCTCTTATCCACTTCCATAGAAACATCCTAGTGGTTCTGGTCTTCTTCAAAGTCCAATTTTAGTGCCCTAAGTGGAGGTCTCAAAGAGGCACTTCAAAGAAGAGGTAATGTCCATTACCGATTCTTTCAACTTTATTTATTCTTCCACATCTTCTTCTTAGGTTGTTTCATTATGAAGAAATAAAATAAGTATCACTCATATACTGATATGTTATTATATTTATGAGAAAACCCTATTTCACCATCTATCCATCCTACGGAAAACGAAATCACCGCGCATGCGTACGTACGGAATACCGTCTCCACGCCGTGGTGTAATCTATTTTCCACCACCACCTTACTTGGATGGGTATAATGGTGTAAATAATAACGATATATGATTATTGTAAATTTATATTGATTCTGATATATAATACCACCCACTCCAATTCTATTCAATAATTATGGGAATGATATCATCGCTCGTGCGTACGTACGGACTACCGTCTCCACGACGCGATGAGATTCATTCTCCATGCTAACCATACATGAATGATAATAATGTTTATATAATGAATAATAATGAAATATATGAAATATTAATGCTACTGTATTTATGTATATATGTATGTATGTCATCTATTTAGTTTCATTCAATTCAATAATGAAACGAAAACAACGTTCATGCGTACGTACGAACTACTGTCTCCATGAACGGTGTATTTCATTCCGTTTATCGATCTATAATATATATATGTATATGATGAATATATATTATATATAAATCATGTTTTACATTATGGAATTATGTAAATCAGGATATAAGTATTAATATCAGGAAAAACAAGTCGAAACACATACGATAAATGAAATGATTTTACCCAAAACGCTGCTTTAACCTGGAATTTAAAAAAGAGCGGTTAATATAAATTCATAAGTGAAAAATATATGATATCATAACAATGAATATTATTCTCTAATAATTCAATGACATTATTTAAATCATTATATGGGAGGTTCAGATATGTACGAAGCATATCGGACCTAAGGTAAGGGATAATTTTGCAAATATCATTTTCATCTGAGATTTCTTATTCGTAAGTATTTACTGGGGTTATTGCTATCATCCATGTCCATGTTTTATAACAGTGTTTTCATGTATGTTTAAAGTTTGTTTTACCGATTTTTGACTTTTACTACATGGTATGTAAGGAATATTTCTTTTGTTTACGTTACGAGGTATTTTTTTTGACAATTCCGGGAAAAGTATAAGAAGAATATTTTTTTAACTTTTACAGAACAAACAGATTTTTACGGTTTTATAAAGCCTTATTTTCATGAAGCTTCCTCAAAAATATTTCATGAATATTTTCAAAAATATCTATTTCTTTTAAAATTGCATGGCATTTTGTGAAAAGAAAATGATTTTCAAGAAGAAAGCATATTTTTATCAAGAATTCATATCCAGTTCTTTATCAAAACCATTTTCCATCTAAGATGACATTATCTCATATGTGTATGGTTCAAGTATAATGTCTCTATAATTTACATTGTTTCACTTTTCTTATGATGAAATGATATCCATTTGTTTTATATGGATTATGATATTATGGGATGATGTTTATGAAACCCATTTTTATTCTTTGGGTTATGATGAATGATTTATGTTTATGTTGTGCCACAAGTAAGAATAATTTCATTAGGAGATGGGTGGGACCTATATCTCCCTCCAATGCATTGCGTAAAGATTTTATATCTCATGAGATAGCCATGTCTGGAACAATAAGTTAATCTAGTTCAGCGTTACAGGACTAAAACGAGGAGTGAACTCGATTCAGAATGGGACATTTTCCACTAAGATGGTCTTGGCAGCAATTCCCTGGCTACTATAGAAATCATTGCATGTGCTTAATGGATGCCACAATTACATGTTTTATTCCCATACTATGTTATCATGATTTATGTTCCATTATGATCTATGCCTTATGTACTTCCATGTTTTAAGTCGTTGCTCAAGATTTTGATGTTTAAACATTATGTTCATGTTTTTAAGTTCAAATGTATATGGTATGTTTTACTTTATCCATGCTTACACTTACTGGGCATTTAAGCTCACCCTTTATATGTTTTATTTTCCCTAGGAAATAAAGAATTCTTTTAGGTATGGAAACAAATAGGGTAACATCATTATGGGAGATGTTAAAGATATTTCAACATGATTAGATGTTTATATTCAGAGTTTCCAAAGACACTAAACTATTACAGTCCTTGTGTGTCTGTTTTTGTTGTGTATTAAGTATTCCTCAAAAGTAATGTAATGTCCATGTACGTCAAGCTTCGGTTCTCTACATTTTAGGTTATGTATCATCTAATACTTAACATCTTCTAATGTTTACGCTTTACACAACATCCATTTTAAAATCATAATATACTATTAAATATGACTTTTGGAATATTAATGTGTCCATTACGAATAATAATTTGACTAATAGAATAGTAAAATCACCAATGAATTCATGCAAAAAAACTCAGTGTCTTATGAATAGAAATGAAATTTACTTATATAATGGAAAAAGTAAATAAAAATTTTAAAAATGAGAAATTAACAATTGATATTTTTATGAAACATAAAAACTTATTAAAAATTATATAATGAAAATTGTTATTTAAAATATAATTTATTTTCATTAAATAGAGTAAAAAATTAATATTTTGTTGTCTTATAATTATAATATATATTTATGAGACCATAATTAAATATTTAATGTATCATAAATCGATAATAATATTAAAATTAATATTTTTTGAGTAAATTGTGATTTTATTTAAATATAAAATTACAAATATTTAGAAATTTATTTTCATAAAATGGAGTTAAATTTTCAATTCTCCACATTGAAAAATGGCTACGACACATTTTTTGGGATTTTTCTAAAAAAAAGATTTTTCGGTGAATAATGAAATGTGTTAATTTATGTTATTTAACAAATACATGAATTATTGAGTCATGGATGTTGTATGGATTATTTAAGACCATATTATACAAATAAACCTCTCTATTTACTTTATTTTTTCATGGTAATAAAAAATATCTGTATTCTTTAGCCAAAATAAAAAACTAGTGAATAAAATAATCAAAAACCATCCCTCCCCTCTAATATAAATACCACCCCTTATCCTCACACCTCCAAAGCCTTGATGATTTTAAATTTTTTCCCAATACCTCCTTAAAAACTCACCCCCACATTCTAGTATTTCTGGTCACACCAAAATATGATTTTGATGTTCCTTAATGGGGTTCTCAAGAAGAGGAATTCAAGTGGTTAAACTCCCCCTTTCATTCATATAATTTTCTTCCAATTTATTTTATTTTCTTATCATTTACTTATCTACTATATCAAAACATTAATTATAACTCCACTATCATATATATAATATTATTTTATTATATTAATTTGATATCCAACATTAATTTCTTTCTCGTAGCATTTTGTTTTTAAAATGAAAACGACGTCAGCGAGGTGTCGATTCACCACATTCATAGATTCTGATTTTTTGTTTTCTAATACCACATTAACGGATGGTAATAAAACAATTTTTATTGTAAAACCATATTGTAAAATTTATATTAAAACTTTTTTGTGTTCTGTAACTAGTATGTATACATAAAATTAATTAATAAAACAAAACTAGTGATTGATGATTGAAAAAATTCAAAAAATAATCTAAATTATTACCATTAATGTTTTATCTAATAAATCATCATAATATCTATAAAAAATAAAAAATAATATTATTATTTATTATTTATTTTAATTAATAACATATTATTTTAATTTTGGATAACAAATCCCATTTTACATGATCTTTAAAACATGTGTACAAGTGAATCACTTATGAAACCCAAGGAAACAAACATTCCCAAATAATGAAATTAAATATTAAAACTCATTAAAAATACCATTAATGAACTTAATAAAATTCTAGTAACTAAAATAAATATTTATTATGTTATATATTAATTTATTAATGAATATTATTTCATTATTAGGTAATTAATTTCTTGGGCATAACACTTTCGGATATTAGGTATGGGTTTTCTCATCTCACATTTATTTATGTGAGAGATACCTTATTCACCACTATTACTAATGTGTGGCGTATGCATACTTATAATAGATGTATAATATAATTAATATATTTATCTTAATGGCATTTAATTTCTAATTTTATGAACATTATTTTAGAGTAGAAATGTTTTTATTCTTGGCAATGTGGTAAGGGCTTCTTTCGAAACCTCCATTTTTCCTCTAGGATACAATTTTTATATCTTTAAACCAATGTAATTATTAATTATTTTTATATAATCCTCCAAAATTTCATTATATAATCTCCAAACTTATGTACCTATTTCAATTATTCTTTATTTTTTTGGAAAATACATGTTTTGCAATGTTTCCTATTTTAATTCATCCCGATAAGCAAGCCCAATTAAAGGGAACATGCCAATTTATTGCACATTTTTCAAGTATCCTACATAATCTATTTTAATCCACCAATATTTTTTAAAATAATATTTTTATCATGAAAAAAAATCTTACATAATTTTTGGTTCTATACAAACAATTCTTCCTTTTTCCTCTTTAAAGACTCATTTATATTTTCCCTTAGACCACACTGAAGTGGCTCATTTCTAAAGATTATGAAACACTATTTTTACATATTTTGACATCAGATTCCAAATTTTAGTAGGATTATTCTTTTAATATTCCTAAAATACAATATATTTATCTTTATTTTGTGGGATAAACTTTTTTACAATCTTATTTTTATGACAATTACAAATTATTTTCCAAAAATAACTCTTCTTTCTAATGTAAAAGGTTGTATCTATCAAGAATTTCTCAATGATTTTATTATAATGTTTTCATATTTTTTTACACCATATATTTAATCTTATAATTTATTGAGATTTATCTCTTATAGTAGTATTTTAAAAAAATTATTTAATGGTTTATAATACATTATGGATATGTATTATCTTTATACATTTCTACATATTACCCAAGAGTGTTTATGATTATGTTTATTGGTTGGAGAATGTTATTAATATTTCATAAGCATGCTTCAATATGAATTTTTAAGAAAATTATATTCTACCCCTTTCAAATGAGTATTGAATTGGACTTAGTAAGTGATAGGTGAGGCCCACTATCGACCCATCTTGAATTAGTAAGTCTCATGAGACAAAGTAGACTAGGTTTTTATCAATATATGTATGTTTCCATGGAAAAAGAATTAATGGTATGTTTATGATGTATAAAATATGGATTCCATTATTATTATATTACTAATTTATAATTCATGTGATTATTCATGTATTAGAATATTCTTGGTTGTGTTAAATTCTCATGTGATTATTTATATGGAATTATATTTATTAAATATTATTCTTTCTATATCATGTTCAAGATTATATTTTATTGACTTCAGTTTTTAGATATTATATTTTACTTATTATTTATATATATTTTATTTTATTTTTTACCCTTATTGAGTATATGATCTCACCCTTTTCTTATATATTATTTTTCCCCATCATGTGAAGATGTATATTATGAATGACTTGTATGGATAATCTAAGAGTTAATGGGTGTTTCCAAGAGATTTGGTATGTTTTTCTTCCATTAATGTTGTAATGTAAAACTTATGTTTGTTTCTTATATTAATAAGATAACAAAATATTTGGTCATTTGGGATGAAAACAATTGTTTACAGTAACAATTTAATTATGTAAGGCATCGACTCCATGCTATTGGGGTTGGGTTCGTTACAATTGGTATAAGAGTAAGTTTATAAGAAACATAGGAAACTAGATATAGAAAACATTTATTAGGTAACATAACCCTATGATAGTCATTGAGGATAATCATAGAAGAACATCCCATAATTTTGGTAAGGTATAGATTATGTGGGTCTTCCTAGAAAAACATCATTTTCTAGATACTGCAAGTGGACATGGTTTTGGAATAGATGTATATAGGGGTAACAACTCCTATAAGGTGCGTTGGGCCTAACTCGATGTATCCTACTACGTGACAATGGTTTTTACAATGCACCTAGTTTGACACTCATGGTGTTATATTCTTAAGATAATTCACATTTCTATATAGACTGTTACGATGGATTTAAAAGTAAATATAACCCCAAGAAACCATGATTAAGATTAGTTGTGCATAAAATTTTTAATTTTTATATTGTTTCTAGTTATAAATTATGCATTATGATTTATAAACTATATTAGTGTATCCCATTCTTTAGTATTAGTGCCTATTGTTAGTATTGAAATCCATATCAATACATTTATTCCATGTAGGAATTCCCTCCAAAGGAAGATAATTATGTTGGATCGGGAGCTGCAGCTGGAGATAAACAACTTATTACTATATTGGGACAATTGAGTCAGGTTATGAGCAATTACCTTACTCAACAAAAATTTTATACCATTTTATGAAACAACAACCTCCATCATTAAATGGGTCTAAAAACCCATTTGTATCTCAAAAAATGATAAACTACATAGTGATGGTATTTTTCACATTGGGAAGTAACAAAATAGAGAATGTTATCCTCGCAATTTATCATCTCTAGGGAGATGCTGATTAGTGGTGGTTTTTGATTCAAATCACAAAGGAGGAGGAATAAATTTAAAAAATATAATGGATGGATTATAAGGAACATTTATTGAAAAAATATTCTACTATATAACAATAAGTAGATATGAAAAAAAATTCTTGATTCTTAGAGAAAAGGATGATGAAAATTTTTCTCTATATGAGGAAATATTTACAATGTTTACAAGGCATTATAATGACAATATATGTGGTCTAAGGAGAAATATTGATCATTTCATTAATGATATTATTCCAATTCTACAAAGGGAAATAGTTTTACAAATATTATCATCAAATTAGGATATAGACTAATTTGCGATCAAGATAGAGATATAATTCTCTAATTCTTGTGTACATAAGGGGAATTAAGATAATAAGGTAATGTTAGATTAAGATATAGATAAAGGGAGAAAGGGAAACAACGATTTTCCCATGTATGATAATTGTGGGAAGAAACACATCAGTACTTTACTAAAGGAAATGATAGTTTGTTACACATGTGGAGAGAAAGACCACCATGATAATGAATGTATGTGAAAAAAGTATATATAAATGTGAAATGTTTCTTCTATAAGGATATGAGGAACTATGAATTGAATGTCCCAAGAGTCAATGAAATATAACCTATAAAAACAAAACGGATCAAGGTCAATCTTTGGCAGTTACTATATTCGAAGAGGAATAATAAATTTATTTTTGTTTTTTGATTCATGAATTATGTTATGATATATGAATCTTGAGATATACTAGAATTGTATTGCAATACTTTTTCTTTATGGATTTGTTAGAATAGATGTTCTCATTATGGTTTTATGATGATCAAGGTAATCATATATTTGGTACATAGCATTAAGAGTTACATTATTTGGGGAGACTTATGTTTTGTTGATTTTTGGAAATTTAGTGATTGTATTTCTAAATTTTCAGTTGTTGAATGTGGAAACAAATGTTTTAAATGATTCTTAAGGTTATATACTTGTGGAATATATTAATTATATCTCTAATTATGATTAATGTATGATATATCATATAGGATAACCTATGCTTGCATTTATAGTGTCAGTAAACATTTGAAGGCCGAATGAATGACATATGGATGGGTTGATCAAAATGATTTAGGCATAAATATAAATCTCGATTATCCACCTTTTATATTATGAAATAAAGTAGGGATAGATCAAACAACAACTGAAGGATGAGATGATGAACTGGAACATAATCATGTTTGTTTATTTTCTCATGTTCTTCTATGAATAAAAAAATAAACCATCAACTCTTGGAACAGGATTTTTGAAAACAAATTTCATCCAATCACATTTCATTATGTTAAATAAATGGTCTTCTAACCAAATTTTTTTTTATTATTTTTTGATTGTAGACTTTATAATGACCATGTTCTATATCACATTTTATTAGAACATGGTAGTTGGATTTATATTCCATGACCATATTTTCATGAATGTTCTCCTATTTCATAATCATGTTTTTCTATTGAACATTAAATTTTTCTTTACATCTTTTAAAAATGAATGTTTTTAACCCATTTGATGATGAAGGATTTCCATAAATAAAATTTCTGGTATCAATGATTAAATTTTTTAAGTGAATTTTTAAATTATGAGGATACAATTTATTGACTGGTGGGAGAGTGTAACATCTGAAGATTTTATGGTATGTCTATTTTATATATTAATATCATTGATAGTTTATTCTTCACATGGAACTATGTTTAAAACTATAATATACTATTAAATATGAGCGTTGGAATAGTAATGTGACCATTATGAATAGTAACATGACCATTTTTTATGTAACTTCACCTATGAAATTATACAAAACATTTAGTATCCTATGAATGAAAATATAATATATCTATGTCATAGAATAAGTAAATTATTTTTAAAAAAAATGATAAATTGTGTATTGGTATTTTGGTGAAACACAATGATTTATTCACAATTTTATAATTAAAATAATAATGGGAAAAAATTATTTTTATCCAATATATTAATAAATTATTATTTTTTTCTTATTATTATAAGATAAATTTATGAGACCTTAATTAATTTTGAAAAGTGTCATAAAATTGGATATAATATCAAAATCAGTATATTTTAAGTAAATGAGGATATTAATTAAAAATTAAATTTCACATTTTTAGTAAATTATATTCAAAAAATGGTGTTCCTTTTTGAATTCTCCAAGTCTAAAAATGGTTATGGTGAATTTATTGGATTTTTCTAAAATATTTTAATTTTTGGTGGATAGTGAAATACAGTAATTTAAGGTATTTAACAAATACATGAATTATTGATTCATGGATAATTTAAGACTAATTTAAGCCCATAAAATCGAAATATACTTCTATATTTACTATATTTAGTCATGGTAATCAAAATTATTCATTTCCATTAGCCAAAATAATAAACTATTCAAGAAAATTATTAAAAAACACTCTTCCCCTCCTTTATAACTATCAGTCCGCACCACAAATTCTCATAAAACATCCAAATCCCAAAATATTATCCAATTTCAACCCAAAAGATCTCCAAAAAATCTACCCCATGTTATGTTCATTATGGTCTCACCAAAATACCATATCAAAGTTCCTTAAGTAGGTTTTCAAGGAGAGGACTTCAAGAGGTAAAACCCCATTTTGTTCTTTAAATTTTCATTCAATTTCTTTTCTTTTATGATCCATTACTTACCTAATATGTCCAAAAAATAATTCTAGATCTAGTATTTTATATATAGAATAATTTTATTATGTTAATTGGATATCTGTCATCAATTTTTTTCTCTTCCCCATTTTGTTCTAAAAATAAAAATGTCGTCCATGAGGTGTCGATACACCACCTTCATGTACAATGATTTTAAATTTTGTAATACCACCTTAAAGGATGGTTATAAAACCATATTTATGGTTAAATAAGATTTTAAAATTTATTTTAATACTTTTTTAGTGTTCTGGAACCATTATATATGCATAATATTAATTAATAAAACAAAACATGTGCTTGATGATAGAAAAAACACTAAAATAATATAAATGGTTATCATTGACATTTGTTCTAATGAACAATACTCACATATGAAAAAATATAAACGAAGTCCATTAAAATTTATATAATTTTATAAATAACATAAAGTTTCAATTCTAGAAATCTATTCCCATTTTACATAGTCTTTCATACATGTATACAAGTTATTTAATCATGAATCCCGTGGAAACAGACATCCTTGAATGATGAAATTGATTCTTATAATGCATAAAAAAGGCCATTAATGAATTTAATAAAATTATAATAAATAAAATAAATGTTTAAGTGGTTATTAATTAAATTATTATTGAATATAATTTCATTAATAAAGACACTAAATTCAATTGTCGAACACTTTCAGACATAAGGTAATGGTTTTCTCAACTGAATTTCATTTTGGTAAAATATGCCTTATTCACCACTATTGCTTGTGTGTGGAGTATGTATAATACCCATTGGAATATAATATCATGAATATATTTATCTTCATTGTATTAAAATTCTTATTTTAATATCATTTGTTTTATTGGGCATATGGTGTGACTATAAAGTGGTAAGTGCTTCTTCCCAAATTTTTATTTTTCCTTTGGGATACACTTTTTTCCCCTTTACCACAATGTAATTATTAATTATTCATAATCACTCATCCTAAATTTATATGTGTATGGTCATAACATATTTACATAGATAAATTCTTATTTTTAAAGGGTAAATATATGTTTTATAAGGTTTCTTTTTTGATTTCTCCAAATAAACAAGCCCAATTAAAAGGAACATTCCAATTTCTTACCCATTTTCAACAACACTATGTAATACATTTTAATACACTGATATTTTTCAAAAATATAACTTTTTATCATGAAAATCTATCTTATTTAATTTTTAGTTTTATAAAAATGATTATTTATTTGTATACTTTATAGACACATTTATAGTTTCACATAGACTTTACTAAAATGGAGCATTCATAAGGATTAATAAACATTGTTTCTACAAGTTCCCACGTAATTATCCATATTTTAGTATTAATATTATACTAATTTTACTAAAATATACTTTCACTACCATTATTTTCTTGGATATATGCATTTACAATTTTATTTTTATGACAAATACAATTGTTTTTCTAAAACAACTCTTATTTCTAAAGTAAACCGGTATTTATATCAATAATTTATCAATTATTTCATAATAATATTTTCATCTCTTTAAATACCATGTGTTTAATCCTATAATTTACTGAGATTTATCTATTATGTTATAATATATCATATTTTATTGAATGTTTTATTATTTTTTATGGGGATGTATTATCTTGATAAGTTTAACCGTATTACTCTGGGTGGTTTATTATTATGTTCTTTATTTGGGGAATGTTATTAGTATTTCATATTATAGTTTCAATATGAATTTATATGTTGATTATGGTCCACCAATTTTATATGAGGAATGTGTTGGATATAGTAAGTGACTGGTTGGGCCAACTATATCCCTAGATGCGTCAGTAGGTCTCATGAGAGAAAATAGAAAGAGGTTTTACCCATTTATGTATGGTTTCTTTGATGATTTATTAATGATATGATTATGATATCAGACATTATTTATTCCCTCATTATGATATCAGTAATTGATAATCCATGCAATTATTCAACCAGTATAATATCAATTTCTACGTTTTATTCTCATGTCATTGTTTATATGAGAATATTTTGATAACTTTTTATTCCTATAATATTATGTTCAAGTTTATGTTTTAATGACATGTTTTGTTAGATATTCATCATGCCTTATTGGTCATATAGCATCATCTGTATTGTTTACCCTTAATAATCATTTGATCACACCCATTATGTTTTATTTTTTTTCCAGGATGAGATAATGTATATTATGAATGACTTTTAGGGATAATCTAGTAGATTATAGGTATTTCCAATGGAGTTACTATGTTGTTTTTTCATTCAATTTGTAACGTAAAACTTTTTTATCTGGTTTTTGAGAGGTACTAAACTATTCTATCCTTTGGAATGCAGACACTCATTCATTGAACCAATGTTATTAAATAAGGCATTAAATCCAATCTATAGGGTTCTAGGTATTTACATAGATGGTCCAAATTTAGTAAATATGACACTTTTATTTTTGAAAAATATGAATATTTTCTTATGTTATTTTTATTACCAATAATAATGGTAAATCGGGTAATTAAGGTAAACGTAATATTATAAGTATCATAAAACAACAATTACGTTTTCCCAAATGTTATTGGATGAAATTAAATCAATCCTTTACACAATGGACTAATTTTTAATAATTAAATGGACACTTTTCGATGAAAATGACTTAAATATTACTAAACTCAATGGAAGTGACAAAATGTAACCCTATTACTTTTAATATGTAAAATATTTTAAATATGGGGTTAAAAAAGTTATTCTTAAAAATATATATTCTTCAAGAAATTTTTTTACCTACATCATAGAAATTTATTTTAAATTTTTAGTTAAGAAATAACTATCATAATTAATTTAAAAATAATGATGTAGTAATTACTCAATTAATGAAATGGTCAATTAAATGATATTATAAATATTACAATAAATATAATTTGACTAAATTAATGTGAGCCACAGATTTTCACCTTGAATAGGAAATATTATGGGTGTATTAAATTAATTTTTTAAATTAATATTTCTGGATTCATTTTATTAAATTCAATGTTATGAATAATGTCAAAATTGACACTTATGATATTTTATGAAAATTATATTTAATTGATTTTTTTTAAAATCATAAAAATATTAAATAATTTAAATGGGAAGATATATGGTCTAAAACATCTTAATTTCTATATTTACGGTCCAGCAGACACTTTATATGAAAAAATTACTTCCTCTTAATATTAAAAATAGTGTTACTATAGTTAAAATTAAAATAGTTTAACTAAGGGTTAATCAAAATGATAAGGATTAAAATAATACCAAAACCAGTCTAAAATATATTAGTTGATTATATTAAAACCTTATACCTTAATAAATTCTAATAGACATGCATTTTGATTTATTTGGGTTTGGATTTAATTTATTATAAATTAATATTTTTTGAGTTTCAAAAGTGCCCCTCCCCTCTCTTATAAAAGGTATCCTCTCCTACTCTTTTAGTCACACCACTAAATCCATTTAAATCATAACAAATCTTCCCAAAACTCATCAAAACTTTCTTCCATACATCATAGAATACTTACTTTTGGTATAAATCCATCAAAAGAAGTCATTGTTTTCAAATCCAAAGGAGATATCCAAAGAAGAGGTAATGTTCATCAACAAATGTTTTTGTTCAATTTCTTCCTTGAACCCCCTAAAATATTTTTATTTAATATTTATATAATACCATAATTATAATAAATATAATAATATGTTATTATATAAAGGTTTTTATATAGAATTTCATTCACTTTCGTCTAATGGGTAACAAAATTACTATTCATGTGCGACGGACTACTGCATCGCGAAATGACAATTGTTCATTTTTTACTTTACCTCCCATCATGTAAGAATTATATTGTAAACAATATTTTTATATGATATGTATGATATTTATTAGGTCTCTATTATTTTTTAATTATAATATAAAACACACCTTCATTCTTTTCATTACATGTAAATACGATAACTTAAGTTATGGGCATGTGGACTACCGCCTCCTCAGAGCAATTTGATTCTTTCACACCATAAACAGAATGTATTAAAGATGGGTATAACGAATGTATATGAAATAAATTAAATAATAATGATGCTGGAATCATATATATAAATATACATTTATTTCATTTACTTTCTTTATTTAAATACGATAAGAAAATGGAAATAGAGATCTTGTGTACACACACACCACCGTGTCCATAAATGGTGAATTACATTTCATATATCTATATTTTATAGATATTTATATTATTAATATATATGATAAATAAAAAATGTTTTATATTCTTTAAATAATTATATCTTTATCATATTAAAATGATCTAGAATAACACGTCTAAATGCATACGATATAGGAAGCAGTTATTACCCGAAATGTTTCATAAACATGGAACTCATAATAACTTGTTAATATAGAGTCCATAGTGAACCATATATGGTATGATATAACTGGAAATTCTTATTCAATAGATGTATAATAAAGATATATTTATTATACAGGATATTATTATGAGTACAATGAGAGTCAAGACATAATACAAGGTAATTTCATCTCACTTATTATTTTCATGAGATACATGAAATATTCACCACTCAATTATTTTGTGTGGTGTATATAATGATCTATGGCATGTTATATCATTAATTTAATTCATTTAATGATTTTAAAATCTTCTATTGATTTTATTCTTTTATAGGGTTCCTGATTCTAATGTATTTGAAGTATTAAGGGATTTTGGTCTCACATGTATATATGTTCGACACATGCCTTATACACTACACTTATACACTATGTATATACTACCCATTAATTTCTTTTATGGTACTTATACTCAAGATTATGGTATATTTATATCTATAAGATATTGTTTCCTTCATGGGTCATATTATTCTACTGATTTTAATGTGAAGATTATTTAGTTTACAATCTCATCAACATTTTGGATTATTTGGTTATAATATCTGTTGTGGACTATTTTCCCACTAGGTCCATGTTTTCTAAAAAAATAAATTCCTTTAAATTTTTACCCATGATTATTTAAATTTATTTTTACCCATGTTTCAATTTTTAACTAAATGGTTTGAACGTAATCTTTTTTTCATTTTCTAAATGAGGTACACTGAAACTTTTTCAGAAAAACAAAGTATGAAAGGAATGCATTTTCATATATATGACATGAAATTTTTTTTATGATTTCACAAATCCTTATTTAAATTAATATTACCTTAAAATATTAAAAGTTTATTTTCAAGAAAAAAAGTTCATTTAAAATATATTTGTATTTAATGAAAAATCTTTTTTCAAAATAGAACAGATATATTCTTTAAGAATGATTTAAAGTGATTTATCAAAATTATATTCTATCTAAGATAATGTTATTTTATGTTAATTATGTTTTAATGGAGATATTATCTAATGATACTATTTTAAGTATTTATCTTAATAGTTTATATTTATGATGGATTGATGTTAATTAATTTTGTTTCTCTTCCATTAATTATGTTATGATGAAATTTTTTGGAAACTAATTTCCTTTTACCAGTTGTGAAATAATTTATTTTCATTATAGAATATGTATATATGGATTTAATTATGTGATGGGTGGTAACTATATCCCCCTTTAATTAATTGGGTAATGATTCATGTCTCATGAAAACTGACATGGCTAGAATGGGGAGTGAACTTGGTTCTGTAAAGGAGTATTTCCACTAAGATTTTATTGGGAGTGAACCTTGACTACTAATATCGTCAGGGGGTGCAATATAACTAACAAGATTGTATGGGGAGTGAACTCATTCAACTAAGGTATCCTTTGAATTGATTCCTTAACTACTGTGGAAATCATTATATATGCTTATGGGTATACCTAAATGCCATGTCACATGTTAAGATCACATAGAATAATTTCTTTGATTCTTTTGGAAATTATATGATTTATTCTGTGACATGTTATCAGGATATTTGATATACATGATGTGATTTTAAATTTATTTATATAGAAATTATTTTTTATTATGTTATGATTTACCACTCCCTTTTTTACCATTACTGAGAATCTAGGATCACCATTTTTTGTGTTTATTTTCCCCAGGATACGAAAAAAGAAATTATGTTTGATATGTCAAAAGATGTTATAGTTGTGAATAAATTAGGGGTCAAAGAATTATATGTGTTATGAAGTATTTGTTTATATTTCTATGTTTATAATGGTACTAAACTAATATAGTCTTTGGGCATGTGTATGTTAAATTTATGTAATGTTTCGGAGAAAATGATTTAATGTTAGTATACATTAATATTGGGTTGTTATAGTTGGTATTAAAGAAATGTTTTAGTTAATATTAGGAATCTAGGATGGGAAAACAGTATTGAGAGCCCTGGAATATATTTCAATGGATATTTCTAGGGATGTATCCAATGATATGTCTATTTATTGGTAACAAACAAATTTTTTTAAATGATCATTAATATACTAGGACTAAAACTACGATATTATAGATTAATGGTAATTTAAATTGATTTTAAGGTTTTACTAGTATGATTAGTGTTGATCACACTATCTTTTTTTTGTTTTACTCAATGGATGGAACTCGAAGAAACCATATTAATGATGAATGTAATGGGAAATTCAATGATTTTCCTCATGAGAAACCAAATGTTATGGGGGATGGAATGAAAAATCATATCTCTATACTCACAGAAGCTATAAATTATGATGGACACCCAAATGAGTTTACGAGGGAATAGATTTCAATTGATTCTTTCAAGAGGAATCATCCACCTTCATTCAGTGGGTCTTTTGATCCACATGTTTCTGAAAAATGGATTGGTACAACTGAAAATAAATTTTACATCCTTTGGTGTTATGAACATGAAAAATTAATTTTGGCTATTTATCATTTAGAAGGTGAATCCAATAATTTGTGGACTCTTATTTAGAACAAGAGGAAACAAGAAGAAATTGAATCTGTGGAATGGGAAGAGTTTAGGAAGATATTTTTCAATAAGTTATTACCTTGTATTATGTAAAAAATAGTGGGGAATGAATTATTTGCGAATAATAAAAAGGATCCTGAATCTATTGGTACCTATGAAGATAATTTTACATGACTTTAACGTTATGCTTTTAGGTTATTCCTTAGCCCTGAATATATAATCCATTGATTCTATTGTGGCATAAAACAATGTATTTGAAAGCCCTTGGATATAAGAGAATTTGGTAGGTATTAATAATTTTCTAATTGTAAATTAAAGGTAGAAATGGAAATCATATATTCCCACTAGTCCTCTAGTTTTTATAAGAAAAAGAATATCATGTTTCATGAAAACATAAAATTGGAAGGAAGTTTCATGTATTTGTATGCCAAAAATGTTGTAATAAGCACTTAGATGAATGAATGAATGGGAGAATAATGTGTTGTAAATTTGGAATTGAATTTTATAGAGTGGATGAATACAAAAGTTATTGGAAAATGTAGATAATGATGTGAAAAATTAGAATGCCTCAAAAAATACGCCTCCTTCTATTTATTGATTTAATTGAATGGTTTTTGGGAATTATGACAAAAATTTCCCCAATACCCAGTCTTATGGGGATGATAATCCACAAAAAATACTAATGAAAAATGAAAAATGAAAATATTATGTTTTTATAGTAGATGAAGTGAACTATGATAAATAATAAATACATATCCTTCTCTCCTTTGTTGGGAATTTCATGTTTGAATTCGAATGAATAATCCCTATAAAAATCTTATTGTTCATCCATTAGTGAAATTTCTTGTGATTATTTAATTGTATTATAGAATAATGAAATCACATATTCTATAATTACATGGATTAACCCATGTTCCCAATTAAATATTTTATAAGAAATGAGCTTACATGAGTAATGAATAAGAAACTCTGTATTTAATATAGATTTATGGTTATTAAAAATTTTCAATAGAATATAGAATTATGGTATTCACATGTTTGGTATATGAAAATAAAGAGTTATTTAATGTTTTTTAGGGATAAATGTGATGTTCAGTGACCTTATTTTGAAAAAAAATAATTTTAATTTTTTGGAATATTTGTTAGGGTATCCATTTATGAAATTATTTTTGTTGAATTTTGGAGGAGGTTTTAATTTATTAGATATCATGTGATAACCATTTTTTGTGATAATAACAAGAGATAGAAGGAATGACATGTTATCTAATTATGGATTTTATAATGCACTAGTTCTTGAGAATTACAAGTCCAACCACATTTCTTAGTGTAAGAGACGAAGAATAAATTGGTCAAGGCACAACCGATAGATGTGATCACGATTACATAATAGAATGGAATCAAGTATGTGTTTCTTCTTATGAAAATTCTCCAAATTTTTGAAAAGGGTATATTGAAACACAAATTTTATCCTAGTATATTCATTTTTTAGGAATAAAATTTTTCTATAGATCATCATAGATTTTTCTTTCTATGAATATTATCTATACAATAACCATGTTTTCTATCACTCATTATCAGAAAAAGATAGTTGGAATTCTCTTCTAGGACTATGATTTCACATTCATCTAATCCTAATAATGTAGTGATATTATCCTCTTACTTTCCCTCTATATAAGAGGAAGCTTTCTTGAATCTTTTTTATGATGTGAATTTCCCACAAGAAAATTCTCAAACCTCAACCTTTGATTTTCAAAATGTAATTTGAAATTGCTAGGATGCAATTTCCTTCTTAAATTTTTGATCATATTGGAATGGTATCATATCCATTATAAGATCTACAAAATCTATATCATGTTCATTATGTGATACACGTTTCTATTTTTAGGATGTAAATACAAGATCATTCACATGTACTAAACTCAAAGGCCATACTGTTAGAGCAAGGTCCTTCTAATGAAGAGAAACTGGTAGAACTTTTGTATTTTAGAGATAAAGATCTACAAAACCAGACAAATCTTGCTAAAATTTTCTTTTCATTATATGGTTGTACAGTGGACACAAAATACCACCCAACCAATAGTTCAAAGAGGATAAAAATGGTTTAAACCTAGGGCATCCCCTTGAGGGTGAAATTAATTTTAGGAAATAAAAATGTAACACCTCGAGTTTTTATGAAAATATTCTTCTTCCAAATAAAGGAAATTTATTTGTTATTTTGTTTTGTATTCTACACCAAGTTAGTCTTACACTACACACAATATCATATTATAATTCTTTACACACAAAACATAGTTTCTACAAAACATCATTTTATAATTATACCTATTTAAACAAGACAATTATAACCTAGGTATTAGAATGGAAGGTAAAAATATGACTAACTAAATGATTAAATTAGCATTAAAAAAAATTTGACCAATTAATTATTAAAAAATATATTTTTTTAAATAAGTGAAAATAGTTTTTTGTAAAATTATATAAATATGAACAATTTTGTTTTATTCGAAAAAATAAAAAGATAAATATTCTCGAATTATTTTAATGAATTATATATATAATTTTTTTAATATAATATTTAATATTCATATTAGGTTTTTTCATGAAAAATTATATGAAATAATATAATTTTAAATATAAGAGAATATTTTTTCTAAAAAATATGTTTTACCACCTTTTGATGGCACACTTATTTTAAATCATGTTTTGGACACATTTATAAAATATATTTTAAATAATAAGATGAATGTTAAATATTATTTTGAATGTATTATATATATATTTAATTATTTATTTATTTAATATAATATATATACTTCTAAAAATATTCTTCTTCATTGAAATAGATATATCCAAATTTAATTTGGTTTAATTTTTTGTATTTTCCTTATAAGTATCATGTTTTGATGAATCCGAAAAAATACTATATTTTCATTTAATTTTTTTAATTGAAATAATTTATAATGTTTAATTATATATTTGATTGGTTATAAAGAATAATTAGATACAAATTTTATAAATCAATCCAATATATGTCATTGGAATCAATTTCACATTTAATTTGGATATAAAAACATGTCAATCTTGTAGTCATTTTTACTTTAAAAATATGTTTTCTCGATCCATCAACGAGATTAATTTTTAATTATTTTTGAAAATAATACATTTTGAATTATGAAAAATGAATTCTATATTGGCATTCATAGGGTCCAAATATAGTAAATAGGACCATTTTATTTTTGGAAAATATGCATATTAACTTTAGTAAGTTTTACTATCACAGTTAAGAGTCAATCAAGTAATTGAAGGGAAAAATAAAATTATAAATATTTTAAAACTACCCAAGAATGTTTTCAAAATTTTATTTTATGAATTTAATTCGAACTGTAAGATAAAAGGATCTATTTTTAATAATTTAATAGACATTTGTTCATGTAAATGGCTGAAATATTATTATACATTAAGGGAGTGATAAAATGTCACACTCTTACATTTAATATATATAATATTTTAAATATAGTATAGACTAGAAGATATAATGCACCATATATAATATTAAATAATTTGAAATTTTCATTCACATAATTGAATATTTTTAATTGTTATTGAAAAAATAATTGTCATAAATAATTGCATAATGATGATGTAGTAAATACTCAATTAATGAAACAATGTATTAATGATATTAAAAATTTTAAAATAAATATAATTAAACTTAATTTAGGAGATAAATTAATTTTTTATGTGAATATTACACATTATGGGTGTATTAAATCAATTGGGTTGAAGTAATCTTCTTGGATTTTTATTATTAAGGTCAATGTTATGAATAGTGTCAAAATCGACACTTATGATCTTTCATTAAAGATAAAATTTTATTAAATTATTAAAAGTTAATAAAAAATTATCAAATAAGGAAAATGGGATAAATATAGTTTATAATATATTACATTGTGCATTTATCATCCAAATTACACTTTATGTGTAAAAATTAGATCCACTTAATATTGAAAAATGTCATTCCATATTTCAATTAAAAATGATTTAACTAAGGTTTAATCAAAAGCATAAGGATTAAAATAATACCAAAAAATTCCTATAATATATTTTATAATGATAATAAATCCTTATATCATCTTATATTTTAATAAATATCCTTTCGAGTATTCATATTCAGAATGAATTTATTATAAATTAATATTTTGAGAGTTTTCAAATGTTCTGCTCCCCTTATAAAATATAACATCAACATCTCTATTCATAACTCTTATAAATCCTTTTTTCATAGAAAAAATAACCTCATAACTACTCAAATATTTCTTCCCTTCATCCTAGAAAACTATATTTTTGCAGAATCAAAACCATTGAAGTAAAATTGTGAAAATAAAAAGGAGATACACAAAGAAGAGGTAACATTCATCCATAAAATGTTTTGTTTTATTCCTTACTTGAATCCATAAATTATTTTTATTTAATTTTTATATAATAACATATGTTTCATATATATAATAAAAATTGATATATAACATTTTAAACTAACACTTTTAGACACTTCCATCTAATGGGTAATGAACAGACCGTTCATGTGTACGGAAAACTACCACAACTAAAACAATGATTGTTTATTTTTCCTTTACAACCCCATGCTGGGAATTATTATGAAAACCCTATTTTTATATGATATTTATTATGTATCAATTCTCATTTAATTATATTATAAAATATCATCTTATTATTTCCATTTTGAGTAAATACAATAACATTGTTTGTGGATGTGTGGACTACTTCCTCCTAAAGCGATGTGATTCGTCCACATTTTACATGGAATGTATTAAAGATGAGTTCAGAAAACATATTTTAAATATATAAAAAAATAATTCTAGTCGTATAATATGTATATATATATATATATATAATTTACTTTCTTCCTTTCAATATGATAAGAAGTCAGAAAGACTGGTCATTCGTACATATTATCAACCATCTCCATGAATGGTGTATTCCATTTCATATATCTATATTTTAAAGATATTTATTTGATTAATATATAAAATATATAATTTTTTTATATTATGGAAATAATTAACTCATAATATAATAAATTGGATCAAGAATAACATGTCCAAACACGTACGATAAACAAAGTAGTTATTACACAAAACGTAACTTTAACCTGGAACTACTAATAAATGAGTAATATAATGTCATAAGTTACTCATATATTATATGATAAAAATAATTATGGTTCATTAATAGATGTATAATAAACTTATATTTCTCATATATAAGGTTTTATGATTATGGTTAGAGTCAAGACCTAAGGTAAGGGAAGTTCAGCTTGCTTTTTATTTTCGTGAGATACATGCCACATTCACACTCACTTAATTTTTGTGGTGTATATACTAACCTGAGAAATGTTATATAATTAATTTATTATATTAAAATCATTAATTTATGATATTATTTTATGAGATTTACAATTCCAAAGTTACTTATGTAGTAAGGTATTTTGTCTAACTTTTATTTCTATGGGACCCATGACTTATACATTACTTGTTTTTTCTTCACGGTGTATATAATTCCAATTAATGTATTTTATGAGTATTATTAATATGATTATTTTATTTTTATATGTATAAAATTTTCCTTCTTTCATGGGGCATTAAATTATACTAATATTAAACTTATGATTATTTATTTTACAAACTCATTAATGTTCGAGATTATTTCATTTTAAATCTCTCATCTGGAATATTTATCCACCATTACCATGTTTTCTAAAACATAAACAGAAAGAGTTTTTTGTTTTATCATATGAATAGTTAAAGTTATCTTTAAAAATGTTTGATTTTTTTGAATAAAGGGTTTTAAAGGAATATTTTTTTTCATTTTCTAAACGAGGTAATTTTTGACTTTTCCAGCTAAAGTTTTAATGAAAGGTTTTTTAACTGTTCTGGGATGAAAATATTTTATCATTTTCATGACTCATTATTGAATTTCATATTTCATGACTATATTTAGGGTTATTTTCAATGAAATGTTTTTATATTAAAATAATGATGCTTATTCTCGCTCAAATTTACCCAAGAGATGAAGGTCGAACGGTCCTTGTAGTCTAGATTGGGTTGTCGAATCCACTGAGTCCTAAGAAGATACCTATGACAGACAATCTAGGAGGTGGATATATGGATATGAATTGGCCAACGTGATTTTGATTTTGGATGGTTTTAAATAATATTAATAAACCTAAGTGAATTCAATTAAATGAAAATAGGTTGATCTTAAGATTATGCTAGGGGTGGATTGAATGAATTTTACTTCTTTATAAAATTTCGGTTTAATTAATTTGTGATGAATCCATTCTTAAGAATAACACTACCTTCGTCATTTTCCGGTTTGATGCAACTAAACTCAATTACTAATCCCCTACACACTCAGAGAACCAAATTCATGATGTATCCAAGGTATATGGTCATTTTAGTAATTGGATTTCGCTTCCTCAAACAAAGTGAAGATAAAGAGTTGAAATAACTAAAGAAAGGAAGTCTTAAATTAGTTAACCAATTAACAACAATTAGTTCATAAAATAATATTCAATGCACCCATTGCGTCTTCCTATGATCAACCCATTAAAGGGTAATCCCTCCATTTATGGTATACTTTCAATGGTGGGTGGAAGATGGATTACAAGAATTAGATTGAAGAAATTAAAACCACGGAAATAATGAGCACTCCTCCGTGTGTGTGAATGAACTTCACACCTATATGTGAACTAATTAATCATGACAAAGATATATCACTATTCTTTGTGATTATAATGTTTTAATGAAAGAAATTGGAAGAATAGAATATAAATATGTTGATTAAGAAAAAATAAGTACAAAAAGGAAACTTACATGGAAATTGAAATGTGATTACAAACACAAAGTGGGAGCATAATATTACAATTAAACCAAACACCCAAGATGCAAAAATCCTCCAGAACCACTTCCGTAAATAGAAATTTTTGAGCCCTTGGGTCGAGCCTCCAACAGTACAAGTCATCTCACTTTAGTATGGTATGTCTAGGGTGGTGTAATGTTTGTGGAAAGAAGTCTTTCCACCCTTGACCTGAAAAGGCATCCAGCTTGCATCCACCAAACAGTAGATCATGAAAAACTTTCTATATTGCCGAATTTGGGTGGGCCATACAATAAATAAATTAATACCCGGATGTCCCCTAACAGCCTATGAAATATCAGCCCAAAAGGAGTTACGATTTTTGATATATGGTTTAATTGGTGGGCTGTTTTTCTGGGCCGCAGATTCTGGGTCAAATTTTGATATACTATTTGGGTCGCCTAAATAACACACATTGAGGCAAAATTAACACTTTATCCTGAATATTTATTTGTTACTCTATATGTCTTGTATAATCCCAAGAATTTTGTGCTTTATTGGGCCTATATTTTGGGCCCCACATTCTCATCAGTGGGCTGGTGTCCAATCTGCCTTCTCCAGAATTGTTTCTTTTTATAGCCATATATCTCCATCATCCTTTATGAATCATCCATTGATCCCTAAGTGATAAACGATTAAATTAATGTTAATATACATTAAAAAAATATCATATTAAAGTATGGATAATTACATTCCTTAGAATCAGATGACTTATTAGGCCAAAATTGGTGTACATTAGGCATGAAGTGTACAAATGATGAGAATGGATGTTCAAAATCAAAATCCACTAAATCAGGCCCATAAGATCAAAAATTAAAATTTAATACCATTAAAATTTAATTACCATATGTGTTTTTATTGGCTAATCACACCCCCCAACATGACATTTACTAGTCCCGAGAAAATAATTCCATGATTTTATTTGAATTCCTTTCTTCAAACACATTATAACAAACAGTGCTCAAAATGTAAACTGCACACAAATATATCTTTATTACCTATCAAAATAATTTAAAACAAGATAAATTTAAAAGTATATCTCAATCACATGCCCATTCCTTCTATCAAATACATCATCATATTCATCCAACTCAATTAGGTGTAATGATTTGTTTTGAATCACAATAGATATGGGGGTTCATTTTCATTCAAGAGGAAATCATGGAAGCGCTATGTGGAATAACATTTAATCCTAATATGAGTATTCATTCTTTTTTTATTTTTTATTTTTTTGGATTTTCTTATTTTCTAATGTTTCCATAGTAATTGAGATTGCAGTTAATCAAATTAACCGTTGGAGCGAGACTTTTCCAATGACTCCCAGGCTCAAATGAATTAGGCCACCAAGTGAAGCCCACATACATGGGAATCATCTCGAGTTAACTTGATCAAAAACAAAATCATATTACCATAAATAGGGATAGAGTGAAAAACTCAGATCTATAAAACTCTGGAGTCATGATCCCCACGTTCTGAAAGCCTCGCATTTTATCAATCCATTTCTCTACACACAAATTTTTATTTTTTTATTTTTTAGTTTTTTAATAGTCATATTAATCATAAAAATAAAACCATCATATGTTATTTATTATGGGACCCTGAGAATTCAAATTGTTACCCCTTGATCTAGAGGATGTGCATTGTGTCATTTTGATTTAATAGATGAAAAAATAAATGGTGAAAATTCTCATTGTACCACCAATCTTCCAAAATCAATGCTTTTAAAGTTAATCATGAATTAAATTAAGAGTCAAGGAAAGAAAAATTATTTTCTTTGTAGTTTTAATGTGAGAAAAGATGTTATTATATGAATGATAAAAGATTTTTACTTCTTTTTTATCATTGTTTTTTTTAAAAACATTTTGTTTCCACACCCCCAACTTAGAATGAAACTGTCCCAAGTTTTGTAAAAAGAAAATTTAAAATGGGTATATGAATAAAAGGGTAGTTAAATAATGAAATTGAAATATTAGGATCATGGAATGAATTCACCTTGTGGTTGAAGTTGGAAGTTCTTGCTTCTCCAATTTAGTCCTTTGATATCCATGTCGCTTCCAGAGTTCCCTAGAGGAAAAAGGAAAACAAACAAACAAAACTAAACATTATATATATATATATAATTAAAATATGAGTATATATATAGAATAAACTGATCATACAATGTCTTATTTTTAAATTCTTGTGTAAGGTATTACTCAAGGATCACACCACATGACACGGATGAATATGGTGCTCCTCTTTCGTACCCATCCATACTCATAATAGAAGAACATGTCAAAAGTCTATTTTTTCTTTTATTATTTTTTATTTTTTAAAAATATCAAAATGATTAATTAATCTTATTCCAAAAATAAATATGATTCAGAAAGATTAGAAGCATGGAAACCATGTGTTTCCTCCCGTGCAACGCTTTTGTTTAACATTGTTAGCTCGACATGGATCCTAAATCTATCAATTATTTCCTGGTTCATGGGTTGGATCAGTTAACTCAACCTCTATTTCATGTTTATTGAATGATTCAATGAATGGTTTTAGCCTATGACCATTGACCTTGAAAATGTGACCACTAGTGTGATCTTGAATCTCTACTACCCCATGGGGGAACACATGATGCATTTGAAAGTACCTGACCATCTAGACCCTAACTTTCCCGGATGTAAATGAAGTTTTGAACTATATATGAGCACGAATTTTCTCGGTTCAAAATGTTTTATTTTGATATTACTAGATTGTTATGCTCAAACTATAGCTTTATTTATCCTTGAATTTTCATAAGCCTCCATCCTATGTTCCTCAAGTTCATCAAGATCTAATTTCAACTTTTCTTCGACTAAAGAAATGTCGAAATTCATTTTAATGATTGCCCAAAATTCCTTATGCTCAATTTTAATAGTTAAATGGCATAATTTCCCATAAACCAGCCTATATGGGGAAATTTCTTAAAATGGTTTTATATGCAGTTCGATAGGCCCAAAGAGAATTTAAGAGTTTCTCCGACCAATCTTTCCTATAGGGGATGACAGTTTTTTCAGGAATTTTCTTAATCTCCCTATTCACTAACTCATTTTGACCATTGGTTTGAGTATGGTATGTAGTGGACACTTTTGGAGAAATACCATACTTATACATGAGTGAAGATAATGGACGGTTGAAGAAATCGGTTCCCCGATCACTGATTATAGCCCTAGAATTCCAAATCACAAAAATATATTCTCTTTAAGAAATTGAATCACAACATGATGATCATTGGACATAGTGGGAATATCCTCAATGCATTTTGGGACATAATTAACAGCTAAGGGTATGTAGAGGTATCCCATACAGTTTCGAAAGGGACCCATGAAATCAATTTCCCAACAGTCAAATTTTTCAACCACTAAGATGGGAGTTAGTGGAATTTGATTCCTTTTGGTGTTGGACCCTACTTGTTAACACCTAGGACAACTTTGAAAAATGTGTAAGAGGCCATTGAGAGGGTGGTCCAGAAGATACCACACTGAAGAACCTTATAAGATGTTTTTTAAGAGGAAAAGTGACCTCCACATGCCTCACTATGACAGAATTTAAGGATGGACTCTTGTTCAGATTGTGGGACACACCTCTTAATGACATGGTGAGGGAAGAACTTATAGAGGTATGGATAATCAAACACATAGGGCCTAACATCATAATGGAATTTCCTTCTAGCTTTAGTATCTACGAATATTGGAATTACTCCCATAACTAAGATTTTGTCTATGTCAACATACCAAGGGAAGTCACTCATAGAGTATAATTATTTATCAGGAAATGAATCAGACAAAGAAAGCTTATTTGAGTTGTCATTGAATTCCATTCTAGAGAGGTGTTCAGCTACAACATTTTCAACACCCTTTTTATCCTTGATTGTGAGGTCAAATTCATGTAAGAGAAGGACCCACCTAATTAGTCTAGCCTTAGCATCTTGTTTTTGGAAGAGGTATTTTAGTGCAGAATGGTCAGTTAACATAGTGACAGGGGATCCTAAGAGGTAGGACCTAAAATTATCTAATGAAAACACAATAGAAATTAACTCATTTTCAGTGGTGGCGTAGTATATTTGGGCATCATTTAAGGATTTTCTTGCATAAGAAAGGGCATAAGTATTTTTATCACAACATTTTCCTAACACAGCTCCTAAAACAAAGTCACTGGCATCACACATCAGTTCGAAAGGAAGGTTCCAATTTGATGATTTCATGATGGGGGGCGAGGTGAGAGAGGATGTGAGGGTTGAGAATGAACCCTCACAACTTTCTGTCAAAAAAATGGAGTATCCTTTTCTAGAAGATAACAAAGGGTACGGGAGATTGAACTAATGTCCTTGATGAATCTTCTATAGAAACCAGCATGTCCTAAGAAAGAACTCACTTCCTTGATAGTTTCGGGTGATGGAAGGTGACGAATGATTTCAACCTTGGATTTATCAACTTCAATCCCCCTACCCGAGACTAGATGGCCAAGAACTAGTCCCTCTATAACCATGAAATGGCATTTTCTCATTTTAGGACTAGATTCTTTTCTTCACATCTTGACAAGACTCTCTCTAAATTACGAAGACATCCCTCAAAAGTATCCCCAGTCACAGAGAAGTCATCCATAAAGACCTCTAGAAAATCCCCTACCATGTCTGAGAAGATTACCATCATGAACCGCTGGAAGGTTCCAGGGGCATTTCATAACCCGAAGGGCATGCGTTTAAAATCAAAGGTTCCAAATGGACATGTGAATGTTGTCTTCCCTTGATCATCTAGGGATACCTCAATCTGATTGTACCCTGAGAACCCATCTAAGAAATAGTAGAAGGCATTACCTGCCACTCTCTCAAGGACTTGGTCAATGAATGGTAAGGGGAACTGGTCCTTCATGGTAAATGAGTTTAGCTTCATATAGTCGATGCAAACTCTCCATCCACTACTCACCCTTGTTAGAAGAATCTCTCCAGCCTCATTGGTTATCCCTGTGATTCCATCCTTTTTTAGAACCACTTGGATTGGGCTCACCCACTCACTCTCAACTATGTGATAGATGATACCAGATTTTTACAATTTTAGAAGTTCCTCCCTTACTACCTATATGATATTAGGATTTAGTCATCGTTGAGGCTGAATACATGGCTTTTATTCAGATTCTAGAACTATCCTATGAGTCCCAATATATGGGCTAATCCCAAGAATATCAGAAAGGGTCCAACCAATGGATTTCTTATGTTTCTTAAGGACATCTAGAAGCATCCTCTCATGATTGGATTCAAGAGAAGAATAAATGACAATAGAAAGTGTTTTATTGTCCCCTAGAAATGCATACTTGAGTGCAGTGGGAGGTTCCTTCAATTCAAGGTCAGGTTGGTTCAAAAATTTCAGTAGAATATTGGGACATTGGATCAATATCAATTTCATTTTTTAGATTTTCAGATAGGATTAATTCCCCATATATAGATGTTTCAGCTACAAGATCGGATTGATCTCATTTAGGTAAGGAAGTTTGAAAGGTTTCACTAATTGTTGGACCTAAGACATCATCATAAGAGCAATTTGAAAATGATTCAAACCACAGAGATAAACTTCCTTCATGTCAACAAATGAAATCAATCTCATCCTTACATAAGCATCCATAAAATATTCCTTAATGTTCTATGGATTCATTATCAATGATTCCTATAATGTTTACTTTATGAATTTCCTCAAAATCCTCTATTTGTGAGATTGCATTATAGATGTTCAAGTTTCGACTCATGTACCCAAAGGTGATGGTCATGTTCCCATTTCAGACTCGGATAACAGAGTTGATTGTTACAAGGAAAGGATGACCAAGGATGATTGGGGGTTTTTCTTTATTTCCTAGGTTTGGATGGTTGTATAGGAAATTAAAGTCAGCAGGGTAGATAAAGTTTTCAACCTTTACCAGAACATCCTTTAAAATCCCCTTTGTAACCCTATTGCTACGATCAGCAATTTAAAGTGTGACAGATGTGGGTTGGAGCTCTTCTAGGCCTAACTAGTAGTACACAGCATATGGGATGAGATTGACACTAGCACCATGGTCACATAAGGCCTTGATAACATTTCTCTCTCCTAGTTCAACATTGATGTAAGGGAAACCTGAGTATTTCAACATAGGAGGAATGGTCCCTTGAATGGTGGTACTCACATTAGCAGCCAAAAGGATATGGTTTTTATGTGATTTTTTTTAAAATTGAAAATGTCATTAAGGTACTTTTAGTAGGAAGGTATGGTATGGATTGCATCGAGAAGATGAATGATCAACTTGACTTGTGAGAATATTTCCCTCAATGTTTCACTCAATTCAGGCTTGGTTTTCCCCCCCATGCGTTGAGGAAATGGTGCAGATTATTGGGTTGTTTGTTGAAGAGTTGTTTCTTTGACAATGTTATCGTGTTTTTTCATTTGATAATTTATTTAATTTGAATTCTCATTTTAGTTTGAATCTTCAGGTGGGTTTTGAATTATTTGTTCCGGTTTCTCAATTGATTTCCCACTTCTTAAAACAGTCACAACCTTTAGTTGTTCATGAGTTTTTTGAGTGCAACATGACTCTCCCATTAAAGTTGAGGATGGAACTGCCTGAGTAGGCATGGGTGCCTCTCTAGTATTGATGGATTGAAGTTCCTGTTTTGGGGAAGATAATTCTGAGTTCATCCTCTCCATTTGTTTGCACAGTTGTTCTAGTAGGCTTTGTGGAACATTTTTGGTTGGTGCTTGAGAAGATTGGTTTATACCAGAGGGATATTTTGGAGGTGGGATGGTTTGTTGAAAATGGACCGGTGGATTTTGGTATTGGATAGGTTGGGTTTGGAACTGGTTATGGGTTTGGTAGTTTTTATGGGGTTAAGTATTTTTTCCCTATGGTTGGCTAGGTTTTTGGTTATCTTTCTAGCGGAAGACTGGGTGGTCATTATACCTTGGGTTGAAGTTCTTTTGGTATTGAGGATTTTGAATGGTTAAAGCATTTACTTCTGCTGGGGGTCATCCTAAAAGAACCTCTTTGATGGATGGAATTGTTGGGAATTTATCTGTATTATGGTTATGTTTGTCACGAATTGTGCAAACAGGGTCAACAGTTTGAATTTCATGGACTTTCCAGAGGTCTATCTCTTCAACCTTCATAGAGAGTTCTGCGAGTTTAGGCCTAAGGCTTTTCTCTTCTATAAGTGTATGAATTCCAGTAGTTATTTGTGGCTTTTCAGAATATGTTGAAGTTCCCCATGTTTAGTTTTGTTCAGAAAGGATTTCTAGATACTCATAAACATCATTTGGGGAATTTTTTTTAAAGGTCCATTACACATGATGTCAATGAATTTTTTGTTCCCCAGACCCAAACCCTCATAGAAAATTCTCACTTGTTTAGGAATAGAAAAACCCTGGTGTTGAACCATGTTTAGAGTGTCTTTAAACCTCTCACATGTTTTATAGAATGACTCTCCCTCTTTTTCCAAAAAATTTTGGATACTCTTTTTAAGGGAATTGGTTTGTGGTGGGGAAGGTATTTTTTGTAGAATTCTCTTTGTAGTTGGTCCCAAGAGTGGACTCATGCAGGTCCCAAGTTGTTTAACCAATTTTTAGCTCGATCTTTCAATTGAAAAGGAATGAGCCTCATTTTAGCCAATTCTAGTTGATGTGGGGGACACATGGTTTCTACAATTTCATTGAACTCCTTAACATGATGGTAGGGCATCTCAGACTCCCTGCCGTGAAAGGTTAGAATGTGGTTTAGAACATGGGGTTTAAAGATGTAATTGGAATATCCTAGGGAGTTGTGTCTAATTCACAAGGGGGCATTGGTCCATGATGGAGTGTGGTAGTCATTCATGGTTTGATCGACTACATACCCTAGGTTTCGATCTTCTTGGTTTTGGTTCCCCATTATATTTCCCCCAGGATTTACAATTTGATTTCATGGAAGACCTTCCATTATAATTGGTAATATTTTTGACTCTAGAGTATTATAAAGATTAGGATCTAATGTATAAAATCCCCTATGTTCACTTGACTCCCTTATCCTATGACTTTCCACACTAACTAGTCTATTTGAATTATCGCGGGTGTAGGCGGACATGCACAAAAAAACGAGAAAGGGACAAGATAAGAGATCTTGGGTGAGAATAGAAGAATGGAGGTGAGGATACAAGGTTGTTTGTCTATGGTAATTACTTGGTCCCCGAAAATGGCACCAAAATTTTATTCTCACTCAAAGATACCAAATATATGAAGGTAGAATAGTCCTTGTAGTCTATATTGGGTTGTCGAATCTATTGAGACCTAAGAAGATACCTAAGACACACTACCTATGAGGTGGATTTTTGGCTATGAAGTGGAAAACATGATTTTTATTTTGGATGGTTCTAAATAAAACTAATAAACCTAAGTGAATTCAATAAAATGAAAATGGTTTGATCTTAAGATTATTCAAGGGGTGGATTGAATGAATTTTACTTCTTTAGACAATTTTGGTTTAATTAATTCTTGATGAATCCATTCATCAAAATAAAACTACCTTCATCATTTTTTTGTTTGACGCAGAAAAACTCAATTACTAATCCCCTAAACACTTAGAGAACCAAATTCATGATGTCTCCAAGGTATATTGTCATTTTAGTAATTTTATTTAGCTTCCTCAAACATAGTGAAGATGAAGAGTGGAAAGAACTGATGAATGGAAGTCTTAAATTAGTTAACCAATTAACAACAATTCGTTCATAAAATTACAGTCAATCCAGCCTTTGCATCTTCCTAAGATCAACCCATTAAATGGTTACCCTCCATTGATGGTATACTCTCAATGGTGGGCGGAAGATGGCTTATAAGAATTAGATTGAAGAAATTAAACCCATGGAAATAACGAGCACTCCTCCGTGTGTGTGAATGAAATTCACACCTATGTGTGAAATAATTCAGCACAACAAAGAGAAATTACTGTGGTTTGTGATTATAATATTTTAATGAAAGAAATTGGAAGAGTAGAATAGAAATATGTTAATTATGAACAATGAAGTACAAAAAGGAAACTTACATGGAAATTGAAATGCGATTACAAACACAAAGTGGCAGCATAACATTACAATTAAACCAAACACCCAAGATCCCAAAATCCTCCAACACCACTGCCTTAAATAAGAATTTTGGAGCCATTGTATAGATCCTCCCATAGTACAAGTCATCTCACTTGAGTATGGTAGGTCTAGGTTGGTGGAATGTTTTTGGAAAGAAGACTTTCCACCCTTGACCCGAAAAGGCATCCAACTTGCATCTACCAAATAGAGGCACATAAAACCCCTTTTAGATGGCAGAATTTTGGTGGTCCATAGAAGACGTAAATTAATATCTTGATGTCCCCTTACATCCTGTAAATTTTCATCCCAAAAAGAGTTTTGGTTTTAGAGATATGTTTTAATTGGTGGGCTGTTTTTCTGGGCTGCAGATTCTGGCCCAGATTTTGTTATACTATTTGGGCCGCCTAAAGAACAATCATGGAGGTCGAATTAGCTCTGGATCGTGTATAATTATGTGTTACTATATATTTCTTCTAGAATCTCACGAATTTTGTGATTCATTGGGCCTGTATTGTGGGCACCACATTCTCATAAGTGGACTGGTGTCCAATCTGCCTTCTCTAGAATAGTTTCTTTTCATCGTCAAATATCTCCATCATCCTTTATGAATCATCCATTGATCCGTGAATGAAAAATGTTTAAATTTAAGTGAATATCTATTTCAGAAAATATCAAATTAAAATATAGATAATTACGTTCCTTAGAATCAGATGACTTATTAGGCCTAAGTTGGTGTACATTAGGCATGAAGTTCACAAATGATGAGAATGGATGTTCAAAATCAAAATCCTCTAACTAAGGTCCATAAGATCAAAAATGAACATTTAATACCATTAAAATGTAATTAACATATGTGTTTTTATTGGATAATCCGATTCATTTTAAGAAAAAAAATGTTTCAAAACAGAAAGGATATTTTTCTGAAGAATGATTTCTAGGGATCTCTCTAATTTTTTTCCATCTAAAATAACATTATTTGATGTTACTTATGGATATTGTCCAATTATAGTATTCATACTCTTTATCTGAATGTTTTATATTTATGATTGATTGATGTTTATGAATTATGTTTCTCTTCCATGAGCTTTGTTATGATGAAATATTTATGAAACTCATTAATTTTTATGTATTCCGATATCATTTATGTTTTTTAGAACACATATGTATGGTTTTAATTATGTGAGGGGTGGGAATTATATATACTTCAAATGAATTGGGTTAATATTTATATCTCATGTGATAGAAATGGTTTGAATAGGGAGTGAACTCGATTCTGTAAAGGACTTTTTCTGGTAAGTTAATGTTGGGAGTAAACCATGATTATTAAGATATTCATGGGAGTGAACCATGACAACCAATATGTTATGGGGAGTGAAACAATACTACTAATATATCCTTTGTATTGATTCCTTGAGTTCCATGGAAATCATATTATATGATATTTTTTATTCCAAAATTCCATATCTTATGTTAAGCACTCATAGAATATGATCACTGATTCTTTATTAACATCTATGATTTATTTTGGGACCTGATATCACGATCATTGATATACAAGATATAATTTCAAATTCTTTTCTTATATACACATTCCATATGATTATGTTATGATTAATATCCATCTATTTTACCCTTACTGAAAATATGAGCTCACCCTTTCTAACATTTCATTTCCCAAAAATATAAATAATGGTATTAAGGCTGACATGTAAAAATGGGTTATAGTTATGAATAAAAAGGAGGGAGAAGAATTAGATGGGTTATGGACAAGTTTTTTGATGTTTGCATGTTTCAAAAGGACTAAAATAATATGATATTTGTGATTTTTTTTTTAAATTATGAAATGTTCCACAAAAAATGATGTCGTGTCAATTTTTGTTAATATTGGGTTGTTATAGTAGTGCATAAACTCAAAATTAAATATTAATATTTAAATATGACTATAATAACATAGAAATTGAATTTATTGGAAAGACCAATATTAACCACATTATTGAAAATATATTAAGGATTAACATAACACAATTGTATTTATCAATTTATATAAAATAATCACTCAATTTTTAGGAATGTAATTTTATTCTTCAAAAATATTATTTCTTCATAAATGATTTTTATTGATTACTGTGAGTGAATATTATAACTATTTTCTGGATATTTTTTGAATTATATTTGATAAAAATTTTATTTTTTTTTAAATGATCATGTACAAATTAGGTAAATGATAATTATTTAGATTTTTTTGAAATGATCAATTTTTCAGTAAGTAGAAAATAAAATTTTTATTTTTATTAAAAACTATATACTTTTCATGTAATTAATAAAACAAAATTTCTTAAAAAAATGGAATCAAAGTAATATTATTTATCTTATATTATTAATAATCTAATTAATTTCATTGGAATAAATTTTATTATTGAATTTGGGATAAAACAAATTATAGTTAAAAGGCATTTTTTGAAAAACTATTTTTCATTGTGTTTTGTGTACTTATGTTATATAAATTTATCTCACTTGTTAAAATTAAATAATGAAAAATGACTTCCATATTTTTAATTAGGATGTTTAAATTTGGATAATTAGTCTCTTTTATTTTTTGGTTATCATGAATACTAACCATAGTAAATATTTGATAGCAATGTATATGTAAATCGGATCAATATGTTCGACAATAATATGATAAGGTCTCAAAATCAAGACAAAACTTTCCTAAATTCCATTTTATGAGTATATTTCGTCCATTATCATAAAAATATAGAAAATAAGTGCTTTATTTTTCATTTTATGTTGATTTTTTACATTTTTAATAAAAAAGTAAAAGATAAAGTAAAAAATGTGACATTATGGTTTTTCATAAATATAATATTTTGATAGAGGGATAAAAACATCATGTGTTCATTTATAAATTCTTATTTACAATATGAGTGATATGTTTTTATCATGGTAACTTATTTTTAATATTTAGTGATGAAATAATTACCATAAAAGCAAATAAAACACTGACATCGTGCTTGTTTAAGTTGTAAGAATCATATAAATGATTTTAAAAATGATAGAGGTGATAGTTTTTTGGTGATTTGACATTTCGCAAGATTTTTATGAAATTCCATTTCTTTAATTTTTTTAATGTGAAATTGTGTTAATTTTTATTAAAAGGACATTAGTTGTATTTTATGTGAAATATTTTTTATTAAATTATTTAGAAATCTTGAATCTATATAAAGTGAACAACTATAATGTTAAATAATCATAAAATTCATACATTGGTTATATAGGATCAAATTTTTAATTTATAAGTAAAATTATATCCCTTAAATATTACAATAAATCATTACCACGATTATGATTAATATTGGATAACCAAGGGGTAAAACCAATATATAATTTTTAAAATGATATCTAAACCAGTAAAAAAATTATGCATGAATATATTAAGACTATATATTAATTATACATGAATTCATGTCATTTTTAATCAATTTTTCATGTGATAGACTCATATTATTTTATTAAATTTCACATATTCCAAAAAAATGACATTAATGATTTTTCATGGTATCCAATATGAAATTAAATGATTTAGAATTACTAAAAATATTATATTTTTCTGAGTCCATGGGATATTATTTAAAAAATTATCAATGTTCTATTTATGGGTCACTTTTATTTTTATGGTGTCTTCTGTGACCCTTAAAGTGTAAAAAACATTGATTTCACTATAATTGTCAAAAGGGTTAAAAGATGGTTAAAAATTAAATAAGGTTAAAAAAGTCATATAAAACTATATAATTTTATTTCATTATAGGATTTATAATCACAATAATATTAAATTATAATTATATAAATTTGGATAATTTTTATAACGACCCACACTTTACAAACATTGTTAATACTTCAAAATTGAAGCACACTTATTACAACATATGACAAAACCACAAAGGACCGTATAGGTATAGTGTCTTTAGAAACTGGGAAACATAAACAACTGGTTCATAAATCTTCTACAGTGTCTCCCATTTATTTCATCATATCTAGGGTCCCTTTTAGCATATTCTACTTAATATCCATCTTCCTGACCTGGGGAAAAGAAAACATAAAAGGGTGAGCTCAAATGCTCAGCAAGGGCAAATAAAGGAAATAAAAATCATATCATATCTTTATGAAAATCAAAACCTGCAAAAGAGATCATAATATCTTAACATGGAATAAATCATAGAAGTGAAAATGAGATCCCCATAATCATAACATAAAACTTGAAACTTTGTGGCATGCACACATAATCATGGAAAATCATTTCTTGTTAGTCATGACTCATTGCCAAGACTATCTTAGTGGACAAAGTCCCTTTCTGAACCGAGTTCACTCCTCGTTTCAGTCCTGTATCACTGAACCGAAATAACCTTCCGTTCCAGCCATGTCTATCTCATGAGATATAAAATCATTACCCAATGCATTGGAGGGAGATATAGGTCCCACCCATCTTATAATGAATCCTTTCTTATGTGTGCCACATAGTCATAAAACATACATCATCGCATAACACAAGTAACAAAAATGGGATTCTTGAAACATCATGACATCACAAATCAATTCATATAAGATAAAGGAATTCATAAAAGTAATTCCATCACAACATGATCAAATCAATGTAATAATAGGGATAAAAATATAACCCTTTATTATCTTAGATGGAAAATAATTTTGATAAAACACTTGAACTCCATTCTTGAGGAAAATTTCCTTTCTTCTTAAAAAACATTTTTCCTTTCATAACATATCATACAACTTTAAAACAAAAGAAGTTGATTAAAAATAAACTTGAAAACTTGTAAAGGAAGCTTCTTTGAAGTAATGTTTTAAAAATCCATTCATGCCGTATAAGTTAAAAAAAACATTTTTCGTACTTTTGTCGGAAAAGTCAAAAAGTACCTCGTACGACAAAAGATTCCTTTCATACATATTACTAAAAACTCACCGAAGGGTAAAAATGGATTTAAACAATTGTAGGTGGATGGAAATAATATTACATATTGATGAAACATGGATGTGGATGATAAAATACACCCCAGTGAATACTTACGAATAAACAATCTCGGATAAAAATGAGATTTTTATATTTCCCTTACCTTAAGTCCGATTTGCTTTGTTCCTATCCGAAGCTCCTGTATAATGGTTTAAATAATGTTATTGACTTATTCCATAATCATAAAAATTGATATGAGATCATATATGGTCATATTATTAGCTTCTTGTTAGTAATATTTCATTGTTACTTGTTACTCGGGTCTTTATAACTTTTTGTTCTTATGCGTGTTTTGTCGAATAAATTCTTATTCTTATATTTAGGTTATAGATAATTCATTTCCAGAATGGTATTAGTGTAGTATATACCATATTCATTCATTCAATTCATTTATATAATCATTATGAAATGAAGATCATGTAGAACGAGTCGCATCACATCGTGGAGACGGTATTCCGTACGTACGCACGAGTGATGATATCGTTCCTATGATCGTGGAATTGTATTGGAGTATATATATATATTATTTCAGTATCAATATTACTTAATAATAATCATATATAGTTACTCATTACACCATTATACCCATCCTTGTAAGGTGATGGTGGAAAATAGATTACACCACGGCGTGGAGACGGTATTCCGTACGTACGCACGCGCGGTGATTTCATTTTTCCGTAGGATGGATAGAAGGTGAATTAGGGTTGTTTCTTATTTATAATAACATATCAGTATGTAAGTAATACTGATGTTATTACTTTATCATGAAACAACTAAAGAAGAAGAAGTTTAAGAAGAAATAAATTGAAAAGATCGGTAATGGATATTACATCTTCTTTGGAACGCCTCTTTGAATCATCCACTTAAGGAACTAAGATTGGTCTTTGGAGAAGCCCAGGACCTCTAGGATTATTCTAGGGAAGTGGAGAGGAGAAAAGGGCAGGGGTGGGCCGAGCATGAGTGCTCAAATTGGTGTGAGGAGGAGGGGGAGGAGGTGCCCTTTTATAAGGGAGGAGAGGGGCACCTTAGGAATATCTCAAAATATTATTTTATATTAAAGTTAAAATCGGTTTATAATGGTTCCAAAGGGTCTTATTTCGAAGCTAAAGTGGGGATGGGTCGAAATCCTATCAACCAATAGGATTTAGACAAGTTTAGGGTATTATTTTAACCTTATCAATTAGATTTAACTCTAAGTTAATTAATTTAACTTTTACCGTGTCTTTTTGTTTTCTTTCACTATATGGTTAATACACTTACTATAACATGCCAAACGAACCCCAAATTGTTTATTATTAATATATATATCCTTATCTAAGTCATTTGGCCGAACCATAGATTTTTAGGAATAACATAACAATTAATAATTTAATATTTGATTTTAAAACTATTTTGTGACAATTTTGACACTATTTGATATATGATTTTTGTGAAAGTCATAAAAGAATTATATGTTCGAACCAAGTTGATTAAATCAACAATAATATATCATAGTAACCTAGAAAATTAGTGGAATTCATAAAAAGTCTCAAATTACATTTATTTTGGTATTTATATTATCAATTTTGTCAATATTTCATTAATAAGATAATTACTGCATCATCTTTGTGTCATAAATAAATTAAATTATTTGATGTCTAAAAATTACAAATAAAATACCATAATGTTGGAAATCTTTTTAGCTTTCTAATGAATATTTACAATCGAATTTATCTTATGTATAACCCCATATTAAAAAATTATTTACTTATAAAACTTTGATTTTAACTATTTTAACCCTTCTTTAAATAAATTAATAATAAATGTCCTAATCTAATCCAAGTGGGCCTAAATGGTCATATTTTATTCCTAAGTTTGTTTTTGGTTGAATTACACTTGTCCAATAGAATTAGGACATGTGTTAGGGTAATATTGATATCATATTTACCCTTAGTTACCCAATTTACTATTAACCGCGGTAAAAATAGTAAAAAGTTACTATTCACCAAAAAATTATTTTCATCTCATTGAACCACATTTTAGTCCTTGATATTAACCGTGTCTCTTGGATTTTTGAAATTCCATTCACAGAAGCGGTAAAATTAAGTTTTATGCAAAATTCAGTTTTTAACCTACCACTTAGTGGTTTCACTATTCATCAAAAATTGAATGTTTTCAGAAAAATACCAAAATTTCACCCTAGGCTAATTTCGATATTCTGAGTCCAAAAATGAAGTCCGTTTTGAAAAATAAAATTTATAAAATTTCAAAAAGTGGTTATTACTATTCATAACGGCTAGTTTTAATAGCATATTGTTGTTTAGTGAAACTCGGTATTGCGTACGACGCAAGCTATCGAGGATGGTCGCGATTGCGTGTAAAGCAAGCCAAGCAAGTGTTGTGTAGAAAAAGATTCCTTTGATGATTTATATAACATAAAAGTCTCGGGTGTTACATTCTACCCCCCTTAAAATAATTTCGCCCTCGAAATTCGTCACTTTGCAACAAACAAATGAGGATACTTCTCCCTCATCATATCCTCAAGCTCCCATGTAGCTTCTTCAAGTTGGTGGTTTCTCCATAAAACTTTCACCAAGCGAGTGGTCTTGTTTCGTAGGACTTTTTCGCTACGATCCAGAATCTCTATCGGCTGTTCTTCATAAGAAAGATCTTGCTCCGGCGGTACAACTTCTGAGCTGAGTACATGTGAAGGATCTGGTATGTACTTTCTCAGGAGAGATACATGGAACACATCGTGAACTTGAGAGAGATTCGGTGGAAGCGCCAATGGGTAAGCTACCTTCCCAACACGATCCAGTATTTCAAAAGGACCGATATATCTAGGGCTCAACTTCCCCTTCTTTCCAAATCTCATAACCCTCTTCCAGGGAGATATTCGTAAGAACGCTTTATCACCCACTTCAAACTCTAGGTCTTTTCTTCGGTTGTCGGCATAACTTTTCTGTCGACTCTGAGCTGCTCTTATGTGTTGTTGAATAGATCTGACCTTTTATGCCATTTCATCAACGAGATCAGGTTCTAATAGCTTTCTTTCCCCAACTTCATCCCAGCAAGTTGGAGTCCTGCATTTCTTTCCATAGAGAGCTTCATAAGGAGCCATCTGAATACTGGAGTGAAAGCTATTATTATAAGAAAATTCCACCAAAGGTAGGTGTTGATCCCAACCTCCTTTGAAATCCATAGAGCAAGCTCTCAACATATCTTCTAGGGTTTGAATTGTTCTCTCAGACTGACCGTCTGTCTGGGGATGATAAGCAGTGCTGAAACTCAACTCTGTATCCAGAGTATGCTGAAGACTTCGCCAGAACTTCGAGGTAAATCTCGGATCTCAATCAGATATAATAGAAAGTGGTACTCCATGCAATCTTACCACTTCCTTTATATATATCCTGGCAAGCTGATCTAGAGAGAAATCCTCTCTAATAGCAATGAAGTGTGCAGACTTTGTAAGACGATCAACTATGACCCAGATAGCATTATTGCCTTTGGATGTTTTAGGAAGTCCTGTGACAAAGTCCATAGTGAAGTTTTCCCATTTCCATTCGGGTATGGGTAATGGTTGTAACATCCCCTTAGACCTCTGTCTCTCAGCTTTAACTTTTTGACAAACCAAGCATCGAGAGACATATTCAGCAACATCTCTTTTCATGCCATCCCACCAGAAGTACTCTTTCAGGTCCCTATACATCTTCGTGCTTCCAGGATGAATAGAGAATGAAGAACTATGAGCCTCATCCAGCAGCTCTTTCTTTAATTCGGGTATGGGAGGAGCGCAAACCCGATTCCTGAACTTTATTATCCCATCACAATCAAGGTTGAATTCAGGAACATTTCTCACCTTCTTTTGTAACTCGACATCTTCTTTCTATGCCTCTTTAATCTTCACATGTTTAGATGGTTGAACATTCATTTGAGAAAGATAAGATTTTTCCCCTTCTATTATAATTCCAAGATCCATCCTTTGTAAATCTGTAAATATTGGATCTTTTGTGATCCTCATCATGGATAAACTAGCATGGTCTTGTCGACTTAATGCATCTGCCACCTTGTTTGCTTTCTCAGGGTGGTAATGGATTGAGCAGTCATAATCCTTAATCAGCTCCGACCATCTTCTTTGACGCATATTCAACTGCTTTTGTGTGAAAATATACTTTAAACTTCTATGATCAGTATAAATATCACACCTTTCACCATAAAGGTAATGCCTCCAAATCTTTAATGCAAAGATTACCACAGCCAACTCCAAATCATGTGTTGGGTAATTTTGCTCATGTATTTTCAACTGTCGTGAGGCATAAGCTATCACCATATCATTTTGCATAAGAACACACCCCAATCCCTTCATGGATGCATCACTGTAGATCACAAACCTTTCTCCACTACAAGGCAGTGTGAGCACAGGTGCACTGGATAACCTTCTTTTCAACTCCTTGAAATTCTCTTCACATTCCTCTGTCCAGACAAACTTAACTCCTTTCCGAGTCAACTTGGTGAGTGGATTAGATAATCGTGAAAAATCTTTTAGAAAACGTCGATAATATCCAGCCAAACCAAGAAAACTTCGGATCTCAGTTACTGTTGTTGGTCTTGACCATCTTTCGATAACCTCTGTTTTTGCTGGATCCACAGATATCCCCTCTTTTGAGATTATGTGACCCAAAAATGCAACTTTTTGAAGCCAAAATTCACACTTGGTAAATTTGGCATAAAGCTTCTCCTTTCTCAGGGACTTCAATATAATTCTCAAGTGATCTTCATGCTCTTCCTTGCTCTTTGAATAGACAAGAATATCGTCTATAAAGACTACCACAAATTGATCAAGATAGTCTCTAAAGACTCTATTCATTAGATCCATGAAGATAGCAGGGGCATTAGTAAGACCAAATGGCATCACTATAAATTCATAGTGTCCATACCTTGTACGGAAAGCCGTCTTTGGTATATCCTCCCTTTTGACCCTTAATTGATGATACCCTGAACGAAGATCAATCTTGGAAAAGTATTGAGCTCCGCGTAGTTGGTCAAATAAGTCATCAATGCGTGGGAGAGGATATTTGTTCTTGATAGTGATCTTGTTAAGTTCTCGATAATCAATGCAGAGTCTCATTGATCCATCTTTCTTCTTAACAAATAGAACAGGTGCTCCCCAAGGTGACGCACTAGGGCGTATGAATCCCTTATCAAGATTCTCTTGGAGTTGCTTCTTCAATTCCTGCAACTCAATTGGGGCCATTCTATAAGGTGTCTTTGAAATAGGCAAAGCACCCGGTACGAGTTCTATTGAAAACTCAACTTCACGATTTGGTGGAAGACCCGGTAATTCCTCCGGAAAGACATCATCAAACTCTCGTACAATGGGCATATTCTTAATCGTGAGTTTCTCACCAACTATTTGAGATAAATAACCTTCATTTAGTGGAATCAATACCCATAAGATGGAAGAAATTTCCACTGGAAGGTTATGTTCATCCTTGCATTGATAGACGATCGTAGGTTGATCTGGAATATGAAATGTGACTTCCCTTCTTTGGCAATTGATATGAGCTCCATGTAGAGAAAGCCAATCCATGCCAAGAATCACATCAAATTCCACTAAAGGAAGGATCACAAGATTTGCAGGAAGCACTTTCCCACAAACTTCGATCGGAGAAGAATTATAAACTTCTGATGCGATTGATGTGCCATTAGGTGTTGTCACAGCTAACTCAACATCTAATTGTTGAGGTAATACGGTGATACCCTTAGAAAATTTTTCAGAAATAAAAGAGAGGGTGGATCCAGAATCAAATAAAACATTTGCTACTTTAGAGTGGATGGTAAGTGTACCTTTCACCACATCGTTATCGTACTCCACATCGCTGATAGAAATTGCATGTGACTTTCCTTTGTCTTTAGCCTTAAGAGTTTGTTGACGTCGACCATCATCATCAACCCTTGGATTTGGGCATTGATTGGCATAATGCCCCATCTCCTTGCACTTGAAACATTGAAGTGTAGTAGGTTCATTCTGTGTATCCCTTCCTTTGTTTGCATCATTAGACATCTTCTTCCCATTATCACGGCATTCAAATGCCCGATGACCTTCCTTTCCACATTTAAAACATTTACTTGTCCCTTTAAGACAACTCCCTCCATGTTTCTTTCCACACTTTGAGCATAAGGGAAAGTTCATCTTCTTTTCCGTGTGCTCTTTAGATTTTTCTTTGAATTCCATCTTCCTCTTCTTATCAAACCCATGTGACTGATGGGTTACTCCAATCTCCATCTCGACTTTGAGAGCACATCGAACGATTTCCTCGTAGCTATTGAAGTCCCTTATGGCTAACGCCTTTCGAAGACTTGGTTTTAAGAGACTAAAGAATCGATCGATCTTACTCTCAGGTTGGATAATAATACCAGAAGCATACCTTGCAAGTCTTGTAAAATTTGCTTCATAGGTACCAACAGATTCATCATCCCTTTGCTTTAGTTCAAGAAACTCTTTCCCCATCTTTGTTCGGAGAATACGAGGGAAGTACTTATTGAAAAATAAGTTCTTGAACTCGTCCCATTCCATAGACTCAATTTCATCCATTTTCCTCGTATTCTTAACAAGATTCCACCATTGATCAGCATCTCCTTCCAAACGATACACTGCTAGGATGACTTTATCATGTTCAGAACATTGATGAACTGAAAATATCTTTTCAGTAGTACTAATCCTTTGTTCAGAAACTAATGGATCAGTAGACCCGCTGAAAGAAGGTGGACGCTGCCTCATGAAGGATTCAACAGAATGTTGCTCCCTCCTTTGCTCGTTTGGAAATCCTGCATGATTCATAGCTTGATAAAGTTGTGTGAGCATGGCTACAAGATTTTGCATTCCAACTCCCATATCGTTTGGTTGCTCAGGGGGGAAATCATTGCATTGCCCATCGCATTCCGCATTAACACGGTTCCTTCGGGTTCCAGCCATTGACTAAAACCAAGAAGAATAGTGTGAGAAACACTAATTATAATAGGAAACCACATAATTCAAAAAAAAAAAATTTCATGCTTATGGTCTTATCCTAGGTTATTCATGGCCATTTCTAAGATTTTGTTCTATGCTTAGACTTATCCTAAGGGTTCTTACTAAGGCTTTCACATCCTAGTTTCCAAAGGTTGACTAAACCTTTCCTCTGATACCAACTATAACGACCCACACTTTACATACATTGTTAATACTTCAAAATTGAAGCACACTTATTACAACATATGACAAAACCACAAAGGACCGTATAGGTATAGTGTCTTTAGAAACTGGGAAACATAAACAACTGGTTCATAAATCTTCTACAGTGTCTCCCATTTATTTCATCATATCTAGGGTCCCTTTTAGCATATTCTACTTAATATCCATCTTCCTGACCTGGGGAAAAGAAAACATAAAAGGGTGAGCTCAAATGCTCAGCAAGGGCAAATAAAGGAAATAAAAATCATATCACATCTTTATGAAAATCAAAACCTGCAAAAGAGATCATAATATCTTAACATGGAATAAATCATAGAAGTGAAAATGAGATCCCCATAATCATAACATAAAACTTGAAACTTTGTGGCATGCACACATAATCATGGAAAATCATTTCTTGTTAGTCATGACTCATTGCCAAGACTATCTTAGTGGACAAAGTCCCTTTCTGAACCGAGTTCACTCCTCGTTTCAGTCCTGTATCACTGAACCGAAATAACCTTCTGTTCCAGCCATTTCTATCTCATGAGATATAAAATCATTACCCAATGCATTGTAGGGAGATATAGGTCCCACCCATCTTATAATTAATCCTTTCTTATGTGTGCCACATAGTCATAAAACATACATCATCGCATAACACAAGTAACAAAAATGGGATTCTTGAAACATCATGACATCACAAATCAATTCATATAAGATAAAGGAATTCATAAAAGTAATTCCATCACAACATGATCAAATCAATGTAATAATAGGGATAAAAATATAACCCTTTATTATCTTAGATGGAAAATAATTTTGATAAAACACTTGAACTCCATTCTTGAGGAAAATTTCCTTTCTTCTTAAAAAACATTTTTCCTTTCATAACATATCATACAACTTTAAAACAAAAGAAGTTGATTAAAAATAAACTTGAAAACTTGTAAAGGAAGCTTCTTTGAAGTAATGTTTTAAAAATCCATTCATGCCGTATAAGTTAAAAAAAACATTTTTCGTACTTTTGTCGGAAAAGTCAAAAAGTACCTCGTACGACAAAAGATTCCTTTCATACATATTACTAAAAACTCACCGAAGGGTAAAAATGGATTTAAACAATTGTAGGTGGATGGAAATAATATTACATATTGATGAAACATGGATGTGGATGATAAAATACACCCCAGTGAATACTTACGAATAAACAATCTCGGATAAAAATGAGATTTTTATATTTCCCTTACCTTAAGTCCGATTTGCTTTGTTCCTGTCCGAAGCTCCTGTATAATGGTTTAAATAATGTTATTGACTTATTCCATAATCATAAAAATTGATATGAGATCATATATGGTCATATTATTAGCTTCTTGTTAGTAATATTTCATTGTTACTTGTTACTCGGGTCTTTATAACTTTTTGTTCTTATGCGTGTTTTGTCGAATAAATTCTTATTCTTATCTTTAGGTTATAGATAATTCATTTCCAGAATGGTATTAGTGTAGTATATACCATATTCATTCATTCAATTCATTTATATAATCATTATGAAATGAAGATCATGTAGAACGAGTCGCATCACATCGTGGAGACGGTATTCCGTACGTACGCACGAGTGATGATATCGTTCCTATGATCGTGGAATTGTATTGGAGTATATATATATATTATTTCAGTATCAATATTACTTAATAATAATCATATATAGTTACTCATTACACCATTATACCCATCCTTGTAAGGTGATGGTGGAAAATAGATTACACCACGGCGTGGAGACGGTATTCCGTACGTACGCACGCGCGGTGATTTCATTTTTCCGTAGGATGGATAGAAGGTGAATTAGGGTTGTTTCTTATTTATAATAACATATCAGTATGTAAGTAATACTGATGTTATTACTTTATCATGAAACAACTAAAGAAGAAGAAGTTTAAGAAGAAATAAATTGAAAAGATCGGTAATGGATATTACCTCTTCTTTGGAACGCCTCTTTGAATCATCCACTTAAGGAACTAAGATTGGTCTTTGGAGAAGCCCAGGACCTCTAGGATTATTCTAGGGAAGTGGAGAGGAGAAAATGGCAGGGGTGGGCCGAGCATGAGTGCTCAAATTGGTGTGAGGAGGAGGGGGAGGAGGTGCCCTTTTATAAGGGAGGAGAGGGGCACCTTAGGAATATCTCAAAATATTATTTTATATTAAAGTCAAAATCGGTTTATAATGGTTCCAAAGGGTCTTATTTCGAAGCTAAAGTGGGGATGGGTCGAAATCCTATCAACCAATAGGATTTAGACAAGTTTAGGGTATTATTTTAACCTTATCAATTAGATTTAACTCTAAGTTAATTAATTTAACTTTTACCGTGTCTTTTTGTTTTCTTTCACTATATGGTTAATACACTTACTATAACATGCCAAACGAACCCCAAATTGTTTATTATTAATATATATATCCTTATCTAAGTCATTTGGCCGAACAATAGATTTTTAGGAATAAAATAACAATTAATAATATAATATTTGATTTAAAAACTATTTTGTGTCAATTTTGACACTATTTGATATATGATTTTTGTGAAAGTCATAACAGAATTATATGTTCGAACCAAGTTGATTAAATCAACAATAATATATCATAGTAACCTATAAAATTAGTGGAATCCATAAAAAGTCTCAAATTACATTTATTTTGGTATTTATATTATCCATTTTGTCAATATTTCATTAATAAGATAATTACTGCATCATCTTTGTGTCATAAATAAATTAAATTATTTGATGTCTAAAAATTACAAATAAAATACCATCATGTAGGAAATATTTTTAGCTGTCTAATGAATATTTACAATCGAATTTATCTTATGTATAACCCCATATTAAAAAATGATTTACTTATTAAACATTGATTTTAACTATTTTAACCCTTCTTTAAATAAATTAATAATAAATGTCCTAATCTAATCCAAGTGGGCCTAAATGGTCATATTTTATTCCTAAGTTTGTTTTTGGTCGAATTACACTTGTCCAATAGAATTAGGACATGTGTTAGGGTAATATTGATATCATATTTACCCTTAGTTACCCTATTTACTATTAACCGGGGTAAAAATAGTAAAAAGTTACTATTCACCAAAAAATTATTTTCATCTCATTGAACCACATTTTAGTCCTTGATATTAACCGTGTCTCTCGGATTTTTGAAATTCCATTCACAGAAGCGGTAAAATTATGTTTTATGAAAAATTCAGTTTTTAACCTACCACTTAGTGGTTTCACTATTCATCAAAAATTGAAAGTTTTCAGAAAAATACCAAAATTTCACCCTAGGCTAATTTCGATATTCTGAGTCCAAAAATGAAGTCCATTTTGAAAAATAAAATTTATAAAATTTCAAAAAGTGGTTATTACTATTCATAACGGCTAGTTTTAATAGCATATTGTTGTTTAGTGAAACTCGGTATTGCGTACGACGCAAGCTATCGAGGAAGGTCGCGATTGCGTGTAAAGAAAGCCAAGCAAGTGTTGTGTAGAAAAAGATTCCTTTGATGATTTATATAACATAAAAGTCTCGGGTGTTACAATTTTTTTATTAAAAAATAATTTATACTAATTTAATACTTTTAGAAATTCTATTAGTGATGCTCTCCTCACTTATAAAAGGGTTCCTTATATCGTTTTTATTCAAAATTAATTAACCATTTGTTTCAAGATAAAAGAACAAAAATTCCTCCCTAAAATCCCTTCTAACGTTCTAGTGGCTTTATTTTAGGAATAATACCAACCGTAGAGGGATTGAGGTTCAAGGAAAATGAGGTTTTTCGAAGAAGAGGCCTGACTTTTAAATGAGTGTTTTTGTTTTATTTCCCATTCTACCTCCATTAAATATAATTCAAACATTTTTTATTAATAACACCATAATATTTCATTTAATTATGTGTTATTATGTCAATTTCATAAACAATATCAATATCCTTCATTCATCAAATGGGAAAGGAATCCATCATTCAGGTGTACGGTGGACTACCTCATCATGAACTGATTTTATCCATTTTCCATCACTGCCTCTCATTGATGATAGTAATTATGGTATTAATATATTTATATATGTGATATTTATGAATTAAATATCATACTATAATGATAATATATAACATATTTATTACCTTTGTATCCATTAAAAAATAATAACATCGTTAATTATTTTGTCGGGATTACCACCTCCATGAAGTGTTGTGATTTATTTTTCATCACCGAATCACATGGATTACATGTATAAAGTATTTAAATATATATTATTATATTTATGATATAATCATAATACTACTAATATGAAATAATACTTACCTTCTTTCTCTCATGTTTGTTGAAAATTAGAAAGATTACTTCAGTATACGGTGGCCCTACCGTCTCCATGATTGTAACAAAATTCATATTTTTATAACCATATTTGTTAGTGGGTTTTATCCTAGATATTTTTTAACGATTAACACTTTGAACATGGTCTATATACCTAATTCATTTAAAAATTATTAACCAAACGTCCTTAAAATACACGGTATGCAGTTAACTGATAATGTGGCTAAATATGTCTTAAAAAGGAAACAAATGATTTAATGATAATTTAATAAACATATTAAATGTTATTAAATATTTTAATAATTTATATAAATTTATTATTTTTTAGTTAAAGGTCATATATGGCATTACTGGAATCAAGGTTAGGGATTATGTCTTATTTTTCTTTAACTAGGGAATATTTTATTGTTACAAACTTTATTGGTTTTATTTTTTATATATAATTCTCTTTTAAATATAATATCATGAATCGTTAATAATTCATTTAATTTTATGTTTCAATTCAAATTAATTCAACACTGTGAATTTGACATGAATTTTACCTAGTAGTACGACATTACTTAAAATGAATTTACATTCATTGAGTTATACTTATAATTAATTGACTATGTAATACATGGATTACCTATGAAAGGAAATATGGTTGTATTATATTGTATTTCATTTTTTTGTATATTTTCATTTTAAACACATAATCACATCATTGGTTAATTCTCATTTCAATTATACGAACATTACAAGGGTTCTTCATCTCAATATTGATTCGTTTGAGACATGTTTGATGATGTACACCTATTTATATCTATGAATTCTATATAATTCCCCCAGGACATGTTATATCATGTATCCTACTTATTTCATGTTATTTAATGATACAATTCAAATTATTTCATCCAAGTGGTTTTGATTTAAATGTTTCCTAAATGGTAAGGGTTTATTTCAGAACCTCATCATTTGTTAGGGTAGTTTATATTTAATTCTATGTTGTAGTATTTACTAAATCTTTTTATCTTAAACCAAATATATTTTCCTCTCATATAGATATTTCTATTGATTATATGTTTTCTTTTAATTTTTCTCTTTAAGTATATAATATACTTAAATAATCATTTTAAGTGAAAAAACATTGTTTTATACTCATCCAAGAATCTTTTTCTTCAATGTCTAAATTTTCCATTAATTATTTTAAGTAATATTTTTACTATTCTCAAATTATTTTTCAATGGCATAATATTCCATGTTATAAATTTTATGATTTTTTTAAAAGAATCATTCTTTTTGTTTCCAAATAAGGTACTTTTAACATTTTACTGAAAATGTGAAAAGAGAATTTATTTTATCATACATGGCATGGGCATAGTCTTAGGTCATCATGAACTCCTAATTCATTGAATATTACATAAAAAAATTTCAATTATCCTTAAATATATAATGTTTTCCTTAATATCTGGTAAATTTTTATATTTTAGAAAAGTGATTTCAATATTAGTGGTTTTTTCCCCAAGAAATTTTCCATGAATCTTTATGAATTGTTTTTATCTAAATAAATATTCTATGAGAAATATTATGATTTTATTAGGATATACTATAATGATACTATTCACTATATATATCTAGATGGTTGATGGTCATTTTTATAGGGAAAAGTATTGAATTTATTTTTGTTAATTATACTTGTATAAATAATTATGGATTTTTAATACATGCTAAACAAGTTGTATTGTTTATTAATATGCATATTTCATTGGAGTAGTTAATTGATGGTGGGGGGGGGGAATTACCTAAACCGACTATGAGTTAGTAGGTATCAAAATAAAAATTAATTAGCATATATGGCTAAGCACATATCAATTAATGTAATATGTCTTGACGTTAGACCATGATGGTATGTTTATAATGTCTTGGGAGGATACCTACAAAGTAATTTTAATATGTAAAAAATTATGTATTCTATTATTGTGAAATCATTTATTAATTTACTTTTGATTATTTTAATTATTAATACATATGTGAATAGCATTTAAGGTCATGTGATTATTAACATGGCGTTGTTTGATCATTATGTATCCATACCATATAATTCTTCATGATAATTCTATTCAATAAAAGAATTGTGTTTTTAGGTATTTATAGTTCCAAAATTATTATAAAATATTTAATAATTATATATTCCACTATACATAACATTTACTATGTTTTTTTTTCTCACCCTTCTTTTTGTCCATTTCTTTAGGTTGTGAAGAAATGTTTTATATGTGTTATAACTGAAAATCTAACTAGATATTAAGAACTTATTAGGAGAAGATATATATTTTTATAAAACATTTGTTTATGTATCCATGTTTACATGTTTGATTATTTACTACTTATATTTAACTATACACCGAAAAGGCCATTAGGTATATAAGTGATCTAATAAATCAGTTTGATGTAATATTTTTTGAAGGGTTAAAACCGGGTCTTGTTTATCGGTATCAAAGAAATAAATGTGATGATTTTATTTAAGCAATGGATCTTGGAGTGAAGGTTCTAGGATGTTATTTTAGAAATTATATTAGTGTTTAGAAAAATTTTTGTATTAATATATTTTCATGAGTTTAACATACAAGTTATATAAACCATCATGATATTTTTAATTTAAGTTTGATCATATTCTCAAAAGAATAGACATCCCTTTGGGGGATTTAATTGATAAGATTTTTAGGTGGTTTGAAACTTTTATTGGGTTCAGGAAGAATAATATATTAAGGTATAAATAATCCTTTCTGTTAGTATTTGATTTGATGTAATGATAATTATGGTCTATTGCATAGTGTGATATAGATAATCTTGGTGGATGAAAAGTGATTCATTGACATGATGATATTTTCAGAGATATGTATGTTCAAGATAAAGATTATATTTTAGGTTCGATCTATGTTTGATTCATGATATTTCTGTGAATTTTTCTACATTATAAGATTATAATGTTATTTATTATGGTTATTAATGATATTTTTGGAGATTTTATATTGAGTTGAGGTATAGGTAACTCCTAGGTTTAATGTGATGGATTATTTCAGAAGAATGTTGTTATATTTTTCGGGATGTAATTTGAAAGGTAAGAGATAAATGTTGTTTTAAAAACATTCTTTTATTCAGATATTACTGACTATATAAGGATATTTATTTATGTAATAATATATGTTGAACCTTTGGTGTTATTTTTTAATTTTGGATATTAATATAACAAGTATTCATATGAAGCTTTATACATTTTTGATATCATCTAACCTGGTTATAACAATTTTAGTGTTGGTAAATATATAATGATTGTAAGAATAAATTTTTATCATTTGGTGGATTATTTAGTCCATTATAAGTTCACATTGATTCTTTATGCAAGAAAAATTCAACATGAATACTCTTTATTTGGAGAAAAAGATAAGATTTTGGTGGAAATTGATTAAAGGATAAAATTTTACTTATAAAGTAATTGTATTTATTTATGGTCTTATTTCACATGGTAATGTAATTCCATAACACTAGGGAAGTGGTATTTAAGAAAATAAATTTTATACTATTACCTTTATTTCTAATAAGTATATGGTCATTTTCACACCTCATTGATTTATATTTCTATGATCATTAACTTTCTCAAGATAATTCACTTTTTTATAATCACTTTTATCCCTTAGTGTCCATCATTATTTGGAAATTAATTTATCCTAAATTTCTATATTTCCAATTCCCACTAATTTTTTCCTATTCAGAAACCTAGTTATATGTTATTACATATTACCTATATATTTATCATTCTATCTTTTCCATGGGATATTTTATTAAACCTTTTTATAATGTATGTTTTCAAAAAAGAAATTATAAAAATTAAATCCCTTAATTATAAAAAACATTATCAATTTATAATGAAAAAAAAATTTAAGGTAGGGGAGGGGGTAATGTAACACTCTAAGAATTAAAAATAAAACTTTGTTAAATGCGTATATAACACGCAACACCGAGATTAAACAAACCTTAAATTATTAATATATAAATGTGACCATAATAACCAATTCATTTTATTTTTGGATATGAATAATATTAAATGAATTTAAAAACATGTAAAAATTCTTTAATTATCACAAATTTATTGATTAATGCAAAGGAAATAAGCACTCGATTTTTTGAAATTCAATATTATTCTTCTAAAATATGACTTTTTTTATCAAAAATGGTTTCTATTTATTTTTATGGGTGAGTATTAATTTTTATATTGGTAAATTTTATAAATTATATTTTATAAAAAACATCTTATTTTTAAAATCAATATTTTAAAATTATCTTAGAGTGATTCCTTGATAATTTTAAGAAAAGATTTATTTTTCAATAAATAGTGAAATAATAATGATATTTATTGAAAATAAAATATTTGTTTCATGAATTTAAAAACTATAATTTTTTAAAATGGTTTTAATGTAATATTAATTCTCTTATATTATTTAAAATATAATTAAATTCATTAAAATAAATTTAACAGATGAATTTGAAATAAAACCATTTTTTATATAAATGGGATTTTTCTCAAAAACTAATTTTCTTTTTTTTATATTAAATTAATTCATTCCAATTTTAGAAATTTAGAATTGATAATTGGATTCCATATTTGGAATCATGAGGTTTATAATTGGTAAATAAGACGCTTTTATTTGTTGTTATAATAAAAACATACCAAAGTAAATGTAATTCAGGTAATTGAGGATAAAAATAATATGATAGGGTCAAAACAATTAACCAAAAACATTATTATATTTAATTTTATGATTATAATTCTCACATAGGCCTAGAAAATTCTATACTTTGACTTTTATTTTCCATTTCGATTTGATTTTTACCTTTACAATATTTAAGTAAAAGATATCAGCTTTTGGATTTTAATATATGTAATATATTGAGATGAGTATTAAAATAACATTCCTTTAGTAATGAATGTTTCTTTAAATGATTAATAAATTTTTTTATAATGGTAATTTATTTTTAATTTTTATTTATGTCATATTTACATTAAAAAGAAATAATTTGAATAGCTCTTAAAAAGAAATTACTAGATAGAAATTATTAGATATTTTTAAGGTTTATGTTTGAATTAATGTTCAATAATTTTTTTACAAAGTCAAATTATTTGAATAGCTCTTAAAAAGAAATTTATTGTATTATATGTTAAATATATATATTTAAATTATATAAAAATCATAAAAAAAAATTAATGAGAACAAGTAGGATGATAAATATTCTTAAAATTGATCCTTTAAAATTTATAATCCAATTCATAACTTATAAGTAAAATTATATCCCTTTAATATTTAAATATTTATTACTATAGTTAATGTTAAAATATGTTAACCAAGGTGGTAAACAAGTATATGTGGTTGAAAATAATATCTAAACAAGTAAAAATTTATTTTTATTATTATTATAAGAACATATATTCCTTATCCTTCAATATATTTCATTTTGGAACCATTTTACAAGAGTTTGAAATATATTATATTTTAATATTTTATGTATTTCAAAAAATGGAATTAATTATATCGAATAATGAAAAAATAAATTATTAAATGATTTAAAAATCATATAAATTAAATATTAGGTCAAGTGAATTATAAATTATTTAAAATATTATCTATGGTTCATTTATTGGTCACTTAGCTTTTTATGTAATCATTCTTGGCCCTTAATTAGTAAAAAAACATTGATATCGTAGTAACTGTCAAATGGGCTAAGAAAGGCATAAAAAATAGATAAAGGTGAAAATATTGTTGAAACATATCTACGTTTTATTTTATGTGTTTATTAAGTATTATAATCTAATATCTTTTTGGTATATCAATTTGGTTCCATTGTTCCATTAAAGATAATTTATATTAATTAAATACATTAAATATATTCAAATAGTTCGTATCCCCTCACATATTAAAGGGAATATCCTCTGATATTTTTCTCAAAATTAAAGAACCATTTATTTTATAAAATAATTGAAAAAAAGTTCATGAAATCTCTCTCACATTATTGAGGTCATAGTATTGGAATAATACCAACCTTATAGTGATTATGTTTTATATAAAAGGTAGTTATCTGGAGAAGAGTTAGAGATTTTAATAGAATGTTTTAGTTTTATTTCATCTTATAACTCCATAAAATTTTATTCATATTCTATATAATAATAATAAAATTATATTTAGTATAATTATATTATATTATGTTAATTAAATTACCATTATCTTTCTCATTCTTCTATCAAATGAGAATTGAATCTATCGTTCATGTGCACAATGAACTACTGCCACACGAACTGATGAAATTCATTCTCCTCACCGAATTTCTAGAATTATTATAATGATGAATTGAGTTTGTTTTTATTATATTCATTAATTTTTTTTTAATAAATATAGGATATCTTATATATTCTTATAGTTCCATCCATTGAAAAATGATATCGTTGTTCATGAGTACGTGTAGATTACCACCTCCATGAAGTGATGTGTTTTTTTCATCACCGAATCACAAGGATAGAATATATAAAATATTTAAAGAGATAATATTATATATATATATATATATGATATAATAATTATCTTTTAAAGATAAAATAATACTAAAGGTACATGCTCCTACTTGGCTTCCAAAAGACCCAGGATGAAATCCGGGTAGGGGAAAATTTCGGTGACTGTAGCAGTACTATTGTAGGGTACTATAGCAGTATTGTAGCAGTGGAGGCACTGTAGCGGTAGATGGACTGTTGCAGGCTCTGTAGCAGGGGCTTTATTGTAGCAGGGACTGTAGCAGTGAGGGTACTGTAGCAGTACTGTTCACTGAGGGAACCTTTAGGAAAACAAATGGGCTTTCAAGTCCTGTTTTCAGGCCACTTTCCCTTGGGCCTTCGGGCTATGTAATGGGTCTCCCTCTACCTAGTCTAAAATAGGTCTTTTCTTTAAATAATAAATTGAGGCTTCGGCCCCAAACTTTTAAAAAAAATCATGCATATGTATGACTTACCATCCCTAATTATTGTAACATAATTTATTTTTCATTTTTTTAAGAAGGTTAAGACCAAAGCCTCATTTTAATTAATAAAGAAAAGCAAAGACCTCTTTTAACCGGGTAGAGGGAGACCCATTACATACCCCAAAGGCCTAGTGGGCTTATAGCCCATTACATAGCCAGTAGGCCCAAATTTGTGGCCCAATTCCCATTCTGTGAATATTAACCAGTCATGTACAGTACCTACACAGTAACACCGCCGCTACAGTGCCATGGTGCATATACAATACCTACCGATCAACATTACCTTCGTTGCTATAGTACCGTCGCTGCTATAGTACCACTACAGTTTTCCTACAATAACCTGCTCCGAATGGGTTTTCAACTGCCATTTTTCATGTAGTAATATGGGGTGTTTACCACTAATCCAAACCCCAAAAACATAATTTATTTTTCATAATAATAATTCCTATTTGGTTTAAAAATTATATTTCATCTATAAATATGAAATTAATTTCATGATTATTATTATCAATATGATTTAAATATTAACTATTTGACGATGGTCATTATACTAAAGTCATTTTCAAATTATAAACCTGACATCATCAAAATATCCAGCATGGAGTTATATAATTATGTAACGAAACATTTACTTGAAATAAATGATCAAAATTATTTAAGAATAAATTTATAAGCCATAAATATTTTAATAAACTAGTAAAATATTTATATAAGTTTATCATATTGGATTTGAAGGACCGACATGGAATTTCTGGAAATGAGGTAATGAATTTTATCTCAAATTTCTTTTATTAAGGAATATTTTAACGTCGTACACATATTTTATTTTATATGGGGTACATAACACCATTATAAATTTTATATAATTTATAATTAATACTAAATGGTATTTTAATTTTTAATTCAAATTATTTCATTCATGTGGATTTGACATGAATGTTACTATGTGGCGATGGGTTTGTTAACTCAATTATCATTCATTTGGGTATCCATACACTTCATTAGCTATATTAGGATATGACTATTTGTGAAATAACATCTGGTTCTATTATGTTTTATTTAAACTAATTTTATTTTGATCTAAATATATTACACATAATCATATTATTTAAAATTCTAACTTCAATGATATGATATTTTCGAGGGATCTTCATCTCAATATTTTCTTATTGAGACATGTTTGATGTTTTGAAATTTTTTTATGTATATGTGGTTTATATAGTACCCTTTTTTCATTTAATATCGTGGATCCTTATTAGTTAATTTTATTTAAAGTTACAACTAATGTTATGTCATCCCAGGGTTTGTTTCATAATATCATCATTATTCAAAAAACAAATCTTAAGTATCTATTGGGTGAATTATCAATTATTTATATAAAAAGACAAATACATTTTCCAATCCTATGATTATTTATATAAAATATAATTTTTTTCATTTTATTTCCCTCCCTTTAAGTACCCAGGATATAATAATAATATTTTTTATGGAGCCAACATTGTTATTCTACTCGGTTAGGAAATTTTTTATTCCAAGACTCAATTTTCCATAAAATGTTTTAAATAATTATTTTAAGATAATAAAATTATTTATTATGTACATTTTAAAAAATATTTAATTTTATTGGATTTTTTGAAAATGAATTATATTATCATTTTTTTTAGTGTGGTACTTTTAGTATTATATATAAAATTAAAAGAAAATATTTTGTTAGTGTATATAGTATGAACTGAATTCCACTTTTTCATGACCATCCAATTATTTAAATATTCATTTATTAGTTTCAAATGTTAAATTCAATGAAAAAAAATCGTTAATATTTGTGATAGTTGTAAATTTTAGATAAGTGATTTTAAAGTGAAAATGGTATTTTCCTTACGAAATTGTCTAGATGTGCTTTTGAAGTATATTATTCTATTTTAATATCCTTTTTTTGAATATTATCATTTAATGAGGATAAAATATAATGTTACCGTTAAAAATATTTCTTTTTATGGTTTATTATTTGTTTTATTGGGGAAAGTACTAACATTCCCTATGCCAGTTATATCAATATATATAGTTATTGATTTAAGGGAATATTGATCAATTTTTATTGTTTATTAATTTGATGAATGCATTGGGAATGTAAGGTGGTAGGTGGGGCTCAAAATTACATATCCACTCGATGAATTAGAAGTCCCAATGAGAGAAAACATGTTAGGTTTTTGGATGAGGCATTGCGCATTAATTTTATATGGCTTTGCATGAGGCCTTGACATTATGTTTATGTTTTCATAGAATGGGGCCTCGATGGGATGTTTATGATTCCCAATATTATGATTTACATCCTTATAAAATCACTTAATGATGTTCATGTGATTATTTTAATATTTATGATAGTTAATGATATGTTCTAATCTCATTTTATTATTTTATGGCATTATTTGATCATCATTATTCTAATAATATTTTTCTTTTTGATGATTTTATTAATTAAATTGAATGTTTTTTTAATTTACCTTGTTATATTGATTATTAATTATTTAATCAGGATAAATTCTACAGTATATAAACATTATAGAAAATTTGATCTCACCATTCTTATGTTTCCTTTTCTAGAGGTTATGAATGATGTTTTTTTAAGTAAGTTATTCTTAATAAGGTAACTAGATGTGAATAACATCATGTGAGATGTTGTAGTTTTTTGTGAACCATGTTATTATATATTAAAGATTTTATTTATGGGGTTTTCCAAAATCTCAAATACTCTATGATTAAAAGGTCATGGGGTATAGAGGTAATCCAATTTGTCATGACCCAACCCAACGGTGCTCAAGAAACAACCTACAAAGCCAAACTCCAATAGGTTAGGGGCTGGTGACATTCCCCCAGTACGAATATAACATATATTGGAGGCATTTTCCCAATGTATATTTATGTACACACCCAAAAACACCTCCATGAAATTATGAAGAGATATAAAAAGTGGTAAACCGAAATACATGCATACATATATCCCAATCCAAATTACAATAGATGTATTGAAAGAATAAAAATGGAAAAACAGACACCCACAAAAAACTATAAAATAATCCCACATACTCAGAAGGAGGGGTTGATGTCAAAAGAAAGAACTAGAAATATCCTTACCCAATTCCAATAAACCACTCGTTCGGTCTAGCTTAGAATCTTCTTCCTTCCACGGATCTGTCAGGGAATCTGTCGAAAGGTCTGTGGTCTACCCAAGACATAACACATGCGGGGGAATCTTGTTCAGGGGTGAGTATAAAAAAACTCAGTAGGCTCCCCAAAACCCAAAAGAAATGGGAGAAACTAAAAGTAAATAGTCCACTTGACCAAGCTAGAGGGAACCTAATCGAGATAGAAACTTAATCTCAAACCATCCTCAGCAATACATGACTAGTAAGCTTAGTTCACAAGGGGTTTCAACCTATAAATGTGATAACATCGAGAGGACTCATAGAATCACCTTGATATACTCATCTAAGACTCCATGTATCATTAATTTATAACCACATAACTAGCAATAGGATTCTACTTGAGGATCTAAAGGTAACAAAAAATCTTAGAGAACACACTCAATGAGATCTATCATCCCAGATGGTATTCATCTGATAGATACATTCCATTAAGAACAAATCTATCATTCCTAAATGTACATCCAATATAACACTCTCTATCAGGAATAACTTACTTTCTCAAACTAACGTTCATAGCACCATAAGTCCTATGAACACTAACCAATGCCCTATGAAAGGTTGAAAGAACCCAATTAAATAGGCTCTCACCTAACCAATACACATTGATGATGGATCAATACACCAGACTATACACTTTGTTCATCCTATATAATGATACATAACTGATGGACTTACACCTCACCACTACCATGTAATTGAGGGAGTAATTTCTCTTAATTATCCCACAAATCCTTTGTTTCTCCTTTACGATGTGGCCAACATCTTAATCGGTTTACGAAGCACCATATCCTTTTAGAAGCCTGACCACAGAAGCCTGAATGTGGTGTCCAATACCATTATATTGGCATTATTACAAGGAATATAATCCATAATGACCATATAGATTAGTAGTCTTGGTAAACTTGATACATACATGAGTCTTATTTTGTAAATGAATAAACAAATTACAACATAATTTTTTATTTTGAGGATAACATTATTTGATCTAGTATATCATTGCATTTCATTCTTTGTACACTTATTGAATTCATAGGGAAACAAAAAAAATAAGGTTGTTCTCAAATACTCACTAAGGGTGATGTACAATAAAAGAAATAATGAATCAATGAGAATAGTCAGTATTGAAGGATAAATAGTTGAACGCAGATTCCATGTAATCAATAAACCTAGATGGAAGTGCATAAACAATATGGGAAGGTAAATAACTAAATAAAATTCCATTTAAAAAATTTGGAAGGGGATAATGAATTTAGAAAGGAGAGAAATTGAAACACATTACATTAAATTAATAAATTTATAATGAAATGAATCCATTGATATGTAGACACAAAATATCATGGATTAATAACAACTAAATAAAATTAAGGCATTTCTTAATTATTAGACATCATGTTTGAGGCACAATGAGACTTATACCATCAAGGCTTTCTGCAAGACTATTTAAAAATATAGGTAGAAACCTATTTATTTTTTGTATGTAATTTTTACCATGCGAATATGTTGATGCATCAAGGGGATATATAATGTATGTGCCCTAATCAACAGTAAAATTCCAAATCATTCCTCATATCAAGTAATCAATTTAATTAATTAACAATATGTCTTTTCAAATATCCATATATAATAAACAATAAGTATTTATCAATATTTCCCTAGATACTCAAATAACTATCAAAGTAAATATAGTATGAAAAAATTATATACTTTTAGGCAATAAACATATACATGATAAATGATATGGATAATTAAGGTAAATACAATGTCTAATGATCATCAGAAATTGAAATTTCAATGGGATTAACAAAAGAATCAAAGAAGTGAATTCCAATACTATACTTGGATAAATAAATCATAAACAATCCAGAGGAAGAATAATGATGGTAGTAATAAAACATATCCCATGTGAAGTAAAATAAATTGTTATTGTTCATTGATTAGTGGAAATAATATAAAATGACTTTGAAAAACCTTTTTGGGCAATATAAACATTTCGTTTTGGATTTTTTAAAAACATATGTTTCATTGAAAATGTTTTTTAAATCCTTTTAAAATCCTTTTAAAATAGCAATGGAATATTTTAAAAAATTACAGTGTTTAATTCTGTACATGGCGTACATGGTAAATAAAACATTGTTTTTATAACGTGAATGTTTAGGAAAGTCCCTTGTTTGTAAAGTGACAAGAATATAACATTAAAAACATTTTTAAAATACAAAATGATAAAAATATGTTTGATAAATCATTTTTTAATGTGTAAAAAAGGTTTTTAAACCTTTTTAGAAAATGTGGTTTTTTGATGAAAATATGTTTTCCAACTAAAAATGGTTATGAAGTCAGGTATTCTTAAAAATTATTTATAAAACATTCTTATTACCAAAGAGTGGGAAAATGGTACTATTACTTGAAAATGGTCCTTAATAACCATAGGAATATAAAATTAATGTGTTTATTAAGTAGTGGTTCAATAATCCACTTTGATCTAAATTCATGTGTAAATAATTTGAAACAAAATGAGGTTGTTAAGTAATCCCATGAGAAGACCATAACATTGAAGGGAGAAAAAAAATGGATAGAGTATGTGTGTCAAATTTAAATCCACAAAAAAACTTAAAATTCAACAATATATAGTAATAATTAATTACAAACTTAATCATAGAATATTAATTAAAACAAGGATGTAATATAACCGAATGAAAAGAAGGATTCACGTTATGAAATTCTTTACAACATGATAAATTTCAACTAATTTTTTTAAAAATAAATAATTCATATTTAAACACAAAAAATAATTAGGATAAAATTATGATATAAAAATTCATTATGGGTATTATATACACCACATAAAATATGTAAGTGGTGAATATGACATTTATCTTACATATGTAAAAAGTGAGATGAAAATCCCTTACCTTATGTTTCATTTCATGTGAACATCCTTTAACATACATTATTAATTATTTTAACATGTCAATAACTAACTAAATAACCATATTAGTATTCAATATATTTTATATGATCTTTCTGTAATGTCTTATTACCCGTTGGTTAGTAATCTTTCATTATTTTCACTATTTTTGGAGTTAATTGCTTAGTTTTTCTAGTATGTTTCAACTTGTTAATTTTTTTCCTAAAACATAGATCATTTTTATTAATATCAGAAATTTAAACTATTAATTAATAATATATATTCAATATATATTTATTTAGAATAATCCATGATATTTGGATATAGGAAATGAAATATATTGTTTATTGAAAGGTAGGTCGTACGTACACATGAACACTACTTTAATTACATTTCTATACAAAAGGAATACAAATTAACTGATATATATTAAAATTATAATTCAAATATCATATTTCTTACATACATTTCAAATGGGTTTATTAATACTATCCTTGATAAATTCCTTGTATAGTGTGATAGAATCACATCACTTTGAGGAGGTGGTAGTCCACACATCCACAAATTTTGTTATCATATTTACAAGAAATGAAAACCTTAATGGTATGTGTTATATACAAAGTAAAAAAATATACATTATAAATATCATATATATCATATATAAATATCAATTCCATCATAATTCTTACCATGATAGGTGTTAAAGAAAGAATTAGTGGTCATCCATTCACGAGGCGGTAGATATCCGTACAAGAATGGAAAGTTTGTTACCAATTTTATGGATGTGTATATACGTTTAGGTTGAAAACATAAAATAACAACATATCCATATATTTATGATACTATTGTTATTAAATAACCATGATATAAAAATAATTTAATGGGTGGAGAAGAAAATGTAAAAAAGATGACCATTGAAGATTGTTACCTCGTATTCAGTTAACTCCAGTTGGTTTAAACCAAAATAATTCATTTGTTTTTGTTTCTCCAATATTGAGGATTTTATAATGAGTTGGGGAATTTTTGGAACATATTGGGTACATTTTTTTCATGAAATAGTATCTTTAGAGGTGCGAGGAAGTTGGAGGGGTGAGTTATTTTTAATAGTGGAGGAGGAGTTACATTCTTGTAAATATAAAAATGTATACACTATTGAGAGGCCTCCCTTATATCATGTGCCTCAAATAATTGAACATATTCAATAACATTGAGTATAAGGTTGAACTATTTCTATATAATATATTATTACATGTATCTATGTAATTTGCGGTCATAATTTTATGGTTTAGTCATTTATTAAGATAATATTCCTCTAAATCACTATAATTAATTTTAATTACATTCACAATTTTTTTGGCCAAAAACTATGTTAACCTTATTATAAATTATAAATTATTCTGATACCAAATATTGAATACATTTTTACAAATTCAAATCATATAAGTGGTAGAAAGTAATTTAAATTTAATCCCGCATATGGGATGACAATACATGTTTTTAAATTAAATATGTTCAAAAGCTTAAGATGTGTTTATATCCCATTTGTAAGAAAAATTGATTACAATGAACTAAATTAGATTAAATAATATAAATTTTTAATAATTTTATTTTAAATACAAATCAAACCATAATTTAACTATTTAAATAAATTAGATAAAAAAAGTCTTGAATTAAAATTCAGTATTTTTTATTATTCATCAAAAAATGAAACGTCACATTACAATACCAAAAAATCACCATAAGCTAATTTTCATGTAATTATTTATAAAATTAAATTTATTTTGACATATAAATTTTATAGAAGTTCCAAAAACTAGATTTTAAATATATTCTCTCGTAAATGGCTATAAAAGTTCCTTTATAAAAATATTTCCTTTTTATGTGTAATACTTGGTTTGTTCTCATGTTATACCTAAAAAATATATTTGATGAATGTAAAAGTTTTGGATGAGATATATAATATATTTTCTCATAAGTTAGTTAATAATATTCATAACTGCTAATTTAATGTATAGGTTATATCTTATTATATTTAATAATAATATTATAATAATATGTTGTTGTCCAGTAACACATAGTCTTGCATGTAACAAAAGGCATTGAGGAAACTCATTGTTGGATGTGATACACGATACCTCAATATTTTGTTAACTTCAAGCTATATCATAGATTGATTTTATATAAAATATTAAATATATTGTAATGTATTGGGATATTTTATTCACTAATTCTCTTGGTGTTGTAAGTCATACCCACTATGAAATACAATATTGTTACTTTAGTTTTTTAGAGATACATATATAGATGAAAAACATAAGTAATTATTTGTATTCATTGAGTTCATAGAACAAAAAAAGGGAATAATCAATGTAAAGTTAACGGTCTTAATGACATAAATCCATGAGGATTTAAAAACCATCTGTTGAACAGAAATTAAAGTATTATGACAACATTTTATTTATAAATCTTTTTCCTAAAGTTGTCTAATTAAATTACTACCTAATAAAGAAATATACATACTTGAAATATTTTTATTTAATACCTTTAATACTTTTTTTTGATTTTATTAATATCCAATTCATCCACTACTACAAGAAATGAATATCCAAAAAATAACATAGATGCATGAAACACTAAAATGCACTAATAATAGAATATAAGGCCCATAAAAGAGTGAAAAGTCAAACTATTTTTCTATAAGAAATATCCAAAGTAAACATGGTTAGAAAATTATTTTATAAACATAAAAATTAACAGTAATATTACATCATTAATATTTATTACTCAAATTATTTTACTAAAAACAATGATAATTTTACAGGGACATTACATAGGACAATGGTTTTCATTAAGATCTTATCATCCATTAGTAATTGAATCATGCCCCACCACCATATATGTAGTACTTTTTCTAAAACCATATTAAATTATCATCCAAAATAAATTTGATGGATATCCTTGAAAAAAGGTTATTCACTAAATATCCTTTTAACTAAAGTGTTCAATACAACCACAATACATAAATACTTCATTTGTTTATTTCCGCATAGGTCCTTCCCTAGTATACGGTATAAAATAGGTTATTAATTGACATTATATATTAAAATACCTCATAATGGTTTGTATGGAAAATATCAATTATCCTAATCATATCCCATGGGAGAAACAAACAAGGTGCATAGTAAGGCATATGTTACGCTCCAGTTAGGCCTGATGCACCTTGTCAGAGTTGTTACCCCTAGGTACACTTTTCTAGAACCATATCAACATGTAGTATCCAGATAGGGATTAATTTCTAGGAATACCACCATAATATCTTCCATAACATAATTTTCATATTTTTTTCTGTACTTCTCCTTATTTTCTACCATATGGATATGTTTTTTAATCTATGTTTTCATAAATCTAGTCCCCATTGTTACTAATAAACATCCTTTGATAACAAATATAGTTTCCCAACCCCAAAATCCTAGAGATATTTTCTACTTCCATTACATTTTCATGATTATAATGAATCAAATACCTAAATACCAAATAGTCAAGTAGTATTGGTAAACCAAATACATAATGAGTCTTGTATTACAATTGAATGCCCTAATTGCAACATAATTTTTTCGATGGATTAATTTGTTTCATATAGTATATCCTTTCATATCATTCTTAGTACACTTATTAGATTCCTGGGGAAGGAAAATATATGAGTGTGAGCTCAAATTCTCCGTAATGGTAAAACACAGTGAATGAAATAAATAATAAATGAGAACAATTATTAGGTCATCGAAAATAACTGATCACATATTTCATAAAATAAAAAAACTGAGATGGATGTGAATGAAAAATATGTAAGGTAAAAAGGTTTTCCATCTAAAGAGGGAAAGGGTGAAATTTTGTTTAAACCCATATTTTAAATAAATATTTTTAGAAGAAAACAGGTTCTCCTTTTAAAGAGGGAAATGAAATTAGGTTTTCCAAAAAACACTTTATAAAAATTTTTGAGAACAAATCTTTGAAAAGTGTTACCATTTCATGAAAAGGTTTGTGAATAAACATATGAGAATAAAATTAAAGGTTATATTAAATAATGATCTAATAATTTCCTCTTATGGAAATTAAAGTTCAAAAAATCCTGAAATAATTGAGATTGTAAAGTAAACCCTTGAAAATACCAAAACATTTAAGTGAGAATAATAAATGGATCAATTATATATGGGAAATATAAATCATGATAAAAAAGTGAAAAATAAAAAAATATATAGAAAGAAGTGATTACACAAAAAATCATATAATATTAACAATAATGACGAAGTAATATAACCCAATGAAAAAAGGAACAATGTTATGAAATTCATTACCACTTGGAAAATTTAGACTCAAATACCCATAGAAGAAATAAATCAAATTGAAACTCTGAATAAAAATAAGATAAAATAATTCATGATATAACATATAAAAATTGTAAGTATAAACACCACACAAAGGAAGTAAGTGTTGGATATTACATATATCTCACAAATGTAAAAAGTGAGATGAAAATATCTTACCTTGTTTTTCCATTCGAGTAAAAATACTTTATCATACTTTATAATGTTTTTAAAATGATAATAATTTATCCAAAAACCATATTAATATTCATGATATCATATATGATCTTTTCATAATATCCAATTACCCATTTTTTAGTAATCAATCTTTTTTTAGAATATTTCGGGTGTTAATTACCTAGTTTTTAGAGTATGTTTTTCAATATTACATGTTGTTCCTATTAAATAGATAGATATTTCATCATATATAGAATTTACTCCATGATTTAATTTTAAAATATATTAATTATATATTTATTTATAATAATTCATCATATATAGTGATAGTTAATGAAAATCATTTTTCATGTAGACAGGAGGACATTTGTATGCATGAATACTACGTTCTTTTTTTTCAATATAAAAAGAATAACAAGTAAATGATACATATTTATATGATAATTATAGTATCATATTTATGTTTTATATTTCACATTTTTTTATTAATACCATCCTTAATACATTCCATGTATAGGTTGATCGAATCACATCAAATTTAGGAGGTGGTAGTCCGCATTTCCCAAAACGATGTTATAGTATTTACACAAAATAGAAAGTATAATGGTTTATGTTATATATAAATTTTAAAAGAATAAAGAAATTATAAACATCCTAAATATAATATATAAACATAATTTTCATCATAACTCCCACCATATGGGGTGGTAAAGGAAGAATGAACATTCATTATTTTGTAAGGTGGTAGTTCGTTGTAAATGATTGGGTAAGTTCATCAACCATTTGATGTAAGTGTGTGTAGTTTTAGGTAAAAACATAACATAAAAATGCCTCATTTTAGTAAGTATTATTTTTTATTATATAAGTATGATAAAAAAATAATTGAATATGTGGAGAAGTAAATAATATAAATGATGATCACTGAAAAATATTACCTATTATTTGAGTAACTGCTTTTGGTTTAAACCAAATGACTTACATGGTTCGATTTCATCCCAAGTTTAGAATTCTTCAATGATAATATGGGTTTTTTGATATTATTGGGGAAGAGTTTGGCCGATTCAGTGTTTCTTGATATGTGTGAGGAAGTGGGAGGGGTGAGTGCCTTTTTATACTGAAGGATGAGTGACATTATTCTAAATATAAAAAGGTAAACACTATCGATGGGTCTCCCTTAGATCATGTGCCTCCAATAATGTTCTATATTTGACAAAATGGGGTATGTTGTTAAAATATGTCCAGAAATTGGATTTTGGAAAAGTTTTTTGGTAATTTTAGGGCATTTGTTTAAGGATTAGTCCATTGTTAAGATAATTTTTATCTTAATCATTGTAATTAATTTTTTTTACTTTTAGTAATATTAAAAAAAATTATTGGAAAATATATATTACGATAATTACAATTAAGAAATCCATTTTCAAAGTTCTAGTTAAACAATTGGAATAAATTAATATAAATTTAATCCAACAAACGGGATGAAAAAATGGGTTTTTTAAGTATATATGTTCAAAAAATTTAGATGTGTTTATATCCAATTTTTAATGTGAGTTTTTCTTCAAATGAACTAAATTAGATTAAATGATATATGCTTTTTAAAATTATACTTTAAAAACAAAATACAAAAATAATTTAACTATTTAAATAAATTACATAAAAAATTAGTTTTGAATTAAAATTCAGTTTATAAATTAAGTTTATTCGAACATATAAAATTTATAAAAGTTCCAAAAATTGGATTTAAAATTGGTTCTCTATAAATTGTTGTAAAACTGCCTTTAAAAAACTATAGCCTTTTTTATGTTTAATATTGGGTTTGTTACCGTATTATTCCTCTAAAAAATATTCAATGAATTTAAAAACATTTTATTGGATATATAATATATATTCTCATAAATTAGTTAATTATATTTGTAATAGGTATTTTTATGGCTAGGTTATATCTTATTATATTAAATGATAATATTTGAATAATATATTTTTGTTGAGTAAAACACGGTCTTGCATGTAACAAAAGATTTTTAAGAAACTCATTTTTGTGTGAGAAACATGAAAACTAAATATTAAATTCATTTCATGATACATCATATATTTATTATATTTAAAATATTAAATCTATTTTAATGTCTTGGGATATTATATTCCCTTATGCTCTTAGTGTTCATGTCATACAACTATCGAATACAATTCTATAATTTTAGAATTTAGCAGTGGTACAATCCTAACTAGGTGTTTCACGTAACTAGTGTAGGGTCCATATCCTCTTAACTATAGGTAGCATCAACTCCAATAGAGGACATGCTCCCCACTACGACTCAAATATGGGGGAGTACTACTCCATATATGAGGACCCAGACCCTAGCTTGAAGGGGAGTACCAATGAGAGGATAGAGGACCCACCCCCTAATTTGATAGTGGAATAAAACTCTATAGTAAGAGGAAATGCACACTGAAATTATAGGGGAGGACCACTTAGATGATAGAGGAATTGTACCTTGATAAGAGAGGGGAGTAAAACTCCACAAAAAGAGGACCTGCACCTTGACATAGTAGGGGAGTGCTACTCGACCAACATGACTACTATGGGGGTCTCACACCCTAGCAAGACATGGGAGTACCCACCCATGGCTAGAGGACCGACTCCCTGATATGATAAGGGAGTACCAAATCTGACGGATTCAAAAATATGAAGGTCCCATAACCTTGAAAGATATAGGAGTTCTAAATCCATGGATAAAGGAACCCAACCCTAACATGATAGGTGAGTACCCAATATATCTATAAATCACATATAGAGAACCGACACCCTAGAACCAAAGGGGGGTACTGACTCTAGTGATAGAGGAACCGTACTCTGGTCAAAGAGGGGAGTACCTAATCTATATTTCCAATGTGTATGGAGGGCCCGAATCCTAGAACGGTATAGGAGAAGTATCATTAAATACATGAACAATACTAGGAACCCACACCCTGTTCTGGTTGGAGAGTACCATTCCTCAGAGGACTACCACGTGGATAGAGAAGATGCACCCATGATGTGGGGAGTCTTGTCTCTACCAAAGCAGAGGGGTAAGGGACACCCGCAACCTAATGCCATAGGGGAGTACAGGTCCCAAATTCTCCATAAAAGAACCAAACCAATCTACAACATCATTTAAGCACCTTTAAAAATATTTTCATGCTTATCATACATCACATCACAACACCTCCACGGGTAGAGGACCAGAACCCTTATACAATAGGTGAGAACCACTCTATCGGCCTAAAGTGTCTTGGGGAACCACATATTAAGGTGAAAGGGAAGGGTACTAACCCTGAAGTCAACCCTGCAATCCACCCTAATCACTACCCAATGTTACAAACTACTACTACACCATCGTTCCCATGTAATTCCACGTCATATCACACATGCAACAACATAGGCCACTATCACATTCTATATGGAATGTTTCTCAGGATAGGCTTCATGTAAGACTGAATCTGATTTATTAATAATGATATAAACAAGGATAAATATCATAAGAAAATCTAAAGAAAGTACATTGTGTGAATTGGGGTCCACACGGAATGTTAAACCACCTGATCACCTAGTCATGTCTCTTGTTTTCATGGTTTGGATGGCCATGTTAATTTACATGTCGTGTACAAAACATACATAGTGTGTATTGCCTCACCCAACACCTGATCATGTTCATCACCCATATGGATCCGCTATTATTGTCTCTAAAATGGAATATACCATAGGGTATCTGGTGTGTCCCTACTAAACAACATCTTGGGCATGTTATTTTTCTATTCCCATATACTTTTTCTTTGTACTTTTACACGACCATGTACTATTAAATGGATAACCTGACCTTTTCCACTGGCCACATGACATGGGGTCACTACACAGTATGTAACCTGGTATATGCTATGTTGTATCCAATATCATCTTCTTCCCCAATCTATAAGAACACAAGGAAAGTTCAATTCTATGCATGCCATATAAATAGTATTTCTGATATATATATCCCTCTAAGTCACCTAATTCACCCCAATTTCCCCTGAAACCCACATACCATACTAGAGGGGATCTATAAGAATCTTAATTGGTTTCTACAATCATAAAACAAATCATAAAAAAGGGTATCAAAAGTAAAAATAAAATCGTCCTACCACAATGGTGAAAAATTGAAGCATCAGTTGTAGAACAGTGCTTGGATCATGTTACTCCTCTATTTGATGACCGTTGATTCCAAGAACAAATATCAATATCACCTCATTGCTTCGATTCCCCATTGTTTCTTCAATTGGCCTATGGGGAGACAGAGAGGGTTACACCCCACCTATTATTGCACACACCGAATAGGGGGGAGGGGATAATTGGATTTTAGTTTAATAAATTCAATTAACTCCATGTTTAACGCCACTTCACCAAATTTCCCCCAATAAAAAACCTATCTCGTACAAATTTTAGGTCACGTGTAGGGTAAACACAAAGTTCAAAACTCAACCATGGTCTTAGAATTCTGATCCAAGACATAGATAAATATTTGTCCCATGTTCCAAGAGAAACAACACATCCATGGAAAAATATATTTAATATTTTAAATATCACTATGTTGAGGCTCTACAAGCCCCATAATCTATGATTGACTCATCGTGTATATTTAGATATAATATTAGAAATATTCCAAATCCTTATAAGTTAAAACCCAATCCATCAAATTCTCCCCACCTTAAGGATTTTCATCCTTGAAAAGTGAAATCCTAGGCACAAGGGAATGAAAATAATCACCCCACTAAAACTCCACTGTCAAGGATCCCACCAAGGGGTCTCATTCTATTTATAATAAGACATTTAGGGGAACCACCAAGGAAAAACCACACTCACATCCATCTCCAACAAGGTCAGAATCAAAAAAAAAGACACATGTCTCCTAAGTTGTGATAGGTTGAAAATCACCGAACACCATAGTCCATCTATAGTAAAATGGTCTATTGGTACACCACCTTTCTAACCTGGCATAGATAATGACATAAACACATAGTTCACATACACCCCTGGATTAATTCCACCATGAAATCCTCAAGAATATTTCATTCATGGATGGAACCAATCTCATGAGGGTACCAAAAAATGGCTTCCCAAGTGTAAGATTTGGGTCTTAACATGACCTTAGTTTTCTAACCTCTCACTATATCATAGATCGCTAAACCTGAAACAACCCCACAACCAATAGTGTCATCCCAGATAAGTATTCGTGGTAGGAAACTAACCCACACTACAGAAACATTGTGTGTTCTCCCTCATCTACTATGGAATCGTTCTATTCAAGGCTCTCCCTCTGCTATGGTTTCCATGAATATGGTTTATGAAGAAAATATCCATGGGAAATGTTGTTACGACACTCTATCACACAACCTTTCCCTAAACACACACGTATAAGCAACTTTTACACCACACCTTGACACTATCATATTTTTGAGGAACTAACTAGCCTGTATGGTTTAAATCTCATCAAAAAAATGTGTCTTGATGGGGGATAATTTCCCTCTTACTTTTGAGTCAAAAGATACATCGACAACACTAACAGAGAGTTGTACCAACTCCACATGTCATATCGATTAATCCTAAATCATGAATCTGAGATTAAAAGTGTACCTTACCATAGTGTATAACAATTACTACTATAAAATTTTAAAGGACACATAGCATACCTCTATTCATCCTTAAAGATTCCACGTTAATGGCCTTTACTACCTGCAGTTGTCCTCGCCTTCATCCTCAACCTCCATGATCCTGGAATTGACCACCTTGGGTGGTGGTGGAAACACCTCAAAAACATCTCCTCCTCCATCCCTAACCCCTACTCCACCACATACTCCATTATATGGAACAACCTGATCTAAATGTTTCCACTTCCAAGGTGGTCTGTCTATCGGATCCCTCTCGGTAGCATGGTGGGTCATAAAATCTCTAGGGAGTTTTCCCAACCCATTACATTTGTGACAAAACTTCTCCTATGGATGGCCTAACCCTGACAAGGATCTTGTGGTATAAGCCCATGTTTTTGTGTCTAATCATGGGTATGCCTCTTATACTGTGATCCTCTCATCTTATGTCTGCCAACTATTTCAAACACCTCATCCTCGTGACCACCACAAAGGGACAGATCATCCCTTCCCTCTACTAGAAATCTATATACTTCTATAGATCTCTCATGTACCCCAACATAAGTGGGAAGGAACAAGAAAACCAAACCTTCTCAGACGTCTATATTGAGCCCCTACTCAAAGGAATGATCTCAGAACTATGGGTCTCAAACCATATCCAATGAGTATCGCGATAGGTCAGTGAACATTGGAGATTAATCTTCCATGGTCTTGTTACCATCCCAAAGTTACAAAATCTTTCGGAAAAGAAGTTATGACAACATGTTTGAGTAAAAAAATTACCTAACGAGTCACTTTAACTCCACCCATTTGAGTGCTACCGCTTTGTGTGTCTGTGTCACTAGAATCCACCATCGCTATGTCAAACCCTACAGAAGGTTCACCGCTAGGACAACCATCTGATCGAGAGGTATCATCAAAAGGTAAAAAATATGGGTGAATACCTCAAGCTAATCATTAGATGATTGGGGGTCTTGATCACTCATATGCCTTAGAGGTCGATGCCTCTGGAACGCTTGTCGAGAACTCAGCCTATGTGCATCTTTGGCCTGAACTACTGACACTACCAGCTACTCAACGAGTGGTGTCCCAACTAGTGTACCACTAATAGGTACTTCCCCATATCTAGTTCCCATCACTAAACTCTTTCCAGGATGATGATTATTATCAAAATACCACCGTGAAACCCTGTATGGATATATTCATAGTGGCATCCTCAACCAAAATCTAGAAACTCCATGGTCAAAGTGTATATCCGGAGACCTAAATCAAGAAGGAAAAAGATCCCACAAACCAGTTCAATATGATTCAAGTACCATTATATCCCTACGAACAATGTCCTAATGGATTGAGTTGAAAAGAATGTTATCAGAGTCTTGATGAATGGATAAACCATTCATCGCACCAATAATAGAACATTTCTCCTAAAATTTGAACACAAAACACCCAGACACAATAGCTATGCTACCCGAACCTAGCTCACGACACTGTGGTCCTAAAGTATAACCCACTCTGATACCACTCTATCACGACCCAACCCATCGGGGCATGGGATGCAAACTCCCTAATCCCGCATATAATTGGGAAAGTGTTGTTGACTAGCACTGATTAGTAAAATCACAAATATGGGATTCCTTTTCCTAATGTACCTATATAGAGACCCAAAAAAACACCTCCATGAAACAATGTAGAGATATAAAATGTTGGAAACTAAAATGCATGAATTCAACTATCCGAAATCAGAGTACATAATATTTTTTGAAACCTTAAAAAAGAAAAACACACACCCAAAAAACTATAAAAGAATCCAACTTTCTCAATATGAGGGTATTACTATCAAAAGAAAATTTTGGAATGATCCTTGACCTAACTATGGTAAACACCTAAGTCACTCTATCCCACTAATCTCTACCTACCTCAGGTACTATGGGGACTCCATTGAAAGGATTGTGTTCTTCACAGGACACAACAAGTGTAGGAAAATTCAGTGCATGGGTATGTATAACAATACTCAGTAGGCTCCCCAAAAACACAAATGAATGAATTGGAACTAAAAGAAAATAGTTATATACACCTATCTAGAGGGAATCCATTAAAGAGAGAAACTCCATCTTAAACCATCCTCAAATTTACATTAATGGACATCTCATTTGAAAAGTTGTTTCAACCTAGACACATGATAACACTTCAAGGACTCCTAGAATCACCCAGATATACTCATCATAGACTCCAATTCATATTTGCAAACGGCCTTAATGTTGGTAAAAAAACTTAGAGAACACACTCTATAAGATATAAAATCCCATATGGCACAAATATGAGTGATACGCTCCATCGATAACAACTCTACCATTCCTACAAATATTTCTAAGAGAACAAACTCTATCAAAAACAACCTACAAGGAAAACTCAAGTGCCCAACACTAGAGTTCACTTCAACGCTTACCTGTACCATGTATAAGGTTTTAAGAACCCATGTTGAGAGGAACTCTCATCATCATTACACATAGTTGAGGGATCACTACTCTAAACTATGCACAACATGAATCCTCACAAATAAGAGATAATTAAGGGACTCAACCCATGAAATTTACATGTAGTCAAGGGAGTACTAGCTCTTAACTAACCCATGAAACATCTTTCACCCCTATATGTACTGTAATATACCTCAATCCATTGAGGGAGCATTAAATCTTAACATGTTGGCTCATATAACTAGCGGAGGGGCCTCATCATCATAACTCTACTCAATAGCATAGTGAGATCCAACTCCATTAGAGGAAATGTTCTATACTTCTACTCAAAGAAGGGGAATAATAATCCATATATGAGCACCCAATCCCCAGTTGTACAAGGGATTACCACTCATAAAATAGAAAACCCACACTATAAAACAAAGTGGTATTAAAACTCTATAGATAGGGGACCTACACCCTAGAACGACTGGGGAGTACCACTTAGAGGAAAGAAAAACTGCACCCTAATACAACGAGGGACTATAACATTGCTAACAGAGGGCTCTCACCCTATCATGATAGGGGAGAAACACTCTTCCAGCATGATTACTATGGGGGACCTTCACCCTAACACGATAGAGGAGTACCAGCCCTAGGTTAGAGGACTGACTCCCTAGTATAACTATGGAGTACCAACTCTACCGTAATCACGTTTATGGAGGACCAACACCCTGGAATGGAATGATAGTTCCGACCCCAAGGATATAATACTTTCACTCAAACATGATCAAGGAGTACCCACTATATCTATAAATCACATATTGAGGACCCATGACCTAACATGATATGGGAGTATTGAATCTATAGATAGAAGGCCAGAACCCTAGCACGGTTGGGGAGCACCATCTCCAAATACAAACAGGATACGGGGAAATCATGCCCTAGTCCAAAAGGGGAGTACCATCCTTGATAGGACAACCACATTGGTAGAGAACCTACACCCATAATGTGGTGAGTCCCATATCAATGAAAGCAGAGGGGTAAGGGAAACCCATTCCATGATTCCATAGAGAAGTATCAGTCCTAGTGTCTCTATATACGAACCAAATTGATCTACATCATTCGTCAAATGATACTGAAAGAATCATCACACTTATCATAACTTGCATCAACACACTATCATGGGTATATCATATGTGCTTTAATACAACAATGGGAGAACCACTCTAGTAGCCTAAATTGTTTATGGGACCCGTATTCTATGATGAATCGGAAGGGTACCAACACCCACGTCAACCCAGTTATCTACCCTGATCACTACCCAATGTTATGAACCACTAATACATTGTCATGCATGAGTCATTCCACATCGTATCTCAAATTCTATTATGTATTTTCCCATAGAATTATATATAGAAAACTACTCTGGATAGGGTACTCACAATCAGGAATATGAGTTCCAATTAAGGATATATACATGAATAAAGATCAAAAAATGTTCTAAAGAAATTATGTGATGTGAATTGGGATCCACACAACATTTGAACTTGTCAGATAACCTATAAATGTCTCTCATTTAAATGGATTTTCTTTCAATGTTGGCATACATGGCATGTATATACTGTATATAGTGTTTCCATTTTCACTCAGCCCCCAACCATGTTCTTCCCGCACACAGATAATCCATCCTTTTCTTTAACATGGTGTGTAAAACTAGGTACATGACATGTCAAAGAAAAATGGTCACTTAGCCATGTCTTTTTATAATTCATATGTCCTGATCCTTGTTCCTGTGTACTTTTTCCATTTACCTTTACATGGATAGGTAATATTACATGAATAACCTATCCATTTACTTAAGCCACACAACATGGGGTCACAACATAGTGTGTAATCTACAAATTAATATTATCCCCTAAATAAGAAGAAAAAACAGTGTGTCCAATGATCTAAACATCATGTAGATGGGAGTTTTAATGAGAATCCCCCCCCCCAAGTCACTCGATTCACCCTGGTTTCCCCTAAAACACATAGATCATCCTAAAAGGGATCTCTAGAAATAGAAATTTGTCCCTAAAAATGTAATGACTCGGTTTTTTAATTATAAAACATTGTAATATTTCTAGGAATATTTTCAAAGGCTTGTCTTGATTCGACATTACATTCCAGGGTTAGGATATCCTCAATGCGGTGATTTTCCAAATATTACATATATGTTGTGATGCACATGTATTTTATATTGAAATGTGGAATAAATCCTAAGAGGATTCTGGGATAGGAATTCTAACACCTTAATTTATTTGAGGATGCAGTTTTTACCCTAGGCCCGACAGAATTTTAGTTAGCGTTAAAGGGTTGATTGGAGGCGAGTTGGTGAGGCATCATGTGGTGGAATTGTTAATTAAATGAAAATATAATTAATAATTTATGCTAAAATATATCCTCCTCGCCAATTTGGAATTAAAAGCACATGGTATGCTTGAATTATCCTCTCCCTTTGGCCGATGTGTGAAAACGAGGCCAAATTGAAATGAAAAAGTGATGTTGATATTCATTCTTGTTATCAACCATCATCAGATCGAGGAACAACAAAATCTAAGCATTGTTATACACCTAAAGCATTGGTTTTTCTCCCTTGAGGTTGGAGTATTTTATTTTTGTTCCTGATCCTATTTTTATGTGTGTTTTTAAGGTTTTAGAGACCTATTGCAATTGTTAGTGACCTCTTCTAGGTTGATCTATTGGTTTTGGGGTAAACTGGGTTGAATCAGTTGATTCTAAAGGTAATTTTCATAAGGAATTAACATATTCATGGTGTGTAGTTCAATGGAAATTCTATGAATCCTTTATAGTTTAGGGAATAATACAATTTTGGGTTTGCACACTGTGTACCATAGTTACATTCTATGTAGTGACCCCATGTTGTGTGGACAGAGGACATGGCCTGGTCAACTAAGTAAAAGTATGTGGCTTTATAGAACTACAAATACAAAGTACATGAACATGGTGTTCCATACATGGGTATGGGAATAATACCCAACCATTTGGCCATTTATCCTGGACACTAAATGTATTATGGGATAGATGGCATGAGAGAGACACGAGCATTCGATCCATGTAAGGAAGATCACAGCCAAGAGTCGGGTAAGGTAGGACACACCATGTACTACATGTACACACCATGCACATATACAAGGCCTAGTAAGCCATGTTAATGAGGCACACATATAGGTACACATGCATGTTCACAAACCTTATGGACCCTAATGCACGTCATGTATTCTTTTAGGATTTCCTGGAGATCTTCCTCATTACATATCTCCTTCTATGGGACTCATTTTTGGTCTTATGAGTAGATGATTGATAAAACACTATTTTATTGAATATTTTATTGACAAATAATTATATAATTTCCTCACATTGTGTTAAACATGTTTATTTATAAAATATTTGGGATTTGATCATTCATTTGAAAATTTGGTGAAAATTCCAGTTTTACCCTTAATAGTGCACTGTAGTATTTCGAAGATAAATATTTTAATATTTATTATTTGAATTTGAAATTTTGTAACAGTGTTCCCAACTTAATTCTCTACAACTTTTATTCAGGACACTAAAGCTAAAGAGTTCATTTGGTTGTTGAAATTGGGCCATTAATTCAAAGTTGGGCTGGGCTCGCCAGAATGGAAAAGGTTCTGTATGTGAGCCATATATTATACATACGGGCTTGGATTGAGCCCAAATTTTGAAGAAACCTCGGGGACATTATTTGGCACAAATCATCCTTCTGGAAGGCCGGCCAATTCACGCGTTTTGGTGGTCAAATGGGCGGTGTAAGGCGGCATAAAATATTTGGCCGAATTTCCACATTCACACTTGAAACCACTTGTAACCTCTCCTTCCCTCCCCTCTATAAATTGGAGTTTATCTCATTTGGAGGGGTTGGGACGTGCATTGGGAGATTTGAGGAAGAGTAGAATTTGTTTCACCCAAATTCTCCAACCATTGTAAGAGGGGTAGCTCTTGAAGCAAGGATCCCCTCATCGAAGCCTCCTTCTCTTCTTCATTTTGTAATGTTTTCATTTGTGTAATAAACTTCATTGATCTTCTTATATTTCTTCTCTTTTCTTCTGTTTTGTTTAAATTTCTTCTTCTCTTAATCTTCCTAATTGGGATGAATTCTTGAGTATAAGCGTTATTGGGTTATACCCATTTTAAACCTTTGCACATGCAAAACGCTTCTACGATGATTACGCCACCCATGGAAGAGTAGTCTTTTAGTAATCGATCTATCTTCTACCCTCTTCATTTAATTATTTTGAATCAATGAGATACTGTAATTCACTTAATATGATCCATGAATTGTGTTTTTAAATTGTAAGAAACTAAGCAAGCAATTGAACAATTAACACAAAAACACGCGAGGTCGGGATTTTGTGTAAATTGTGAGAGCGCGATCTTAATCGGTAATACAAGACCACACGGGATAAATTTGTAGAGTTCAAATATAATCCCTAAACACAATTCATCCTCATTTCCAGAATGGATATGTGCCTTAATTTACCACTGATCATGACCTAATTTTAGAACATCAATCAAAGTAGGGTGCTGCGATTGCACGTTCCAAAGTTAGCCTAGGTTTAAATTCACATCATCTTTGTGGTAAAGTTAATTCTCGTAGGGTTCGGGATTTAACAAATTAAGGGATCATAATTAAGTGAATGTTAATTTAAATGATAATTATTAATAATAAAGTGAAGAGGTAGAGTTAGATCGATTACGCTTTTTAAATAGATTTCTAAAAAAAACATCTTCTTGTTGTGTCATTTAAATTGAAATTCATTTTAAAACTAAAAACAAAAAAAAAATTATACAATCTTCTTCCAGAAAACTTCTTCTAGATTCATAAACTACAACAAACACCAATCCTTTAAAGTAGTGTTTTTATTCTATTCTATTTTATTTTATTTTATTTATAATACCTCTAATAAGTTGTTAAATTCACTTCCTCCTTTGAGAGACGACCTTGGTCAGCCACTCTGCTGCACTTAAGTACCCCAAATCACACTAATCATTTGAGGGCGCCCACGACAGCGCTCCTTCAAATTGGCGCCGTTGCCGGGGAGGCAAGTAATTATTTCAACCAATTAGAGGTATTTATTTTATTTTACATTTTATTCTCTTCCTCTCTTCTTTCTTCCTTCTTTACCCAATATGATTTTTCTTCTTCTTCTTTTAATTTCTTCTAATTCTCTTTGGACCATCAACTCAAACTTCTCATTTTTATTTTACTATGGTCCACCTTCTTTCTTTTCATTTTTATTTGATCTATGACATGAACTAATCCCGAAGATCTCTTAGATCTTGACCCTGAGATTGAACGTAGCCTTAGGGCACGAATCAGACATTCTCAATCTATGGGAAGTTTCAATATTCAACCAGTTGGTGAATTCCTCTCTTCTGGAAACATTGAAATTGGAAGCTATTCAAATTCAAACATAAAACAAGAACCAATGGCTGGAAACAATGGAAATGAACTTAATAGAACCATTCGAGAATTGGTTGCACCTGATATTAACTATCAACCAAATTGTATTGCATACCCAAATCTCGAATCGGACTTTGAACTAAAATCTGGGTTAATTTACTTACGTCCAAAGTTTCATGGCCTCTCTGGTGAGGATCCAAATAAACATTTGAAAAAATTTAATGTGGTTTGCTCAACCCTTAAACCAAGAAATGTTTCTGAAGATCAAATCAAATTAAGAGCATTCCCATTCTCACTTGATGGAGCTGTAAAAGATTGGATGTATTATTTGCAACCTGAAGATGTAACATGTTGGAACGATTTGAAACGTCTTTTCTTGTAGAGATTTTTTCCAGCATCAAGGAACACATCCATTCGTAAGGAGATCTCGGGGATCAAGCAAGCACAAGGGGAGTCAATGTATGAGTATTGGGAGAGATTCAAGAAGTTGTGTGCAAGCTGTCCGCATCACCAAATCAGTGAGCAATTACTCATCCAGTACTTCTATGAAGGACTCACACCTATGGAGAGAAGCATGGTTGATGCTGCTGCTGGAGGAGCATTGGTGGACAAGACACCAGTAGCTGCACGAGCATTGATCGACAAAATGGCCCAAAACTCTCAACAATTCGGTGATAGAGGTACACCACATGTCAGAGGAGTACATCAAGTAAGTCCTTCTTCTCTTGAAAGTCATTTGATTGATACTAAGTTAGAAGAATTGACAACTATGGTGAGGAAAATTGCATTGGCTCAAAAGACATCTCAACCCCCTCCTTCAAGGCCTTGTGGTATTTGCACTGAGACAAGCCACCCAACTGACTGTTGCCCACAACTCCAAGAAACAGAAGATTGTGCAGTAGTGTTCCCTGGGAGACCATTTCAGCAGCAACAACAACAACCATATCCCCAAAAGAAGTTTGATCCAACATAAAACCAAGGGTGGAAAGATCTAGCGGACATGAGGTATGGCTCTGGACAACAACAAAGGCCCCCTTTTCAACCAAACTTCCAGCAGCCTCCACCTTACCAACAGGGTTTCCAACAACCCCAAAGGAGATTCGAAGCTCAAACATCAACGAGTCAGCAACAAGGGAATATCCAACACAAGGTATACTCTAACACTGATGATCTTTTGAAACAAATTGTTCTTAATCAACAGAATGAGATGAAGAGTCAAAGTTCGGAGCTGAGAGAGTTGAAGACTCAAATGAGTCAGATTGCCACCGCCCTCCATGAACTTGTGATTAAGAATTCTGGAAATCTACCTTCCCAACCCACTCCAAATCCAAAGGGGAATGTTAGTGCCATCACATTGAGAAGCGGTAAGCAAATGAACGATACATCTAAACCTACCATTCCACCGGGATTCACCTCAACTTTAGAGAAGCCGCATTCCATACCAACTGATGAGCAATCCAAGGAGAAAGATAAAGGTAAGAAAAAGATTGATGATGTTCCTTCTAAACCTCTTCCTTTTCCAAATAGGGTTGTTCAAACCAAGAAGATGGCTGAAGAAGCAATGCAAAAGGTTTTGGACACATTCAAGCGTGTGGAGATCAACATTCCTCTACTTGAAGCCATTAAGAAAATCCCAAGGTATGCCAAATTCTTAAAAGAACTCTGCACCAATCGAAGAGGGCTCAAGGGAAATGAGAGGATCAACCTTGGAAGGAATGTCTCAGCACTCATTACACCAACTCTAGCAATGCCTACAAAGTGCAAGGATCCCGGGACATTCACCATCCCATGTACCATAGGGGAGTTGCACTTTTCTGATGCACTTTGTGATTTAGGTGCTTCCATAAATGTGATGCCTCACTCTGTATTCTCTTCCTTGCAGGTTGGTGAGTTGAAGCCAACAAGAGTAGTGGTGCAATTGGCGAATAGAGCTACGGCATATCCAGCGGGAGTCCTTGAGGATGTACTTGTCCGGGTAAGAGACATGATCTTTCCAGCGGATTTCTATGTTCTTAACATGGAGGATGATCAGGTAAGTTCTCATGCCCCCATTATCTTAGGTATACCCTTCCTCAAAACTGCAAAAACTATCATAAATGTAAATGAGGGTACACTTTCCAAGGAGTTTGGAGATGAAGTTGTGATATTTAATGTTATGGATTCCATGAAGTACCCCTCAGAGGACCATTCTGCTTTTGTTATCTCCCATTTTGAACCACCAAGAAAAAACATCATGGAATTGGACTGTCCTATGCTTAGGGAGATTATGAGTATTGGTTATAGTTTGATGTCTAAGAATACTTCTACACCCATTTTTAAGGAACAAGACTCTCTAAGATTTTATTTTGAAATATAATCGTATTCTGATTTTGATCATGTGAACTCTGATTATGGCATGGCTATTGAGTATGCTGATGGATTTGGTGCTTTATTCTCTGATTGTGATGATTTTTATTCTGATACTGATGTTCATTGTGCAGATATGTCTGTTGCATCAATTTCTCCATCCATACATCACCCACCAACATTGGAACTCAAGCCATTGCCCCCAAATCTCAAATATGCATACTTTCTCAGTGGTGATAGATTACCTGTCATAATTGCTAACAATATCTCTTTTGAACATGAAGAAAAACTTTTGAATCTTTTGAGAGATAACATTAGGGAAATTGGTTGGACATTGGCAGACATATCAGGTATTAGCCCCTCCATTTGCATGCATAGGATTCTCTTGGAGGATGGGGCTAAACCGGTGAGACAGCCACAAAGGAGACTTAATCCCACCCTCCTAGAAGTTGTTAAGAAAGAAGTTGAAAAATTACTTGAGGCGGGTATCATTTACCCTATTTCTGACTCACAATGGGTTAGCCCTGTTCAGGTTGTACCAAAGAAAACTAGTTTCACTGTTATAAAAAATGAAAATGATGAGTTAGTTCCTATGAGAGTACAAAACAGTTGGTGAGTGTGTATCGATTATAGGAAACTAAATCAATCCAATCGTAAGGACCATTTCCCACTTCCATTCATTGACCAGATGCTTGAGAGACTAGCTAGGAAGACACACTATTGTTTCTTGGATGGATTATATGGCTATTTTCAGGTTCCCATTGCAACAGAGGACCAGGAGAAGACAACATTCACCTGCCCATTCGGTACCTTTGCTTACCGGAGGATGCCATTTGGACTTTTCAACGCCCCAGGTACCTTCCAGAGATGCATGGTGAGTATTTTCTCATATTTCATTGAGACCTGCATGGAGGTATTTATGGATGATTTTACAGTTTATGGGTCCTCATTTGATGAATGTCTCTCTAGTTTGGGTGATGTGTTGCATCGTTGTATTGAGAAGAATCTGGTCTTAAATTTTGAAAAATGTCATTTCATGGTCGAAAAGGGAATTGTCTTAGGTCATATAGTCGCACAAAATGGAATTGAAGTTGATAAATCTAAGGTAGGCATTATTTCATCCCTCCCATATCCTACATGTGTGCGTGATGTTCGATCATTCCTTGGGCATGCTGGATTTTATCGACGCTTCATCAGAGATTTTAGTAAGATCGCTCTACCCTTATCTCGATTGCTTCAAAAAGATATTGACTTCAATTTTGATGATTCATGCAGGGTATCATTTGATGAGCTGAAGAAGTGTCTGACCACTCCACCAATCATACAGCCCCCACGGTGGGACCTTCCATTTGAGCTTATGTGTGATGCCTCCAACTTCGCGGTTGGAGCTGTGTTATCTCAGAGGGTGGAGGGATGTTCACATGTGATTGCTTATGCATCAAGGACACTAGATTCAGCCCAATCAAACTACACAACCACGGAAAAGGAGTTTCTTGTTGTCATATTTGCTTTAGATAAATTCCGTTCATATTTATTGGGCTCTAAAGTAGTTGTTTTTTCTGACCATGCAGCTTTGAGGTACCTCCTGAAGAAGCCAGATGCAAAGCCACGACTTATCCTTTGGATGCTCCTTCTTCAAGAGTTTGACCTTGAGATAAAGGAAAAGAAGGGGTCAAAGAATTTGGTGGCGGACCACATGAGTAGGCTTACTCACACACTAGAGGCTGACACCTTGGACCAGGTACCACTTCGGGACACTTTCCCCGATGAGCATCTCTATACCATCTCAGGTAAGCATCCTTGGTATGCTGATTTAGTTAATTACATTGTTGGCTCTGAAATCCCAGTGAATTTGAAGAAACATCAAGTCCAAAAATTAAAAAGTGAGTCCAGGTTTTATGTGTGGGATGATCCTTACCTCTGGCGCATGTGTAGTGACCAAGTTATTAGGAGGTGTATTCCTGATCATGAGTTTGAGTCTGTTTTGCAATTCTGTCATACACTTGCATGTGGTGGACACTTTGGACCCCAACAAACAGCTAGGAAAGTTTTGGACTCTGGATTATATTGGCCTAGTTTATTACATGATGCCCATGTGTTTTGTAAGTCATGCTCTCGTTGCCAACACACTGGGAATATTTCTAGGAGACATGAGATGACCCAACAACTCATACTATTCTGTGAGATTTTTGATGTGTGGGGAATTGATTTTATGGGTCCTTTTCCTAGTTCATTTGGATTTTTGTATATTTTGGTTGCTGTTGATTATGTGAGTAAATGGGTGGAGTCCAAGGCCACCAGGACTGACGATTCTCATGTTGTTGTAAACATTGTCAAAGCACAAATTTTTTGCAGGTTTGGAGTACCAAAGGCCATCATCAGTGACCAAGGGACACACTTTTGCAATAGTAATTTTGCTTCCCTCCTTCGAAAGTATGGGGTGACACACAAAACATCAACACCATACCACCCCCAAACAAATGGCCAGGCTGAGGTTTCAAATCGTGAGTTGAAACAAATCTTGGAGAAAACCGTGCAGCCAAATAGGAAGGATTGGAGAAAGCTCTTGGATGATGCATTGTGGGATTATAGGATAGCATACAAGACCCCCATTGGTATGTCCCCATTTCGGATTGTTTTTGGGAAAGCGTGTCATCTCCCTGTGGAAGTAGAGCATCGGGCATATTGGGCTATAAAGAAATGCAACATGGATTTGGCCCAAGCTGGGATTCAATGGAAGTTGCAAATTCAAGAGCTTGAGGAGATTCGTTTGTCATCATATGAGAACTCAAGGCTCTACAAGGAAAGATCAAAAGCAGCTCATGACAAAATGATCCAACAAAGGGAGTTTCATGTTGGAGAGAAAGTCCTTCTCTATAGTTCACGACTGAAGTTGATGCCTGGTAAGTTGCGTTCCAGATGGTTAGGTCCTTATATTGTGTCTAATGTTTTTCCTTATGGTGCAGTGGAGATCACACAAGAGGACACTGGAAGGAGATTTACAGTCAATGGGCAACGTTTGAAGAGATACATTGAGGGACATCCTACTGATGCAGTGGATTTTATCACACTGCATGACCCCATCATCACATGATCACATCAGGCTGTTCCTAACCCTTTCACTTTTATATTATTTGTCCTGTTTAAAAATTCTGAATTTCATGTGCATATATCATCTCACGGGTTCACATTGAGGACAATGCAATATTTTAAGTGTGGGGGAGGGAACCTTTTAGTTTAGTAATTTCAGTTGTTTTCCTGTTAAAAAAAACCAAAAAAATTGTGTTTTTTTCAAAATTTGTGTGTTTATTTTACAATTTTCTGTTTTTTTTTTTGAAACTTTTGAGCTGAAATGATTCTCATCACCATTTTTAAATCCATATCAATAAGTGAAACAATTTACCCCCTGAAACTAAGCTTAAATGAATGCTGAAATGACTTTGTTTCAAGTTCAAATATTTAGTAATTTCATGGAAAGTACACCGATTTTTGAATCCCATGCCACATCTCACTGTCTTTAAATTTGAAATCACTTTCCTGTGAGGCTTCTAAACCATTATTTTCATATTCTTTACATTAACCTCACTTCTTGAGAGAACCAAACCATACTTGATTTAACCAGAATTTGATCTATTCCTGTCAAAACATGAGGTTTTGAGGTACTTGTGTTTAAATGATTGAGACATTTGTTTGGTATTAAAACCCCTATTTCAAAGAATCCTTTTTTATAATGGCCTACCTTGAATATTTAATCCTTGTAGCCCTTAGAAGCCATGCACAGCATGTTAGGTTAAGCCACATTACAAGCCAATTTTCCCTATCCAACCAACTCTTGAAGTGAAATTGCATAATTTAGTTGAGCTTAAGTGTGGGGGAAGCTGTCTTGTGTTGTGCCACCACATTATGTGATACTTTGGGTGGAAAATTAAATTCTGAAGAGATGTGTTTGCTGCTAAAGAAAGTCATTATATTGAAAGCTGTGCCTTTTCTGGAGCTTTCATGACAAGTGAAGCTGTGCCTTTTCTGGAGCTTCTAATTGAGGTGGAAAGTTGTGCCCATCTGGAGCTTTCAAGAAAATTATGTTTGAGAATATTGACATTTTTTATGCTGAAATGATGAATGGTGTAAACCTTTCATGACTTTTCATGATGATGGAGCTGAATTGATACTATGGGGATTGAAGAGAACACCATATTTAAGTGAAAATTAGATTAATGCAATTTTGCTTCAAAAGAGTCAAGCCCTCCTCATTCAGCCTCAGAGTTTTTCACATCTTAATCCTACCAACCGAAAGCCACAGAACAACCCTGAAAAGTCCTCATGATAAACATATGTCCTTGACTCACATCGGGTAGCGATGTAGGAATCTATCAAGCCTATGGTGACCCTTGTATGAGTTTGGATGAGAAAGACATTGTAAACAAAAATTTATATTTGAGTGATGAGAGAAAATTCAAGCGAGGTAAGTGTTTTGTGCAAGGGTGGATAAATGAAGTGGAAATATATTGAATGATATAAATGGAGAACTTGAAATAAGGTTTTTTATGAGGCATGATATCTTTTGATTCTTGGTGTGAAATTGATTTATCTTAAGGATATGTGTTTTAAAATTGGTTTTGATTTGATATTGATGTTTACTTGATATGAGGTTTTGCCCAGGTGTGCAAAAGGGTAAGTGTGGGGGAGTTGATAAAACACTATTTTATTGAATATTTTATTGATAAATAATGATATAATTTCCTCACATTGTGTTAAACATGTTTATTTATAAAATATTTGGGATTTTATCATTCATTTGAAAATTTGGTGAAAATTCCAGTTTTACCCTTAATAGTGCACTGTAGTATTTCGAAGATAAATATTTTTATATTTATTATTTGAATTTGGAATTTTGTAACAGTGTTCCTAACTTAATTATATACAACTGTTATTCAGGACACTAAAGCTAAAGAGTTCATTTGGTTGTTGAAATTGGGCCATGAAGTCAAAGTTGGGCTGGGCTCGCCAAAATGGAGAAGGTTCTGTATTTGGGCCATATATTATACATACGGGCTTGGATTGAGCCCAAAGTTTGATGAACGCTCTGGGACATGATGTGGCACAAATCATCCTTCTGGAAGGCCGGCCAATTCAAGCGTTTTGGTGGTCAAATGGGCAGTGAAAGTTGGCATAAAATATTTGGCCGAATTTCCACATTCACACTTGAAACCACTTGTAACCTCTCCTCCCCTCCCCTCTATAAATTGGATTTTTTCTCATTTGGAGGGGTTGAGACGTGCATTGGGAGATTGGAGGCAGAGCAGAATTTGTTTCACCCAAATTATCCAACCATTGTAAGAGGGGTAGCTCTTGAAGCAAGGATCCCCTCATCGAAGCCTCCTTCTCTTCTTCATTTTGTAATGTTTTCATTTGTGTAATAAACTTCATTGATCTTCTTATATTTCTTCTATTTTCTTCTGTTTTGTTTAAATTTCTTCTTCTCTTAATCTTCCTAATTGGGCTGAATTCTTGAGTAGAAGCGTTATTGGGTTATACCGATTTTAAACCTTTGCACATGCAAAACGCTTCTACGATGATTACGCCACCCATGGAAGAGTAGTCTTTTAGTAATCGATCTATCTTCTACCCTCTTCATTTAATTATTTTGAATCAATGAGCTACTGTAATTCACTTAATATGATCCATGAATTGTTTTTTTAAATTGTAATAAACTAAGCAAGAAATTGAACAATTAACACAAAAACACGCGAGGTCGGGATTTTGTGTAAATTGTGAGAGCGCGATCTTAATCGGTAATACAAGACCACACGGGATAAATTTGTAGAGTTCAAATATAATCCCTAAACACAATTCATCCTCATTTCCAGAATGGATATGTGCCTTAATTTACCACTGATCATGACCTAATCTTAGAACATCAATCAAAGCAGGGTGCTGCGATTGCACGTTCCAAAGTTAGCCTAGGATTAAATTCACATCATCTTTGTGGTAAAGTTAATTCTCGTAGGGTTCGGGATTTAACAAATTAAGGGATCATAATTAAGTGAATTTTAATTTAAATGATAATGATTAATAATAAAGTGAAGAGGTAGAGTTAGATCGATTACGCTTTTTAAATAGATTTCTAAAAAAACGTCTTCTTGTTGTGTCATTTAAATTGAAATTCATTTCAAAACTAAAAACAAAAAAAATTATACAATCTTCTTCCAGCAAACTTCTTCTAGATTCATAAACTACAACAAACCCCAATCCTTTAAAGTAGTGTTTTTATTCTATTCTATTTTTTTTTTATAATACCTCTAATAAGTTGTTAAATTCACTTCCTCCTTTGAGAGACGACCTTGATCAGCCACTCTGCTGCACTTAAGTACCCCAAATCACACTAATCATTTGAGGGCGCCCACGACAGCGCTCCTTCAAATTGGTGCCGTTGCCGGGGAGGCAAGTAATTATTTCAACCAATTAGAGGTATTTATTTTATTTTACATTTTATTCTCTTCCTCTCTTCTTTCTTCCTTCTTTACCCAATCTGATTTTTCTTCTTCTTCTTTTAATTTCTTCTACTTCTCTTTGGACCATCAACTCAAACTTCTCATTTTTATTTTACTATGGTCCACCTTCTTTCTTTTCATTTTTATTTGATCTATGACACGAACTAATCCCGAAGATCTCTTAGATCTTGACCCTGAGATTGAACGTAGCCTTAGGGCACGAATCAGACATTCTCAATCTACGGGAAGTTTCAATATTCAACCAGTTGGTGAATTCCTCTCTTCTGGAAACATTGAAATTGGAAGCTATTCAAATTCAAACATAAAATAAGAACCAATTGCTGGAAACAATGGAAATGAACTTAATAGAACCATTCGAGAATTGGCTGCACCTGATATTAACTATCAACCAAATTGTATTGCATACCCAAATCTCGAATCGGACTTTGAACTAAAATCTGGGTTAATTCACTTACGTCCAAAGTTTCATGGCCTCTCTGGTGAGGATCCAAATAAAAATTTGAAATAATTTAATGTGGTTTTCTCAACCCTTAAACCAAGAAATGTTTCTGAAGATCAAATCAAATTAAGAGCATTCCCATTCTCACTTGATGGAGTTGTAAAAGATTGGATGTATTATTTGAAACCTGAAGATGTAACATGTTGGAACGATTTGAAACATCTTTTCTTGCAGAGATTTTTTCCAGCATCAAGAACCACATCCATTCGTAAGGAGATCTCGGGGATCAAGCAAGCACAAGGGGAGTCAATGTATGAGTATTGGGAGAGATTCAAGAAGTTGTGTGCAAGCTGTCCGCATCACCAAATCAGTGAGCAATTACTCATCCAGCACTTCTATGAAGGACTCACACCTATGGAGAGAAGCATGGTGGATGCTGCTGCTGGAGGAGCATTGGTGGACAAGACACCAGTAGCTGCACGAGCATTGATCGACAAAATGGCCCAAAACTCTCAACAATTCGGTGATAGAGGTACACCACATGTCAGAGGAGTACATCAAGTAAGTCCTTCTTCTCTTGAAAGTCATTTGATTGATACTAAGTTAGAAGAATTGACAACTATGGTGAGGAAAATTGCATTGGCTCAAAAGACATCCCAACCCCCTCCTTCAAGGCCTTGTGGTATTTGCACTGAGACAAGCCACCCAACTGACTGTTGCCCACAACTCCAAGAAACAGAAGATTGTGCAGCAGTGTTCCCTGGGAGACCATTTCAGCAGCAACAACAACAACCATATCCCCAAAAGAAGTTTGATCCAACATATAACCATGGGTGGAAAGATCTAGCGGACATGAGGTATGGCTCTGGACAACAACAAAGGCCCCCTTTTCAACCAAACTTCCAGCAGCCTCCACCTTACCAACAGGGTTTCCAACAACCCCAAAGGAGATTCGAAGCTCAAACATCAACGAGTCAGCAATAAGGGAATATCCAACACAAGGTAGACTCTAACACTGATGATCTTTTGAAACAAATTGTTCTTAATCAACAGAATGAGCTGAAGAGTCAAAGTTCGGAGCTGAGAGAGTTGAAGACTCAAATGAGTCAGATTGCCACCGCCCTCCATGAACTTGTGAGTAAGAATTCTGGAAATCTCACTTCCCAACCCACTCCAAATCCAGAGGGGAATGTTAGTGCCATCACATTGAGAAGCGGGAAGCAAATGAACGATACATCTGCACCTACCATTCCACCGGGATTCACCTCAACTTTAGAGAAGCCGCATTCCATACCAACTGATGAGCAATCCAAGGAGAAAGATAAAGGTAAGAAAAAGATTGATGATGTTCCTTCTAAACCACTTCCTTTTCCAAACAGGGTTGTTCAAACCAAGAAGATGGCTGAAGAAGCAATGCAAAAGGTTTTGGACACATTCAAGCTTGTGGAGATCAACATTCCTCTACTTGAAGCCATTAAGCAAATCCCAAGGTATGCCAAATTCTTAAAAGAACTCTGCACCAATCGAAGAGGGATCAAGGGAAATGAGAGGATCAACCTTGGAAGGAATGTCTCAGCACTCATTACACCAACTCTAGCAATGCCTACAAAGTGCAAGGATCCCGGGACATTCACCATCCCATGTACCATAGGGGAGTTGCACTTTTCTGATGCACTTTGTGATTTAGGTGCTTCCATAAATGTGATGCCTCACTCTGTATTCTCTTCCTTGCAGGTTGGTGAGTTGAAGCCAACAAGAGTAGTGGTGCAATTTGCGAATAGAGCTACGGCATATCCAGCGGGAGTCCTTGAGGATGTACTTGTCCGGGTAAGAGACATGATCTTTCCAGCGGATTTCTATGTTCTTAACATGGAGGATGATCAGGTAAGTTCTCATGCCCCCATTATCTTAGGTAGACCCTTCCTCAAAACTGCAAAAACTATCATAAATGTAAATGAGGGTACACCTTCCATGGAGTTTGGAGATGAAGTTGTGATATTTAATGTTATGGATTCCATGAAGTACCCCTCAGAGGACCATTCTGCTTTTGTTATCTCCCATTTTGAACCACCAAGAAAAAACATCATGGAATTGGACTGTCCTATGCTTAGGGAGATTATGAGTATTGGTTCTAGTTTGATGTATAAGAATACTTCTACACCCTTTTTTAAGGAACAAGACTCTCTAAGATTTGATTTTGAAATAGAATCATATTCTGATTTTGATCATGTGAACTCTGATTATGGCATGTCTATTGAGTATGCTGATGGATTTGGTGCTTTATTCTCTGATTGTGATGATTTTTATTCTGATACTGATGTTCATTGTGCAGATATGTCTGTTGCATCAATTTCTCCATCCATACATCACCCACCTACATTGGAACTCAAGCCATTGCCCCCAAATCTCAAATATGCATACTTGCTCAGTGGTGATAGATTACCTGTCATAATTGCTAACAATCTCTCTTTTGAACATGAAGAAAAACTTTTGAATCTTTTGAGAGATAACATTAGGGAAATTGGTTGGACATTGGCAGACATATCAGGTATTAGCCCCTCCATTTGCATGCATAGGATTCTATTGGAGGATGGGGCTAAACCGGTGAGACAGCCACAAAGGAGACTTAATCCCACCCTCCTAGAAGTTGTTAAGAAAGAAGTTGAAAAATTACTTGAGGCGGGTATCATTTACCCTATTTCTGACTCACAATGGGTTAGCCCTGTTCAGGTTGTACCAAAGAAAACTGGTTTCACTGTTATAAAAAATGAAAATGATGAGTTAGTTCCTGTGAGAGTACAAAACAGTTGGCGAGTGTGTATCGATTATAGGAAACTAAATCAATCCACTCGTAAGGACCATTTCCCACTTCCATTCATTGACCAGATGCTTGAGAGACTAGCTGGGAAGACACACTATTGTTTCTTGGATGGATTTTCTGGCTATTTTCAGGTTCCCATTGCAGCAGAGGACCAGGAGAAGACAACATTCACCTGCCCATTCGGTACCTTTGCTTACCGGAGGATGCCATTTGGACTTTGCAACGCCCCAGGTACCTTCCAGAGATGCATGGTGAGTATTTTATCATATTTCATTGAGACCTGCATGGAGGTATTTATGGATGATTTTACAGTTTATGGGTCCTCATTTGATGAATGTCTCTCTAGTTTGGGTGATGTGTTGCATCGTTGTATTGAGAAGATTCTGGTCTTAAATTTTGAAAAATGTCATTTCATGGTCGAAAAGGGAATTGTCTTAGGTCATATAGTCTCACAAAATGGAATTGAAGTTGATAAATATAAGGTAGACATTATTTCATCCCTCCCATATCCTACATGTGTGCGTGATGTTCGATCATTCCTTGGGCATGCTGGATTTTATCGACGCTTCATCAGAGATTTTAGTAAGATCGCTCTACCCTTATCTCGATTGCTTCAAAAAGATATTGACTTCAATTTTGATGATTTATGCAGGGTATCATTTGATGAGCTGAAGAAGTGTCTGACCACTCCACCAATCATACAGCCCCCACGGTGGGACCTTCCATTTGAGTTTATGTGTGATGCCTCCAACTTCGCGGTTGGAGCTGTGTTATCTCAGAGGGTGGAGGGACGTTCACATGTGATTGCTTATGCATCGAGGACACTGGATTCAGCCCAATCTAACTACACAACCACAGAAAAGGAGTTTCATGCTGTCATATTTGCTTTAGATAAATTCCGTTCATATTTATTGGGCTCTAAAGTAGTTGTTTTTTCTGACCATGCAGCTTTTAGGTACCTCTTGAAGAAGCCAGATGCAAAGCCACGACTTATCCGTTGGATGCTCCTTCTTCAAGAGTTTGACCTTGAGATAAAGGACAAGAAGGGGTCAGAGAATTTGGTGGCGGACCACATGAGTAGGCTTACTCACACACTAGAGGGTGACACCATGGACCAGGTACCACTTCGGGACACTTTCCCCGATGAGCATCTCTATACCATCTCAGGTAAGCATCCTTGGTATGCTGATTTAGTTAATTACATTGTTGGCTCTGAAATCCTAGTGAATTTGAAGAAACATCAAGTCCAAAAAATAAAAAGTGAGTCTAGGTTTTATGTGTGGGATGATCCTTACCTCTGGCGCATGTGTAGTGACCAAGTTATTAGGAGGTGTATTCCTGATCATGAGTTTGAGTCTGTTTTGCAATTCTGTCATACACTTGCATGTGGTGGACACTTTGGACCCCAACGAACAGCTAGGAAAGTTTTGGACTCTGGATTATATTGGCCTAGTTTATTCCATGATGCCCATGTGTTTTGTAAGTCATGCTCTCGTTGCCAACACACTGGGAATATTTCTAGGAGACATGAGATGCCCCAACAACCCATACTATTCTGTGAGATTTTTGATGTGTGGGGAATTGATTTTATGGGTCCTTTTCCTAGTTCATTTGGATTTTTGTATATTTTGGTTGCTGTTGATTATGTGAGTAAATGGGTGGAGGCCATGGCCACCAGGACTGACGATTCTCATGTTGTTGTAAATTTTGTCAAAGCACAAATTTTTTGCAGGTTTGGAGTACCAAAGGCCATCATCAGTGACCAAGGGACACACTTTTACAATAAGAATTTTGCTTCCCTCCTTCTAAAGTATGGGGTGACACACAAAACATCAACACCATACCACCCCCAAACAAATGGCCAGGCTGAGATTTCAAATCGTGAGTTGAAACAAATCTTGGAGAAAACCGTGCAGCCAAATAGGAAGGATTGGAGCAAGCTCTTGGATGATGCATTGTGGGATTATAGGACAGCATACAAGACCCCCATTGGTATGTCCCCATTTCGGATTGTTTTTGGGAAAGCGTGTCATCTCCCTGTGGAAGTAGAGCATCGGGCATATTGGGCTATAAAGAAATGCAACATGGATTTGGCCCAAGCTGGAATTCAAAGGAAGTAGCAAATTCAAGAGCTTGAGGAGATTCGACTGTCATCATATGATAACTCAAGGCTCTACAAGGAAATATCAAAAGCAGCTCATGACAAAATGATCCAACAAAGGGAGTTTCATGTTGGAGAGAAAGTCCTTCTCTATAGTTCACGACTGAAGTTGATGACTGGTAAGTTGCGTTCCAGATGGTTAGGTCCTTATATTGTGTCTAATGTTTTTCCTTATGGTGCAGTGGAGATCACACAAGAGGACACTGGAAGGAGATTTACAGTCAATGGGCAACGTTTGAAGAGATACATTGAGGGACATCCTACTGATGCAGTGGATTTTATCACACTGCATGACCCCATCATCACTTGATCACATCAGGCTGTTCCTAACCCTTTCACTTTTATATTATTTGTCCTATTTAAAAATTCTGAATTTCATGTGCATATATCATCTCACGGGTTCACATTGAGGACAATGCAATATTTTAAGTGTGGGGGAGGGAACCTTTTAGTTTAGTAATTTCAATTGTTTTCCTGTTAAAAAAAACCAAAAACATTTGTGTGTTTTTCAAAATTTGTGTGTTTATTTTACAATTTTCTGTGTGTTTTTGAAACTTTTGAGCTGAAATGATTCTCATCACCATTTTTAAATCCATATCAATAAGTGAAACAATTTACCCCCTGAAACTAAGCTTAAATGAATGCTGAAATGACTTTGTTTCAAGTTCAAATATTTAGTAATTTCATGGAAAGTACACCGATTTTTGAATCCCATGCCACATCTCATTGTCTTTAAATTTGAAATCACTTTCCTGTGAGGCTTCTAAACCATTATTTTCATATTCTTTACATTCGCCTCACTTCTTGAGAGAACCAAACCATACTTGATTTAACCAGAATTTGATCTATTCCTGTCAAAACTTGAGGGTTTGAGGTACTAGTGTTTAAATGATTGAGGCATTTGTTTGGTATTAAAACCCCTATTTCAAAGAATCCTTTTTTATAATGGCCTACCTTGAATATTTAATCCTTGTAGCCCTTAGAAGCCATGCACAACATGTTAGGTTAGGCCACATTACAAGACAATTTTCCCTATCCAACCAACTCTTGAAGTGAAATTGCATAATCTAGTTGAGCTTAAGTGTGGGGGAAGCTGTCTTGTGTTGTGCCACCACATTATGTGATACTTTGGGTGGAAAATTAAATTTTGAAGAGATGTGTTTGTTGCTAAAGAAAGTCATTATATTGAAAGCTGTGCCTTTTCTGGAGCTTTCATGACAAGTGAAGCTGTGCCTTTTCTGGAGCTTCTAATTGAGGTGGAAAGTTGTGCCCATCTGGAGCTTTCAAGAAAATTATGTTTGAGAAGATTGACATTTTTTATGCTGAAATGATGAATGGTGTAAACCTTTCATGACTTTTCATGATGATGGAGCTGAATTGATACTATGGGGATTGAAGAGAACACCATATTTAAGTGAAAATTAGATTAATGCAATTTTGCTTCAAAAGAGTCAAGCCCTCCTCATTCAGCCTCAGAGTTTTTCACATCTTAATCCTACCAACCGAAAGCCACAGAACAACCCTGAAAATTCCTCATGATAAACATATGTCCTTGACTCACATCGGGTAGCGATGTAGGAATCTATCAAGCCTATGGTGACCCTTGTATGAGTTTGGATGAGAAAGACATTGTAAAAAAATTGATATTTGAGTGATGAGAGAAAATTCAAGCGAGGTAAGTGTTTTGTGCATGGGTGGATAAATGAAGTGGAAATATATTGAATGATATAAATGGAGAACTTGAAATAAGGTTTTTTATGAGGCATGATATCTTTTGATTCTTGGTGTGAAATTGATTGATCTTAAGGATATGTGTTTTAAAATTGGTTTTGATTTGATATTGATGTTTACTTGATATGAGGTTTTGCCCAGGTGTGCAAAAGGGTAAGTGTGGGAGAGTTGATAAAACACTATTTTATTGAATATTTTATTGACAAATAATGATATAATTTCCTCACATTGTGTTAAACATGTTTATTTATAAAATATTTGGGATTTGATCCTTCATTTGAAAATTTGGTGAAAATTCCAGTTTTACCCTTAATAGTGCACTGTAGTATTTCGAAAATAAATATTTTGATATTTATTATTTGAATTTGGAATTTTGTAACAGTGTTCCTAACTTAATTATCTACAGCTTTTATTCAGGACACTAAAGCTAAAGAGTTCATTTGGTTTTTGAAATTTGGCCATGAAGTCAAAGTTGGGCTGGGCTCTCCAGAATGGAAAAGGTTCTGTATTTGGGCCATATATTAAACATACGGGCTTGGATTGAGGCCAAAATTTGATGAAAGCTCTGGGACATGATGTGGCACAAATAATCCTTCCGGAAGGCCGGCCAATTCACGCGTTTTGGTGGTCAAATGGGCGGTGCAAATTGGCATAAAATATTTGGCCGAATTTCCACATTCACACTTGAAACCACTTGTAACCTCTCCTCCCCTCTATAAATTGGAGTTTTTCTCATTTGGAGGGGTTGGGACGTGCATTGGGAGATTGGAGGCAGAGGAGAATTTGTTTCACCCAAATTATCCAACCATTGTAAGAGGGGTAGCTCTTGAAGCAAGGATCCCCTCATCGAAGCCTCCTTCTCTTCTTCATTTTGTAATGTTTTCATTTGTGTAATAAACTTCATTGATCTTCTTATATTTATTCTCTTTTCTTCTATTTTGTTTAAATTTATTCTTCTCTTAATCTTCCTAATTGGGCTGAATTCTTGAGTAGAAGCGTTATTGGGTTATACCCATTTTAAACCTTTGCACATGCAAAACGCTTCTACGATGATTACGCCACCCATGGAAGAGTAGTCTTTTAGTAATCGATCTATATTCTACCCTCTTCATTTAATTATTTTGAATCAATGAGCTACTGTAATTCACTTAATATGATCCATGAATTGTGTTTTTAAATTGTAAGAAACTAAGCAAGCAATTGAACAATTAACACAAAAACACGCGAGGTCGGGATTTTGTGTAAATTGTGAGAGCGCGATCTTAATCGGTAATACAAGAGCACACGGGATAAATTTGTAGAGTTCAAATATAATCCCTAAACACAATTCATCCTCATTTCCAGAATGGATATGTGCCTTAATTTACCACTGATCATGAGCTAATCTTAGAACATCAATCAAAGCAGGGTGCTGCGATTGCACGTTCCAAAGTTAGCCTAGGTTTAAATTCACATCCTCTTTGTGGTAAAGTTAATTCTCGTAGGGTTCGGGATTTAACAAATTAAGGGATCATAATTAAGTGAATGTTAATTTAAATGATATTGATTAATAATAAAGTGAAGAGGTAGAGTTAGATCGATTACGCTTTTTAAATAGATTTCTAAAAAAAACATCTTCTTGTTGTGTCATTTAAATTGAAATTCATTTCAAAACTAAAAACAAAAAAAATTATAAAATCTTCTTCCAGCAAACTTCTTCTAGATTCATAAACTACAACAAACCCCAATCCTTTAAAGTATGTTTTTATTCTATTCTATTTTATTTTATTTTTTTTATAATACCTCTAATAAGTTGTTAAATTCACTTCCTCCTTTGAGAGACGACCTTGGTCAGCCACTCTGCTGCACTTAAGTACCCCAAATCACACTAATCATTTGAGGGCGCCCACGACAGCGCTCCTTCAAATTGGCGCCGTTTCCGGGGAGGCAAGTAATTATTTCAACCAATTAGAGGTATTTATTTTATTTTACATTTTATTCTCTTCCTCTCTTCTTTCTTCCTTCTTTACCCAATTTGATTTTTCTTCTTCTTCTTTTAATTTCTTCTACTTCTCTTTGGACCATCAACTCAAACTTCTCATTTTTATTTTACTATGGTCCACCTTCTTTCTTTTCATTTTTATTTGATCTATGACACGAACTAATCCCAAAGATCTCTTAGATCTTGACCCTGAGATTGAACGTAGCCTTAGGGCACGAATCAGACATTCTCAATCTACGGGAAGTTTCAATATTCAACTAGTTGGTGAATTCCTCTCTTCTGGAAACATTGAAATTGGAAGCTATTCAAATTCAAACATAAAACAAGAACCAATGGCTGGAAACAATGGAAATGAACTTAATAGAACCATTCGAGAATTGGCTGCACCTGATATTAACTATCAACCAAATTGTATTGCATACCCAAATCTCGAATCGGACTTTGAACTAAAATCTGGGTTAATTCACTTACGTCCAAAGTTTCATGGCCTCTCTGGTGAGGATCCAAATAAACATTTGAAAGAATTTAATGTGGTTTGCTCAACCCTTAAACCAAGGAATGTTTCTGAAGATCAAATCAAATTAAGAGTATTCCCATTCTCACTTCATGGAGCTGTAAAATATTTGATGTATTATTTGCAACCTGAAGATGTAACATGTTGGAACGATTTGAAACGTCTTTTCTTGCAGAGATTTTTTCCTGCATCAAGGACCACATCCATTTGTAAGGAGATCTCGGGGATCAAGCAAGCACAAGGGGAGTCAATGTATGAGTATTGGGAGAGATTCAAGAAGTTGTGTGCAAGCTGTCCGCATCACCAAATCAGTGAGCAATTACTCATCCAGTACTTCTATGAAGGACTCACACCTATGGAGAGAAGCATGGTGGATGCTGCTGCTGGAGGAGCATTGGTGGAAAAGACACCAGTAGCTGCACGAGCATTGATCGACAAAATGGCCCAAAACTCTCAACAATTCGGTGATAGAGGTACACCACATGTCAGAGGAGTACATCAAGTAAGTCCTTCTTCTCTTGAAAGTCATTTGATTGATACTAAGTTAGAAGAATTGACAACTATGGTGAGGAAAATTGAATTGGCTCAAAATACATCCCAACCCCCTCCTTTAAGGCCTTGTGGTATTTGCACTGAGACAAGCCACCCAACTGACTGTTGCCCACAACTCCAAGAAACAGAAGATTGTGCAGCAGTGTTCCCTGGGAGACCATTTCAGCAGCAACAACAACAACCATATCCCCAAAAGAAGTTTGATCCAACATACAACCAAGGGTGGAAAGATCTAGCGGAAATGAGGTATGGCTCTGGACAACAACAAAGGCCCCCTTTTCAACCAAACTTCCAACAGCCTCCACCTTACCAACAGGGTTTCCAACAACCCCAAAGGAGATTCGAAGCTCAAACATCAACGAGTCAGCAACAAGGGAATATCTAACACAAGGTAGACTCTAAGACTGATGATCTTTTGAAACAAATTGTTCTTAATCAACAGAATGAGCTGAAGAGTCAAAGTTCAGAGCTGAGAGAGTTGAAGACTCAAATGAGTCAGATTGCCACCGCCCTCCATGAACTTGTGTGTAAGAATTCTGGAAATCTACCTTCCCAACCCACTCCAAATCCAAAGGGGAATGTTAGTGCCATCACATTCAGAAGCGGGAAGCAAATGAACGATACATCTGCACCTACCATTCCACCGGGATTCACCTCAACTTTAGAGAAGCCGCATTCCATACCAACTGATGAGCAATCCAAGGAGAAAGATAAAGGTAAGAAAAAGATTGATGATGTTCCTTCTAAACCTCTTCCTTTTCCAAACAGGGTTGTTCAAACCAAGAAGATGGCTGAAGAAGCAATGCAAAAGGTTTTGGACACATTCAAGCGTGTGGAGATCAACATTCCTCTACTTGAAGCCATTAAGAAAATCCCAAGGTATGCCAAATTCTTAAAAGAACTCTGCACCAATCGAAGAGGGCTCAAGGGAAATGAGAGGATCAACCTTGGAAGGAATGTCTCAGCACTCATTACACCAACTCTAGCAATGCCAACAAAGTGCAAGGAACCCGGGACATTCACCATCCCATGTACCATAGGGGAGTTGCACTTTTCTGATGCACTTTGTGTTTTAGGTGCTTCCATAAATGTGATGCCTCACTCTGTATTCTCTTCCTTGCAGGTTGGTGAGTTGAAGCCAACAAGAGTTGTGGTGCAATTGGCGAATAGAGCTATGGCATATCCAGCGGGAGTCCTTGAGGATGTACTTGTCCGGGTAAGAGACATGATCTTTCCAGTGGATTTCTATGTTTTTAACATGGAGGATGATCAGGTAAGTTCTCATGCCCCCATTATCTTAGGTAGACCCTTCCTCAAAACTGCAAAAACTATCATAAATGTAAATGAGGGTACACTTTCCATGGAGTTTGGAGATGAAGTTGGGATATTTAATGTTATGGATTCCATGAAGTACCCCTCAGAGGACCATTCTGCTTTTGTTATCTCCCATTTTGAACCACCAAGAAAAAACATCATGGAATTGGACTGTCCTATGCTTAGGTAGATTATGAGTATTGGTTCTAGTTTGATGTCTAATAATACTTCTACACCCATTTTTAAGGAACACGACTCTCTAATATTTGATTTTGAAATAGAATCATATTCTGATTTTGATCATGTGAACTCTGATTATGGCATGGCTATTGAGTATGCTGATGGATTTGGTGCTTTATTCTCTGATTGTGATGATTTTTATTCTGATACTGATGTTCATTGTGCAGATATGTCTGTTGCATCAATTTCTCCGTCCATACATCACCCACCTACATTGGAACTCAAGCCATTGCCCCCAAATCTCAAATATGCATACTTGCTCAGTGGTGATAGATTACCTGTCATAATTGCTAACTATATCTCTTTTGAACATGAAGAAAAACTTTTGAATCTTTTGAGAGATAACATTAGGGCAATTGGTTGGACATTGGCAGACATATCAGGTATTAGCCCCTCCATTTGCATGCATAGGATTCTCTTGGAGGATGGGGCTAAACCGGTGAGACAGCCACAAAGGAGACTTAATCCCACCCTCCTAGAAGTTGTTAAGAAAGAAGTTGAAAAATTACTTGAGGCGGGTATCATTTACCCTATTTCTGACTCACAATGGGTTAGCCCTGTTCAGGTTGTACCAAAGAAAACTGGTTTCACTGTTATAAAAAATGAAAATGATGAGTTAGTTCCTGTGAGAGTACAAAACAGTTGGCGAGTGTGTATCGATTATAGGAAACTAAATCAATCCACTCGTAAGGACCATTTCCCACTTCCATTCATTGACCAGATGCTTGAGAGACTAGCTGGGAAGACACACTATTGTTTCTTGGATGGATTTTCTGGCTATTTTCAGGTTCCCATTGCAGCAGAGGACCAGGAGAAGACAACATTCACCTGCCCATTCGGTACCTTTGCTTACCGGAGGATGCCATTTGGACTTTGCAACGCCCCAGGTACCTTCTAGAGATGCATGGTGAGTATTTTCTCATATTTCATTGAGACCTGCATGGAGGTATTTATGGATGATTTTACAGTTTATGGGTCCTCATTTGATGAATGTCTCTCTAGTTTGGGTGATGTGTTGCATCGTTGTATTGAGAAGAATCTGGTCTTAAATTTTGAAAAATGTCATTTCATGGTCGAAAAGGGAATTTTCTTAGGTCATATAGTCTCACAAAATGGAATTGAAGTTGATAAATCTAAGGTAGACATTATTTCATCCCTCCCATATCCTACATGTTTGCGTGATGTTCGATCATTCCTTGGGCATGCTGGATTTTATCGACGCTTCATCAGAGATTTTAGTAAGATCGCTCTACCCTTATCTCGATTGCTTCAAAAAGATATTGACTTAAATTTTGATGATTCATGCAGGGTATCATTTGATGAGCTGAAGAAGTGTCTGACCACTCCACCAATCATACAGCCCCCACGGTGGGACCTTCCATTTGAGCTTATGTGTGATGCCTCCAACTTCGCGGTTGGAGCTGTGTTATCTCAGAGGGTGGAGGGACGTTCACATGTGATTGATTATGCATCGAGGAAACTGGATTCAGCCCAATCAAACTACACAACCACGGAAAAGGAGTTTCTTACTGTCATATTTGCTTTAGATAAATTCCGTTCATATTTATTGGGCTCTAAAGTAGTTGTTTTTTCTGACCATGCAGCTTTGAGGTACCTCCTGAAGAAGCCAGATGCAAAGCCACGACTTATCCATTGGATGATCCTTTTTCCAGAGTTTCACCTTGAGATAAAGGACAAGAAGGGGTCAGAGAATTTGGTGGCGGACCACATGAGTAGGCTTACTCACACACTAGAGGGTGACACCTTGGACCAGGTACCACTTCGGGACACTTTCCCCGATGAGCATCTCTATACCATCTCAGGTAAGCATCCTTGGTATGCTGATTTAGTTAATTATATTGTTGGCTCTGAAATCCCAGTGAATTTGAAGAAACATCAAGTCCAAAAATTAAAAAGTGAGTCTAGGTTTTATGTGTGGGATGATCCTTACCTCTGGCGCATGTGTAGTGACCAAGTTATTAGGAGGTGTATTCCTGATCATGAGTTTGAGTCTGTTTTGCAATTCTGTCATACACTTGTATGTGGTGGACACTTTGGACCCCAACGAACAGCTAGGAAAGTTTTGGACTCTGGATTATATTGGCCTATTTTTTTCCATGATGCCCATGGGTTTTGTAAGTCATGCTCTCATTGCCAACACACTGGGAATATTTCTAGGAGACATGAGATGCCCCAACAACCCATACTATTCTGTGAGATTTTTGATGTGTGGGGAATTGATTTTATGGGTCCTTTTCCTAGTTCATTTGGATTTTTGTATATTTTGGTTGCTGTTGATTATGTGAGTAAATGGGTGGAGGCCAAGGCCACTAGGACTGACGATTCTCATGTTGTTGTAAACTTTGTCAAAGCACAAATTTTTTGCAGGTTTGGAGTACCAAAGGCCATCATCAGTGACCAAGGGACACACTTTTGCAATAGGAATTTTGCTTCCCTCCTTCGAATGTATGGGGTGACACACAAAACATCAACACCATACCACCCCCAAACAAATGGCCAGGCTGAGGTTTCAAATCATGAGTTGAAACAAATCTTGGAGAAAACCGTGCAGCCAAATAGGAAGGATTGGAGCAAGCTCTTGGATGATGCATTGTGGGCTTATAGGACAGCATACAAGACCCCCATTGGTATGTCCCCATTTCGGATTGTTTTTGAGAAAGCGTGTCATCTCCCTGTGGAAGTAGAGCATCGGGCATATTGGGCTATAAAGAAATGCAACATGGATTTGGCCCAAGCTGGAATTCAAAGGAAGTTGCAAATTCAAGAGCTTGAGGAGATTCGACTGTCATCATATGAGAACTCAAGGCTCTACAAGGAAAGATCAAAAGCAGCTCATGACAAAATGATCCAACAAAGGGAGTTTCATGTTGGAGAGAAAGTCCTTCTCTGTAGTTCACGACTGAAGTTGATGCCTGGTAAGTTGTGTTCCAGATGGTTAGGTCCTTATATTGTGTCTAATGTTTTTCCTTATGGTGCAGTGGAGATCACACAAGAGGACACTGGAAGGAGATTTACAGTCCATGGGCAACGTTTAAAGAGATACATTGAGGGACATCCTACTGATGTAGTGGATTTTATCACACTGCATGACCCCATCATCACTTGATCACATCAGGCTGTTCCTAACCCTTTCACTTTTATATTATTCGTCCTATTTAAAAATTCTGAATTTCATGTGCATATATCATCTCACGGGTTCACATTGAGGACAATTCAATATTTTATGTGTGGGGGAGGGAACCTTTTAGTGTAGTAATTTCAATTGTTTTCCTGTTAAAAAAAACCAAAACAAATTGTGTGTTTTTCAAAATTTGTGTGTTTATTTTAGAATTTTCTGTGTGTTTTTGAAACTTTTGAGCTGAGATGATTCTCATCATCATTTTTAAATCCATATCAATAAGTGAAACAATTTACCCCCTGAAACTAAGCTTAAATGAATGCTGAAATGACTTTGTTTCAAGTTCAAATATTTAGTAATTTCATGGAAAGTACACCGATTTTTGAATCCCATGCCACATCTCATTGTCTTTAAATTTGAAATCACTTTCTTGTGAGGCTTCTAAACCATTATTTTCATATTCTTTACATTCACCTCACTTCTTGAGAGAACCAAACCATACTTGATTTAACCAGAATTTGATCTATTCCTGTCAAAACTTGAGGGTTTGAGGTACTTGTGTTTAAATGATTGAGGCATTTGTTTGGTATTAAAACCCCTATTTCAAATAATCCTTTTTTATAATGGCCTACCTTGAATATTTAATCCTTGTAGCCCTTAGAAGCCATGCACAACCTGTTAGGTTAAGCCACATTACAAGCCAATTTTCCCTATCCAACCAACTCTTGAAGTGAAATTGCATAATCTAGTTGAGCTTAAGTGTGGGGGAAGCTGTCTTGTTTTGTGCCACCACATTATGTGATACTTTGGGTGGAAAATTAAATTATGAAGAGATGTGTTTGCTTCTAAAGAAAGTCATTATATTGAAAGCTGTGCCTTTTCTGGAGCTTTCATGTCAAGTGACGCTGTGCCTTTTCTGGAGCTTCTAATTGAGGTGGAAAGTTGTGCCCATCTGGAGCTTTCAAGAAAATCATGTTTGAGAAGATTGACATTTTTTATGCTGAAATGATGAATGGTGTAAACCTTTCATGACTTTTCATGATGATGGAGCTGAATTGATACTATGGGGATTGAAGAGAAGACCATATTTAAGTGAAAATTAGATTAATGCAATTTTGCTTCAAAAGAGTCAAGCCCTCCTCATTCAGCCTCAGAGTTTTTCACATCTTAATCCTACCAACCGAAAGCCACAGAACAACCCTGAAAAGTCCTCATGATAAACATATGTCCTTGACTCACATCGGGTAGAGATGTAGGAATCTATCAAGCCTATGGTGACCCTTGTATGAGTATGGATGAGAAAGACATTGTAAAAAAATTGATATTTGAGTGATGAGAGAAAATTCAAGCGAGGTAAGTGTTTTGTGCATGGGTGGAGAAATGAAGTGGAAATATATTGAATGATATAAATGGAGAACTTGAAATAACGTTTTTTATGAGGCATGATATCTTTTGATTCTTGGTGTGAAATTGATTGATCTTAAGGATATGTGTTTTAAAATTGGTTTTGATTTGATATTGATGTTTACTTGATATGAGGTTTTGCCCAGGTGTGCAAAAGGGTAAGTGTGGGGGAGTTGATAAAACACTAATTTATTGAATATTTTATTGATAAATAAAGATATAATTTCCTCACATTGTGTTAAACATGTTTATTTATAAAATATTTGGGATTTGATCATTCATTTGAAAATTTGGTGAAAATTCCAGTTTTACCCTTAATAATGCACTGTAGTATTTCGAAGATAAATATTTTTATATTTATTATTTGAATTTGAAATTTTGTAAAGGTGTTCCTAACTTCAGTATCTACAACTTTTATTCAGGACACTAAAGCTAAAGAGTTCATTTGGTTTTTGAAATTTGGCCATGAAGTCAAAGTTGGGCTGGGCTCTCCAGAATGGAGAAGGTTCTGTATTTGGGCCATATATTATACATACGGGCTTGGATTGAGGCCACATTTTGATGAAAGCTCTGGGACATGATGTGGCACAAATAATCCTTCTGGAAGGCCGGCCAATTCACCCGTTTTGGTGGTCAAATGGGCGGTGCAAGTGGGCATAAAATATTTGTCCGAATTTCCACATTCACACTTGAAACCACTTGTAACCTCTTCTCCCCTCCCCTCTATAAATTGGAGTTTTTCTCATTTGGAGGGGTTTTGACGTGCATTGGGAGATTGGAGGCAGAGGAGAATTTGTTTCACCCAAATTCTCCAACCATTGTAAGAGGGGTAGCTCTTGAAGCAAGGATCCCCTCATCGAAGCCTCCTTCTCTTCTTCATTTTGTAATGTTTTCATTTGTGTAATAAACTTCATTGATCTTCTTATATTTCTTCTCTTTTCTTATGTTTTGTTTAAATTTCTTCTTCTCTTAATCTTCCTAATTGGGCTGAATTCTTGAGTAGAAGAGTTATTTGGTTATACCCATTTTAAACCTTTGCACATGCAAAACGCTTCTACGATGATTACGCCACCCATGGAAGAGTAGTCTTTTAGTAATCGATCTATATTATACCCTCTTCATTTAATTATTTTGAATCAATGAGATACTGTAATTCACTTAATATGATCCATGAATTGTGTTTTTAAATTGTATGAAACTAAGCAAGCAATTGAACAATTAACACAAAAACACGCGAGGTCGGGATTTTGTGTAAATTGTGAGAGCGCGATCTTAATCGGTAATACAAGACCACACAGGATAAATTTGTAGAGTTCAAATATAATCCCTAAACACAATTCATCCTCATTTCCAGAATGGATATGTTCCTTAATTTACCACTGATCATGAGCTAATCTTATAACATCAATCAAAGCAGGGTGCTGCGATTGCACGTTCCAAAGTTAGCCTAGGTTTAAATTCACATCATCTTTGTGGTAAAGTTAATTCTCGTAGGGTTCGAGATTTAACAAATTAAGGGATCATAATTAAGTGAATTTTAATTTAAATGATAATGATTAATAATAAAGTGAAGAGGTAGAGTTAGATCGATTACGCTTTTTAAATATATTTCTAAAAAAAACATCTTCTTGTTGTGTCATTTAAATTGAAATTCATTTCAAAACTAAAAACAAAAAAAATTATACAATCTTCTTCCAGCAAACTTCTTCTAGATTCATACACTACAAAAAACCCCAATCCTTTAATGTAGTGTTTTTATTCTATTCTATTTTTTTTATAATACCTCTAATAAGTTGTTAAATTCACTTACTCCTTTGAGAGACGACCTTGGTCAGCCACTCTGCTGCACTTAAGTACCCCAAATCACACTAATCATTTGAGGGCGCCCATGACAGCGCTCTTTCAATGATCCTATATAGTTTTCCATGTAGAAAATGATGGTAGTCCTTGTTTTGTCCTACAAGAGAAGGTTTGGAGTTTTTTTAAAATAGATGTGTATTCGTGGTGCTAAACCATGGGTAGCGATCAAGGTGGATCACTAGGTTGACATCGTGGTCGGTAACCTTCCCATTCACCTAAGGATATGGGTCCTTTGGACCCATTAGGATGGAAAATTTGTTCTCCACTATTGTATTAGTGCACGGTGCCCAAACCCATATAAAATTTACAATGCGAGGTATGATAATTGTGATGCTTCTCCCAGTGGAACTTGACTGATGTTGTAGATCAGTAAGGGTCATAGAGAAACACACTTGGACTAGTACTCCCATGTGGCATCATGGAGTGGGTTTCCCTTACCTTTCTAATTTTTTATATATAATACTCCCTATATTATGGATTTGGATACTATAACATTGGGTTTTTTCTTATAGGGTGGTACTCCCCTGATGGATCAGGTGTCTGTTTCCCTACATCATTTTTATAGTTGGAGTTAGAGCTCTCTAGTCATTTCAGAGTGTAGTCCCTCCTTACTTATTAGCCAGGTAGAGTTGGTAATCCCCTATTGGACCAGGGTGTTGGTCCTCTATTCATGGATTCAGTACTCCCCTGTTGTGCTAGGGAGCAGGTCCTTTGTATGATATGTATAGGTAGACTGAGTACTCCCCTATTGTGTTAGGGTGCATGTCCTCTATCCTTATAGTCAAAACGCCCCTATTGTTCTAGGGTGCATGTCATCCATTTGAATACTTATAATGAAGTCAGTACTACCCTATTATACTAGGGTGTGAGTTCTATAGCATAGGCTTAGTAATCCCATTTTTTAAGGTGTGTGTCTCCCATAGTAAATGAGTTTGTATAGTGTCATTCCCCAATTTTATCATAGTAAGGGTCCGCCAGCCACAAAGTGGTTCTCCCCTATTGCGCCAGGGGGTGGTTCCTATATCCATTGATTAGTACTCACTTGTAATATTGGGGTTAGGGTCATCCACTATGGAGTTTTAATCCCTTGACATGTTATGGTGTGGGTCCTCCATTGTCGTTAGTTCTCCCTTGATAGACTAAGGTGTGGGCCACTCCCTAGAGGAGTGACAATGTTTTCTCATGTTAGTTAGGAGCCAGTACTCCCACAATTGCATTTTAGTGTTGAGGAATGGATCCCTATGTTATATATCATTATAGGGGATTCAAGATAAACAAAGTTATGATATAGTACTACCTCGATTGTAGGGAAGTGTTGAGGTGAGGGTCTCTCCATTCCCATTCATTAGGGAAGAAGAAGGTGGTTCATAGTCTGTAGTAGTGTTCCCTAAACTATGTGCAGCAGTGAGGGGCGGGCCTCTCAACTTGGGTTGTTTTGGCCTTGTAGATAGGGATATTTTGTTTTGACAGGTCCTTTAATGATGGTCACATCAGTTTGACCTTGTATGTTGTTCCCGACAGAGAACATTCTCTTGGAAATACCATTGTGAATGGTAGTGTTGTTCCTGATGTAGTGCCTCTCACAGACGGGTTCCATCTAGGATGGATGTGCTCAATTATTTTTTTTCTCTCCTTATTTTGTCTGAACATTAGATCCTTGAGTAGTATTATTTAATTGTATATGATTCCATGACCTCGTCATACATGGAGGTCGAGATTATTATATTCAAGTATTTTTGGAATTCTTTGTGGTGTTGCCATATGTCTCTGTTGACACCCCTTGTGAACCAATATGAGTGGTTGTGTATGGATGAGGGTGGTTGAAGATAAATTTTTCTCTCTCATTTGGGGTTCCCTCTAGTTGGGTTGACAAAATTAGTTCCTTTCAGTTTCTCTATATTTCTATTTGTTTTTGTTTTGAATAATGGGTATTGTTATACTCACCACTAAATGAGGTTTTCCCACACATTTTGTGTGTTGTGTAGACAATTGGCATTTCGACAGAATCCCTAGAGGACCCAAGTCAGGTAGATCTTAGCGATCTAGACTAAACGAGGTGTTAACTAGAGTTAGGATGCGAGTCATTATAATAGTTTCATTTCATAGTGATCCCCTCCTTCAAATAATTTTGGACGCATTTGTAGTTTTTTTGTGGTCATTTTCTTTTCCCTTTCTATGTTTCCATAATTTTTTTGTACTCCATTTTCAAATATATGTATGCTTGAGTTTTAGTTTCCATATTCTTATATCTCGCCATTTTCCATTCAGTTGTTTGTGGATGCATTCATATAGGTACCTAAGAAAAAGTCCTCTCATATGGGTGATATGCCTAAATGGTGCTAGTCTCTAACCCCTATCCTATTAGATGGGGGCTTGTGGAGTTGTGGCCTGGGTCCTATTGGGTAGGGTCGTGGTAGAGTGTAATTATAGCGTATTCCAATTTTCTACCATTATGTTTTGAGCTTGGTTTGGGTTTCATTGGGACACTTTTAGGGTGTTTCATGTTCATATCTCATGTGGGAGGTTCCTATGTTGGTGCGGCGGCTAACGTATCCATTCATAGGGACTCTGATAACCTTCTTTTTGACTATGTGCATTAGGACATTGGTCATAGGGAAATAATGTTACATGCATCATATATGATAGGTTTTTGGGTCCCTTTTCATTCTTGAGTCAGCTCCCCAGATATACTATTTGACGGTGGCGTGTCTTGATTATATTTGAGGATTCCATTGTGATTGTATCTAGATAGGGTTCCATGAAATGATCATGATGATGATACTCCCCATGATGCGGATTTAATATCAGGAACTAGTTTTGATGGGGTTCTTTTAGGTGGGCTGACAGTTATGCCACCACCAATTGAGTAGCATGTTTTGCTAGTAGCTCATGTTGAGAATGCATGAAAAATGAGGGTGGTGCATGAGTTCTAGATGTGGTGAATTATAAGGTATTAGTATGATCCCTCTCACCAAGGTAGATAATAACTACCTAAAGGTTGTCACATGTGTTTTCCTCCTTGTGAGGGCATGTACCGATGAGATGTTGGTCCTAGCAGCAAGACTTCTATAAGGATAAGTGAGGATATGGTGAATTCTAGTGACATAGTCCCGTAATGAGGTGATTCTCACTTGGGTAGAGTTTGAGAATATCTTTAGGGAAGATTTTTACCCATACCTATTGAGATATGTGCATATCCAGGATCTTCTACAACATTGAAAGGGTTTCATGATCATGGTAGAGTACTCAGTGAGGTTTATAGAACCATCCTATTTCTCCATAGATGTGGTTCGAGAACCTTTCTTTAGAGATTGTACCTTTGAGAAGGGCCTCTAGAGAGATGTAGGATAATGTGTCATATCCTTGTTATATCTCATATATCTTTGGGTACTGGAGCCAACAATGGTAGTAAATATCTTCTTGGTAGAGGAATGTGAAGATCTATCCTACAGTGGTGGTCATAAGGATGAGGCATCTATAGATGTTGGCAGACAATAGATGAAAGGATCACGGCACAGAAGGTATACCCATGCCTAGTATGGGAATATGGGCATGTACTTTAGGAGCATCACAGGGGAACATTTCATCTATAGAAGAGGCAGTGTTATGTTTTTGATGGTCAAGTATATCTTGTTATATGTTGTCCGAACTGTTGTGCTGCTCAGAGGGACCCTCTGGACGGACCTCCATAGTAGAGGGTGCATTTGGAGTAGGGAGTTACACATGATGAAATACATGGAAGATTTGGTTGAGTAGCATGAGGGGGAAGGTGGCTTGAGGTTTTTCCACCACCACCCATGGGTGGTCCATGCTGGGGCCATGGATTTAGAGGAAATGGAGAGGAATGCTATAGTATGTAGAGGCCTTTAAACTAGAATCTTGACATATTAATAGATTCACTCTCTCTATCCTTTATTCAATATACAATATAAATTGTTACACGACTATTATGTAATCTACATTTTTCACTTCATTATTAGGATATAACTTGGGTGATGTAGGGTGTCCATAAAACCCTATGTAGGTATTGTTTGATATAGATTTGAAATCAATAAAAAGTCAGAAACATTACCCACCAAGACATGTTTTTATGGCGTAGTTAAAAACATATGGTTAAATCAGTGCTTTCCAATATAGTTAGTGTCAAGGTATGGGATATGAGTTCCATATAATTGTGTGTTCAGGATGAGGTTGTGTGGAGTGTTGGAGAAAGTCCTGGAATTTCTATTGGGGCTTTACCTCTTGACCCTAAAGATTGATGGCTTAGGTGGAGGGATAGATTTTCTTAAATTATTCTTTATCCATAGGATTAGATCCTATAATGTTCCCATATTGTGGATTGGTTTCCTAACATCCATACTAATATGGGATGCCACTAGTGGGTGTGGCAGTGTTTCTGGTTCGGGGAGATGTGTTACAGCTGGTGGTTTATAGATGAAGGGACTAGTAATGCACAATTTATATACATGTACACCCCTATTGTTTTCATTGTTACTCTTGAATTATCAGCATAAACCTTGAACTCAAGATGCTTTAGTAGGTTGTGGTGCAGTTCGTTAAGGAATGGATGTGAAATACTGGGTTATGTCAGTGTCCGTGTTACGTTGGCAAGGTGTTGTACCACTAGACTATATAATGAATATGGATAGTGGTGCATGGTGATTTCAACCTATTGAAACTGAGGGGACAAGTTCCACTTCTTGAATGATATTGACATAGTTGGATCTAGATTTTATTGTTGTTTTTATTGGGTGGTTCCCCTGCGTGTGTACTTGTAATTAGAAAGGGAACCCTTAGGAAGCATTCTAGCATTGGAGTCCCACTGCAGAGATTAGTTTCTTTCCGTTGTGCCCGTGATTCTTCTTATTAGGGAAAAAACTCCCTAACAAAGGAATAATTTAATGACCCTATTTTTGAACTGTACAACTTTTGCATATTTCGTGGAATATTTTGGAAGTATGACACTCATTCGGTGTGAGATTCCGGGGGATAGAGATACTCAACATAGTGATTTTAAAAATATGAAATATATTTTGTCATGTGTGCATAGTTTCTTTTGATACATGTAATAAATACTAAGAAGTGTCTCATATTATAATTATCAGACTATAGATGAGTTTTTGACCTCATATGTACCCTAGTTGTGGCATAATTTTAGTTAGCAATGGCGGTAGAGTTAGTAATGAGTAGCTAAGAGTAATGTGGTGGAGTTATTAATTAAATGATAATTTTATTGATAATTTGACCAAAAATATACTTTCATAACCAGACCCAAGCGGGGGTTCATACTATAACTACCTCAATATTTATTCAAGAGTCCAAGGGGTGGAAATAAGTGTTGAAGGCATAAATAAAATTAGGAGGAATTTTCCGAAGTACATGTACACACACACAACCCTGTTGATGAAAAAGTGCATAGGGAAAGAATAAAAGATGAAACAATACTATAAAGTTAACCAAGTGATTGTGAACATCTAGATAGTACAAAATTGTGGTAGTGTACACTGAAAGCAAAGATGAATAATACATGTGAATCTAGAAATGTGTCCCAACCTAATAGAAAACTGGAATAGTGAACAACTGAAAGAGATCCCAAATCCTAAATCCCATGCTACGAGTATCTTATGCAGTCCAAGAACCCAGTATCCCTTAGCTCTTATGTGGTCATAATCAACCTATATATCATCTATATAAGGCATTCCATGTCTGGGGAAAACCCATGTAGGAGTAAGTATAAACATACCCAGTAGAACAATCTGAAAGAGGAAATGGGATCAATAACACATATAATAGAGGATAAAGACATCAGATGAATAAGGTATAGTGAAAGACTACTGTTAAACCCAAAAAAGAGTGAATGTAATGTCATCTTGAAAAAAGGTCAAAAAAACAGTGGGTAGATGGAAAAACCATCAATCCTTCTCCACATATAGTCAGAGAGTATACTCATCCAACCATGAGAATAGAAACATAAAATCGAGTTCCATACCTAACACATCTTCACCTCTCCCTGAAGAAGAGTAACCAAATCCAAGGAGTGGATGGAGATGATATATATATATATATATGTTTAGTCATAATAAGCATAAATTATAGAGTAAGAGGATCTCCATCTCGAAGATCAACTCAAGAAGAAGAGTATAAAATGGCTCCAAAATTTCAAGAATGATGCCCAAAATCCCATGCATCATCCCTGAAGATATAGATACCCAAAACTCATTCACCACACATTGATACTATCTATTTTTGTATTCACTGACTTACCCACATGGTTTTAGATTGCACCATAAAAACACATCCTAGTGGGTAAATCATTCCTCTTCCTCATGAGTCCAAATCTACATTAAACCATGTCTCGTAATTGTGAATAAATGTATAGGAGCCAAAAATTCTATGTAGAGTTCCCATGAATTTGTATGAATGGAGGGTTCCACTCTTATGGTTGAGGACCCATGCCCAAACCAATTTGAGGGTTACACTCTAAATCATAGAATACCCATGCCCAAAAACCGTCATGAGGGTTCCACTTGGGAGGTCAAGGACCCACGACCAGCCCAGATAGATGGTTGCACACTGATAGACATTGATGTCCCATGCCAAGACTTGCTGGAGGATTCCCCAATGGGGTCTATAGAGGACCCATCTCCATCCTGGTTAGAGGGTTCCTCTCTAGATGCCATCGAGGTCCCATGCCCAGCTCACCTAGAGGGTTCAACATGAGAGTGGGAATTTCAGGATTGTACCTAATCACTGCTATCATTAGGATCGCCTTAGAAGGCTTTGTTCCTGGAACATTTCACATCATATCTCAATAGCCACATCTGGGGACACTATCTCCTTCCCCGTTGAAAACAATTCATTATAGGCTACTAGAAGACCAAAATCATAGTTAAAATGAATTAGATACAGAACATCGATCTTTATTCAAAGAAGGAAAGGGGGTACATAATGTATGTGGGGAGCCACATGGTGTAAGGCCCCACTTCATAGCCTTGTTGTGTCCCTGGCCAGCACACAGGTTCCTGTCCATGTAGCGGTACACACCTTATAGGTGGACTACACAGTGTGTCTTGGCTAATTGAGACTAGAACCGTGTGTTGCTCACTATGTGTGTGTACTGAAGTACACATGAATGTACCTAACCCCGTGTACCTCCACATGGGTTCCTGTCTTTGTGACCCACCAGATGGGTTGTCCAACCTGGCAAAGGGAACACGGCATGTTAGGGGGGCTACATGTCATTTCCTCCTTATGATTCACTAAATCACAGTCGTCGTCGCAAGAGGGGTAACATGTTGTGAGTTCTTCATTGAACTCAACATGTAGTTGAGTTTTACCCTATTTTTATAGATCCACATACCATACACCAATATAATTGATCCACCAAAATATCACCTAGAATTTTCCCAAAATATTTGGATCTTGCTGTGGATTGAAATTGGCATATTTCTTTCACTATAAATCAGCCACCATAATCTATGAGGGTTTCACTATTTTTTCTCATGATTTATCACCTTCATTCATCATGATCATGATTATTAAACACTAAATTGTCTATACTCACCTCAAAATTATCTCAGATCCATGATTTTTTCTTCAAACCATTGTCATTTCATTGATTGTCTATGAATTTGGGGGTCCAATTGAGCTTGGTACCTCCTGGAAAAGTCGATTAGGGGCTGTAGGGATCCAACCGGTAATGAATGCAATTAATTGAGAGAGAAAATCAAAGTAAACCAAATTATAAACATTTTAGGACAGGATTTCTTGGAAAATAACCGAAAATAGGTATTTCAAATTATAAAACAATAAACAAAAATTGATGTTTCATTACTTTGGTCTATGTAGAGGCTGCAACATAGGTATAGATTGAAGAAAAACAAATGATCTAATAAATAATTTAATAAAGGGAATAAATATACCAATTGACAAATCCTGCCTTAGTTTTGGATTGATCTTTGATGAAGAATGTATTCACCAATGATTTGTAAGGAGTTGTTGCATTTTTTGTGTCATGATTTCATCGATTCTAGAGCTTCGTCATCGTTCGCTGAAGGGAGGAGGATGGAGATCCCACCATTTGATCCCAAAAATTATGAACCAACAATGGAAAGTATTTATAAAGTTATATAGTTATAAAATTATCCATTTCACTAAAAAATAAATCAATTTATTCATTAATTCATTCATTTAACGCACCTATAACAAGAAAGGGTTCTGAAAATCCCACACCAACTCATTTTTTGTCACGCCTATGGTAAACACTGTGTTCCGAACACAATAATGATCACATATTTCTGACCTGACAAACCAATTAAGATATAAATTTTTTATTTGAGAAGCTTCATGCACACAATATAAAATATATTTAATATTTTTATAAAACTAATTTTGGGTAAACCAAGCCTCGAAATTGCACACCATCTTAGTGTCTAGTTAAAGAAATATGTATACAACTATTTCAAAGTATTACATGAAAAAACCTGGGTCTTTAAATCATTCCCTCAATTAATATTTTCTTCCACAAAAAGAATAACTTTGAAAATAACTTTTTATACTAAGCTCGCACTTAGATCTACGACTCCCAGGAACTATCTCACATGTTTCCATGCTTCCACAACACGAAAAACAAAGTGACAGTTCATCCATGTATGGTCCACTCCTACCGATCCTTGATCACCACCAAGTGCTTCATAAAGGTGGTTCTATCCTTTATGTCCACCTCAGCTCTGTTAATGATGTGCATGGAATCATGAACATGTCTCCTCAGTTATGACAAATAGAAGACATAGTGCACCTACTACAGTTGTGGGGGTAGGGAGAGGTTGTAGGAAATATGTCCAACCTTCTGTATGTTTTAAAATATCCTGATGAACCTCAGGGCTAACTTTCCTCCAAAGAAAAACCTCATCAATCCTCATCATATAGAGACTTTCATGAAAATGTGATCTCCAAATTAAAACAACAAGGGACTATGACTGCGATCTACATAGGATTTTTTATGTTGTCACCCATCCCCACCCACTCATAGATGAACAAAAATTTGTCATTAGTCTCATGTACCATTTAAGGTCCCATAAGAGACGACTCTCCAATATCTATATAGCATAAGGGTGACCTGAAGTGTTGATTACATAGGTCCTCAAATGTTGTCTAGCCAAAGGTAGGGTGGTAGCAGTTATTTTATGACAAATATAACTAGGGGAGATGATCCTCCCTCCTCCATCCAAAGTGAAACACACATTCCTTTGAATATCCTCCAACACCCAGATACTGTGTTCGGTTTTCCAATTGGGTTGCGGGTGAAAATTAGTACTCATCCACAATTGTGTCCCAAATTCCTCCTCCAAGACTCTCTAAAATCATGATTCAATATATGTATCACGATCAGAGAAAATCACCGAGGGTTCCCTGTGGAGGTGAATGATTTCTTCCTTGTATAACTTCTCAATATTCTCTACCAAACATAGATCCCAGATGATAATTTTGTGTGCTGAATTCTTGAGTCAGTCATCTATCACCCATATTGCATCGTGGATCTTCAATGTGTGTAGAATAACTGTGAAAAATACATCGGATATTCCATCCCATTTGGACTTCAGTGTCTTAAGGGGCAGCAAAAAAGCTACCAGAACATCATGATCATCATTTACCTATTGATAGGTGAGGCACTGAGAGATAAACATATATATTCTTCCTCTCATGTTGGGCCACCAAAACTCTCATTGAAGGTCTATGTCCATCATCCCCTTACTATGATGTACAACTAGGGGGAGTCTATAATTCCCATGTAACCTCATCCCACAAGCTGACATGAACCACTTTTCACCACAGGAACAAAATGATATGATTCCTTCCTTTAGAATATCTATTTGGTGGCTTTCATGTGGATATATGGTCAAGTAAGACCGCTCCGCCAATGTATCCCAACTGAGACTCACTAACGTGGTCAAGAAGAATAGGATCCAACACCATAGATTGAAGAAAAGTTGTACTCTCCTACTCCACTAAGGATAGCTTCTAGGAAGGTAATTTCTCTGACAGTTCCTACACTAAGAGAGATTGGGACTTCTTGCTATGTGCATATGCTATAATGTTTCAATTCTTTGTAATATAGACTAACATGAAGTTGTGGTCCTACAATAACCTCAACCATCAACGCTACCCTGGGTTATTAAATCTCGGCATGAAGATGTACCTGAGACTCTGGTGGTATGAGTAAACCACAAGGCGCTCCCATAGAAAGTATTACCACCATATTCTTAGGGTGGAGACTAATATTTCTAGTTCTAGGTAAGGAGTTTCATTGTTCAACATATGGGGTCTTAACTGCCTCAACCCATATGTGATAACTATGTGCCCCTTCATCAACACGCAACCTCGCCCCACGCCTGAGGAATCTTTATACACTACTTATTTTATTCCCTCTTTTTGAAGTCTCAACACTAGATTACTCATCATCCTCTTCCTCAAATACTCAAAGTCCCTCTAGAATTACTTAGACCCGGTAAATGGATAAACCTTTCTATCTCATTGTAGTCAAAGGGGATATGATTTTGGGGAATTCCACCTCAAACATCCTATAGTACACCACCATGTCAATGAAGCTATGTACCAATGAAACATTTTTGGGTGGATCCCAGGAAATAAATTATTTAATATTTACTAGATCTATAGCTAAAACATGTTCAGAAATGACATGCCCTAGAAATTGGACCTTATATATCCAGAACTGGAACTTCGAGATCATTCCATAATGCTGGTTAACTTGGAGTAAATCAAGAATCATCCTCAATTTCTCTACATTCTCCCCCTATAATGTAGAGTATATGGGTATGTATTCGATAAAGACAACAAAAAACTAGTCCAAATATGGATGGAAGACCTAATTCATCAGATCCATGAACATGGCATGGAAAGTTTTCACAACGAAGGGTATCACTAGAAACTCATTGTGTCTATAGCGACCTCAAAATACCAACATGTGAATATCATCATCACAAACCATGAAAAGGTTGTAATATGAACTATGATCTATCATGGAGAACCATCATGTGCCTCACAACTGATTTGAAGAGGTCGTCAATTCTTGGTAATGGTTAATTTTTCTTTATCGTGGCCTGTTTCACGTGATGATAATCCATGGAAAGCCATAAGATCTCATCTTCTTTTTCCACAAACAGGAATGGAGCTGGCCAGGGGGTTTATTGGGTTTGGTGTAACCTTTCTCACTAAGGTCCCCAACTACAATAATATCTCCCAAATCTTGGTAGGTTCCATATGATATTCCACAAAAGATATAGGGACAGTACAAGGATGTAAGTCAATGAAAAATTCCATGTCTTGCCTTAGAGGTTGTCATGGGTCATCTTCAGGGAAGACATCCATATAATCATCCACAAGCGAAGGAAACCATATGCATGAAGAACCTATTTCATAAAGGGAGAACCTCTCTGTATAGGGGTTGTACGCTTCGACCTCCTACTCATAGTATCAACATGTCCTGCCACGAGATATCTCTCAAAAAAAAGGTGAATCTCATCTCATCAGTTTGTATGCATCAGAATTATATATGGTGAAAATACATTTGGGTTTGGACCATGATAATTAAATCTATACCCAATATGATGTCATAGGGTTTCATTTTATGAACAAAAGTTCCCACATGAACATCTCTCTACTATGTGATAGCTCTCACTACCAAAAGATAAAATATATAGAAGAAGAGATCCCTATAGAAACCTCAAGATGAAGCTTATGTACAAGCATCTAAATCGGGAGCTCTAGATATCATATTAGATGTTTTTAGGTAAATTAATTAATAGAACATTTGTTTAATAATACTAAGGAAAGAGTTAAATATGCCCATATCGTACCTCTAATCATCTTCTGTGGTGTGAGATCATAGACATTCAAAGCCTGCATCTATCCCCGCACCCAACCACTAGCTCCCTGAGCCTGATATAGGCCACCTGGTGGTGGTGGTGGAAGGATCTCATAATTGAATACACTGTCCATAGCTCCTCTAAATCCTCTTATAGATACTCATCCCTAGGGACCACACTGTCCACACCTTGGATATTCCTGATCACGGTGATGCCTCTGCAGTGGCGGTCCATCATCTATCAATTTGGTTTTTTCTGCATGTATAGTCATGAAGTCTCAGGCCATGTGTCCTCAACCATCATAAGTAAATCACCCCCATATATATATGAGATTCTCTAGTGCTCCATGATTCATCTAACCACGTACCTGAGTCTGCTCATGGAAGGATATCCTGCGTCGATATTCTGTCACCCAATGTCTCTAAGATTCTACATATGACTCAACTATTTAGTTTCCACTGCCACATAAAGTTATATATAATCCCTCTTATTGGAATCTATCTATCACCAATTCCCTCTCCAGCACCCCATCATTGGTGTGGATTCCCAAGGGTACAAAATTGGCTTGGATCTATCTATGAAGTTCCAACTCAAACATTCATGCTCATAAGTTTCCATCCCGGACCAGGTTAAGGGACTAACAAGTATGGTCTTTAAACCTCATTTCATTCCCATCCATCACCATCCCTCCATGATTTATCTCTATAATCTCTTAGATCTACACCCATGATAAGAAGTAGCGGTATTACTACTCATGTAAAAACAACTAAAATTCATCTCATGACATTGTCGACTCGTCGTGCTTCTATATAACCAAGCACCGGAAACACCTAGCTACTGCCTGGAAAAGGATGGATTCTTATGCCACCTCCATCTTCATCAAGGATTGAATAACTCTAAATATATAAAATGTTGAACCTATAGAATCCTCTACTACTTGAGGATATTGCTAATTGAGGAACTTTAGTAGTCTCTAATGCTAAAACTCATGGATTGTGAAAGGCCTGAGCGTATCCTCATTTTGAATTACTTGGATGATATATTGCTCGACATGTGGAGGTAATTTCACCCACCCACCTAGTGGAAGGGGTTCATGTAAAATACATTGAATAGAGGGAATGTTTTTCATAGGGTCATCACCATGAACAAAAGCTCATATCCTAGCTATTTGTTATCGTAGAGGTATCGTGAAGGATACTACGGAGTACCATAGTCAGATGAGAATATATATATATATATTTGAACAATAATGAGGAGATGAATTAATAAATAAATTCAAATACTCTAACATATAATATTATTTTAACATTAATAACTGCAATAAATGTCTTGGCATGCTCAGTCGATAGACAGGTAGTCAAGCTCATGGTGACTGGATATGTTAGTTGTCGCACCATCACTAGATTTCCTATCCTAAGAGCCAAACTGAAGACACTTTTACACTATTTCCCTAAACCCAACCAAATCCTATTAAGGGGATATATATGAACAATTTCCTATTTAATTAACATTCTCTAATAATGATTTTTCCTGACTCGACCAAAGTAGGGGCTCGAGTCGCAACTACCCCAAGCCAGACTCCATAGACCTGAGGGTGGCGATAAACGTAGAAGGAATAACTAATCCAGGGAGGAAATTTTCTAAGTACATGAACACAATTACATAACTAAATCAATGAAAAGTGCATAGGGAATCAATAAAAGATTCATCACTTCTATAAAGTAACAAAAAAGATGCATGAATAATTAGATGATACAGAAGTACATTAGTGTAACCTGAAATAAAAGGGAAAAAATACATGTCCGACTAGAAATGTGTCCTTACCTAATCGAAAACCAAAAATGTAAACAGTTGAAAGAGATCCTAGATCCTGAATCCCAAGAAATGACCTCCATATGTGGTCCAATCACCTAGTATCCCTAAGATACACTATATGATCAAATAGTCCATCTTCTATATAAGACACAACATGTGAAGGAAAATCACATGTAGGAGTGAGTAAAAATATACAAAGTAGGATTCCCCGAAAGTTGAAAGGGAAGCATTGAGATATTCAATAGAAGATAATGATATCATATTCACATGGTAGAGTTAAAGAGTACATCTTATCCATACATATATTGTATATAATCTCATCTAAACCCAATGGGATAAACATGATTAGTAGATGGACTACTCATTGAGCCTTCTTCATATATAGTAGGAGAGTAGACTCCTCCAACCAAGAGAATGTAGAAATAAAAATATCATAGAGTAACCATCACCCCTTCACCTATCTTGGATGGAGAGTAAACAAATTTAATGAGTGGATAAATATAAACGATATATATATATATATAATCTTTTAAAATAAGGCTATTTGAGAGAGTTAGGGGATCTCCATCTCAAAGATTATCCCAATAAGAAGAGTTCCCAATTGTTCCAGAGATCCAACAATGGCAGCCATCATCCAATACATCTTCCATGAAAATAAATTTCAATGGAACTCATTTAACACACATTGATACTATCATCTTTAGATCGAAATAACTCCCCCACATGGTTTTAGATCACATCACAAAAAAATGTCTCAATGGGGAAAGGGTTCCTCTCTTCGCGAGTCTAAAGAAATGTCAAACCATCTCTCATCACTATTCCGTACAATAGAGGAGACAAAAATTCTAGTTTGATGACCCATGACCAGCCCAACTAGAGGGTTCCACTCTGTGTCATTGAGGACCCATGCCCTGATACCTATAGTAGGGTCCCACTTGGGAGGTCTATGACAACCCTGCTTTTAATACAGACTTATTACATAAAACTTCACTTGTTACAACAAATAAGGTCAATAGGATTAGTGTCTTTGGGGCTTAGGATCATTACATAAAATCATAAAACATGAAATACAATATCTTTATTGAAAACTTCCTTTACATGACCACTACATTCCCTCGTACTTAGCATTGCATGGGATAACCTGAGGACATGCATAAAAAAGGGTGAGCTATAAAGCCCAGTAAGGGACTACACATGAAATAACATTAGGAGTAAAATACATGTTAGAAAATATGCATATCAGTAGAGCATAAAAGAAACAAGAACATAAAGGCATGATAAAGTATGATAATCATATCATGGAAATGTAGAAACAATACTTATCATGGAATTAGCATGAGCCAAGGCTCATTGCACATGGAGCATGAGTAAATCCTCATTTAACATAAAGAACGAGTGAACCCTCATTTCAATTGAATTATCATGAGTCAACACTCATTGCACATGACGTATCATGATACTATACTTTACCCAATGCATTGGAGCACTATAAGGGTGAACCCTTCTTAAACATTTCATTTCATGCATAAGTGTGCCACATGGATCATAAAACATGGATTCACAAAACATAATAATTTATTCCAAGATAAAGGAATGTGGAATTCATACATGAAACTATGTAATAAATAAGTAAATGTGCATAAAGGTGAATACCCTTGATGAAAAAATGGGCATGGTATCCACTACACAATGGCATTGGCTTAGAAAATCGGTGCGATTTCGGCAGCGTAACGGCGTGAAATAAGAATTCATAAAAATAGTTAATGAGAGAGAAAGGGGTTACTCATCATAATTAAATGTAATGGAATGTAAGGAGGTCATATAGATACATGTCCCAATAATTTTAGTGGAATTTAGATTCCTGATACAAAATTATTGCTTGAATGTAAAAGAAGAGAGAGAAGTTCCTTTCAGAATTTCGGCATAGTAACTGGTGTACAAGGGAGGAATTTAATGAGAGAGAAAGGGGTCTCCCATAATTCAAAAAATAATTGGGAATTATGGAAGTGGTGATAAACCATACCGCAACATTCATAATTGAAATTAAAAGGGTAAAATAACGTAATGAAAATTGGACAAAAATGAGAAAGGAAGAAAAACCCTTAATTGGAACTATGCTTGCAATGTCTTGAGAGAAGCTTGAGAGAGGCTTCTTGGGAGCTTGGGGCACCTTGGGAGGATTCTAGAGAGATTCAGGCAGAGGTTGGATGAACTCGAAAGTTTTGAGTGGGGAGGAAGTGGGAGCATGGGTGGGTTTATATAGGAAAGGTTAGAGAATTCTTTATTATTTAGGTTTGGGTCCCCTTACATTAAATTAATCCGAAACACAGACCAGCCCACATTTTTTTCCCATGGTTTTTGGAAAAGGGAAGAGGAAAAAAATATTTTATAAGGCCAAAGTCAGAACTTCTTAAAATAATAAGGTTTCTTATGTGGAGGTGAGTCACACTCCAATGGAAATTAATTTAAAAAGACATGGTGTTTAATAAGTCTTGAGGGGTCCATTAATGCTTTGAAAAGTAAGTCAAACAAACCCAAAATCACATTATTTTAATGGAAAAACATATATTTGCCGAACATAAAGATTTTAGTATTTTATTACATCACTATTGGGTAATTATGATGTCATAAAACACATTATATATTTAAACGATATTTAATTTTTACCCAAACATTTGACTGTCTCAGAAAATAATGAAAAATTCACCGTTGGATAATTGTGATGTCCTGATACTAAAAATAACATTTATTTTATCTAAATAATTTTATAAAAATGTTAATTTTCACTTTTTAAATAAAAACTGACATTTATCGAAAATTCACGGGTTTTGACAGAAATGGCTTTCAAACCTTAATAAAAATTATAATTGCAATCCTAAAATTATAAGATAATTTATATTTAATAAAAATTAATTTAATAAAAATATTTTATTCAAATGTTTTTTAATTCAAAAATCCCTTAATTTAATAAAATATAATTCTTAATTAAATAATAAATAAAAACACTATTTTTACATTAAAAACTATTTAAAATGTATCAAAAATGACAAGGATGTATTCTCATTATTATATACAAAAATAATATACATGTACATAGTAATAGGGATTTGTTAAATAACCCCTTAAAACCGCTGCAGAAGACCTAAGGGTACGTTGTGCGATGGTGACAGACTCTTGGGGTGGCTCGGATAAAATCGCTCGAGTGGTAATTTCTATCAACATCCACTTCTCCCGTAGACGGTCCCGTTCGAGCATAACATGGGGAAGCTCAGCTTGGGCTTGGTCAAGAGCAAAGCCCAAGGATTCCATGTCTTTTCCGAGCTCTGAAAAATGGGCTTCATATTGAGCAATTCTACTGGATGATGTCATCGCTTATTTTGTCGGAGTAAATTGGATTTGTTATAGTCCTATATTTATACTAATCATGTGATCTCTGTTCAACGGCTATATTAGAAACAGTCATAATTTTTATCATGAAACCAAGGAAGTTGAAAATTTATATAGACATAAATATACATTTAATTAGATAAAGAGGGATTTCCATTAATGAAACTTTGGGTCGTTACAATATTCCCCCCTTAAGAAATTTCGCCCTAGAAATTTTCCCTTTCCCACACTAAAACAGATGTGGGTAACTTAGCTTCATCATTTCCTCCGATTCCCAAGTCGCTTCTTCAAACTTGTGGTTTCTCCACAACACCTTGACGAGGGGCATTGTCTTATTTCCTAGAACTTTTTCTCTACGATCTAATATCATCACTGGTTGCTCCTCTTAAGAGAGACCATCATCCAATTGCACCACCTCAGAAGAGAGTACCTGTGAAGGGTCCAGTATGTACTTCCTTAAGAAGGATACAAGAAATACATTATGCACTTTGGCCATGGTAGGTGGAAGTGCTAGTCGATAGGCCACAGCCCCGACACGATTAAGAGTCTTGAAGGGGTCGATGTACCTTGTACTGAACATCCCTTAATTTCCAAACCACGGGACCTTCTTCCATGGAAAATTGCGTAGAAAAACCATGTCTCCAACATTAAACTCAAGGTCTCGTCGATAGTTATCTGCATAACTCTTCTCTCAACTCTGGGCTGCCTTGATATGCTGCTGAATGGTTTTCACATTCTCCGCCATTTCCTCGACCATTTCTAGTCCAAGCATCTTATGTTCACCGACCTCAACATGTCGGTGTTCTTCACCTTTTCCCATATAGGGCTTCATATGGTTCCATTTGGATGCATGAGTGGAAACTATTATTATAAGAGAACTCAACCAGAGGAAGATGTTGATCGCATCCTCCTTTAAAGTCCATTGAGCACGTTCTCAAAATGTCCTCAAGTGTTTGGATAGTCCGCTCGGATTGGACATCAGTTTGAGGATGATAGGCCGTACTGAAGTTCAGTTCAGTATTCAGAGCATGTTGAAGACTCTTCCAAAACTTAGTGGTGAATCTTGGATCTCGGTCAGACACAATAAATAGTGGTACTCCATGCATCCTTACCACTTCCCTGATATATATCTGTGCCAGTTGATCCAAAGAGAAATCCCCCCATATAGAAATGAAGTGTGCAGTCTTTGTAAGACGATCCTCAACAACCCAAATTGCATCGTTGCCTTCGGATGTCCTTGGATGTCCAGTTACAAATTCCATTGTGATTTTCTCCCATTTCCATTCTAGTATGGGAAATGGTTGCATCATCCCCTTAGACTTTTTCCTCTCTGCCTTCACTTGCTGACACACCAGCCACTTTGATGTATATTCAGTGATCTCCTTCTTGTTGTATTCCCACCAAATGTTTTCTCGGAGAACTCGATACATCATTGTGCTCCCTGGGTGAATAGATAAATTTGAACTATCTGCATCATCCAAAAGTTCATTCTTCAGCTCCGGATGTGATGGAACCCATAGTCTTTTCCCAAACCGAACAATTCCTTCTTCATTAACATTAAACTCCGAGGATTTCCATTTTTTGATGGCTTCCTCTTTTTCCACAATTCCCACATCAACCTTTTGAGCATCATTTAACCTTTCCAAAAGAGATGGTTGAACAATAATTCGTGAGAGGATTGATGATTTTCCCTTCTCTATGATTCCCATGTCAATATTTATCAAGTCTAAGAAAAATAGATCCATCTCAATTCTCATAATTGATAGAATCTATGGGTCCTTTCTACTTAGGGAATCTTCCACCTTGTTCTCTTTCCTAGGGTGGTAATGTATTGAGTAGTAGTAATCCTTGATGAGCTCTATCCATATTCTCTAGTGAATATTAAGCTCTTTCTGTGTGAATATATATTTAAGACTCTTGTGGTCAGTATATATCTCACATTTTTTCCATAGAGATAATGCCGCCAGATTTTAAAGGCAAAGATCACAGTCGCTAACTCTAGATCATGTGTTGGATAGTTTCGCTCATGAATTTTCAACTACCTTGAGGTATAGTATATCACTTTATCATTCTGCATCAACACGCAGCCTAAGACCTTCTTTGAAGCATCACTGAATACTACAAAAAGTTCCCCACTAGTGGGTAAAGTGTGCACGGGTGCAGTGATAAACCTCCTTTTGAACTCCTTGAATCTTTCTTCGCATTCATCACTCCAAGAAAACTTTACTCCCTTCCGAGTTATCTTGGTATGAGGGTTGGAAAATCGTGAGAAATTCTTCACAAATCTTCGATAATATCCAGCTAACCCCAAGAAGCTACGGATATCTGTTACCATTGTTGGCCTCGGTCATCCCTCAATTTCATCTATTTTAGAGGGATCTAAAGATATCCCATTGCTTATGATGATATGGCCCATTAATGAGACCTCCTTCAACCTGAACTCACACTTGATGTACTTTTCATAGAGCTTCAACTTGCACAAAGTATCTAGTATAGTTCTTAAATTTTCCTCAAGATCCTCCTTGGTTTTGGAGTATATTAGGCTGTCATCAATAAAGACTACCACAAATCTGTCGAGGTAATCTCTAAAGACTCTATTCATTAAGTCCATGAAGATTTATGGAGCATTATTGAGTCCGAAAGGCATTACTATGAATTCATAGTGCCCATATCTTGTGTGAAAAGCAGTCTTGGGGATATCTTCCTTCTTCACCATTAATTGATAATATCCCGACTGGAAGTCCACCTTGGAGAAGTATTGTTCTCCATGCAAATGATTGAACAAGTCATCAATTCGTGGGAGAGCATACTTGTTCTTTATCATGATTTTGTAAAGTTCATGATAATCGATGAAAATCCGCATTAACCCATCCTTCATCATGACGAAGAGGACTGGTGCACCCCATGGTGAAGCACTTGGGCGTATAAACCCTTTATCTAGATTCTCCTGTATTTGTTTTTTCAGCTCTTCAAGCTCATCAACAACCATTCAATATGGAGTCTTGGATATTGGTAATTCCCCGAGTATAAGTTCAATTGAGAACTCAACATCTCTTCTAGGAGGAATACCAGGCAGTTCCTCGGGAAGCACTTTTGCAAATTCCCTCACAATAGGCATTTATTCAAGAATGGTTTCTTCCTTGGACTCAATCATCTGATCCAGGTACACGTGCTCATAGGGCAGTAATATCCATGCTTGAGATGATGGAGCTAAAGGAGAATCATCTTCCTCCTGACTCTTGTAAAGAATCGGGGGTCGATTCGCTATATAGAGTGTGATTTCTCTCTCCTGAAAATTAATTTTGGCTCTATATAAGGAAAGCCAATACAAGCCATGAATTGCATAAAATTCCACCAGAGGGAGTATGAAGAGGTTAGCTGAGAAATTCTATCTACAGATTATAACAGGGGAGGACTTATACTCATGGGATGCAATGATTGCCCCATTTTCCATACTCACCGACATCCTCACTTCCATGATTTGTGGTGGTGTTGGGATTATTCTACTAAACATTCGAGATATAAAAGAATGCATAGAACCTGAATCAAAATGTATGTTCTCTATTCTTGAATGAATGACTAGCGTACCTATCACCACTTCGTTGTCGTGGTTCACTTCGGCATAAGTGATGGAAAAAGCTATTCCTTGATGCCTTGGAGGTTGTTGGTTGCCTCCGAAAACCCTTGGATTAGGGCACTGATTTGAAAAATGACCCAGTTCATTGCATTTGTAGCATTGAACAATGCATTGAGTTTCAAACGGAGCGTTCCTATCCTCTGTCGCAGCTACGAGTCATTCTTATCGACAATTAACAGCTAGGTGCCTTTCTCTTCCACACCTAATGATTTTCCTTGTCCCCTTAAAGCAATTTCCAGGGTGCTTCTTCCCGCACTTTTGGCAAGTGGGGTGCTGGATCTTCACAGAACCATTGGATTTATCCATCAGACCACCATAATTGAATTCCACCTTACGCTTCTTGTCCCCATGATACCCCTGTGATTCCCTGATCTCCATTTAGACCTTGAGGGCACATCGGAAAATTTCCTCATACCTGTCGAAGTCACGGATTGCTAATGCTTCATGCAGGCTAAGCATCAACCCACCAAAGAAGCGGTCAACTTTGCAATTGGGGGTAACGACAAATCCAGAAGCGTAACGTGCAAACACTTTTAATGTTTTTCTTATATGCTCCAACGGATTCTTCATATTTTTCTTGAGGGAAAGGAAGTCCCTTTCCATCTTAAGCTGGAGGGCGCACGGAAAATATTAATTGAAAAACATCTTCCAGAAATCCTTCCATTCCAACGCCTCGATCTCCACCTCAGGCCTCGTATTTTTTATCAACGTCCACCATTGATCAGCTTCACCCTCCATACGATAATCCACATAGAGAACCTTCTCTTGTTCAGAACATTGAAGGATGGAGAAGATCTTTTCAATGGAGTTGATCCATTGTTCAGCGATCGTGGGATTAGATGATCAACTAAAAGTAGGAGGCCTTTGTCTCGTGAAGCTATCGATAATGACTTGTTCTTTCTTAGGGGGGGTTGAACGTTCCTCTTGACCCGTTTTTATATTAAACACCTGAGTTAGCTGACAGAGATGCGTGAAAAAGTTCACAATTCCTGCTCCCATTGGATTGGGTATCTCATTAGTACAGTCATCACACTGATCTTCACAATGGTTGTTAGCCTGAGTCCTCCTATTACCAGCCAATGGCTAGAATAAAAGGAAATTTAGGGGTTACTCATAAAGGGTAATCCAAAGAAAATATTTGATGACTTATAAATAAAATTTTATTTCCTTAACTCATTGGTCTATATGCTTCAATCTAGGCTTTTCATGATCTACTATCTAACATATATTCTTAGGGACCTTTTCATTAATTCCCTTAATAAGGGTTCATAGTAAGCCTATGAATTTATCAAAATATATCCCCTGGGAGTGTCGTAACCAAGAGTGCGTCAAGGCCCGTTGTCGTGCACCAGTTCCAGTTCGAGTCTAGCTCAAAGCGGTGTTTTTGGGTTTTACCCCTAGGATACATCTGTCCCAGATCTGCCTCTACCTGCTCGTATCCAGACATGGATGTATTTTTTTCATAAACCACTTACTCAGTACTTACCAAAACATAGGGATGTTTTTATTATACTTAGTCATGTATCTAAGGCTTTACTAGGGTTTCCTAATCCCAAAAATAACAAAACCTATCATTTGATACCAACTATGACAACCCTTCTTTTAATACAAACTTATTACATAAAACATCACTTGTTACAACAAAAAGATTGAGAGGATTAGTGTCTTTGGGGATTAGGATCATTACATAAAATCTTAAAACATGAAATACAACATCTTTATTGAAAACATCCTTTACATGACCAATACATTCCCTCGTACTTAACATTGCATGGGATAACCTGAGGACATGCATAAGAAAAGGGTGAGCTATAAAGCCCAGTAAGGGAGTACACATGGTATAACATGAGGAGTACAATACATGTTAGAAAATAGGCATATCAATATATCTTAAATGAAATTTGAACATAAAGTCATGATAAATCATGATAATCATAACATGGAAATGTGGAAACAACACTTATCATGGAATTAGCATGATCCAAGGCTCATTGCACATGGAGCATGAGTAAATCCTCATTGCACATAAAGCATGAGTAAACCCACATTTCACTTGAATTAGCATGATTCAACACTCATTGAACATGACATATCATGATACTATACTTTACCCATTGCATTAGAGCGCTATAAGGGCACACCCTTCTTACACATTTCATTTCATGCATAAGTGTGCCACGTGGATCAAAAAACATGGATTCATAAAACATAATAATTTATTCCACAATAAAGGAATGTGGAATTCATACATGAAACTTTTAAATCAATAAGTAAATGTTCATAAAGGTGAATATACTTGATGGAGAAATGGGCATGGTATCCACTACACAATGGCATTGGCTTAGAAAATCGGTGCGATTTCGGCAGCGTAACGGCATGACATAAGAATTCTTAAAAATGGTTGATGAGAGAGAAAGGGGTTACTCATCATATTTACATGTGATGGATATTAAGTAGGTCATATAGATACATGTCCAAATGATTTTAATGGAATTTAGATTCATGGTAAAAAATTATTTCTTGAATGTAAAAGAAGAGAGAGAAGTTCCTTTCAGAATTTCAGCATAGTAACGGGTGTACATGGGAGGCATTTAATGAGAGAGAAAGGGTCTGCCATAATTAAAACAATTAGAGGGTAGTATGTAAGTGTTGAAAACCCATACCCCAACATTCATTATTGAAATTAAATGGGCAAAACAACTTAAAGAAAATTAGACAAAAAATGAGAAAGGAAGAAAAACCCTTACTTGGAAGTGTGCTTCCAAAGGCTTGAGAGAGGCTTGAGAGAGGCTTCTTGGGAGCTTGAGGCACCTTGGTAGGATTTTAGAGATATTGGGGCAGAGGATGGATGAACTCCAAAGGCATTGAGTGAGGAGGAAGTGGCAGCTTGGGTGGGTTTATATAGGAGAGGTGAGGGAATTATTTATTATTTAGGTTTGGGTACCCTTACATTAAATTAATCCAAACCACAAACCAGACAAGGTTTTTTTCCCATGGTTTTTAGAATAGGTAATAGTAAAACAATATTTTATAAGTCCAAAGTCCGAACCTCTTAAAATAATAAGGTTGATTATGTGGAGGTGAGTCACACTCCCATTGAAATTAATTTAAAAAGACAAGGTGTTTAATAAGTCTTGATGGGTCCATTATTGATTTTAAAAGTAATTCAAACAAACCCAAAATTACATTATTTTAATTTTAAAACATATATTGGCCGAAAATAATGCTTATAGTATTTTATTACATCATTATTGGCTCATTATGATGTCATAAAACACATTATATATTTAAACGATATTTAATTTTTACCCAAAAATTTGATTGTCTCAGAAAATTATGAAAAATTCACCGTTGGATTATTTCGACGTCCTTATTCCAGATATGACATTTATTTTATCTAAATAATTGTTTAAATATGTTAATTTTCATTTTTAAAATAAAAACTGACATTTTTCGAAAATTCACGGGTTTTGACAGAAATGGATTTCAAACCTTAATACAAATTAGAATTACATTCATAAAATTATAATATCATTAATATTTAATAAAAATTAATGTAATAATATTATTTTATTAAAATATTATTTAATTAAAAAACACCTTAATTTAATAAAATAGAATTCTTAATTAAATAATAAATAAAAACACTATTTTTTACTTGGAAAACTATTTACAATGTATCAAAAATGACAAGGAGGTATTATAATTATTATATAAAAAAATAATATACATGAACATAGTACTAGTGATTTGTTACATGACCCCTTAAAACAGTCGCATAAGACCTAAGGGTTAGGTGTGCGATGGTGACAGACTCTTGGGGTGGCTTGGAAAACATCAATCGAGTTGTAATTTCTATCAACATCCAATTCTCCTATAGATGGTCCCGTTCGAGCTTAACATGGTGAAGCTCAGCTTGGGATTCGTCAAGAGCGAAGCCCAAGGATGCCACCTCTTTTCCGAGCTCCGAAAAATGGGCTTCGTATGGAGAAATTCTAATGGATGATGCCTTCGCTTCTTTTGTCTAAGTAAATTGGATTTGTTAAAGTCCTATATTTATACTAATCAGGTGATCACTGTTCAACAGCTATATTAGCAAAAATCAAAATTATTATCATGAAACCAACGATTTTTACAATTTATATAAACATAAATAGATATTTAATTAGATCAAGAAGGATTTCCATTAATGAAACTTTGTAACGTTACAAGGTCGAGGACCAATTCACATTCTAACTTGATGGTTTTACTCTGATAGTAATCTAGGACCCATTCCAAACCTGATTAGAGAGTTCCACATGGGATTCTATAGATGACACATTCCCAGCCCATCTAAAACATTATACTCTAGAAGCCATTGAGAACCCATGCTTAGTTCAGTTAGAGGGTTTCTCTTGAGAGTGAGTATCTTGTGATCCTATTTGATTGTTTCCATCATCGGGGTCACCACAGCATGTTTTGTTCCATAAACATTTCATATCATATATCAACACCCATAACTAAGGGAACCATCATATTCTATGAAAAAAACACTCTGTATATGCTAATCATGGGACAAAATATGTGCTAAAAATAAAGATATATGAAACATGAAGGTATCCTCATAAGAACCAGGGGTATATGAGGTGTGAGGGGACCCACACGACATGTGACCCAATTCACAACCTCATCATGTAATTGGATGACATGCAGGTTCCTATCAGTGTAGTAGTATATACCATATAAGGGGACTACATGGCATTACCGAGTTGATCAGGACCAAGGCCATGTGTTTCTCGTTATATTTTGGTACCCGAGTACATGGTTGTATACTTTCCCCTTTTACCTCCACATAGGTTCCCTTTTATGTGACTCGCCAAATAGGTTGTCTAACTAGGGAAGGGGTACATGGATTTTTATGGGGTCTAGATGGTATATACTTATTATTTCCCAATATATATCCACCACCATGGGGGGCTACACATCATGTGTTCTTCATTGAACACGACATGTAATCAGGTTTTTCCATTTTCTCCAAATATGCTTCCTTCATTCCAATATGATAGATCCACCATAGATATCAGTTTGAATTTGATCGAATTATTTATATCTAGATATGGATCACACATTTCGGCTGTAGTTCGTTAGAAATCGGCCACCAGAGGATATGAGGTTTTCGTTGTTCGTTATGAACACTATTGTGCCTCTATTCATCATGATCACGATGATTAAACACGAAATAATCCATCATTGCCTCAAAAAAATATTATATATATTCTTGGTTCATTAAACCATTCTCATTTCAACAATTCTACAGAAATTCAGGGGTCCGACCGAGCTTGGTATCCCCTAACAAAGTCAAGCCGATACCGCAGGGATCCAACCGGAGAAGAATTCAACAAATCAAGGGATGAAAGAACCAAAAACCAAAGTATAAATATCTTTGTACAATTTTTCTTATGCAAGTAATAGGAACATGGATTTCATATTAGAAAAAACTGGATGAAATTGAGAATTTTGTACTTAGGAATATTCAGAGGCTACAACAACAGCGTAGATTGAAGAACAAATAACAATCTACTCAAATTTTTTTTGAAAGGGTGTAAAAAAATTGATGAGTCCTGCCTCAATTTGTTTTGATAACTAATGAATAACATGCTCACAAATGATTTTAAAGGAGTTTCTACAATCATTGCATCTAGATTGGATCGATTCTAAAGTTTCATCATTGTTCTCCAAAGGGAGGAGGAAGGATTTCTCATCGGTGAATCCCAAAAATTTTGAGCCAAACATGGAATGGTTTTATAGGGTGATATAGATATAATCTTATCAATTTTACTAAAAAATAAACTAATTAATTAATTAATTCACTCATTCATTTAACGCACCTCCAATTAACAGGGTTCTAAATGTCCCGCACCAACTCATTTCATGTCACACTTAGTGTAAAAAACTTGTTCCAGAGACAATTATGGTCTCATTTTTCTGATATGATAATACATTTAATAGATATCATATTTTCTTTAATAATATTCATGAAGAAAATAAAATATATATTTATTATTTTTATAAAATTAATTTGGGGAACACCAAGCCTCGAAATCACGTGTTGATTAACTACCTTTATCTAGAAATAGATATAAAAATATTTCAACATTTTACAAAGAAAAAACATGTTCTATAAATATACCCTTCTCCCCTTTTGTACACACAATATAAGGGAGGCATGGATCCTTTTCTACCATTGACTGCAGATGAAAATGATTTTGAATCGAAGTGACAAAGAATTGATGATCTATGATTTTGGCGTCGATCATCATCAGATCAAGGAACAATATGATTTATCAATATTTATACACCATAATATTCAAAGATTCGCCCTCATGGTTGGTAGACTTGAGTTTTGGTCCCCATCCCCATTTTTATGTGTTGATTTAAGTTTGTAGATCTATATTGAAATTTCTTGTTATCTCCTCTAGGTTGATCTTTTGATTTTGGGGTACACTGTGGTGAATAGGATGAATCGCCAAAAAATTCGCATTTATAATTACCATATACACAGCATTTAGTATAGTGTTCAAGCATTGTATCCTCTCTGGTTTGGGGAATAAGACTTTTGGTATCTATACACTGGGTACCAATGCTACAAGATGTGTAACGAACCCTTATCATGAAACCATAGGACATGGCTAGGGTAGCCATGTAAAAGTACATAGACCTGTAGAAATTCATGTCCAATATACATGGAAATGGGGTAACAGACTCAGTAAAGGAAAACCCACATGTCTAAGATTCCTTTTATCCTAGGAATGTTGTGTAGTATGGGATAAGTGGTGTGTGAGAGGCATGGGCGTCCATGGTGTGTTGAGGAAGAACACATCTTGGGGTTGGTTGAGGTAGGACACAATGTGTACTCCCCATACATGCCATGTACACATACATGTCCACGTAATACCTATGAATGTGGGACACAACCAATTTCACAGGAGTTTGCACATGCTGTGAGGACCCTAGAGAATGGTGTGTACACTTTTTTTTATTTTCCTAAGATCTGCCATCTTGAATATATAATTCTATGGAACTTTTTATTGGGTCCCTGAGTAGCCCAAATTTTTTATTTTTCTATGTCAAATGTTATGGTGGCCTCCATTTCATATTAATATATATGATGTGAAATGTTTTGAGTACAAAACTATATCAGTGGTTTGTAACCTTGGTTAATGATCAAGGTGGATCACTCGGTTGACATCGAGATCAGTACCCTTCCATTTGAACTTTGGAAGTGGGTCCACTAAACTATTTAGGATGGTAGATCAATGCTCCCCTTTTTCATAAAGGAATGGGTCACCTACCCATGCCATTGTTATGATGCGATGTATGATAATTATGTTGGGAAAAAATCCCTCAAGGTATCATTGCAATATTTTTGGGTTTACTGTGTTTGTTGACAAAGAAGGTTTTCATGGTGAATTGTCAAGTTCCAGAGATGTTGTTGACAATCCATATTGGTGAGCATCATGAAAGGTGGATATTCTTGATGATCATATTTAAATATGGAAAAGTAATGAATTTCTCGAATATATGATTCATGGATTGGATTTCGCGAAGTCCATAAAAATGATGGAGGTGATTTTCGCGATTACATCAAGATTCGCAAATGGGAGAGGTTGAAGCGCATCAAGGAGGTGAAGGGATATGTGAGGGAGCTTTGAGGAGAAGGAATGAAGGGATTCACGGTGATGCTACATGATTACATCAAGCTCCATGATCGAAAAATTGTTGTGGTTCTTCGCAAATTTGAGAGAATTTTGGCAGGAACTTCATAGCATCGTGATTTGAGATGGTGTGGCATTGACATCACCCAGAAAGATGGAGGGTTAGGGGAATCACATATAAATAGGCCTTGACCCTTTCAAGATAAATATAAGAGATGAGAGAGCTTTTAATGAAAATCCTTTCTATCGGTTCAAGAAGGTGGTTTGCAAAGGCAGTGTGCTTCGCGAAAGAAGAGCTTCGTGGTGGCTAATCTAGTTCTGCGAAAGTTGCGAGCTCCGTGTTGACTCAGTGAGCTTCATAGGGGAATTCGCTCTGCGATGACTTGAGCTTTGTGAGAGTGATTTGCAATAGAGATTCATGAAAAGGTAGGAGCTTCGCTAAGCCTTGTTTGAGCTTCACGAAATTTGGAGCCCCGTGAAGTAAGGTGCTTTGCGAAGGTGTTTCCAAAGTGAGTTTCCCAGTGTTCAGGGGAAAAGGGGTATTCATCAGTGGATGAAATTTGGACTTTAATAGAGAATCTACATACAGTGGAGGATGCATTAATTAGTGATAATAAAGAGACCTACAGGTCGATAAACTGTGAGTTGATCCTTTCCAGAGCAGTGAGAAAGTAAGAGGATGAATGTGATCCTATCCACTGGTAGTGAGCCAGAGAGAGAGAAACATGGAGTGACCCTTGGGAAAGAAATGAGTTGACCCTAAACATTGTAAAGGCATTGAGCATGGGCAGAGAAGTTACCTAGCTCGAACATTATTGGCAGTGAGATTTACTGGATTTGGTACAGCGACACATCATCGATGTATGCTGCTTGGACGTAGCCCAGTGAGGCTGAACCAAGTAAAAATATTTGTGTCTACCTGCTTGGTTCCCTACATTGAATATAAAGCATCATCATCAGATAAAGATGAAAAGAAGTGGTCATAATAAACACACAAGTTCAAACAAGGTTACCATTGTAATAAATAGGTGAAGATCCTGTGGGGCAGGAAGAATTTAGAAAAAGAATATCCATACCCTAATTCACCCCCCTCTCAGGGTATATAGGCCCCTATTGGTCCTAAAATTGGTATCATAGGGATGTGATGCTTTTATCATATTTTTTTACTCTGAATTGGTGTAGTCTATTTGTGTGGTTAAATCAGTTAGCTCTGATCTCGGTGTGCCATGGAAAATGGAAAAACATCAAATAAGAATCAGATGTCAGGTGATATTTCTCAATGTTGAAGTATGTATGGAAAAAGTGTGATTCAATTAAAAGAATAAAATAGATTACTGAAATAAGTCCTGGATGAATCTAAGAGGGAAAATATTTATTCACTCAATCATGATGTAGGAATGCTTGAAGTACTTGAAATTCAATGTGATACTGAAACAACTGATGAGGAAGAAGTTTCAAGAAGGAGGCCACCAGTAGATGTTGTCAACATGACAAAGAAATTGGTTCGGAAATTGGATGAAGAAGTTAAATCCAAAGATATCCAGATCCAGGTATTCGAAATTGAGGTCAACAAGCTAAGAGGCTTAAATCAAAGGCTTATTTATGTGTCCACTGACCTAAGGGAGAAGAATGATTCTCAAAGTGAAGAAGTACAATAGATGGATAGAATGAAAGGAAAACAAAAGGTTGATGATTATGAAGAGAATCAAAAGTCAGATGAAGTTCAGAATATGAAAGCTAAAAATGATGGTCAAGCTACACAGTTGTCTGAAAATGTTCAAAAGAATAAAAGGCTACAACAAGAGATTTTATCTTTCTCTGAATATGTTTCTTAGGAAAAATTTAAAGTAAAGGAGCAATGTAACACGATAGAAAAGCTCACATGAGAAATAGAATATGAGATGAGTTCTAGAATGAATCTCAGTAGATAATTGAATGCCCAACTTGAATCATGGAATATAAAGATTCAAAAGTTGGAAGAAGAGCTAGAATCAGTGAAGTAGGAAGTGGAGAAATCCAATGCTAGAGGAAAGCCTAAAATAAAGGGTGCCCTGAACTTAAAATTTGATTATCCTTTGGCAGGTGAAGATGAAATGAAAAGAAAATTTGATATTTCTGGAAAGAGGCAAGAACAAATTCTCTCACCTCAAAGACAATACAGTTTTGGAAAACCTGGTATTGGATTTAATGAATTCTCTCTGGTGCATGATAGAAAGAGAGACGAGAATAGTTCCATAAGTGGAGGAAATCCTGTAGGTGCTATAGATAGACCTAAAAACTATTTTATAGGAATAAATGATAGCATGTTCTATTTTTGTGGGATTCATGGTCATATATAAAGCTTCTATTCAGAGGCACAGTAATACATCTCAGGCTATGAAAATAGAAACATTACTAGATCTGGGAAGAAGATAATGTGTCATGAGAAATCAGAAAGAAGAGTCGCTCAGAGGAAATCATTTATTATATGATATTACTGTGGAAGAATAGGACACACCATGAGTATCTATCAGGAAGCTCAAGAGATCAGTGTCAGAGTAAGAACTCAAGATGAATCAACATCTCGACAGAGAAAAATGAATTGAGGTATGCCTTTGATGGAAAATGTTTTATATGTTTTGATTTTGGGTATTTGGAAAGACATTGCAGTAAGAAGAAAGTAGGAAAGATAATGTAACTTGAAAATAGATTGAAGAATCCAGTGGTGTATAATGATAAATCTTACACTGGAAGAAAAAGTGTTAAATTGGACAACAGGCTTAGAGCCTCAGAGGAATCACTCGGAGATGAACGAAAGGTGTATCAATCACCTCCTCTTTCACACTCACAACCACTCTCTAAGAAAGAATATGAACAAATCTGGATGAAAAAGGAAGGAAATGCTACAGCTTTGAGTAAGAAGAATGTACATTTAGTGGAGGAGATAACACCAATGAGAAATAGTGTGGTGACTCAGATATCTGATAAAAGAAATATGGACAAATAATGTACTAAAAACTTCACATGTCATGTTCCACAGAGAGATGTGGAGGAAAGAGGATGATCCCTAAAATGGTGGATTAATAAATGGAAGATGCCAAACAGAGAGATTCCGACCCAGATATGGAATCAAGGGATGTGGTATATTAGTACTACATCAAAGACGAATGTGTGTATAAGTGGTCTTAAACCCCAAAGTGTGAAAAATGCCAAGCCTGTAGAATCTACATATTAGAAAAAGGCTCAGCATGTGGGTACTAGATGCTTAGTCATATGGCCAGAGCAGCTGAAGTTGGCTAGATAGCTATAAGAAGCAAGGAAAGAGTGTGATTATCTACAAGAAATAATCAAAGGGTTGAACCATTAGGATCAACCACAATCCACATCTTGAGGATTCCAGAAGAACCCCTCTCCCTATGTACATAAATTCTATTAACTGATGATTCATGTGTTTCAGGATTTAGGGAGATAAAACACAAAGGGATGTGGCATCTAAAGATGCATAGTGAAAAGTAATATGCTCCATAGTTCCAATTTCCTCAAATCAGGTACAAAATCTGAATAATAAAGAGATCAACAGAGCACAATAGTAATTAATTGTGTTATTAACTTTTTCTCTTGTTTCCTACACCAAGTTCCAACTCAGTAAGCTTAGAGATTTGGTTAATGGCTCAATCCCATGTGGAAGATGAGAATAAATGTGGAGAAGGAGAATGATTATGGGTCTAAAAGGTAGGGACTAACCCTAGGAAGGGTTGAATTACATTGGCAGAGCATTCAATAACAAAATCATATGAAGGAGCCTTCAAAGAAATAATTTGATGAATCAGGTCAGGTGTTTTCTATCGAGGGAGGACATATTGAGGGAGAAGCAGCAATAACCATTCATCTCATGATTATTTATTTTTCTCTAACAATGTGGTATCAGATTATTGTTTTCCGGATGCTAAGAAGCTGCGAGAGAGTATCAACAAAGTTTCACCAAGAAAATCAGAAAAGTATTTGAATTAAATGATTCCACTGAACAATGACACAATTACTAGTTGTCTATTGAATGTGATTAAGTGGTAAGAGACTCAGGGGAGTCAGAAGTGGAAAATGATTATTCAGAAGCATATACTGATAGTGAACCTAAAGAAATTCATTTCTATATCCACATAAAAGTTGAAGAGTCTAGCTACAACTTATCATGAATGTTATAATTGGTAATTAGATATGGGATATTGGTTCGAAACAAAGCATGACTTGTGTGCAAAGGATACTCCCAGGTAGGGGTAATAGATGTTGATAAGACATTTTCACGGGTTGCAGGGTTGGAGGCAATCATATTATTCATATCCATTGCAGTGTAATGAAAGTTCAATGTGTTCCAGATGGACGTCAAATCAGCATTTTTGAATGGGGTTCTGGATGAAGAAGTTTATATCAAACAGCTGGATGGTTTTCTCATTCATGAAGATGAGAATAAATTTTTTCGATTAAATCATGTTCTATATGGGTTGAATAAAGCACCAAGTGCATGGTACTCAAGGCTGGATCTGTATTTGAAAAAGCATGGCTTTCAATGTGGGGGTGTTTATTATAATCATTACGTCAACAACAATAGTAATCAAAGAATGATGGTGTTGGTTTATGTTGATGACATAATATTTGGTGGATCAGATGAATCTCAGTGAAAACAGTTTTATGAATTCATGAAAAATGAATTTGAGATGTCAATGATTTGTGAGATAACATTTTTCATTGGTTTACAGGTGACACAAGGCAGTAATGGAACTTTCATTTCTCAATCCAATTACGGAAAGGAGGTTATGAGAAGGTTTGTAATGGATAATTCCATGGAAATGAAGACTCTGGTGGCTACTCGGATGAAATTATCAAAAGATGATAGTGGAAGGGAAGTTAATATCACTGAATACAGGCAGATTATTGGTAGTTTACTATGCCTAACTGTAACAAGACCTAATCTTGTTTTCACCACATGGCAAACAGCATGTTACCAAAGCAAACCAAAAGAAAGCCACATGCTCGTAGTGATAAGAATACTTTATTATATCAATGGAACTGTGGATTTTGGTTTGAATTATACTGAAAAATATGATCAATAGCTTTTGGGATATACAGATGAAGATTGGGCCGAATCAGTGGATGAAAGGAAATCAACATCAGGAGGTGGATTCTATCATGGTGGTTTGTGTATTTCTTTGCTATTCAAGAAGAAATATTTCATTTCATTGAGAACCGTAGAAGCTGAGTATATTGCTGCGACTCAAGATTGCACAAAGTTATTGTGGATGAAGCTGCAGCTTGATGATATGGTCATTAAAGTTATGTCTCCACTCAGAATTCAGTGAGATAACTCAAGTACTATAAATCTAAGAAAAAATCCCATCCATCACTCAAGAACAAAGCACATTGAGATAAAATATAATTTTATCAAGTAGATGGTTGAGCAGGGAATTGTGAAGTTGGAGTATGTGCCTACAGAACTAAAGGTTGTAGAAATTCTAACAAAGGCCTTACCCAAGGAAGTGTTTGAAAGGCATCAACTGGCTCTGGGAGTTCAGTCGACTCCCCACACTTTAAAGAGTGTGGATGTGAAACCTCCCCTCTCCCCAGAATATTTCATGTCTTTCTCTAATGCACTAATCTGTGTTCTTTCCAATGTTGCAGACCATAAAGGGATAACCTTTGGGTTTTTTGAAAAAGGGGGAGAAATAGTGACTCCTAAAAGGGGAGAAACTGTGGATAAGTAAGGGAGAAAATGTCTTAGTAAAGGACATATGGAGAAGTTGATAGGTGGAGCGGCGAGATATGGGGAGAGTATTAAATCTGACGAAGCTAGAAGTGATCGATCAATGAATAGATATCACGACAGCTGAGGATTGTTATAAAAGCAGAACATTGATGTTGGATTGGTATGAGTAGTTTTCCAGCTATCACCAATTGGTATCAATGTGGTTCAACAATTGGTATCAATTTAGCAATTGGTATCAATTTGGAATCTACAATTGGTGTCTGACATGAAGTGATTCATTTATGAACATCTCATAATACTCTTGTTTCTCATGCCGAGAATTTCTCATTTGGGCTTAGAGTACGTGTTAGGTAAATCCTTGAATTCTATCTGATTCGCAAGAGGCGAATGGTGGTAGATGATGGAAGGAGACTCAGTGTGGTATCAAAGTGCATAAAATCATTCTGAGAAGAGTTGTCAACAAACCAAAAGGGGGTTATTGTTGGAAAAAATCCCTCAAGGTATCATTGTAGTATTTTTGGGTTGATTTTGTTTGTTGAAAAAGTAGGATTCCATGGTGAATTGTTGAGTTCCAAAGCTGTAGTTGAAAATCCGAATTGACATATAACCATGAAAAAGGAATGGACAATCTGGAGGTGGTACAAAAAGATCAGTACAAGGTGGCTCCGTTTTTCAGTGTTTGCCAAATTTTTGGAGTCCAGAATTTGGAGTTTGGTGTGCATTGTGAAAAGTTTACATCCTAGAAGATCTTATTTAAATATGGAAATTTCAGTACTTTCATGGAGATATGCTTCAATTATTGGGTTTCACGAAAACCAGAAAAATGATGGCGGTGATTCTTCGCGATTACGTCATGTTTTGTAAATGGTAGAGGAGGAAGTGCATCGCGGCGGTGAAGGGCTTTGTAAGGGGGCTTCATGGAGAAGGCATGAAGGGATTGAAGATGTTTCTCCGCGATTACATCAAGCTACATGATCGAAAAATTTCCATGGTGCTTCGCGATTTTGAGAGAATTTCGGCAGGAACTTCGAAGCATCACGATTTGAGATGACGTGGCGTTGACATCATGAGGAAAGTCGGAGGGTTGGTGAAATCGCCTATAAATAGGTCTCGAACCCTTCAAGATAAGTTGATGAAAAGAGATATCTTTCAATGAAAATCCTTTTTCTATGAGTTCGTGAAGGCAGTGTGCTTCGTGAAAGAAGAGCTTCGCGGCGGCTAATCCAGTTCCGCGAAAGTTGCGAGATCTGCATTGGCTCAGTGAGATTTGTGAGGGAAGTCTCTCTGTGATGACTTGAACTTCACGAGAGTGCTTTGCAAGAGTGCTTTGTGAAAATGTATGAGCTTCGCGAAGGTTTGTTTGAGCTTCGCAAAATTGGGAGCCTCACGAAGTAGGGTGCTTTGTGAATGTGTTTCCAAATTGAGTTTCCAGGTGTTTAGGGGAAAAGGGATATTCATCAGTGGAGGAAATCTGGACGTCAATAGAGAATCTACATATAGTGGAGGATGCATTAATTAGTGATAATTAAGAGACCTACAGGTCTATAAAATGTGAGTTGATCCTTTCCAGAGCAGTGAGCAAAGGAAGAGTAAGGATGTGATCCTCTCCACCGGTAGTGAGCCATGGAGAGAGAAATAGGGAGTGACACTTGGGAAAGTAGGGAGCTTAGCCTAAACCTTGTAACAGTAGTGAGCCTGAGCATAGAATTGATATAACCTGAATGTTATTGGAAGTGAGCTTTAGTGGATTTGGTACAGCGGCACATCATCGTTGTATGCTCCTTGGACGTAGCCCAGTGAGGGTGATCCAAGTAAAAATCTATGTGTTTGCCTGCTTGCTTCCCTGCATTCCATTTAAATCATCATCATCAGATAAAGAAGAAAAGAAGTGGTCATAATAAACACATAAGTGAAAACAAATAAACCCTTGTAATAAAGAGTCCAAGATCCAGTGGGTTAGGAAGAATTTAGAAAAATAATATCCATACCCTGATTCACCCCCCCCCCCTCACAGGGTATATAGGACCCTATTGGTCCTAAAAAAATATGACTCTCCTTTCAGTGACACTTGATCGATGTTGTAGATTGGTGAGTTTCTTAAGAGAGGCTTTGGGACTATTACTCCACTGTGGAATTAGGGTGTGGGTTTCCCTTACCTATATACATTTTTATAGATGGGATTCCATATGTTGTGGTTTCATGTTCTATACCATTGGGGTAGTTATACTAATGCGGTACTCCCCCGATGGATCGGGGTATGGGTTCCCCGTATTATTTGTATAGTTAGAGACAATGCTTTGATATCCTGTCAGGGTGTGGGCCCTCCTTACTCATTACACATGGGGATTTGTTACTCTCCTATTAGACTAGGGTGCATGTCTTATAATCTTGGTGTCATTACTCTCCTTTAGTACAAGGGATTAGGTCCACCATATGAGACATATTAGTAGAATGGGTACTCCCCTATCATGTTAGGGTGGGGTTCCTCTATCCATGGAGTCATAACTCCCTTATCATCCAAGGTTGTGAGTCCTCCATACCTGTATTTAAGATGATTTGGTACTCCCCTATCAAACTGGGGAGTGGTTCCTATAGCTTGGGGTTTGTACCCCCATGTCGTGTTAGGGTGTGGGTCCCCCATAGTAAAAGAGTATGTAGAATTGTACTCCCCTGTCGTATCAAGTTCTGGGTCCTTTAGCCACATAGTGGTACTCCACTATTAGACCAGGTTGAGGGTACTCAATTCTTTGAGTGGTACTCCCCTATCATATTGGGGTATAGTCCCCATCTATAGAGTGGTATTATGCTAACATTCTAGGGTGTGGGTCCTCCATTAGAGTTAGTGCTCCCTCAATAGACTATGGTTTGGTCTACTCCATATAAGAGTGACAGAGGTTTCAAAATATAGTAAACACATATTACTCCATCAACAGTATGGAAGTGGAGAGATGTAGATCCGTATATTCTATCTTGTTTGAAAGGATGCACATGGTGCATAATTAAGATCTAGTACTCCCTCGACTCTAAGGAATTGGCGAGGTTCAGGTCCCTTCATTCTCTATTGTTATATAGGATTCATGTGTTGAATAGACTAGAGTAGTTCTCCCTAAATTGTGTGTAGTGGTGAGGGGTGAGCCTCTCAACATGGTTTATTTTGGCCTTACATAGTGAACATGTTAGTTATGTATGGAACTCAGGTGTTAAGAAGCTTAGTTTGACCTTGTAGGTTGTTCCCGATTGAGCGTGTTCTCTTAGATGTACCATTAAGAATAGTAGAGTAGTTCCTGATTGAGTGTATCTTGTGTATGGGTGACATATGGTATGTATGATCTCATGGAGTTGGTAATATAGGTTGTTTTTTACCTTAAAATCATTGAGTAGAATCATTTCTCTGGCTATGAGGTTGGGACCTCATGAATCTTGGAGTATGAGAAGAGTATATATGGGTATTTCTAGGTTTCTATGTGGTGTTTTCACATGTCTAGGTTAACACCCCTTACAGACCGAGCTAAATACTCTTGTATGGCCGAGGATGGATTGATTTGGATTTATCTCTCTCATTTGGGGTTCCCTATAGATGGGTAGAGTGGACATATTATTTTCAGTTTCACATGATTTATTTTAGGTTTTGGGAACCAATTAAGTATTTTTATACTCATCCATACATGAGATTTTCTTACACAAGTTGTGTTTTATGTTGACCACAAGGCTCACAATGGAGTCCCCGGAGGACCAGATTCAGGTGGATCATAGTGATCTTGACCGACCAAGGTGTTTACTAGAGCGGGGACAAGAATATTTCTGGTAATATCATTTGATTGCAATCCCCTCCTTTAGATCATGTTTAATGCATTTTCAGTTTTTTTGTGTGTTTTTTTCATTTATACACTTTTCGTACTTATTTTGTACTCTAGTTGGAGATACATGTATGAATTCATTTTAGTTCTTAGATTTTTATATCTCTTCTTTGTTGCGTTGAGGTGTTTTTTGTGCATGTGTACAGGTACCTTATGTAAAGGCCTCCCTTCTATGTGATATGCCTACTTGACACTTATCTCCAACCCATGTCCTATTAGAGGTGGGATTGGGGAGTTGCATCCCTGTCTCTATTGGTTAGGGTCATTATAGCAACCTTAAAATGATTCATAATAGAGGGGATCGGGAAAAAAGTTCAATTTTTCCTACCTCAAATGTGAAAATCATAATCTTAGGGTGTAGAATGATACCCATATCATATTGATCCTCAATATGATGATGATCAACTACAACAATGTAGGTTGGTAGCACCTCATTTCTTCAATTCACATTAGTTTCATATATTGGCCAAAGTGAGTATGGCGAGGGTTGTGCCCCTCCTGTTTTTGTGTGCATTGAATAGGGATGGAGGGGTTAATTTATTTTTTATTTAATAAAAACAATTAACTATATTTTTAATGACCAGCCACCGAATCGACACTGACCAAATACCTAATGGTAACAAATTTTATGCCACTCCTAGGGTAAACACTATGCGATGAAGTCAACAGCGGTCTCAAAATTCTGATTTGAGACTTTATATGGGATTTATTCCACATTCAAAGAGAAATTTCACAAGCATGATAAAATATTTTTAATATTTTTAATATTACTATGATGAGGCTCTCTGGGCATTGGATTCCCACACAGACTTAGTTTCTATATTTGAAAATATTCATAGAAACATCCCAAGGTCTTAAACATCAAAATCTAAGTCGTTGAACAATAATCTAGTTTTAGGCTACATGTTTTGAATGGCTTACATTTCATAATTATTATCACTATCAAAGCCATAAATAACAATATTGGGTTTTAGAACACAATTTGGGAGTGTGGGTTCGAGGTTTTTGTCAACATAGTGGAAAAATTCTGATAGTTTATTGGGTTCACTCCCATTTCATCTTTTCCTTATTCAATTTCACCCTAGAACCCATCATAATGGACATAATCCCATATTAATTGGGTTACATCCCCCTAATATTCCACACTATCTCATGATATATCATTATTTACCCAAATCAATGGAATTATTTAATAGTACCACTCATCACATAATGAAAACCATACATATGTATTCTATAATAACATAAAAAGATCCATCAATTCATTATAGCATAAGCCATGGAAAAGAAATGGGTTTCATAAACATTTTATCATTACATAATCATAATATATCTATAGAATGAAAATTATTCATATCATAATATTATATCCCCAATGACATATAATAATCATCAAAGGGTGTTCACATAGATTAAAAATAACTTTAAAATTGCATTTAATGCATTCATTTTTAAAATAGGGGAAAATATCATTTTCTTTTAGCGTCTTCAAATATAAACAATTTCTAGAATGTTTACAAAACTATTATTTTTTTAAAATATACATGGAAACATTTTCATTAATATTCAATGAAAACAAGTGTTATTATAGGGGAAAATTTCATTCATTAGGTAAAAGCTGCAATAATGATTCCTTTTATAATTTTGGTAAAAAGTCTAAAAGTACCTCATTTGAACAATGAAAATGAAATTCCTTTTAAAATATTGAAAATAAAACAAATAATTATTGAAATGTACATTAAATAATCATATTATCATAAAAATAATATTTTAGAATATATTTTAATTAAAATGGACATGGATGAAAAATTTGGCAGAGCAAAGAGAAAATATGGTCATTTTTTCTTAAAAACATTTCTCAATCATTATAAGTAAAAAACATTGGATAATGAATCGAAAAAATGAAAACCATAGATATTTACATAACATAATAAAATATATGTGGTGTAATATATAATTTTGATATAATTCCCCCAATGTATATTCAATCATATGAAATCCCGATTAAAAATGATATTGTAACGTAAACCCTTACCTCAGGTCCAAATATTCATCATATGTTTTATTAATCTCATATATAATCAATTTTTATTTATTATAAATTTATTATAGAACCATAATCATAATATTCATAATATGTTACATTAATTTATAATTTCCATTTAGCCATATATTAAAAAAACTCATTAAAATTGTCATTCTGGTAAAAATTGGTCCATTTTCCAAGCATGTTTTGGTTTGATGGACTTGATTCTTAAACCAATATAATGATATAAAAATATATATAATAATAATGTTATTATAAGAATTATATATATTATATACACTTTTATAACCATTCATATAAGGTAGTGATGTAAAATTAATTACATAACGTCATGGTGACTGTAGTAAGTATGTACGCATTTGTAATGATTTCATTTTTTATCGAATAGAAAGTATGAATGATAAATGATAATATAAAATTAAATAATAATAATATCATTAATATAATAAATATTTATTAAAACCATTCATATTACCTTCCATTTTTGGTGGACATGAAAAAAATCACATAAATTAATGAATGTGGTAGTCCACATATATACATGAATAATGTTGTCGTTTCTCCTAGGATAGAAAGGTGGAATAAAATGGATATACTGTTAACATAAAAATATCATTATATTGAATATATTTATTTAATCATGTTAATATGGTTATAAAATATTTTTATAATGTAGAATAAATAATAATCTTAAATGGATTTAGTGAATATGATTACCACTTTTTTTGAGAAACCACATTTAGACTTCATTTAAAGTCCATTGGGTTGATATATAAAAAAACTAGAAGCTATAAAATGTGTACACTGATTATTATAATATATCTTTGTGGGTTTTGTTCTAGATAATTGGTTCAATAAGGTGCTAATAATATAGGATAAGAGGTTCTCTTTTTAAAGTGAGGTGGTTGAAAAACATGTAAATACTTAAATCATTAAAATATAATAAATTAAAATTCAAGTGGAAGTGGTCATAATGCAACTCGAAAAAAATTATAAGATTTTTTATGGAGGAAAATATTCAACCTATAAACATTATAAAAGATTTTGTGATATTTTAAACATTTTCTTTTATTTTAATCCCATCATTATCCCATTCTTACCTAAACTGAGGTGACAAATTTTTATAATAGTTGCAATCAATATGAAAAAAATGAACTTTTCCTCATTAAAACATTTAAAAATTATGATTCAAAATATGGAATACATTTTATCAAATTACGTTTCTCTATGTGGTAGATATTTATTTTAAAAAAAGTGTGCAAAATGAAAAAAAAAATCATTTTTCATATAAATATATTTTTGAGCATAAAATAAAATTTATTCTTATTATTTACCTAATAAAATCCATTTTGATGAATGGTAAAATATTTTATTGAATATTTTATATATATTAATTTCATTAAAATTATTCATAAATAGTTATTTATTTAATAACATAGGATAAAATCACAATACACATATAAACAATATTTTTTTCTTCAGAAAAGTATAACTTTTTTAAATGAAATTATTTTCATTTCTAGAAAATTTATAAACAATGATTTCATTTTCATGTTGTATAAAATATATGTTTTTAAAAATTTAGATATTCATATTAATAACTTCTAATTCAATGTTTCATCAATAACTTTCATATATAATAATAAAATTTCAATATTATATTGTGGTTTGTTTAAACTCGGTTATTCATGAAAACCAATCTATCGAATACATCATAGATTTTTAAAGAGTAATATATCATACAATTTTGGGATGTTAAATTCTACCCCATTTTTAAAAACTTTCCCCTGAAATTCCATCATTATTTTTCAAACATCTATGGATATGTCTTCCTCATATCATCCTTAGGTTCACAAATAGCTTCCCCAAATTTATGGTTTCTCTAGAAAAACAATGATAAGATAGTGGTATTATTTTGTAGAACATTCTCTCTTTGATAATAAATCTCTAGAAGTTTTTCATTATAAGAGATATCATGTTATAGTGTTATGAATTCTGAGCTAATTATATGTTAAGGATCATATATTTACTTCCCCAAGAGAGATAAATGGAACACATCATGTAATTATGATATATTCAGTTGAATTTCGGATTGATAAACATCAATCCCAGTACAATAAATAATTTTTATAGGAAAAAATATATAGGGATAAATTTTCCATTCATTAGAAATTTCATATCAATCATCAAAAAATATTTTTAAAGGAATACCTTATCATTAAATTCAAACTCTTATTCTTATTGTTGATTTTACACAACATTTATTGCCAAATATGAGAATTTATGATGTTTTATTGAATGAATCTAACTATATTTACAATTTTATTAGCAAGTTTAGGTCCAAAAGATTTCATTCTCAAAATTCATCCCAAAACATTGGAGTTCCACACTTTTTTCCATATATGGATTTATATGGAGCCATCTGAATTCTTGAGTGTATGATATTATTGTAGGAAAAATCAACTAGAGAAATATATTGATAGTGAACAACTTTTAAATATATATAATATTCACACAAAATATATTATATGTTTTTAATGGTCCACCATACTTTACATCGATCTTGGGATTATATTAATTGCTAAGGTTCACCCCCATATTCAAATCTTGTTGAAGACACCACTAAAAAATTAAGGTATACCATATATCCTGATGTGATATAATAAAATGAATTACTCTATGAAACCATACCACTTCCTTGATATATATCCAACAAATATTATAAGAGATAAATCTTCTCTGATTAAAATTAAAAATAATGCCTTTTATGGTCATAAACAACGATTGAAATAGAATTATGATATTTTGATGTTTTGGGGGAGTTTGAAGATAAAATATATGGTGATTTCCCATTCAAATTGTGGAATGGATAATGGTTACAACATTCCCTTATACCTACGTCACTCTACCTTAACATTATAGAATACCAGACATCGAGATACATGCTACAATATCCATTTTCATGTCATCCCACTAGGAATATCCTTTAATATCTCTACACATCATTGTACATCATGGATTAATAGATAATGATGAACTTTTATCTCCATCCATCAGTACAGTCTTCAATTATAGTATTAATGGCACATATAAATGGTCCTCGAATATTTTCATTCCCTCAAAATCATGGTTTCACTTTTTAATATTCCTAACCTTCTTTTGAAGTTCCACATCTTCCTTGCACACCTATTTAATCCTCATATTAATGGATGGTTGAAAATTCATCTTAGAAAGATTTCATTTTTCCACATTTAGTCAGATTTGAAGATCTATATTCTGAAAATTTATTTGTTCTAGTTTTCATTATATCATCATCATAGAAAATATAGTGTTTAGACCATGTCATTATTTCAATTTTTTTCAATGAGTTAATATGTGGTGAGTGGAGTTGAGGTGATTTTACTTAGAAGATTATTATAGATTCAAAAAATATAATTAGATTTAATTCATGAAAAATTATATTTATATTTATAATGATTACAATATATTTATTCAATTATTAATTAAATATGTTAATCTGTTTTAGGATATGGATCTATGATTACATCACTAATAAACCATCATATTATCTATGTGAATGAAGTATCATTGATATTGGATAAATATTGGAAAATTTGATCTAAAGGCCAAGAAAAAATACATTATTTTTTCATGAAATAATTTTAAAATGGGAGATATTGGTGGATTATTTAAATAGTTTACATAATAATTTTTTACTTTTTTAGTTACAAATTGGGTATCCCTAAGAAATCCATGGGGAAAACTCTACCACACATGTGGGAGCTATGCTCATCCACGTGGGATACAATATGTAGAGATACACAAAGGTAGTATAAAGGTTAATATTAGAGGTGTTGAACATGTATAGGAAATTATATCATTCATATGGGGTTTACAAAAGATTGGTAGAGCACCTTCATGTATGGAATCACAACTATGGTGGAATGGGTACCTAAAGAATAGAAATATACTCACAACTGATTGTCTAATAGAATTGATTTTTTACAAATAATATCTATATTGATGGTATTTTTGATGTGATGGAACAATATATTTAGATAGTATTACTTTATCCTTAAAAAATGACATAAGGTTGCATTTTATGAGAATATTCCACATAATTGTCTCCATCCTTCAAAATTGGAGGGCTTTTTCACATCGGGTTTTTACAATACAGATTTATTGACTGTAAGAATTGATAAATAGACTGTGTATTCAAGCTAATGATCTTATGAGTGTAAAAGAAGAAGAATATTTCATTAGGTCCTTCCTTGATGCATGAATCACACATGCATACAAAATGATCATGCAATTAATGAGTTAACAAATCATCCTTAGAGAATGATCTTATATGGGTATCATCTGTTAATAAAGAATTTTCTATGAGTATAAATATTACATGGAGATTCTACAATGTATGAGATTCTATGATTAATTTTTCTTTTGTTGGACTCACATGGACCTTCCATGTGTAATGAGTTCCCAGATCTTCTATGAAGTATTGAGTTACATCCATGAAACATGGACTTTCTATAAAAATACAGATATTCCATGATATTAGAATCAACACAGATCATATGTTCATGCATGGATTGAGCATTGTTATTTTTGTGTATAGTTATTTCATATTCCACTGATCAATCAACATCATACTGTCATTCCATGCGGGAATTTGGGGTCAAAGATGATTTTATTTCAAGAAAACATGCATGTGATGTCCATACATACATACTACCATGTGTGTTTCATTAAGATAATCCACAGAATAACTATACCTTATGACATTAACAAAGATTGATTTATATATGAGTGTGATTGATACTATTAAACATTCATGTTGTTACACTTCCATTCTTATAATATGAGAGTATATTAAATTTAATAATCACTCTCATGCATGGATAAAAAATGAACATACACGTATTTTGAGAAGAGGAATGTTTAGAAGTCTTTATTTATGAAATGTAAAAACCTAATGTATGATACATGCACACAGTATAATAAAAAATGTGTGATTTACATTAAATTCATGAATTTGAGGAAAATGCATGATAAAGGTTTAGTACAGGCATACAATATGTGTTTTATGTAATATCATACTATGTGAAGGTAATAAATGAACACATTCAAGTATTTATAAATCAAGAGAGAATGGGGATGTGATTATAAAAACCCTTATGAAAATATTGATGATTGAATACTTGAAAATTTTGGTTTTGTATGGTGATATTATGTGATGATATATTTTGGGATTTATTAGATTTCATTAAAATATAAATAATAATATAATGTTTTAATGAGTTGTGAAGAAGAAATTGTTAAATTATAGATCAAAATATTATTGGATTTGAATTTAAATTTTTCTAACTATTTATATATATTTTTCTAAATAGAGGATAATTGCTTGCATAGTTAGATTATATATTACTTATAGTGAATTAAATAAATTCTTTTTCGAATATGAGAATATAATTGAGAGAACATGCCAATTAATCTTCTAGAATATTTGGAGTGGGTAAAAATTTCATATATAGTACATAGAAATAAAAAGAGAAACCAGATTACTCAAGATCCACTTAATAGATTAAAGACCATCATTATGGTTAATGTTATTGAATATAATATATGACAAGACCTATTGATCATGACCTATTGTTAAGGATGAATAAATCACACTTATTGAATAATAAATCCAAATATAATCAAGGTATTTATATATCTGGGAAAAATTAAATGAGTTTGTAACTAGGATATATAAATAGTTGGTTGAGAATTGTAGTTGGGGAGCATAACCAACTACCGATGATTTATTATTGGGGTGTATAATATAATCATGTTGTATATAGTTAATTATTTATTGTATAATTCATGTTGGGGTGCATAACAAACTTGTAAAGATGTCAGATTTTATACCGAAACATTCAAATATATTTGATTGTGTTCTCTAATTACATTTCATTATATAATGTCATACTCTAATATAATTAGTAGTGGATCATGAATTCTAACGTGTTCAGGAAGGTTCTATTCAAATGAAAAAAAAAATTGAAAAAGAAGACCACTGATTCATCCCCCCATTCATGGGTCCAAAAATCATAGGGAACCATAATTTTTAGTAGAGAAAAAGCATCATCTAAAAAATCAAGATGATTTTTGTGTGATGAAAATTATTAATTCTTTCAAAATCTATGGTTTTCTCACATTTTATGGGAATAATTATCAATAATAGAGGAATATGATTCTACATTATCTCGTATCTCTTTTTTTAGGGGATAGATGAAAAAATATTTGGGTTTCCTCTTATTATTAAATGGTTTGTAATGTATCAAGATGATAAATGAAATAAGTAATTATGTAGAAGGTCTCAAAATTCTATATTAATTTATGATTGGTACATTAGGTCAAATAACCTGAGAGGTAGGGTGAATGAGGGTAAGACATATTAAAAATCTTACCCCTTCGGATCTTGTTTCATTGTTAAACAAAACACTCCTCCCTCTCTCAAATTTGAAATATATAAACCAAAATAAAATCATGCATAGGACCTAGTGATTTTAATTGGTTCACCCTTATTGGGCTCCATCCAATGGGCATATAATGGTGATATACCGATATACCAAATCCACTAAATCTGACTTCCAATTAAAAGATTTTGGCTAGAACTTCTATGACTAGGAACACTACATTTACAATGTTTAGTGTCTCCTCACTTCATTCCTAAGGGTCACTCCCTATGTCTATTACTCGGGCTCATTATTGGTGGGAAGGATCATCATTTTCCTCTTCCTTCTCTCAATGATCATCTAAGGGGTCCACTCATAGTTTATGGACTTCTAGGTCCCTTTATTGTCATGAAATCATACATCCTCAACTATATGTATATACTCTGTTGAAGTCCATTTTTCACCAGTATATGAAATCAACTTTTTTTCATTCTAGTAGGTTAGAATAAATTTCCTTCATGAACAATATTTGATCTTTTTCACAATTTCTAGGGTCCTCTGCAAACCACCTAGCTTCCTATATATACCAATGTTCTTCCAAACATACGTAGTAGTGGATAGGCTACGATAATTTCCTCTTCCACATATTACCTCCACTTCCAAAAATTGACCTCCTTAACGGACTGCCTCTCCTCTGCTTCTATGTACCGCCTCTTCATACTCTCCTAACTTCCTTATACAACCTTTGATTCTACATACCGGCTGCGGAGTTACTTATTCCAAGAACCACTTTTTCCTTGTGGCAGTTAGTTCCTCACAAAATAATTTCATGGAATTTCTTCGATGAACTACTTTATTCTTAAGGGAATTATTCCTCACAAACATGCTTCGGAGATAGCCAAATTCCAAGAGAAAAGTTGTTTTCTTATGGAAATCACTCTACTTAATGATGGGATTTGTGATCCTTATATAGTAAAATAGATCTGTAATATCTTCTCATACAAGATTTACTAATTCTTTAATGTGGTATTTCCTTCACTGTGTACCACTTCACCTGAGAGCTGTTATGCCCTACGCTGTCTACATGCTATCGTTCCTCCTTCACGGTGGCCCAAATCCCTGTTATATTTTCTCGAATGATGCACTTCATGGATTCTCAAATCACCACAACATTTCCACAAATTACAAGCCACCCATGTACTATAAGCTTTCCACGTGCTTCATGATATCACTACGAACTTCTTTTTCAAACCTCCTTTGCAATCTGTAAACCTCCATTGCAATCTGCAAACCATGATGCAGGGTTCATAAACCATTACTGGTAACTGGTACATGGTTTGTGTCTTATGCTATTCAGTTCTATTCCTTTTCTAGTTTCCTTTATCATTCCATATCTCGTTCACTCCTATGTTGAAATATCTTCTTTTGCAAAATAAAACTCCAAATTTTGAAGACCAAAAATTTGGAAAAAATCGGGAAACTACGCCACCTTAAACACCTACATTGGAAAACATCAACCATACATATTTGAGGTCATCTAGGTATTTCAAAAATACAAAATCACACTCAAAACATACATAAAGGACACCTTGATGGGGTTATTAACAACAATATCCCCCTTTTGGTTTTTTGACACTTCTTCTCAATTTGATATCTCAATAAATATTTTTTCAACTTCTTTCAACATTTTCTACTTCCAATTAAGATAGCGATCATTTATGTACTCAACCTATAATCTAAGCCCACATGATCCATTCCCGACTTGTGAATCAAGAGTATAATGAAACTTTCATCACTGAATCACATCATTCCTCTCAAAAAACCATTCTTCTTCTTTTATCACTAACCTCAACTATCTTGATATAAATCCTTTGATTAATGATTACTAGCATCATCAGATTTAGTACCCCCACCCCCCCACAACTCTACTCCCCCTATCTATCTACTTCACCAACATTTTTCTCCTTCTGTCTTAGTAAATACATTATCTCCCTTTTAATAACACAATTTTTCCTTCTTTATAAACGAACCCAAAGGTTTTTTATTTTAGGTATGAATTAGGTTAAAGGTCATAGATTAGAACATTCGGGAAATTAAACCATACCTTAGAGAGAGGGGGTCCACATCCACATGATTTCAAGTATGGGGAGTTAACTGGACTCCTAGAACCAGTTGATTACTTTCAAATTCATATTTGGCTATGGCCTATGTCAGAATATCTGTATCTTGTTGTTCTTTTGGAACATATTCCAACTTAATAAGGCCCTAATCTACCTTACCCTTGATTAAATGATAATTTATTTCAATTTTATTTTTCCTTAAGTGATGTACAATATTTTTGGTAGGATTTGTAGCACTTGAGTTATCACAATGGATTCTGATCGAAGATAGCACTTCAACACCAATATCTTCAAGATGCTATTTCATTCTCAATAATTGTGTGCATGATTGAGTGGATTCAATATACCCAGCCTCTGCGATTCTTAATGAAATGCAATATTGTCTCTTTCTTAGCTGATAAATAAACAATCTACCAAGACCGAAAGTACCTCATGACGTTGATTTCCTATCATCTGCTAATCCAGTACAATATGCATTCATATATCCCAATAAATCTTATTACGATTTTTCATTATACAGAAAACTGAAATCCCAAATCCAATTGATATACTAAAGTATTATTTTCAATATAAGCATGTAGATTTCTTTGGGAATACATTGATATAGTGTTTCTTGGTATCTGGGAAAAAAATATCAGGTCTTGTTTCTATCAAGTAAAGAAGGCTAAAAATTATTTTCCTTTATTCCATGACATTGGTCGATTTACCTTCATCATCCCAAGTTAGTTTCATTCGGGTAACCTCTAGAGTCATCATCTGCATGGAATTATCCATTTTAAATCTCCTCAAAACCTCCTAAAAATATTTATAATGAAAAATGAATGTGCCATTCATTCCTTGTATTACCTATAAACTAAGGAAATATGATAGCTCACCAATCATTGATATTTTGAACTCACATTTCATGAATTTGGAAAACTATATACACTATGCTTTATCCATTCCTCTATAGATTATTTCATTGATATATACCGGAACCATTATACTTTTATTACAATCATCGTAGAAATATATATTGTATTCAACTCCACCATGCCAACAACCAATATTCTTCAGAAACTCATCTAGCCTTGAATACCATGCTCTTGGTGCTTTCTTCAAACCCTATAAATATTTCGTTAGTCAAAAAAATTTATTCTCATCTTCCTGAATCAAAAAACCATTTAGCTACTCAATGTGAACTTTTTCTTACATAAATCCATTTAGAAATACTAACTTAACAAACTTCTAGAAGACATTGAACATTATTTTCCCTATTATACCCCAGAATAATCTGATTGTCTCTAGCCTTGCAACAGGTATTAATATTTCATCAATATCGATACCTTCTATCTGGGAGTACCCATTGCACACAAGTTGAGTTTTGTTTCAAATAACTATACCATCTTCATTTATCGTGTTACTAAAGACACATTTCATCCCGATGAAATTCTTGTCTGTTGGTCTTGAAACAATCTCCCATGTCTGATTTTTCTCTAATTGGTCAACTTCTTCATTCATCGCTTGAACCCAATTATCATCACAAGCTGCATCACTAAAACAGTTAGGCTCTACTTATGATAAGTATGATGTTTATTGTTGAATTTTAATCCTCCTTGTTTACACTGGTTCTTTCTAATCCCAAATTGGGTTTTGTATATAATTTTCGTCTCTTCTCTTATATCTTTGTGAAGATATCGATTTATCCTCATCCATCTCATCATCTGAGTCTTCTTCTAAACCAACCACTAAAACTAGAGCATCCCCTGATTAGAATATTTCTTCATCACTATCCTCCTAAGTCTGATCATGTATCTGCTGATTATTATGATCATTTTCCACTATATTTACATCATGGATTTCAATAATCATTCTTAGAATCTTTTTAAAACATTTATATTCTTTTAGTTTCATTATGTAGACAAGAAATATCCCTTCATCTCCATGGGATTCAAAATTACTCTGTTTCCCCTTGTTGAGAATTAAACACTTACTTCTGAAGATTTGAAAGTACTTCAATGATGGCTTATTTATATTCCATAGCTCATATTAAGTCTTCTATTCTTTTAGAAAAATGATCTCTCTATTTGAAGTGTATACTACTATCCTCACTTTTGCTTTCCGAAATTTCTATGGAAGGTGTTTTCAAGGAGTATTTTTCTGAACATGTTGATGAAAATATGATTTATTCTCTCAGCTACTCCATTCTACTGTGGAGTTCTTACCAATAAATCATAATTAATTATCTCATGTTTCATGAGATAATCCTCTACTTGGAAATTTGTGAATTCCTTTCCAATATTTGTTCGAATCTTCCAAATATTTTGACCCAACATCTTCTGAACTTCCCTTTGATATGTTTTAATGAAAATAAATACCGCAGATTTGTGGGTGATGATTGAAAACCATACCATTATACTATACTCATCAATTAATATAACATAATATCTCCTCCCATCAAGAGCTCTTGGTGAAACTGGTCCAGATACAAAAATACGAACCAACTCACGAAATCCTTTTGACTATTTATATTTTTTCATATATGTCTTTATAATGATCTTCACTTGCTGGAAGGCATCATATGTATGTGCACGATCACATGATAATTTAGGGAGGTCTCTAGTATTATAATATTTCAACAGATCCTCCAAGGACATTGGGCTCATGTGGCCAAGATGTTTAGGTCATAACTTATTTTCTTCTTCCTTGGACAGACATCCAATATCTTCTTATCCTCTCACTAGATAAAGATTACTTTTTCTACACATTACATGTAATAAAATAGCTCCATATTTTCCATGATGAAAAATAATTTCTTGGAAAATATTATGGAATTTCCTTAGTCACACAATTGACATAAGCTTAATAAGTTGTGACTATGACCTTCAACAAACAAGACATATGCATGTATCATGTCTTTTCCCCTAAATATTACTTTCCCAGATCAAATGATTTTCAACACATAATATTTTCCAAATCTTATGATACCATATTTATCATACCCAATTCCTCACACCAGATCTATCATTTGTTAGGTACATCTATTGTCAATCATCTATATCCCTGTGTGATATGATGTCTCGAACATAGTTTCTGCAACCAATTCCTACTTAGATCTTTTCTTATTGATCAATTTTCTGATTTTTAATATGGTATAGATTGTTTCTCTTGAAACCACCCAGAATATGATGGAAAAACTTCATCTTGAAGTACTGCTAATCTATTTATCATTTTCAGCTCATTTGATGCTACATTTTTCTGTGGCTTATAACCAACCCTAGTCTGATTCTGCACATTCCTCTATATTGCTGATGAAGAATATCTTACCATGTGTCTGAATCCTCCACACCTGAAATAGTGACAATCAAAAGATGACATCTAAAATTAATACTACCTTTGTTGGTCATGTTCCCTTTGGTTTCTCTTTGCTATAGAACAAATATTTTGTGCCTGTCCAATCTTACCGCAATAATAGCATCTTATGTGGGGAAAATTTTGGCATTCCAATACTTCCCCACTTGTTGTCCCTTGAGTTATTGTAATCATATTATTTGGTTTCACACCCAAATCAATCATCAATCTTGGAGTAGGTTCTTTAGGTTTAACTTCAACCATTACTACAACCTATTTCCAATCAAGCCCCATACCAGCATTATCATTTGAATTTTAATGTTTCTTCTGTTCTATTAGACTACCATGATCCACTTATATCTTTTCTACTGTTCTCTAGGTCAACAATATTTCATGATACTTAACACTTTTTCATAGATTGACTACTTCCTCTTAATGTTATTTGATACGTTTGATTTGATCTTTTCCAGTTTCTGTCAAACTATCAATCTCTATTATCTATTTTTCAATTTTGAGATTGTACTCAACCACCTTTTTTCTGCATTCTAGCATTGATTACTCCAGTTTTTCGATTTCTTCATTGACCATAGACTTCTCTTCTTCCTGATTCTGCATATAGAGTTGGGAATCACAAAAAACATTGAAATCTTTATTTTTTTTTATCTCCAAATATCTATTTCTTCAATATCAGCTTCTAATTCAGCCTGAAGGTCAACTATTCCATCAACTTATCCATCTTCATAGTCACATTCTTATTTTGATACAAAATTTCTTACAACTGACACCAAATCAGCTACCTCATGATCCTTACAACCCTCAAACTCCTCTGCCTCATATTCTTCTAAACATTATTCTTCTTTTGAAATAATATTCTTATTTTAAAGATCTTTTTCTTAGCATTTATCCTTCCTCTCACATTTGATAAATACATATTTTTGGGAATTTCATCATTGTCTTAATTATCAATTTCAAACTTCATAGGATGCTATATTGAAAAATTTCCAATCCTCCCATGTTGGAAGCATGCAAGTAGAAGTTTACATTTGAACTTTCCTCTCCCTATTTTCATTTTTGAAGAGAGAAATGACATGAAAACATCCAAATGTTCTTCCTTCTAACTATATTTAGTAAAGAGATTCCTCATGGCATTGAATTACACTTATTTAGACTTCCCATTTTCCACAACATCATTATCATCATTTCTCATTTCATAAGCAACAAATGTACTATGCAAGTTATCCAATGTCACCTCCATTGGATCTTTATATTTTGATACTAAAACATCCAGATAAAACCAATGTGGAAGTCTCATCAAGACATAATTCAAAATATTTATAACTACAATTACATATCCATAACCATGTATATCTTCCGCTATAACATTCACCCTATCAAATAATGCATCAAAAGTTTCATTTGGGTTCATTCTCATATCTTTATACTTGTTCCAAAAAACCTATATCTTTTCCTCTCTCACCTTTGAGTCTCCATCAAAGATATTCAATAGATTTTCCCACATAGCATGTGATGTTTTACATTACATCATCTTCATATAAATTTCATTTTATAGTGATCCCCATAAATCATTGTTCCCTTTAGAATCATCATCCAATTCTCTTCTTTAAGCTTCTGATAAAGAACCACTATTGATAACGGCTGATATTCCAAACATAGTTATTGTGAAGTCCTCCATTATTAATGATCGGAAGTAGTGATGCATCTGATTATTCCATATTTGAAATTTTTTTCTATCGATGATTGAAATTCATTTGTGTTTGACCACCTTCATTTCTTCTACTGAGAGAGAACTGCTGACTTCTAACATTTCCCTCTAATAGAAATTGTTAGGTCCACTAGGTCAAATACCCATAGAGGTGCATGAATAAGGGTATGAAAGATTAAAACTCATGAACCTTTGGATATTGTTTCTTCATTAAATGAAACACACTTATCTCTTTATCCCATATAAATATATGAACCAAAATAAAATCATGCATAGGACACGTCGATTTTACATGTTTTACCCTCAGTAGGATACATCCAAGGAGCATACACCGATGATCTGAAAATTATACCAACTCACTTCTATTTACAAGGTTTGGTCTTGAAATTATAGGCCCAGTCTCACTACCTTTACAATTTTTAGGGTCTGGTCATATAAGGACCCGACCTTAAAACATTACATAATCTTGAATTAAACGAATAATTCACATTGAGGATATTTTCAGGTTTGGAGTGTTATAAATTTAGGCCATAACTATTACATTACAACATGAATATTACAAGAATTCACTACTACTTAGTATCCATTTTTTCATAAATTAAAAACTCTTAAAAAGAAACATGTCTAGTTCCATGTTTTAGATAGCTTGAATTTTCCGTGATCCCATCCTTGCCCCTATTAATCTTTATGTCCTGTGGAAAATATTTCAAAAACATCAGATGAGCATAAAAATCTTATTAAGGGTTATAAAATGATGAAGGAAAACATTAGCCCATCAATAAATACAAATCAATGAAACCAATATTTTTCAATCATAACATATATATGAAATCATGATATTTATGAATAACACACCCAAATCATAAATCATAAAGGTTACTTATGGAATCCATATCAAACTTACATTATAGCTATCATAGGTATGTAGGGTGTTACACTTGGAATACCTATCACAGTATATTCCCTAAATCTCTTAGGAGAAACATCGTGTTTACCTCTGTAACGTTACCCAATGCATTGGAGAGCTATCTCAGGCTCACCCGCCCTATGTTTATCACGGAACCACCCGTATATGTCATCAATGCCGAATAACCATAACATAATTATAACATATAACACAAGTATAAAGTAACAATAACATTTCCACATTCCAATATATCAAATCAAGATATTGAAATAAACAATTTTTTATCAAATCATTTTCAAAACCATTTAAAAAGAGATTTTTGAATCAAAGTGTCCCATACCACTTTGGAGATTTTAAATGAATTATCATTTGAAAACATTAATGTCCATATAAATAAATCCTAAAAACCATTTTGAAAACATGGACATTAATTATAAATATTTAGAAGAATAATTCTTTAAAACATTTAAAACGATATTTAGTTAAAGATTTTTTATCAAAAAGAGGGACGCTTCAATACAAATAATTGAAGAATAAATTTTAATCAAAACATTATAATATCATGAGAATAAAGGTATTCATGATATAATATTTCAATGGACTCTATATACACCATATAATATTTAATTGGTGCATAACAATGATGAAGACTCAATAGAAATGTAAATTGAGATAAAATCCCTTATAAATATGGTATCCTTAAATTAAGGATAAATAAATCTCATAATTATGTGTGAAAAATATAAATACACCCAATATTAGTGGATATTAAGTGTAAAACAATCAGAGGTCATTCCCACATATTCATAGGATGACATAAATAAAAAAAGAGAATATCAACCCAAAGAATGGGAATTGGGTTAAGGAGTTCCCATACCGATTTGGTAACTTACAAAACATATGTCACATGAAAGAAGGATCAACCAATGAAGATTTAAATACTCATAAATGAGAGTATATTAAACAAAGAGTACAATCAGGGGAATTATATATTCCACACTAAAGGAAATAGTTTCCAATATAGCAATAATCTCATGAGAATAAAAAGTGAGATGAAAAACCCTTACTTCATTGTATTCAAATTGAATTGTATGACCAAAAGTTAATAACCACAAAATTAATCACAGAATACCATAAATATAAAGAATATCATGGTAATATATATAAATGTCATTACAAATTACACCACATGTAATAAATAAGTGGTGAACAATGGAAATCTCACAGAATTAAAAGTGAGATAAGAAAATCCCTTACAAAAATTCAGCATCCTAACGACGCCACATAAAAATTATTAAAATGAATTTATGAGAGTAATAGGTTGTCTATCATCATATGAAAATAAAAATTATAGTATGGTGAATATAAAAGATCATCCTCCAACATAATAACATGGAGCATAAATGAAATGACATAAAAGAGAGTACTTGAAAAGAAAGAGAGAGGTCAAATCCATTACCCAATGTCCGACTTGACTCGATCGTTCATTAATTTTATGAATAATAAACTAAAGTTAATTTATAATTTCTTGAGAACAATTTTCATGTTTATTATTCCTTTTATATCACTTATTTCTATGTTATAAAAATTTTGTAATCATTTAAGTTAATAACGTTCATTTTGTCGATATTTGGTACTTGAGTCAAAATCAAAAACTTATATTTAAAAGTTGTCCTTGTGGTAAATAGTTCATTATATCCAGAATTATATTCATGATTTGGATATCATATATATTATATATACCCAGTATATACATGTTTTTATAATATTACATAACATTTAGAGGTAAGAAATTAAATGCACCGTTCATGGAGACGGTAAGTCGTACGTACGCATGAACGCTACTTTCATTTCTATTTATTATTTTAATGGAATTAAAACAAAATCATAAATAGGTATATTATAATTCCAGTATAATATAATATTTAATATCATTAACTACATCCTTTATATATCCCATATTAGGCATTATCGAGTCAAATCACTTTGAGGGGGCGGTAGTCCGCACTTCCTTATATGAGATTATCGTATTTAACCACTATGGAAAACATAAAGGAATAATATTAATGGTAATTACAGAAGCATAAGGAAATAATAAACATAATATATATCATATATATATAACGTTTCATCATAATGGCCACCATGAGAGGCAGTAAGATGTAATTGAACAATCATCGTTTCATGAGGCGTTGGTTTTCCATCCACAAAAAAATTATGTTCTTTATCCATTAGATGTGGGTGTGTGTAAGTGTAGTTAGAATCATTCACATAAAAACATCATATTATATTGAGGATTTGGGTGTTGTTAAAAAATAAAGGAAATAAAAATATATTAATGGTTGGAGAAGTAAAATAAAAGAAAACAATTTAAGAGAAACTGTTACCTTTAATTTGGGTAACTCCTATGGTTTGAACCAAAGGACTTCTTGAAGTGCCTTATGCCTAAGGTAATGATTCTAGGAGGAGGATATGGATGTTGAGAGATTAATTATGCAGAGGTTGGATGAGCCAAATTGATTGAGAGATGTGAGGAATTGGTTAGAAGTGGTCTCCTTTTATAATTGGGAGGAGGGGCTCTTTAGGAATGTATGAAACTATTATTTTATTATATAATGATATTCGGTTTCTAATGGTCCAAAAATAATTAACGTATAAGATAAGATGATTCATGGTAGAAATAAAATCATCCAATCAGAATTGGACATGTTTTGGATATTATTTTAATCATTATAATCTTATTTATTTTAATCATTTATTAATGAGGTAAATACTGCATCATTATTGTGTCATAAATAAATTCATTTATTAGATATCTAAAAATTATAAAACAATTATTATATTGTAAGAAATCTTTTTATCTTTCCAATGAATATTTATAGTTGAAAATATGACTTATACAACACCATATAAAAATTAATTACTAAAAGAGTTTTGTTAATGTCAATTTTGTCTTTACATTAAATTAATTAATCTAAATTGTCATTTTCACTCCCAAGTAGATCAAATGGGGTCCCAAAATCGACCCAAATATGCCCATGGTCGTTAATGACTCAACCAATAAGGTTTGGACAAGTGTGATGGTAATTTTGAATTATTATAATGTTCTTTAAGCTTGAATTACCCTATTTACCTTTAACCGCGGTAAATAAAAGTCAAAAGTTACTATTGACAAAAAATTATTTTCATCTTATTGAACCACATTTTACATATTTATAGCAACCATGTATGTCGGGTTTTTGAAATTCAATTCACAGAAGTGGTAAAATTTCATTTAAATGAAAAAGTCAATTTTTTTAACTACCACTAAGTGGTTTCACTATTCATCAAAAATTGATGTTTTTCAGAAAAATAACAAAAATTCATCCTAAGCTATATTTGATAATCCAAATTGAAAAATGATATCTATTTTTCCAAATTCAAAACATAGAGTTGGAATTAATTAATTTTAAAATTAATTCCCATTTTTAAAACAAATAGCGTGTTTTTAAGAAACAATAACTATCAAAAGATTGAAACTTGTTTATGTCAAAATTCAAAGTGAAATTAATTTAAATGACCAACATTGGATTAAATGGTAAAAATATATTTTAACTTCACTTTAAAAACAAATTAGAAAGATAATATAACCATATAAATAAATTCTATTAAATGGCAATTTTGAATTAAAATACAATATTTTCACTATTCTTTATAAAATAAACTTTATCAGAAAAATTCCAAAAAATTACAAAAAGTAAATTTTGATGTCCCCATTCAAAATAAGGATTTTATTTTTTCATATAGAATGTATTAATGTGACCAAATCTATATTTAAAAAGGGTTCTCCATTAAAAGGCGGTAAATCGTCCTTTTAATGTAAATTATGATTAAAATTAGATTCATTCACATTTTAAGCCTCTAAATTTTGTTGGATAAATGTAAATACATTTTACAAACATGTATGATCATACGGTAGTTAGTTTTCTTCATTCTTTCCAATACAACTGCTAGGATTTAACTACCATTTAAAATAATAATATTATATTATTAGTGTGCAACGTAAGATTTCAAAGAAACTCATTGTTGCGTATCGGGTACGCTATCGAACATAGCAACCCTTTTAAAGTAAAATTAATATTTAATTAAAAAATATTAATAAATATAAAATATTTCTTATTTTTATTTACTTGGGATGTTACATCCTTCCCCCATTTTTGGGAATTTCATCCTCTCAATTTTAAAACTGTGCTTGGAAACTTCGTTAAAATCCCCACATCGGAAAGAGAGTCAATAAAACTATAACTTTAAAATAAAGGATGATAAGTACAAAGGATACCCGAGACAACATATACGAGGATTCCATGAAAACTTGGATATGGAGGAGAAAAAAAGTCATCATGTTCTGATGTAGAGTGATAGAAAACATGTTTAGGAGAAAGTTAACCACCATAAAATCACAAACATGTGATGTGTTAAACAGTCTTTGATTTCACACTAGGAAACATTAACAGACAAGGTATTTGTTTTAAGTTACTTTTCATTGAGGAATTTATTTTGGAGCTTAACTAAAAACATAATGAAACACAATTACTTTTCATTTAGACTTTTATCCTTCACTATATTTCGAACACAGACACATATTTCCTCCATATGATCAGTATTCAAGATGACTTGTTTACGTTAAAAGTGCTATAATCAACTTCGAGAGAATCAAATAATCCAAAAAGATGAACTATATATTTCCCTTGCCTTTAGATATTAACTAAAACCAAAAAGTTTAGTACAAGATTAGATAATCCCCAAAAGGATAAACTTTTACACAAATAGAAGCTACTCTTAATCTCAAAACATTTTCTTAACGAAACCCAAAGTTCAATAAAGACCATTCAATAAACAATTGTCCCTAAAATTCATCGAAAGTAATCAAAAATTTTATTTTTACCCAAATGCATAAGGATTTAATTACATAGACTTCCAAGATACATCTTAACATTTATACCCAAGTATCACCAGTTTCTCATAATGTCTCATATTGAAAAGTAATTAACCTAATAACATATTGTCCATTATAGGTTAATCATTTTCATAAATAAATCAAATCATCATGCGTCCATAATAAAAAGATAGATTCTTCTAAACAAAAATTTAAACCATTATTCCACAATTGAAATCCCATAGTATTCTATCTTCCTTAGACATATATTGTTTCCTCAAAAGAGAGAACGTCTTCCACAACAACCTTTTATCACTTAATCACTAAATCGTTTTTCAATACTAAGAATATACATTTGATAAAACATAAGTTCCAAAAATCATCTTATTCTTGTTCCAAAAATACATTTTACTAAAATTATAAGTTATTCTAACCAGGGACTTCATGTAGGCTAGTGGTAGGCGATGTGCCCTTGCCGCCCTTAGGTTGTGGGTTCGATTCCTGCAGCCTTGCTGGATGCGACGGGTTGTCACCCATCCTATGGGTTGTCCTTTTTATAAAACTAAAAAATAACCCTAAGATGTCTTAACCTCAATGGGTTCCTTATACCTCTCATTTTCATCCAAATTCATTGTGATCTCAACATATTAATTCTTGAAGTCTTATTTCAACACCAAATGATAAAATAAAAAAATCACCATAATGAAAAACATCAGACCTTGATCATGGTGTCCATTTGGTTTCATCATTATCATGTTCACGTAGGTAGAAGGTCCATGCATTGCAAAAATGATTTAGAGATCCTTCAAAATCATTTACTTCCTCCATCCAAATACACCATGTACAACATGGGTCATATGGGTGTTCACAGAAAAACAATTTTGGAAAATAATCATGTATGACATATAATTTCAACACATCTGATAAAACATGATTTCTATAAAATAGACGAACCAAATTTGAGTTGAAACTTTCAATTAACGGTCCTTTTAAAATACCATATGTATATCCTAAGAGACAATATTTTAAAATCAAATATAAATAGGTTGCGCAAGGGTCTCCTTCTTCAGCACCTTTTTTAAAATCATAATATGCTTCAAAATCTTGTGATAAGGTAAAATATTTGAAAATTCTTTGATAATATTTACCTTTATTGAAAATATGAGAATATTGTGAAAATAGGATATTTCTAAATACAACCCATGATCCATTATGATAACGAGGTATAGTGGAGGTGTTTGATATCTCAAAGAACTGCTTGCAAGTGAGTTGTATGCTAGAAAAAGTTTCACAATCATCCGAACATGACTTTGCAATAATTATTGCAAGCATGTCATCAGGAAGAGATAGAAATGTCATTTGAGATCCTCCTCCTTCCATTTGTAACTAACATTCCATGACCTGAAAAAGCTATAAAACAAGGATTTAACTAAAATAATAGACAAAGGAACTAACCATGTGTCTAATAAAAACTCTGAATCCCTAATGTTGTCTAAACCGATGTTTGATACCAACTATAAGGACTCAGCCTTAAAACATTACATAATCTTGAATTAAACGAATAATTCACATTGAGGATCTTTTCAGGTTTAGAGTTTTAGAGATTTAGGCCATAACTATTACATTACAACATGAATATTACAAGAAGACACTACTACTCAGTATCCATTTTTTCCTTAAATTAAAAAATCTTAAAAAGAAACATGTCTAGTTCCATGTTTTAGATAGCATGACTTTTCCTTGATCCCATCCTTGACCCTATTCATCTTTATGTCCTGTGGAAAACATTTAAAAAACATGGGAAGAGCCTAAAAAGCCCAATATGGGTTATAAAATGAGGAAGGAAAACATTATCCCATCAATAAATACAAATCAATGAAACCAATACTTTTCAATCATAACATACCTTATGAAATCATGAGATTTATGAATAACACACACAAATCATAAATCATAAAGGTTAATTATGGTATCCATATCAAACGTACATTATAGCTATCATAGCTACGTAGGGAGTTACACTTGGAATACCCATCTCAATATATTCCCTAAATCACATAGGAGAAACATCTCATTTACCACTGTCACGTTACCCAATTCATTGGAGAGCTATCTCGAGCTCACCAGCCCTATGTTTATCACGGAACCACATGTATAGGTAAAAAATTCCCAATAACCATAACATAATTATAACATATAACACATTTATAATGCAAAGATAAAATTTCCACATTCCAATATTTCAAATCAATATATTGAAATAAACAATGTTTTATCAAATCATTTTCAAAACCATTTAAAAAGAGATTTTTTAATAAAAGTGTCCCATATCACTTTGAATATTTTAAATGATTTATCATTTGAAAACATTAATGTCCATATAAATAAATCCTAAAACCCATTTTGAAATCATGGACATTAATTAGAAATATTTATAAGAATAAATATTTAAAACATTTAAAACGATGTTTAGTTAAAGAGTTTTTAACCAAAAGAGGGACACTTCAATACAACTAATTGTATAATAAATTTTAATCAGAACATTATAATATCATGAGAATAAAGGTATTCATGATATAATATTTCAATTTACAGTATATACACCATATAATATTTAATTGGTTCATAACAATAATGAAGTCTCAATGGAAATGTAAATTGAGATAAAATCCCTTATAAAGATGGTATCCTTAAATAAAGGATAAATCAATTTCATAATTATGTGAGAAAAAAATAAATAAACTAAAAATAAGTGTATATTATGTGTAAAACAATCTGAGTTCATTCACACATATTCATAGGATGACATAAATAAAAAAAAGAGAATATCAACCCAAAGAATGGGAATTGGGTTAAGGAGTTCCCTTACCTATTTGGTAACTTACAAAACATATGTCACATGAAATAAGGATAATCCAATGAAGATTTAAATACTCATAAATTAGAGTATATTACACAAAGTGTACAATCATGGGCAGAACATATGCCACACGAATGGAAATAGTGGCCAATATAGCATGAATCTCACGGGAAGAAAAAGTGAGATGAAAAACCCTTACTTCATTGTATTCAAATTTAATCGTATGACCAAAAGTTAATAACCACAAAATGAATCATATAATAACATCAATATAAAGATATTAATTTTAATATATATCAATGGAAGTACACATTGCACCACATGTAATAAATAAGTGGCGAACAATGGAAATCTCACGGAATTAAAAGTGAGATAAACAAATCCCATACAAAAATTTGGTAGCCTAACGGCGCCACATAAAAATTAATAAAATGAATTGATGAGAGTAATAGGGGGTCTCTAATCATATGAAAATAAAAATTACCTTATGGTGAATATAAAATAATATCCTCCATCATAAGAACATGGAACTTAAATTAAATGACATAAAAGACAGTACTTGAAAAGAAAGAGAGAGGTCAGATCCCTTACCTCGTGTCCGACTTGACTCGATCGTTCTTTAATTTCCTGAATAATAAACTAATGCTAATTTTTACTTTATTAAGAACCTTTTTTAATTTTGTTATTCCTTTTATATCACTTATTACCATGTTATAAACATTATGTAATCATTTAAGTTAATAACGTTCATTTTGTCGATATTTGGTACTTGACTCAAAATGAGCACCTTTTATTTAAAAGTTGTCCATGTGGTCAATAGTTCATTATATCCAGAATGATATTAATGGTTTTGATATCATATATATTATATATATCTAGTATATACATGTTTTTATAATAGTACATAACATTTAGAGGTAAGAAATAAAATGCACCGTTCATGGAGACGGTAAGTCGTACGTACGCACGAACACTACTTTCATTTCTATTTCTTATTTTAATGGAATTAAAACAAAATTATACATAGGTATATTATAATTTCACTATAATATAATATATAATATCATTAAATCCATCCTTTATACATCCCACATAAGGCATTAACGAGTCACATCACTTTGAGGGGGCGGTGGTCCGCACTTCCTCAAATTAGATTATCGTATTTACCCACTATGGAATCCACAAAGGCATAATATAAATGGGAAGTACAGAAGAATAAGGAAATAATTAACAAAATATATATAATATATAAATAAATTTCAATCATAATGGCCACCATGAGAGGTGGTAAGATGTAATTGAACAATCATCGTTTCACGAGGCGTTAGTTTTCCATCCACAGAAACATTATGTTCTTCATCCATTAGATGGAGGTGTGTGTAATTTTAGTTCAAATACTTCTCATAAAAAAATCCTAGTATATTGAGGATACTGGTGTTGTTACAAAAGAATGTAAATAAAAAGATATTAAATGTTGGAGAAGTAAAATAAAAGAAACAAATTTAAGAGAAACTGTTACCTTTAATTTGGGTAACTCCCTTTGGTTTGAACAAAAGGACTTCTTGAAGTGCCTTATGCCTAAGGTAAGGCTTCTAAGAGGAGGAGAGGTATCTTTAGAGCTTAACTAGGAAGAGTTTGGATGATCCAACGGGCTTGATATGTGTGAGGAATTGGTTAGAAGTCGTATCCTTTTATAAGGGGGAGGAGGGGCTCTTTAGGAATCTGTGAAACTATTATTTTATTATATAATGATATTCTATTTTTAATGGTACAAAAATCATTAAGGTAGAAAATAAGATGAGTCATGGTCGAAATAAAATCTTCCAATCTGTATTGGACTTGTTTTGGATAATATTTTATTCATTATAATCTTATTTATTTTAATCATTTATTAATGAGGTAAATACTGCATCATTATTGTGTCATAAATAAATTAATTTATTCGATATCTAAAAATTATAAAAAATTACTATCTTGTAGGAAATATGTTCAGCTTTCCAATTAATATTTAGAGTAGAAAATATGACTTAAATAACACCATATAAAAATTAATTACTAAAAGAGTTTTGTTATTGTCAATTTTGTCTTTAAATTAAATTAATTAATCTAAAATGTCATTTTCACTCCAAAGTGGATCAATGGGGTCCCAAAATCGACCCAAAGATTCCAATGGTAGTTAATGACTCAACCAATAAGATTTGGACAATTGTTAAGGTAATTTTGAATTATTATAACAATCTTTTAACCTTAAATTACCTTATTTACCTTTAACAGCGGTAAATAAAAGTAAAAAGTTACTATTCATCCAAAATTATTTTCTTCTTATTGACCAAAATTTTACTTCTTAATAGCAACCATGTATGTCATGTTTTCTAAATTAAATTCACAGAAGTGGTAAAATTTCATTTAAATGAAAAAGTCAGTTTTTTAACTACCACTAAGTGGTTTCACTATTCATCAAAAATTGAAGTTTTTCAAAAAAATAGTAAAAATTCATCATAATCTATATTTGGTATTAGGAATTCAAAATAGATGTCTATTTTCCCAAAATAAAAACATATAAGTGGAATTAATTAATTTTAAAATTAATTCTCCTTGTTAAAACAAATATAGTGTTTTTAAGAAACAATAACTATCAAAAGATTGATACTTGTTTATGTCCAATTTCAAAGTGAATTTAATTCCAATGACCGACATTGGATTAAATGGTAAAAATATATTTTAATTTTAATTTAAAAAAATTATAAATATAATCTAACCATATAAACATATTAGATTAAAAGGCACTTTTGAATTAAAATACAATATTTTCACTATTAATTAAAAATGAACTTTATCAGAAAAATTCCAAATATTTGCAGAAATTAATTTTTTATGTCCCCATTCTAAAGAAGGATTTTATTTTTTCATATATAATGTATTAAAGTGAACAAATATAGATTTAAAAAGGGTTCTCCATTAAAAGGCGTTAAATCGACCTTTTAATTTAAATTATGCTTAAAATTAGATTCATTCACATTTTAAGCCACTAAAATTTATTGGAAAAATGTAAATACATTTAACAAACATGTATGATCATACTGTAGTTAGTTTTGTTCATTCCATCCAATACAATGGCTATAAGTTAACTACCATTTAAAATAATAATATTATATTATTAGTGTGCAACGTAAGATTTCAAAGAAACTCGTTGTTGCGTATCAGGTACGCAATCGAACATAGAAACCATTTTAAAGTAAAATTAATATTTAATTCAAAATTATTAATAAATATGAAATATGTCTTATTCTTTATTTACCTGGGATGTTACAGGTCACTTCATTCCCAAGGGTCTCTCCCTATGTCTCTTCCTCTGGCTCACAGTCGGTGGGAAGGATCACTAGCTTCCTCTTCCTTCACTCACTGCTCTTAGAAAGAATCCAATCATAGTTTATGGACTTGTAGGTCCTTTAATTTTCATGAAAACACACATTCTAAACTATATGTATAGTCTCTATCAATGTCCCTCTTTTCATTTGTAGATGAGTTCCACTTTTTCACAAACTGTTAGGTTAGAGGAAATTGCTTTTGTGAACTGTTTTTTGATCTTTTGAAAGATTTATTGATTTCTTCATGAACCACCTAGAATAATTTTCATACCACCTTTATTAAATGTGTATTATGAATCATGTATACTAAATTAATTACCTCTTCTTAATATTTCCTCGGATTCTATAAAACGACCTATTTAGAAGACTGCCTCTCCTCTGCTTCTGCATCATGCCTCTGCGTACTGTCTAAGCTTCCGTGTACTATAATTGCTTCTGCATACCTCCTATGAAGTTCCTTCTTCCAAGATCCACTCCTTCCTTACAGGATTTATCACCTCACAAATTTCATTCATGGAATTTCATCTGTGAACTATTTCATTCTTCACAAAATTCTTCTTCATGAACTGACTTCGGACTTAGCCAAATTCCTAGCGCCAAGATGTTTTCTTATGAAAATAGGACTGTTTATTGATTGTGTTAGTACTCCATATATAGGAAAATATTTCTTCAAAATGTTCTAATCCAATATTTACCAAACCTTCAATGTGGTATTGTCTTCACCGCTTACCTCTTCACATGTGACCCATTCTTCCCCATGCAGTATGCGTACTATCGTTCCTCCTACATGACGGCCTAAATCAACATTACCTTTACATGAATGAAACCATTTGTGGCTTCTCAAATCACCACTAAATTCCTAAAAATTAAAATATACCAAACGTAAAACAATCCTTCTATATACTACATGACTTCTAAGTTAACTACTTCTATAAACATCTTTTTCAATCTATAAACCTCCATAGTAATCCAAGAACTGGGTTTCATGGTCCACAAACTGTTTCTTATACCTAGTATGTGGTTTTTGTTCCATGAAATGTGGTTCCCTTACTTTTTATATTTCTATTATCATTATTCATCTTGTTCAGTCTTATGTATAAATCCTTGTTTTCAAAAATCAAACTCGGGATTTTGAGGCCTAAAAAATTGGTAAACACTGGGAAATTATGCCACCATAAACATCTTATTCTTCAAACACCATCCATACTTATTTGTGGTCATCATTCATTGTCAAAAAACATAATCAGACTCAAAAAAAATGAGATGACACCATGAGGTATTTTTTCCCAACAATGTATTTATCATAAAAGGTATTTACCAATGTAATGGGGCTACAAAAACCAAATGAAATATGGGAAAATTTTAATAAAACGTATAATTTTAATATGATTTTCAAGAAGCTGAGATACTATTCTAAAATATCTCACTTAAAGATATAAATATGGTTAGTTATTAGATTAATGGTGACTACCTTTCAAGGGTAAATGAGAATATGGGAAATATTCAGGTTTTCAGTGACAAGTCATAGGATTCCATCATTGTTAAAAAAAAATTGTGGAATTTTCCTGATTGATATGATCCAAAACATTATAAACAAAAAATAAAGAGATGATTTAACACTCAATGATTTGGAAAAATTCTCATATCATATGAGATTATAAATATTATAGATTGGAAAAGAAAGAAAAATATGAAATGACAATTAATGAAATGAGAAAATTTAATGTTATTGAGTAAATGTTTATTGAAACATGGGATTCATATACTAAGGATAATGAAGTCATTATGTAGATTATTTAAATTATATCAAGATGGTTCAACAAATGTACGTATAAAGTAAATGGAAAAAATACTAAAATGATGGAATTATGAAGTGATTAAACACTTGTTCTATGAATTTTCAAAGAAAAAGACTGAGGAATCTTAATCTGATGAGGAATGTAAAAGAGATGGAAAATAGAAAATGGATAAGATGAAACATGATTTTTACAGTAGTGGGAAAATGAATTTAAAAATCAATCATGATAAACCTTATTAATCTTCACATATCTCTCCATTTGATAATTTAAATTAATTTTCGATATTATAAAATGGATTTTTATTCATCATGTGGTAATTATGATGGAGAAGAAAGGAAAATGGTGGATGGAAAATGATACGTGAGTTAGAATCTTATATTTTAGAGATTACAAATATCCGGAATGAAAATTAAAAATTAAAATGGGATAAAAATAACTTTGCTGATGAAAATTAATCTCTAATTAATAATGAAATTTCATTTTTTGATATGAATAGAAATTATATGTTGAACGTTATTGATAACAAAAAAATGGTGTGTGATCTAAAAAAAATTGAACTAAAAAAGAAAATGTTTTAATCAAGAAAAATTAATATGTTCCATAGTTGAACATGAGTTGAATTTTTCTTGAGAATAAATAAATAAATCAATTGTTTTCAATAGTAAATATTATAAATGTAGTGATATAAAGTATTCCAAAATTCTTGTAACATGTTGTGCTTATGAATAACAAGGTAGATCTACTATAATTGATAATACATTTCTCAAAATAAAAAATGTTACAATTTTGGATCAAGAATGATGTTGAGTAATAATCTTCCCCGTCAATTGAAGTTGGAGTTCCAAGAAGATTACATCCCCTAATAAAAATAAATATTACATTGGAGTATGAAATCAACAACATAATAATGGAAAATTCAGGAAATAATTTGGAATATCATAATTTATAGGGAATTTGTGTTGTTATCAATGGTTTGGCCACATAGATTTTTTTGTATAAAATATGCATTTAAGAAATAATATAAGATACAAGGTAACGTTTTGGTTGGAAAATTATACCAAAAACTCAACAGATTAAAATATTAACTAAAAAAAGTTTTCAGCCATCAAATGAGGTGTGAGGAAGATGTGTACTAGTGGTCATCAATTAGATGTATGAATGACAATGATATATGTATAAATTTTAAATTTTATGATTGTAAAAAATAATACAAATGATGAATAAAGTTCAACCATATAATGATATATTTAAATAGTAAAAAATGATAAATCTAAGAAAAATGGGAAATCAATGAATGAGTTCTTGATCATATGGTATGATCAGTTGAAGAAGGTGAAATAGTTATATATAGAAAAAATGTGTTGATTCTAATGGAATTAAGGAAATGGCATAAGGAAAGCGTGAAGCTCTTATGAATTCATTAACATGTGGTGAATTAAAAATAAAAAGAGTATATTTGATAACTGTGAGTAGGTTGATCATGATATGAATAATTTCATGACAATTATTATTGATAAAAAGGAACTGATGAAAATTTATTTAAATACAAAATAATATGATATTCACTTAAAATAGAAGGAAAAGAATCGTGTCTCTTAAATGATGTTAAATCAGTGATATAAAAAGAGTTCAAAATTTATTATGATTTTTGATAGGAAAATGAATATTTATAATAAAAGGATATAATTTCCAAGGTTGAGAAAAAATTCACCTCTAGTTTCACTTATGATGAAAAAAAATCAACCCTCATCATTCCTTATTATTCTATTTATTTGGAACTAAAATGTAGATAATTGAAGTTGAAGGGTCAAGGATTTCATGGATAAACAATATGAGAAGTGACTTTCATAGAGAATCATAATTACCATGTAGAGGAAGAAATGACAAATTCCATTGATGGAGAGACATATTGGGGAAGGAGGCTACCAAAACATTAATTTATATGAATCATAATATTTTTGAATTTATGGTAAAAGTTGAGTTTTAGGTATGCCAAAAACACTTCCAACCCACATTTTATGTTATTCTTATAAAGGGAGAGTGTTTGGATAATAAAAATATGAGATGAACTAGGATTTATTTATATTTCACCAATAATTTATGATGTTATTATTGAATTATGAGTAAGATATTTCCAATATCAACCAAACATTACTTAATATATTTTGATCATTGTATCACATATATGTATTTTTATAGAAAACATAGACATCCTTGATTATTTATTACTTTTTCTATAGTTAGTTCTCCCAAGTAGAGACATAGATAAGAATAATGAAACCCACTTTTCTAAAAAATATTTTTATTTAATCCCTCTCTTTTAGTCGGATCAATAAGAATTGGAAAAAAGGTATATGTGTGATAGTTTTTTAAAATAAGAGTGAAATAATAAATCCCTTACATTTTCCATTTTCATTTTATTATCAATAATGGGTAGAAACAAATGGGTAGACAAGTTGAATTTTTATGATGTGAGGAGACATTGACTAAAAAATTGAAAGGGGTAGAATGTTGATCCCAAGTATGTTTTTTATTCATTTTAATGAGTCAATATGTGTTTAGTGAATGGAGATGAGGTGAATATTCTATGAAGATTATTTTAGACTCAAGAAATGTAATTTTATGACATTAATGAGTAATTATGCCTATATATATGATAATTTTTGTATTGTTATAAAACTCTTAATTACATGTTTTAATAATTATATAGTGGGTTAACTATGTATACATCATATAGAAACCATTATATGTTGTTTGATAATGAAGTATAATAGATATTGGAAGAAGAATGAGAAATGTGAACCAAGGCGATGCAAAAAATATTTATTATTTATAGAATTAATTTAAGAAGAGGAGATGGAATTAGATTATGTGAAAAAAATTAATAACACTTTTTGTAAGAGTTTTTTTAAAAATTAGCCAGTCTTAAGAAATACATGGGGCCATATAAACCAGACATGTAGGATCAATGCTCAAATATGTTAGAACTAACCCATATGGACACAAGGAATATTTTTTTCAAGGTCATGCATAGCATCTTCATATGTCACACACATGAGCATATAGGTTCCTCTATGTGGGGGGTGACAACAGTGAAGGAGAATATTCCCAAAGTGGGCTCAGATATTCACAACTAAGTGGATAATAGAATAGATTTTTTTATAAATGAGTTCTATATCAATGATCCATAATATGTGGGAAAATGACATATACATATACAATCCCTACATCATTAAAAGAAAACATAACATTACACTGAATGGTAGAAAACCACATCATCATCTCTTTATTATTTTGAGTATTCTATTTATCATTTATATACATGGTTGATGTATCTCATTTATATACTAATAAATCAACTACAATTTCATAACATGGGTTGAGAGTGAGTATGATAAGCATAATATTTATTGAGGCATATATTTTCCATTCATATGAAATAGTTTCATGATTAATGAGTTCATAGATCTTCCATGAATAAGGACCATCCATGCGTATATTTTGTGAACAGACAATTTTCTATTATTATTGAAAATTAATACACCTTTCATGATTTATTAGATTTCATGTGTAACTTTTTATTATTTGGGAATAAAATGAACCTCTAATGAGTAATGATTTAAAAATTTACCATGAAGTATCGAGCTCCATATGTGATGGTTGGACCTTCTCTGAAAATGAGGATCTTACTTCTATGGATAATAATTATGGATCTTTTATGAATATAAGTATCAACCATTTAGATTTATATACACATATTTTTTTCATCCCATTTATTGAGTTATGTACTAATGTTATACCATACATAGAGTTGAGTTCGATGATGAATCCATGTAATAAAAATCGGTATGGAATGATCATGCATACAACCTTCCATGCATGATACTGAAAGTTGAGCAATGTTATAACCAATCCTAAAGACATTGATGAATCTCAATTTATTCATAGATGATCATGAAATTATCAAACATTCTGGTAGTTACAATTTTATGCATCTATTATGAGATTGAATTATGATTAATAATGACTATCATGAAATGATAATAAATGAACACACGTTTTTTTTTTCAAATCCAAATACATTGGATTCGTGCTGCATGAAATGAGGAAACTCAATATTTGTGACATGTATGCACTACATCAAAATATGACTGATATACATGAAACAAATGAACAAAATATGAATTAATACTATAGATTCAATTCATGTATACAAGATGAGACACACATATTCTAATACTGTGTGAAGGTAATAACATGAAGTTTTTAGTTATTTACACATCAATGGTGAATGAGACCATAATCATAGAAAAAAACATGAGAAACTAAAGAATAAACATGAGACATCCATAAGTTATGATGCGATTAAATGGGTAGATATATTAGGAATCATTATATCCAATTTAAAGATTACTACTTACATATATATTTAGTTATGAATAAGAAATCATGACAATCCCAATAAAAATCATTTGGGATTTGAATTAAAATATTTAAAACTATTTTATTATAGTTTTTAAAGAAGATCATAACTGTATATATATGTGAATTATATATATTAAATATGGGTTAAGAAAGAATTTGTGTTTAGAATTTGAGATTATATCTGAGAGAACTCACTATGAAATTTATATAAATAATGATGGTCAATACTATAATTTTATCAATGAGAGATAAAAAATAAGATAACATAGATTACTAAATATCTATGGAATATTTTCTAGACATTTATTATTAGTAGTATTATTGAAAACAATACACAAGAATACCTATTGATCTTGCATTCTTATAGAGGAAGGTCAAATCACACTTGGTGCGGAATCAACAAATATCAAATCATGATTTCTCTATCACTAAATCAAAATTGATGGTAGCTGAAATTAGGGTTTATAACTAGTTTCTAGATAATTCTAGTTGGGTTGCATGACCAAGTACTATTATTGTGGGATTGGGGTGTATAACTATTTCCAATTGTATACACTTTTAGATTTAATATAATATCCATGTTAGGGTATGTAACTAACAGGGAAGGGAGTGGGAATTTATTCGATACCTTGTAAATAACAAGCGATGCATTCTATATATAAAACACTATATATGATGTGAGACTGAGAGATAATATTTACTAGATTGGGAACTATAATAGGTTTAATATGTTAAAATCTAAAAAAAAGGGAATTTGGAAAATATGACCACAAATTCGTCCCCTCTTAGTGGTTAATTTGGTTTCGGTCAATATAACTAGCATGGATGATCTAACCCAAAGAATTAGAAACATTTTTTTTCTTACCAAACTGGTAATGTATTGAGTAGTGATAATCATTAATCAGTTCCAACAATCTCCTCTAATTAAAATTCAACTCTTTATACGTGAATATATACTTCAAATTTTTATAATCCTTATATCTGTCACACCTATCATCATGTGGACAATGACTCCATATCATCAGAGAAAAAATTACCAATGGAAATTAAATACATAGATTCATGTATTTTTTCTTATAAACCTTCAATTTCCAAGAGAAATTAGAAACTGAGATGTTATTCTGTATGAGTACACATCTCAGTCACATCATTGATACATCATAATAGATCACAAACCATCTCCATTATAGGGTGTTGTGAGAATAAGTTCCCTAAATAAACTTCCCTTTAGTTCCATTAAATTTTATTCTAATTCATCTGTTGTTAACAACTTGGATCCCTTTTCTATTAACTAGGTTATTGTATTTGGTAACCATGAGAAATATTTCACAATGTGTCAGTAGTATCCCAAAATCCCAATAAAAAAAATAAAAAAATAAGTCATTGTGGTTGATCTAGGATACTGTTCAATAACATCTATATTTTGTGGGATCCATCGATATAACTGCAATTAAAATTACATGACCCAACATGGACACATTGTATCTTTAGAATTTGAATTTACTAAAATTGGATTACATATTCTATTTTACCAAGGAATTAAACACAATAATAGATTAATCATCTGGATCATACTTCTTATTGGAATATATAAGATTATAATTTATAAAGGCTACAAAATACTGATTGGGGTTATCACTAAAGATTATATTCATTAGATCTATAATTACAGTATAGGAATGTTTATGTTAAAATAGAATCAATATAAAATCATAATGTTCACACCATGTATGGAAGCTATCTTGGATATGTTCTCCTTTTTGTCTCTCAACTAATGATATCCTTATTAGAGGTTAATCATTGAAAAGTATTGAAATCCTCACAATTTATTAGTTAAATCATCAATACATTGTATATTATACTTGTTCTTGACAGTAATCTAGTTATGTTCTAGACAATCAATAATTGGATGCACTGATCTATCTTTCTTCTTATCCAAAAGAATAGATACACCATATTTTCATGCAATGGGACAATTGAATCCCTTAAGAATATTATCCTATAGATTTTTATTGAATTCATAGAACTCATTATTTAATATTCTATAAGGATTATTTGAACATTGTATCCCCATGTATGATTTATATTGAAAACTCAAGGGAAAACTAGAAATATCTTTAGAGAATACATTGGAATATTCTCACACAATATAAATATATTCAATATTGAGTTTATCCCCTACCATTTTATTTAGATACACCTTACGAATATCTAAAATACACATATAATAGGTGTATTTTTAATTGTAAGTTCATATTCTTCCTCACATAGATAATCAATTTTGGGTTGACCTATAATATCAAACAAGACTTCACTTCCTGAAAATATAATTTCATATCTCTACAATGAAATCAAATCCATGTCTCAAATAACATCAAATTCAACTTGATGGAAAATCACAAGATTTACCTGAATCACATTCCCAAAAAACATTGATCATTGAGGTGTTATATACTTGATATTAAACCATCAGACCATTATGATTTATTAATTCTAAATCAACATAAAATAGATGAGGTGGTGATGTGATACACTTATAAAATTCATTAGATATAAACGAGTGATCAGTGTCATAAATAGATAAAAACTTTGTACTACTGGAGTGGCTGATAAGTGTACCTTTCACCACTCTATTATCATGTCCCACTTCATCATTTTTTATTTCATGAGCTATCCCTTTATCCCTTAGATTCAGCGATTGTTAATGTTGATTGTCATCATTATTACTCCAATTCAAACACTATTTGGAATAATGAACATACATCTATAGTTGTAGCATTAGAGTGTCGGGGGTTAATATAACTAAGATTTATCCCCATTTATTCCATTAGCATGACCCTTTACATATCATCAACTTTCACTTACTTGATAATATTCCATTACGCACTTGAAACTTTTTCAATTCCCTTGGAGACAATTTCCTTCAGGCCACTTTCAATAATAATGGCATAACAGAATATTCATTTTTTCCTCCATATGTTTTACTATTATAATTTCATAGAAATGTTATAATTCCCTATTTATAAAAATCATGAGAATTATGGAATCTCTACTCTCCATTTCTAACTAGATATAAATTTAAATAATTTAACCAGTGATACTAAAGTGTCATATGGAAAATTCCATTTTTATACGTAGTTTTATGCCATTGAATAATAAAATAAATTTTCATTTAGTGTTGATGATAAAACCATAAGTTTAACTCACAAGCCATGTAAATTTTTCCTCATAGGAACCAATAGATCCATGTTCCTTCTATATAAGCTTAAGGAATACCCTTTTAATTTTAATTGGAATAGTTCAATGAATGTATATATAGAAATATATCCCATTAAAATGTTACCATTCCATGGAGTCCATTTCATTATTTTTATCCTTATTATTATTAAAATTCGATTATCGGTCAGCTTCTCTATACAAATGATACACCTCTATGACAAATTTTTCTTGTATTTATCACTATATAGTGGATTTTTTTTCAGTTGTATCATTCCATTAGTCGGAAACTAGTAGATAAGTGGACCAACTAAAAGATGGTGGATCATGACTCATAAGATACTAAATGCTGTTGTATTCCTCCCATGCCTCATTTGGACGATCAAAATGATTTATGGATTGATAGAGTTGAATGAGCATACCAATATTATTTTTTATTCCAGCTCCCATGTCATTCATTTTCTCAAGAGAGTGGTCCTTACATTTTACACCACATTCATTGTTAACCTAATTTATTCTCGTTATAGCCATTGACTAAAAGAAAAAAAACATAGTGAAGTCCTCATGATAATATATCCCATGTGAGAAATCATATAATCATTAATATTATTCTAAATATGTCTTGAATCGTGACACCTTCTTATCATCATATTATACTTTTATGTTCAAACAATGTAACTTTTAATTTATCATAGGTTGTCTTAAGTTCATTAAATATATTATTTATAACATAGTCTCAAAAAATTAAAAAACCTTCCCTCTGATACCAAATAAGGTAACTCAACCATAACATACAAAATTAGTGAATCATATTAGATTATTATTCAATACATATAATGATAATACAAATATGAGGTCTGTAATGGTTTAGGGTTTTTCAAGACTAGATACATAATCATCTTACTTGATGATAGATCTTAAATATATCCCACAATGTTATTTTATTATAATACCCATATTAGATATTTTTTACATAATATCTTTATTCATAATCAGGGGAAAATTGAAATATAAGAAAGGGTGAGCTCGGATTATTAGTAAGGGTAAACATGAGAGATATCAATCGATGATCATATGCAAGAAGAATATATGAATAATAATATGGGATCATGATAATAACTTATTAAGTTCCTAATAAATCATTCATATACTTTAAATCAAGTGTGATGAAATAAATATTTAGCATTTCAAATGATATGAGTCATAATCACAACCCAGCCAGATGGGGCCCTATCCGCACACCCCAAGCCCGTTCCAATAGGCCAGGGGCTTGTGAAATAGAACCAAGTAGTCTTGTCACTAAAATGTGAGGCATTTTCTGTGTACCCATTCATAGGAACACATCTCCAAGCTCACAAAATGATGAAATGTAAAAAACCAAAAGTAACCAATGCATGCATACATCTATATCCCACAACTGAAGTACAACAGAAGTATTAGAAAATAAGGAAGGGAAAAATAATTCCCACTAAAGAATAATGTAAAATAATCCAACCTGCTCAAAAGGATGGGATCAATTTCAACTACAACTATCAGAAATATCCTCAGACAATATCTAGTAAACTCCTCGGTCTGTCTAGATCACTGAGCTCAGACTACCTCAGGTCCTTCGTGGACTCCATCTGAAGGCTCGTGGTATAAAAAAGACAGAAAACAAGTTTGGAAAAAGCCAGTGTATGGGTGAGTATAATAATACTAAGTAGGCACCCCAAAAAATCCACCAAAAAAGGGAGCAACTGAAAGGATGTATTCCACTCTACCTAGCCAGAGGGAAACCCAATCGAGAGTGAAACATCATCTTGAACCATCCTCGACTGTACATGATAATTAGTCCTGGACTACCTGGGGTGTCAACCCTGACATGTGGAAACACCACAAGTACACCTATAAATCACTCAAATATACTTGTCTCTAACACTAAGTCTCATGAGGTTCCAACCTTATATACAACAATAGGATTCTCTTCGTAGGCTCTTAACCTAACATAAAACAAGGAGAACACACTTCACGAGATCAACCATCCTAAATGTAACCCATCAGAGAAATGCACTCAATCTGGAATAACTCTACCATTCATAATGGTATGTCTGAGAGAATGTACTCCATTATGAATATATTATTAGGTTCGACTCTAGTTCCTAGTGGCATAGGTCTCGTCCTCGTTAACTCCCACACTACTCAAGATAATGAACCCCAAGTGATGAGTCTCACCCCTCACCATTGCACATAGTTGAGGGAGAACAACTCCAAACTATGAACCATGTGCATCTTTTCTAACAAGAGAGAACAAAGGGACTCATGCCTCACCACTGCCCTATAGTCAAGGGAGTAATTCTCCTAACTAACCAGCAAAACATTTTTCACTCTTGTAAGGAGTGGTCCCCAACTCAATCAATCAAGGTAAAAGAACCCCTATCTACATATCATTAATGTAATGTATATGGTCCCACTTCTCGTAAATGTATCCCGCAGTTGAGGGAGAGCCAACTCCAATTGAGTAATTTCTCCCCGATGCTACTCAAAGACGGGGGAGTACTACTCTGTAAGTGAGAAACTGCACCCTGATCCACAAAGGGAGTAATACTCATGAAGGACCCACTCCCTAATACAATGGGGGATTACCACTTCATATATCAAGGAACCACACCCTAGCCCGATAGGGGAGTACCACTCAATGGCTAGAGGACCCGTATATTGGTAGGAAAGGGGAGTACCAACTCTACCAGATCATTCACTATGGGGGTCTTGCGCCCTGACACGGCGGGGGGTACTGACCCCAGGTTAGAGGACCCGCTCCCTGACACGGCGTAGACGTACCAACTCTGTATGAACAACACATATAGAGCACCCACTCCCTGAACCCATAGAGGAGTACCGACTCCTAGGATAGAGGACCTTCTCCCTAACACGATAGGGGAGTACCGACCCTACCTATACATCTTACATGGATGACCTGTGACCTTGACCAATAGGGGTGTACAATCCATATTCATAAATGTCATTGGGAGTCCCATATCTACCTATGTAGAGAGTTAACGAAAACATGTTCTGCAATCTATCAAGGGAGTAATAGTCCACACGACACTCTATACGAAACATAGAGGAGGAAAGCATCCTCTTACACTCCTCCCTTTGATGAAAAATGGGGACAAAGTCGAATCCACGCAATGAGGTGTTGTTGACCTCGAATTCTAAAGTAGTTCATCATCAGATAGAGAACTAGAATGATCCAGGAATCATTTATGATCGAAAGATTTATAATTTCAGCAACAAGGTAGGAAGGTTTGAGTTTTGGTCTCGATCCATTTCATTTTGTATTGTTATACGTTGTTAGAGCCTTATTTCAATTGTTGTCATTCCCTTTTAGGTAGATTTATGGGGTTTGGGTTGATTTGATAAAAATTATGAAATTTTTAGGTGATTTCTGACTCGAATCACCATCTACACGGCATGTAGTTCAGTGACACATGACGTGCAACGCATTCTATTTAGGAAAGATGAAAAATTGGGACTACATGAAGTGTGTAGGGGTTAGACACCACATAGTTTCCAAAACCATGTGACCATGGGACATGGCCTGGGATATTCATGTGAAAACACATGGTTTTGTACTGACACGTGACATTGATACACCTACATGGGGTCTGGTACATGTACATAAGAAAACTAAATCATTAATCAATCATTAACTATGAAGGAAAATCATATTTCTATGAACATGTCATTAGGAATCACCACACAATTATAATCCAATAAAATAAGTTAATTATAAAAGGTTCATTTCCATGACTATCCTAGTGAACAAAGTCTATCATTTCATTTGGATCAATATGTATTACATCATTTATTTTTCCTTGTTTCACCCCCAAGAGTATCATAGTGGGCATAGTCCAATAAAAAAATGGGTTCACTCCACAATATAATTCATATTATCTAACAAGATATCATTTTTACTCATTTAATTGAACTTACATAATGTACCCAACCATTGTATAAGAAAAAACAAACATATATGTGACACAAGACCAAACAAACATTCATCAATTCATCATATCTTAACCCATGAAAAAATGGGTTTCATAAAAAGTTCATTATCATATAATCATTATTCATCCAGAGAAAGAACATGTATGATATCATTATATCACATCTGTAGTTAAATATAAAAAATATCAATGTATGTTATCATAAAAGATAAAATCCTTTTAATGTAAATATAAACATTTATATTAAAAAAGTGAAATTATGATTTTCCATCAGTATCTTAAAAACTAAAAATTTAATCAATATTGAGAAGATTTTTTATTTTCATATATTCATGTAAAATTGTAAAGTATAATTAATATTAGATAACAATCATGATAGTGGGAAAAGATATTCATTTAATATATGTTAAAGGTGATATTCCTTTCACAGTTTTGGTAAAAAGTGTCAAGTACCTCGTTTAGAAAATGAAAAGAATATTCTTTTGAAATAAATGAAAATAAAACAAATTATGGTCAAAAATTAAATAAAATAATAATTTTATCATAGAAAATAACATTTCTAATGAAATAAAATATAACATAGGCAAGGAAGAAAAACATCATTGACCAAAGAGAAAATAAGACCAGTTTGTTTAGAAACATTTTCCTGATCATTTTAATTTCCAATGAGATGAGAGTGAGTGGAAATATAAAAACACCATAAATATATAACATAATGGAATTATAAATAAATGATAATTTTCTAAATATTGTGTGTGACACACATCACCGATCATAAATGACCTATAAATATATTTTATTAAAATTAATCTCTTAGATAGCTTATGGAAAACTCAACCTTGAGTCTAAGTATACTTTAATATAGTATAACATTATAGACTAACTATTTGGTTGGTATGAATAATATGAAATAAATTATAAATATTATAGTTTTATAATTGTAAAAAAAATTTAGTTATCTATTTATTATAAATACAAAATAAGCATTTGAAAGAAAAATAAAATTTTTAGGAAAAACTCTATTTTATTCTAAAAGATGGTTTAGTCTGGATTTGTGCATATAATTTAGAATTAATATTTTTTAGTTTATGAAAATTTATTTGAAAAAAATTAATAATTTTAATATCAACATATCAAAATTATCTTATGATATTTATTTTTATTTCTCAGAAATGAATCATTTTTTAATAAATACGGAAAAATACAGAATTTTAATTGAAAACTACCTTTTATTAATTAATTATAAAGATAAATTATAATTTTAATTTATTATAATGTAAAATTAGTTCGAAAATATATCAATTAAACAAATTCAGGTAATTTTAATCATATACATAATTATTTTTTATATAAAAAAACTTTCTAAACATCTGAACATTTTCTATTTGAAAATCCTCTTTCTCATTGTTTCTGCGGGATTAATTTTTATTAATAATTTGAAATTATTCAAATAGAATTTGGAAAAATGAATTCTATAGTTGGAATAATAAAAAGGTATATTATTTAATAATTTAAATTTTTTACTAAACTAAATAGTTAAAATAATAATATTAATTACCATGGTTAATGTTAACATTCGTTTATCTAGGGTTAAACTAAAACTTTAAGTGATAAATTAACATAAAAACAAGACTAAAAAATATTTTATGGACATATGTAGAAATCGTCATGTATAAGTATTGTTTATACACCATTTATACCCTTTTTTCCTTTGAAAACATGGGTAATATTTTTATTTAAAAAATTACAACTATGCCAATCACCTCTCTTATAAAAGTAAACCCCATATTCTATCTTCTTCACACATTCACAGCCTATTGGATCAAAATATCAATGAAAAAATAACTTCCCAACTTCCATCTTCTAATAATAGAAGCCTTAGTATTGGATTAATGCCAACCTATGAAATGGTTTGGGGAAAACCTGTAGAAGTTACCTGATGAAGTGGTAATATTCATCAAGAAATGTTTTTATTTATTTCATCATCTACCTACATAAATTAATATTAAACCATGATGACATATTGCGATCAGTATATTACATATGATAGTATTTGTTAGGTTATGGTAATTCCTAAATTAATCTCCACGTCCATCAAATGGTTTACGAAATCATCATTCCTGTGTACGGAGGACTACCACCTCAAAAACTGATATTATTTGTTTTTCCATTTCCACCTCACATGGCTAGGTTTTATGATTGATATAATGTATATATATGAAATTTAAAACATTATTATACATATTTATTAATTATATCATATATAATTTGTTTACTATCCATTATGTATGGGATACGTTAACTTCACACGTGTGTGTGGTAGACTACCGCCTCATGAAGCGATGTGATTCGTTTTCACTGACACTTTACATGGATGGTGATAAGGATATTGTTAATGAATTTGTGTGATATAAATGAAAAAATTATGATATTAATGTCATAAATATTATTATTAATTTATAATATATCAATTTATTTCTTACCTTCACATTCACTAAAAGATGATAACATCCTTCGCGTAGGTGTGAACCTTGACCTTTATGAAGCGATGTGTCTCTCTTTCCATCACCACACAATATGGAAAAATGGTTAAGTATATTTAAATAAGTAATATAATATTAATGAGATTATTATCATTATTGGAGGATACAATATTACTTATCTTTGTTCCATTACGATTGTTTACAAATGAAAATGTTAGCCATGTTAAATATGACATAACATCTCCATGAATGTAATGTACAACATTTCTCAAAAAAAATCATGATTGAAATTAAAAATTATAATTGATTTATAAATATTATAATTATTTAATTATTATTATTCTCTATATGATTGAACTATATATTATAAAGAATATTCATATCATTCTTGACCAAACATGCATTAGAAAACAAGGCAATTAACACTTGAATGAAATAAAATAATGAAATATTATTAACAAACAGGTCATAAGATGTTATCAAATGATTATATATGATATTATAAATATTAATAAGGTTCTTATTATATGTTAATAACAAGTTTCAAACTACTATACAAGGGTTCAATGTACATAAAATCCAAAGGAAGCATGATGTAAGGTATTTCATCTCAATTTCATTTCATTGAGGCATATTGTAATGTTATGAACATGATTTTTTTTATATGGTGTATATACTTTCTGTATGGCATATAATATTAGTATTAATTTATAATTAATGTTATTTTATGTTTCAATTTTAATTATTTCATCTATGGGAAATTCAATTTAAAATTACCATGTGGTAAAGATTTTTGTAAATCAATTTCTTTTAATTGAGTTATATTACTTCTTAATTGTATATGACATTCTCAGATTATGTGTGTTTTTAATATAGATTGTATTATTTTATATTTATACTTTTTTATGTTTATTAACATTTTATATAGATAATTGATTCGTTTATTAATCCCCACATCAATATTATGGTCATTGTAATGATTTATTTTAAAATCTCATTATAATTGGGATTATTTATACTTCATTTTCTATTAAAGGACATTATTTAATAATTGTACTATAAAACCCTTTAATTTTATTATAATCGTGTTATTCATTATATTTTCATGTAATAGTACATTTTTCCTACACTCTAGTACCTAAAATATTTGATAAAATGTTTTTAGGAAAATTTAACTTCATTTATCTCTTCGGTTGGAAATCTATTTCCTTCCAAAACAATGTTTTATCAAAAAAATCACAAAATTGTTTTTATCATTTTCTATATTATTTATTAATGAAATTTTTATCAATTTTTTTTGATAAAAATTGGAATTTAATCTTCATGTTGTTTTAAAAATATTTCTTGTTTGTATCTTATAAAAAAAGTGAACAAAATCTTTACTCGGACATGTAAGATATCCAATAAATGTTTTAAATATTACCAAATAATACTAAAAGGATATTTTCAAATAAAATTATTTTTAAAATGTGTTGTGAACTTATATTTTGAAAATGTGATTTTTAAAATGAATAGAATATTTTCCTCATGCATTTTTTAAGGATATTTTTATGGAATTTCTATTTATAAATAGAAAAAACCCTTTATTATTAATCCAATGGGTATATATTAGAATAATACTATACATATTCTTTATATGGATTATTTATGATCATTTTGGGAAAGAACATATAGACATTCACTTTATTGATCAATTTTTTTGTCATTAACTTTCCCTTGAATTATCTACTTTACATTAATCATATGAAATTAAATTTACCCGAATAATAAATATTATTTTTTATGGATATTATTTTTTATTACACAATATCTCATTTATACATTCAACTTATTACATTAAAAGTTTTTTGATTAGTTTTAGAAATAATGGTAATCTATATTCCTTCTTAAATATGATTATTTGATTACGATGCACATTTTTCATGAATGAAATATATTATTATATATATGAGGAAAGATTTAGACATGTAAATATTGGTGGGGGTCACTCATATATATCCCCTTTATGCCTTAACATGTATCATGATACAAATCAGAAAGCTAGAATTAAACATGTTTCTACCATTAGTTTTAAATCATCCAGTGAAAGCCCTTGAGATTAGAGTTATCATGTTCCTCAGATATGATATCCAATGATTAATAATTTCCATCATTATGAATTCATTTATTAATATATGTGATATACTCACAATTTTATTATATCTTGATTCATATAATTCTCATTTTATTGATTATATATAATGTGTTTTTAGTTATTTATCTTTCCACATTAATTATTCCTTATCATATAATGATATTAATGTTATTTAAATGACATGTTTGTTCAGTAATTTAACTTTATATATTGATTATGTTTATTTATTCATAATAACATCTTCTATATGTGGTCTTTAATGAGTATTTGAGGTCATCCTATTATTTTTTCTTTCCCATGAATCCATGAAGTTAATTATAATTGATATACACATATTCCTAGAGAGGAAATTTGATTATTTTCAAAAGAAATTGTTTTGTAATTTGGGTTTTCAAATGAAATATGTGAATCATATATTTATCTAGTTTACCAAGACAACTAAACTATTCAGTTCATTGGGATTAAATTCCATGTAAAAAATCGTAATATAATAAAGAAAACACTAACTCTCAGATACTGGGGTTAGGGTCACTATTGTTGGTATCATAGGATGTTCAGTAGACTCCTTGGGAACTAGATTTAGTAAAATATAGATTAGGGATCATAACCCTATGACTAAAATTGATGATAAGTATAAACAAATATCTAAAAATTTTGGTAAGGTATAAATTATGTCATTTTTCCTAGAAATACATCATTGTTTTGATACTACAAGTGGATATGGATCTATAATAGTTGTATCTATTGGTAATAACTCTAAAAAGGGTGCATTGTTATTTACATGATAATCATTTAGTGACCGAAAATGAACCTTAATATGCACTTAGTTTGACACTCTTGATATATATTCTTAGAAAAAGATTCATTTTCATTGGAAACCATTATGATGGATTTGAAAATAAGGATATCTGCAAAGAAACCATGTTCATGAATATGAGATTATATATGAATAAAATTTTCAATTAAAGATATTTATTCTCTTTTTTGACTGAAAATTATATTTTTTTAATATTCAAATATTCCTCTTTATGGTTGAGGGCTAACCAAAACATCTTGCATGAGATATAGATTCAATGAATCCAAAACAAAGTACAAAATTCAAAAAACGCACATCATCCAAGGAGACGTCATTTAATGATTACCCACAACTGCCTATGTTACATTAATTCACTTTCCATAATTATCACAAGAACCATCATCTTAATTTTCATCATGTCCCCACCATCATTGTTATCACCAAACTAGTCACACGAGAACATCACCACTGTAAAACAAAAAGAATAAACCAGATGCCATATTCCACCACATAATCAAACCACCATTATCAAATAGGAATTCCAAATTTATAAATAAACACCATTAACATATAATTTTCATGAAAAAAAATTACATCCACCAACATAACCAAAAATGAACAAAACCAAAAAACAGACAGAAATCAAAACCTTCACAAAAAGAATCCAATAGATCAAATAACCTCCAAAATACACCAACAACACCTCACCACTGATTTATGTTGTATCACTAAAAAAATATGAACAAAATATTTTTTCATTCTTGATTCCACATCGGGATGGTTCTAATGTCAAAGAAGAATAGAACCAAAATATCTCTATAGGAAAAACTGACTATAGTTGGGTAAAGCAGATCATTGCATTCCAAGTACAACATCCCAAAATATCTAGGATACCACCACTCCACGTCCTACTGGGATAGTAGAATAGAAAAATGAATCCATATTAATTATTTGAGTTTTCGAGGACTCTTAAAAATGATGAAACCAAACCCAAAAGACGAACAATAGAATGTCGACGTGAGAGCGCCTGAAAAAATCATTGACCATCAAACTATAAATCCCAAAACCCAAATATAACTCCACTCCAGATATGACTTATAGAGGCAGAGAGGAACACGATATCATATTAGGTTTGAGTTCCCAAGGGATATAGTAACCAACAAATATATATTTAACACTGAAACAACCCCGATAAACTTCCCCAAAGAACAACAACACTACTAAGAAGGGAGCCATCCACAAGGCACTGATGATAGATAAGATCTTATATGAAAGAGAACTGACTCATGGAAAGTATAGAGAAGAGGTAATGGAAATTAGGAAAGAAAAAAAGAGGGAGGGTAGGGGGAAGGCACTGGTTCCACAATTCTCCCCCTCAAGATCACTGCCAAGGATAAACCTAGGGTAGGAGGGAGAGAGACTAACACTACTTAGACGCTCCGAAGAAACTTATACATTATGTTTGAAACTTATTTTTTGGGATTACATGTTATATTTCACCATGAAATAATCTAATATAGTTTATTTCATAATTTAAAAATGATTCCTATAAAATGGAATGTGAACCACGTCAATGCACATAATCCAAAAAGTAATAATAGTCATATATTTTATAATCATAACGTAATATTTCAAGGGAATATAGTCTCAAAAACATTTATGTCATATGAGATAACATTATCATGTGATAAAATGAAAATTAAGTAATTATATAAGTATTAATTATTTTAAGGGAATGAATAGAAGAAGTGGCTGTCATGAAAAAATGGAAAAGGTATGATGGGGAAGAAGGATTTTCCAACATGTTATAATTATAGAATGAAACACCCTAGTTATATATTAAAAGAAATTGGAGTTTTATATAAGTTTGGAGAGAAAAGACACTATGATTGAGATTTCAAGGGTAATAAAAAAATTCCAATAAACATTTATTCAACTATATAGAGATGGGGCCCTATAGAAATCAATGTGTCATGCATCAATGAAATATAGGTCAAAATTTTCTAATGGATCATGATCAATCATATTTTATTACCATAGAAAAAGTGGAATGTATTATGTTCTTGTGTTTGGATTGAATAATTTTTTCATTTAAGTATTTTATCAATTATATATTGTTTATGTGAATTATGAAATGTATGAGGATTGTAATGGAGTATTTTTTTCCTTAAGGATTTGAAAGCATATGTTGAAAGATACTAACTACCAATAATATTTATTTAGTGGAAAGTATATCTTCTTGTAAAAAACATTATTTAGGCAATGATAACACCTAATATGTTCCATGTGTTAAGATAATAAAGATGGGATAAATAGTTAATTAATATGGATAAAGTAAATTGGATAGTACTGGATGATTAATTATTTTATGACAAAGGGGTTTATACTATCATTGATGCAGTATACAGTATCTTGGTATTTATTTAACGTATCCAATAATCATTTGTTTACATAAGGAATAATAATTAATGTAGGTTTTCAAAATGTTTTATGGTAATTTAATTCATTACCATGTCTCAAGAAAATTCATGATGAAGGTATTCATATTTTTGTTATGGGATGATTAAGAGATACTTCATTTAATTTTCAGAATAATGATAAGATCATTTTGGAAATTCAATGACCCTATTTCTGATGTTTTCAATCAAGATATATTGGAATGTTCATAATGTTAACCAATTAATAAATGGTTTAAGTAGATATTTGGATGAGTTTTTAGAGATTAATTTATTATTTCACCGTATGGATATTAATTCACATTGGAAAAAATTTTCTAACCATATTTGTTTCTGAAAATAGTTGGAGGCGTACATAAAGATGTTTTAATCGTTTATAAACCTTACGATCCATTAAAAAACAATTTTATTGATTTAGACAAAAAATCATATTTTGAATATTCATTTAAGGTAGTGTGCGATGAATTGGAAATTGGCCGAAGCCCGACCATAGGATGAAATTGTTCTTATGAAATAAAAATTTATCAAGTTAGTATATTTACTTATATTCAAATATAGTAAAATAATTCCTCAACGTAGGGAAATAGAAATTTAAACAAAAATTTTACCCTTGTACCTTTATTTCCAGTGAATTAAATTGTCCCTTAACTCTTCACATATTTGTGGTCTTTTGTTATTAAACATTATCAGGAGCACCCACTTTCTCATTAAAATTATCTCCATCACTCTCTATTAATCCTCATGTGTTAGTTTTCTCTACCATGTATATGATTTTAATTCCCAATAATGTTCTCCTTATTGGAAACCCCGTTATGTGTAATTATAGATGACCTCAGTACATCCTTCTTTCTGTTATTAAAAGTATGTTTTATTATCCGTTTTACAATGTGTGTTTATCAAAAATGGTATTTCCAAATGTCAGACACTTTATTATAGAGAACATGTTTAAATTGAGAGGGTGTATTTTATTTAATGTGTGGAGAATGTAACAACCCTAAATTATAAAAGAATAATATTTTATTATATTGATTGTGTGTCATGCAACACCAATCTTAAAAAACATTCAAACCATATTTCTTTAAATTTAATCTCTTTGATACCTTGTGGAATGTGCAACTCAAATTCTAAATGAACAGTAATATGTTATACTGTTATAGTTTAACCATTAAATTATTGTGTGTGAATATTAATAACTATATTATGAAAATTATATGGTTTACATATGTAACAAAATTCCTTGATTATCAATTTATTACTAATAAAATAAATATCTTTTGAATGAAAAAAAAACATACTTGAAAAATGTATTTTTTTGTAAAAGTCGGTTTAGTGTCACTATGAGCACAAAATTTATAATTAATTTTTACCAATTTTTTAAATAAAAATTTAAAAAAAAAATTATTTTTTAAGATAAAAATTTAAAAATTACATTAGTGTGATTTTTTTGAAATGGTTCATTTTTTGATGAATAGTGAAAATACTAAATTTTATTTTAAAACAATCATTTCATTTAAAATATTTATAAATTTAAATAAAATTTTAAATTTGTTTTAAAGTAAAATTAGGTGAATTATATATCAATTAATTTAATTTGTCTCATTGGAATAATTTTCTTATTTTGTGTCAATATAAAAACCACACAAACTTTTGAACATTGTCTCTTTGAAAACACGCTTTGTTGTTGCATCTACGAGATTAGTTTGAAATTAACAATTTCAACTTATATTATTAGAATTTAGAAAGGTAGATTTATTATTTGTAAGATACATAATTTATATTATATATTTGGTCATTTTTGGATTTTTTTTATCTAACTGAAAAGTGAAAATTGAAAAATTAATTATCGCAGTTAAGGTGAAAATCTGTTTACCATGGATTAAACTAAAACAGTAATGATTAAAATGACCTATTAAATTATATAAAATAAATTAAATATAAATATTTAGAAATTTTAATTTCTATGTTTTAATGAAAGTAATTATTATACACTTTTTTAGAGAAAAATGTGGGTAATCCTTTTCCTGTTTCAAAAATAAAAAATCTTCCACACACCATACATTTAAAAGGACACCACATATCCTCTCTTCACAACCCATTCACAACCTTTTAGTTTGGGAAATACATACCCTAATCGCTTCCCAACATCCCTCATCTCATCATATATTCCCTATTTTTCTCATAAATGCCACTTAGGAACTCATTTGGTGCAAACCTAAGGAGGTTACCCAAAGAAGTGGCAACGTTCTTCAATGAGTGTTTTTATTTAAAATACTTCTCCACCTACATAAATTATTGTAAAACCCTGATGATATAATAAACTCATTATCATAAATATAATTATATTTTCTATGTTAGGGGAATGTACTACAACCATTTCCACTTCCATAAAATGGTTCACAAAATTATTATTCATGTATACGATATATCACCACCTCACTAACTGATATCATTTGTTTTCCACAACCACCTCTCATGATTCAGTGTGATGATGGAAATAATTTATTTACATAGATTTTATATTTATAACACAGTTATACATTGATATTTATTATATCATATATACATTTTTTGACATTCCATTATTTATGGGAAATGATAAAGGTCCTCATGTATATGGAGAACAATGACCTCACAATGAAATGTTAATCATTATTCACTAATTCATCAAATATAAGATAATAAGGATAATGTTACTAGATCTATGTGAAATAAATCACATAATTAATATATACATGATATATTTATAACTCTTAAAATTTAATATGTAATTTTATTTATTAGCTTTTCACTCACTTATATATTATTACTTCATTCGTGTACAAGTAGACTACATCCATCATGAAGTGATGTGACTCTCTTTTCATCACCACACCACATGGATGAAATATATAAGTATATTAAATGAAATATTATGGTATTTATTTGATTATGAATATTATTATATTATAAATTATTACTTACCTCCTTTCAATAATGATGGCTGAAAAATGGAAATGTTACCCAGGCATATATATGACCTACAGTCCCAATGATCATAATATACTTCATTTTTCAAAACCATCCCTCATGATTGGTCATAAAATTATAATTTATGCTAAAAAAACTATGATAATTATATCATTATTTTTATTATTATCGATTTTATGAAACTATATAATAAGTGCAATAAGAAAATCATTCATGACAAAACAAACATGAAAAAGTAAGGAAATTAACACCATGACCAATGAAATAATGAAATATGATTAACCAATTTGTGATAAGATGACATGAAAATATCCTATATCTTATTTTAAATATTAATATGGTTATATTATAAGTTAATAACTTTGACTAAAACTAGTATGTAAAGGTTAAATAACTTTAAACCCAACAAAATCACGAGGTAAGGTATTTCGCCTCAATTTCATTTCATTAAGTCATATTGTAATTTTATGCACCTAATTTCTTTTATTTGGCGTATATACGTCCCATTTAACATATAATATCATGATTAATGAAAAATTTGGTGTATTTTTATGTTTACAATTTTATTATTTCATCTATGTGTAATTGGATTAAACAATACCATGTTGTAAATAATTTTAAAAATCAAAATCTGTATATTCAACTATATGACTTCTTTATTGTATTTTACATTATAAGTTTATTTGTGTAATTAATTATTATAATATTGTTTTTTTGTTTCAACTTTTTTTATGTGTATTCAAATTTTATAAACAAAATTGATTCATTTATTAATCCTCACATAAATATTATGGTCTTTGTAATTATTTATTCTATAATCTTATTATAATCGGTATTGGTTATATTTGCATTTACACTAAATTAAATTATTTCATAATTTTTTAATAATACCATTTAATTTTATTATCCTCATGTTATTCTAGATATTTTCAACTAATATTACAATTTTTTTACTCTTTGGTACTTTTAATAATTGAGAAAATGTTTTAAATAAAATATGACTTCATTTCTTTCTTCAGTAAGAAATCTATTTTATTCCAAAACAATGTCTTATAAAAATGTTGAAAAAATTGTTGGTATCATTTTACAAAAAAAATATTAAATAAAAATTACACAATTTTAATTTTTTAAAAGTAATTATTATGTAATATTCATTTCACTTTTAAAACAATTCATATATGGATTTTACCAAAAAAGTGAAAGGAAACAGTATTTTAAGGTTTACGAAATGAACTGAATTTATAGCGGTCATGATCACTGAATGTTTTAAAAAATCCTTTTTAATTTTAAAAGGTTATTTTCAAATAAAACTATATTAATTTTTTTGTAAACATTTAGGTTTAAAAGGTGATTTTAAAAATGAAAATTATATTTTCCCAAATAATGTTTTTAAAGATATTTTTATGGTATTTTTATTCATCAATAAAAATCTCCATTTATTCTTATTCTAATGGGTATATATTGAATATATAATATCCTTATTCATTATATTTACGATATAAAATCATTTTCTCAAAGAAAATTATTGAAATTAAATTTTATGATTCATTTTTATAGTCATAAACTTTACCTTGAAATATACACTTTCCTATGATCAATTGTCATTAAATTTCCCCTAAATATCCATATTATTTATAATATATATTCTTATTTATTAAAATTTATATCATTTTTAAATATTGTATATTAATTTGAAATTTATTTTATTAAATAGGGAAATATTTTTAATCCATATTCATTCTTTAATATAGATATTTGATGATATGGAACATTATTGATGAACTAAATCAATTATTTGATATACGGGGAATATTTGGACATATAGATATGGGTGGGGGCTAGTTATAGATATACCATTGATGAATATATAGGTATCAGGAGGCAAATATGTAAAATAGAATTAAATCGATTTCTACCTATAGTTTTAAACTCTCTTTTGAAAGGTCTTGATGGTAGAGGTATCTTGTGCCAGAGACATGATGTCTAATAATTTATAATTTCCTTTATTAATATTTATATTATTATTTTCCATGATAGCTTCATAATTATATGTTATATGGATTAATTTTATTTTCAGTTTATTAATTAAAGGAATTTAGATTTTAGTTATTTACATTTCTATATTGATTATGTATTTTCTTGCCATGATATTAATGTTATTTAAATGGAATGTGTGTTCAGTTATTTACGTTTATATGTTTATTATTCCTATTTATTTATGATATAATCATCCTTTTGTAACCCTTATTGAGAATTTGAGTTCAGACTTATTTTCATTTATTTCATAGGAATCCATAAAGTGTACTATGATTGATATGCAACGATATTCTTTAGAGAATGTTTTTATTCTAAAAAAATAATTATGTTATAGTTTTATTATGTAAATATATAATTTGAATCATTTATTTATATAGTTTAAAAATAATACTAATTTATTTGGTACTTAGGCGTGTAATTCCCGGTATATTATACCATTGTAATAAATAAGTCACCATCTCGAGGCTACTGTGTTCGGGGATGCTAAAGTTGGTACAAGAGGAGGTTTAGCTGTTACCTTGGGGAAAATATTTAGGAAAACCTCTATTAGGGATCATAAACCTGTGAGAGAATTTATGGATAACTATAAAATAACATAGTAATGTTTTAGTAAGGTATAGATTATGTGTCTTTTTCAATCCATCCATCTCTTGATATTTCAAGTATATGTGGTTATGAAACAAATTTACCTAGGGGTAGTAACTACAAAAAGGGTAAAATGGGCTTGAACATATCATCACCCAATGCATGAAAATGGGAATTACTATGCTCCTAGATTGAAACTCCTATGGGATATTCTTAGGATAATTCAAATTTTAATTATAAATAATTATGAATGATTTAAAAATATTGATGTCACCAAAGAAAACATGTTTATAATTATGATATTCTCTATGAATTATTTTTTAAATTTTTATTAGTTATTTTATAAGTTCTAGGATTATACATAATTTTTCTTAATTATATGATCTAATCAGGTGTGTTCTTTAATTTATAAATGGTGCATAGAAGAAGAAATTGGGACCAATTTATTGCATGTAATATAAAGAGTATGAATGGTTGTTTCTTTTATGGGATTAATCCATTCTATTTAAGAGAACTACTCTCCCAAACATTCTAATCATATCTGGATACACAATAATGTGCTAAAAAATAAATAAATAATTTCATAAATATTATTGATTTAAAGGTAATCCAAATAATAATAGGATGACATGTAAAAATATGGGTAAAGGTAATAAGAGAAAGTATAATTTTCCCACATGTTATAATTGTTGAAAGAAACACCCTGATGATATCATAAAAAATGATATTTTGATTCAAATGTTTAAAAAAAGGCCACTGTGCTTTTGATTGTTTGGGTAAGAAATTTTTTTCCAATTTACAGTTCTTCAACTGTAAAGAGATGGGGAAATAAAAAAATCAATGTCTTGTGAATCAAATGAATATACCTAAAAATAATCTAATGGATAATGGTCAAGATTATTCTATTACCACATATTAAGTGGAATGTCTAATGATATTGTGTTTATATTAAAGAAATATATCATTTGATTATTTATCAATTATACCCTTTTATATGAAATATGAAATTTATTAGGATTGTACTCTATTACTTTATCATCAATTATTTGAATGAGTATGCTGATCAGTACTAATTTCTAAGAAAAATGATAAAGTGGCATGATTAACTTATTATAAAACATATGATTATATGAATTATAACCCCTAATATATTATTTATATTAAGATAATTATGATTAGACGAAGTGATTATTGTTATGGAAAAAGTAAAATGGATAGCACAATATACCGTGGGATAGATTAATGTTTTATGAAAAAGTGGTTTACACTATCATCAATAGTGTTTTAAGAATTTGTGTATTTAAAAAATATATCCAATAATATGTGATTTACCTAAGGAAAAAGGAAGAAGGTATGTTTACAATAAGGTTTTTTGGTAATTTATGTTATTACCATGTTTTAAAAATATACATGATGATGGTATTCACATGTTTGGTTTGTGATGTTTAACAGCTACATCATGTTGTTTGGGTATTAAAAAAATGCACATTTGGTAAATTCAGTGACCCCATTTCTAATGTTTTGGATCTTAAAATTTTAGATTGGTCATAATGTTAACAATTTATGAAATGTATTAATATGAAATTTGTATGAGGTTTTAGAGATTAATGTAGTAACTTACTGTAACACCCGAGATTTTTATGAGTAATATTTTGTTTTTATATATCATCAAAGGAATCTTTCACTACATACTATCTTGGCTTACTTTACATGCAATCGCGACCTTCCTCGATAGCTTGCGTTGTACACAATACCGAGTTTCACTAAACAACGATATGCTATTAAAATATTATTAAAACTAGCTGTTATGAATAGTAATAACCACTTTTTGAAATTTTATAAATTTTATTTTTCAAAATGGACTTCATTTTTAGATTCGGAATACCGAAATTAGCCTAGGGTGAAATTTTGGTATTTTTCTGAAAACTTTCAATTTTTGATGAATAGTGAAACCACTAAGTGGTTGGTTAAAAACTGAATTTTGCATAAAACATAATTTTACCGCTTCTATGAATGGAATTTTGAAAATCCGACAGACACGGTTGATATCAGTATGTAAAATGTGGTTCAATGAGATAAAAATAATTTTTTGGTGAATAGTAACTTTTTACTTTTTTTACCGCGGTTAATAGTAAATAGGGGTAAATACGATATTACTACTACCCTAACACATGTCCTAATTCTATTGGATAAGTTTATTTAGACCAAAAACAAACTTAGGAATAAAATATGACCATTTAGGCCCACTTGGGTTAGATTAAGAAATTTATTATTAATTTATTTAAAGAAGGGTTAAAATAGTTAAAATCAAAGTTTAATAAGTAAATCATTTTTAATATGGGGTTATACATAAGATAAATTCGACTATAAATATTTTTTAGAAAGCTAAATATATTTCCTACATAATGGTCTTTTATTTATAATTTTTAAACAATAAATAATTTAATTTATTTATGACACAATGATGATGCAGTAATTATCTTATTTATGAAATATTGACATAATTGATGTTATAAACACCAAAATAAAGGTAATTTGAGACTTTTTATGAATTAAACTAATTTTTTAGGTTACTATGATATATTAGTGTAGATTTAATCAACTTGGTTCGAACATATAATTCTGTTATGACTTTCACAAAAATCATATATCAAATAGTGTCAAAATTGACACAAAATAGTTTTTAAATCAAATATTATATTATTAATTGTTATTTTATTCCTAAAAATCTAAGGTTCGGACAAATGACTTAGATAAGGATATATATATTAATAATAAATAATTTGGGGTTCGTTTGGAATGTTATAGTAAGTGTATTAACCATATAGTGAAAGAAAACAAAAAGACACGGTAAAAGTTAAATTATTTAACATAGAGTTAAATCTAATTGATAAGGTTAAAATAATACCCTAAACTTGTCTAAATCCTATTTTTTGATAGGATTTCGACCCTTTCCCACTTTATCTTCGAAATGAGACCCTTTTTAACCATTATAAACCGATTTTGACTTTAATATAAAATAATATTTTGAGATATTCCTAAGGTGCCCCTCTCCTCCCTTATAAAAGGGCACCTCCTCCCCCTCCTCCTCACACCAATTTGAGAACTCAAGCTCTGCCAAACCCTGCCATTTTATCTTCTCCACTTCCCTAGAATAATCCTAGAGGTTCTGGTCTTCTTCAAATACCAATATTAGTTCCCTAAGTGGAGGATTCAAAGAAGCGTTCCAAAGAAGAGGTAATATCCATTACCGATCTTTTCAATTTCTTTCTTCTTCAACTTCTTCTTATTTAGTTGTTTAATGATAAAGTAATAACATCAGTATTACTTAAATACTGATATGTTATTATAAATATGAAACAACCCTAATTCACCTTCTATCCATCCTACGGAAAAATAAAATCACCGCGCGTGCGTACGTACGGAATACCGTCTCCACGCCGTGGTGTAATCTATTTTCCACCATCACCTTACAAGGATGGGTATAATGGTGTAATGAGTAACTATTTATGATTATTATAAATTAATATCGATACGGAAATAATATATATATATACTCCAATAAAATTCCACGATCATAGGAACGATATCATCACTCCTGCGTACGTACGGAATACCGTCTCCACAATGTGATGCGACTCGTTCTACATGATCATCATTACATAGTAATTATATAAATTAATTGAATGAATAAATACGATATATGTTACACTAATTCCATTCTGGATATAAGGTATCTATAACCTTAAAAGAAGAATAAGAATTTATTCGGCAAAACACGCATAAGAACAAAAGGCAATAAAGACCCGAGTAACAAGTAACAATGAAATATTACTAACAAGAAGCTATGAATATGACCATATATGATATCATATAAATATGTATGATTCTGGAATAAGTAAATAACATTATTTAAACCATTTTACATGAGCTTCGGACACGTACAAAGCAAATCGGACCTAAGGTAAGGGAAATATCACAATCTCATTTTTATCAGAGATTATTTATACTTTAGTATTTACTGGGGTGTATTTTATCATCCTCATCCATGTTTCCTCAATATGTAATATTATTTCCATTCACCTACAATTTTTTGAAACCTATTTTACCCTTTGGTGAGTGTTTAGTAAAAGATATGAAAGGAATCTTTTGTCGTTTTTTGTACGAGGTACTTTTTTACTTTTCCGACAAAAGTATGAAGAATGTCTTTTTTTAACTTATACGGCATGAATGGATTTTTAAAACATTATTTCCAAGAAGCTTACATTACAAGTTTTCAAGTTTATTTTTAATCAACTTCTTTTAGTTTAGAATTTTATGACATTTTAAGAAAGGAAAAGTGTTTTTGAAGTAAAAAAGGATATTTTCCTCAAGAATGGAGTTCAAATGTTTTATCAAAATTATTTTCCATCTAAGATAATATAGAGTTCTTTTTGTATCCCTATTATTACATTGATTTGATTATGTTGTGAGGGAATTATTTTTATGAAGTCATTTACCTTATATGGTTTGTTTTATGTTGTCATGATGTTTCAAGAATCCCATTTTTGTTACATGTGTTATGCGATGATGTATGATTTATGATTATGTGGCACAAATAAGAAAGGATTCATTATAATATGGGTGGGACCTATATCTCCCTCCAATGCATTGGGTGAAGATTTATATCTCATGAGATAGACATGGCTGGAATGGAAGGTTATTTCAGTTCAGTGATACAGGACTGAAACGAGGAGTGAACTCGGTTCAGAAATGGACTTTGTCCGCTAAGATAGTCTTGGCAATGGGTCATGACTAACAAGAAATGATTTTCCATGATTTTGTGTACATGCCACATGGTTTCAAGTTTTATGTTATGATTATGGGGATCTCATTTTCACTTCTATGATTTATTCCATGTTAAGATATTATGATCTCTTTTGCATGTTATGATTTTCAAAAAGATTTGATATGATTTCCTTTATTTTCCCATGCTGAGCATTTGAGCTCACCCTTTTATGTTTTCTTTTCCCCAGGTCAGGAAGATGGATATTAAGTAGAATATGCTAAAAGGGACCCTAGATATGATGAAATAAATGGGAGACACTGTAGAAGATTTATGAACCAGTTGTTTATGTTTCCCAGTTTCTAATGACACTATACCTATACGGTCCTTTGTGGTTTTGTCATATGTTGTAATAAGTGTGCTTCAATTTTGAAGTATTAACAATGTATGTAAAGTATGGGTCATTATAGTTGGTATCAGAGGCAAAGTAGGTAGGAATGTATCCGATCCTTAGGAACTCTCACATGTGAGCGTTGGACAAAGCATGGCTCTCCGCCCAAGGGCTTCATTAGGAAATGGCTGCCACTGGGGATGGTGGTGTGTCCCGCCTAGGGGGTGTAGCCGCCCATGGAGTGCCCTGATAGGTATCAATTGTAGTCCACTGGAAGTAATTCTAGACCGCTATAGTTGGTATCAGAGGAAAGGTATAGTCAACCTTTGGAAACTAGGATGTGAAAGCCTTAGTAAGAACCCTAAGGATAAGTCTAAGCATAGAACACAATATTAGTGTATTAGAAATGGCCATGAATACCCTAGGATAAGACCTTAAGTGTGAAATTTTATCCTTGATTATGTGGTCTTCCTATTATAATTAGTGTTCCTCACACTATTCTTCTTGGTTTTAGTCAATGGCTGGAACCCGAAGGAACCGTGTTAATGCGGAATGCGATGGGCAATGCAATGATTGTCCCCCTTAGCAACCAAACGATATGGGAGCTGGAATGCAAAATCTTGTAGCCATGCTCACACAACTTTCTCAAGCTATGAATCATGCAGGACTTCCAGACGAGCAAAGGAAGGAGGAACATTCTATTGAATCCTTCATGAGGCAGCGTCCACCTTCTTTCAGCGGGTCTACTGATCCATTAGTTGCTGAAAACTGGATTAGTACTACTGAAAAGATATTTTCAGTTCTTCAATGTTCTGAACATGATAAAGTCATCCTAGTAGCGTATCGTTTGGAAGGAGATGCTGATCAATGGTGGAATCTTATTAAGAATACGAGGCAAAGGGATGAAATTGAGTCTATGGAATGGGACGAGTTCAGGAACTTATTTTTCAATAAGTACTTCCCTCGTATTCTCCGAACAAAGATGGAGAAAGAGTTTCTTGAACTGAAGCAAAGGGATGATGAATCTGTTGGTACCTATGAAGAAAATTTTACAAGACTTGCAAGGTACGCTTCTGGTATTATTATCCAACCTGAGAGTAAGATTGATCGATTATTTAGTGGCTTAAAACCAAGTCTTCGAAGGGCGTTAGCCATAAGGGACTTCAATAGCTACAAGGAAATCGTTTGATGTTCTCTCAAAGTCGAGATGGAGATTGGAGTAACCCATCAGTCACATGGGTTTGATAAGAAGAGGAAGATGGAATTCAAAGGAAAATCTAAAGAGCACACTGAAAAGAAGATGAGATTTCCCTTATGCTCAAAGTGTGGAAAGAAACATGGAGGGAGTTGTCTTAAAGGGACAAGTAAATGTTTCAAATGTGGAAAGGAAGGTCATCGGGCATTTGAATGCCGCGATAATGGGAAGAAGATGTCTAATGATTCAAACAAAGGAAGGGATACACAGAATGAACCTACTACACTTCAATGTTTCAAGTGAAAGGAGATGGGGCATTATGCCAATCAATTCCCAAATCCAAGGGTTGATGATGACGGTCGACGTCAACAAAATCTTAAGGCTGAAGACAAAGGAAAGTCACATGCAATTTCTATCAGTGATGTGGAGTACGATAACGAAGTGGTGAAAGGTACACATACCATCCACTCTAAAGTAGCAAATGTTTTATTTGATTCTGGATCCACCCACTCTTTTATTTCTAAAGAATTTTCTAAGGGTATCACCGTATTACCTCAACAATTATATGTTGAGTTAGCTGTGACAACACCTAATGGCACAACAGTCACATCAAAAGTATATAATTTTTCTCCGATCGAAGTTTGTGGGAAAGTGCTTCCTGCAAATCTTGTGATCCTTCCTTTAGTGGAATTTGATGTGATTCTTGGCATGGATTGGCATTCTCTACATGGAGCTCATATCAATTTCCAAAGAAGGGAAGTCACATTTCATATTCCAGATCAATCTACGATCGTCTATCAATGCAAGGATGAATACAACCTTCCAGTGGAAATTCCTTCCATCTTATGGGTCTTGATTCCACTAAATGAAGGTTATTTATCTCAATTGGTTGGTGAGAAACTTACGATTAAAAATATGCCCATCGTATGGGAGTTTGATGATGTCTTTCCGGAGGAATTACCGGGTCTTCCACCAAATCGTGAAGTTGAGTTTTCAATAGAACTCGTACCGGGTGCTTTGCCTATTTCAAAGACACCTTATAGAATGGCCCCAATTGAGTTGCAGGAATTGAAGAAGAAACTCCAAGAGAATCTTGATAAGGGATTCATACGCCCTAGTGCGTCACCTTGGGGAGCACCTGTTCTATTTGTTATGAAGAAAGATGGATCAATGAGACTCTGCATTGATTATCGAGAACTTAACAAGATCACTATCAAGAACAAATATCATCTCCCACGCATTGATGACTTATTTGACCAATTACACGGAGCTCAATACTTTTCCAAGATTGATCTTCGTTCAGGGTATCATCAATTAAGGGTCAAAAGGGAGGATATACCAAAGACAACTTTCCGTACAAGGTATGGACACTATGAATTTATAGTGATTCCATTTGGTCTTACTAATTCCCCTGCTATCTTCATGGATCTAATGAATAGAGTCTTTAGAGACTATCTTGATCAATTTGTGGTAGTCTTTATAGACGATATTCTTGTCTATTCAAAGAGCAAGGAAGAGCATGAAGATCACTTGAGAATTATATTGAAGACCCCGAGAAAGGAGAAGCTTTATGCCAAATTTACCAAGTGTGAATTTTGGCTTCAAAAAGTTGCATTTTTGGGTCACATAATCTCAAAAGAGGGGATATATGTGGATCCAGAAAAAACAGAGGTTATCGAAAGATGGTCAAGACCAACAATAGTAACTGAGATCTGAAGTTTTCTTGGTTTGGATGGATATTATCGACGTTTTTTAAAATATTTTTCACCATTATCTAATCCACACACCAAGTTGACTCGGAAAGGAGTTAAGTTTGTTTGGACAGAGGAATGTGAAGAGAATTTCAAGGAGTTGAAAAGAAGGTTATCCAGTGCACCTATGCTCACACTGCCTTGTAGTGGAGAAAGGTTTGTGATCTACAGTGATGCATCCAAGAAGGGATTGGGGTGTGTTCTTATGAAAAATGATATGGTGATAGATTATGCCTCACGACAATTGAAAATACATGAGCAAAATTACCCAACACATGATTTGGAGTTGGCTGCGGTAATCTTTGCATTAAAGATTTGGAGGCATTACCTTTATGGTGAAAGGTGTGATATTTATACTGATCATAAAAGTTTAAAGTATATTTTCACACAAAAGGAGTTGAATATGCGTCAAAGAAGATGGTTGGAGCTGATTAAGGATTATGACTGCTCAATCCATTTCCACCCTGGGAAAGCAAACAAGGTGGCAGATGCATTAAGTCGACAAGAACATGCTAGTATATCCATGATGAGTATCACAAAAGATCCAATATTTATGGATTTACAAAGGATGGATCTTTGAATTATAATGGAAGGGGAAAAATCTTATCTTTCTCAAATGAATGTTCAACCATCTATACATGTGAAGATTAAAGAGGCACATAAAGAAGATGTAGAGTTACAAAAGAAGGTGATAAATGTTCCTGAATTCAACCTTGATTGTGATGGGATAATAAAGTTCAGGAATCGGGTTTGTGTTCCTCCCATCCCCGAATTAAAGAAGGAGCTGCGGGATGAGGCTCATAGTTCTTCATTCTCTATTCATCGTGGAAGCACGAAGATGTATAGGGCCCTGAAAGAGTACTTCTGGTGGGATGGCATGAAAAGAGATGTTGCGGAATATGTCTCTCGATGCTTGGTTTGTCAACAAGTTAAAGCTGAGAGACAGAAGTCTAAGGGGATGTTACAACCATTACCCATACCCGAATGGAAATGGGAAAACATCACTATGGACTTTGTCACAGGACTTCCTAAAACATCCAAAGGCAATAATGCAATCTGGGTCATAGTTGATCGTCTTACAAAGTATTCAAACTTCATTGCTATTAGAGAGGATTTCTCTCTAGATCATCTTGCTAGGATATATGTAAATGAAGTGCTAAGATTGCATGGAGTACCACTTTCTATTTTATCTGATCGGGATCCGAGATTTACCTCGAAGTTCTGGCGAATTCTTCAGCATACTCTAGATACAGAGTTGAGTTTCAGCACTGCTTATCATCCCCAGACAGACGGTCAGTCTGAGAGAACAATTCAAACCCTAGAAGATATGTTGAGAGCTTTCTCTATGGATGCCAAAGGAGGTTGGGATCAACACCTACCTTTGGTGGAATTTTCTTATAATAATTGCTTTCACTCCAGTATTCAGATGGCTCCTTATGAAGCTATCTATGGAAAGAAATGCAGGACTCCAACTTGTTGGGATGAAGTTGGGGAATGAAAGCTATTAGGACCTGATCTCGTTGATGAAATGGCAGAAAAGGTCAGATCTATTCAACAACACATAAGAGCATCTCCGAGTCGACAGAAAAGTTATGCCGACAACCTAAGAAAAGACCTAGAGTTTGAAGTGGGTGATAAAGTGTTCATACGAATATCTCCCTGGAAGAGGGTTATGAGATTTGGAAAGAAGGGGAAGTTGAGCCCTAGATATATCGGTCCTTTCGAAATACTGTATCGTGTTGGAAAGGTAGCTTACCGATTGGCGCTTCCACCGGATCTCTCTCAAGTTCACGATGTGTTCCATGTATCTCTCTTGAGAAAGTACATACCTGATCCTTCACATGTACTCAGCTCAGAAGTTGTACCGCTGGAGCAAGATCATTCTTATGAAGAACAACGGATAGAGATTCTGGATCGTAGCGAAAAAGTCCTACGAAACAAGACCACTAGATTGGTGAAAGTTTTATGGAGGAACCACCAACATGAAGAAGCTACATGGGATCTTGAGGATATGATGAGGGAGAAGTATCCTCATCTGTTTGTTACAAAGTGATGAATTTCGAGGGAAAAATTCTTTTTAAGGGGGGTAGAATGTAACACCTGAGATTTTTATGAGTAATATTTTGTTTTTATATATCATCAAAGGAATCTTTCACTACATACAAGCATGGATTACTTTACACGCAATCGTGACCTTCCTCGATAGCTTGTGTCGTACGCAATACCGAGTTTCACTAAACAACGATATGCTATTAAAATATTATTAAAACTAGCCGTTATGAATAGTGATAACCACTTTTGGAAATTTTATAAATTTTATTTTTCAAAATGGACTTCATTTTGGGATTCGGAATACCGAAATTATCCAAGGGTGAAATTTTGGTATTTCTCTGAAAACTTTCAATTTTTGATGAATAGTGAAACCACTAAGTGGTAGGTTAAAAACTGAATTTTGCATAAAACTTAATTTTACCGCTTCTGTGAATGGAATTTTGAAAATCCGACAGACACGGTTGATATCAGTAAGTAAAATGTGGTTCAATGAGATAAAAATAATTGTTTGGTGAATAATAATTTTTTACTTTTTTTACCGCGGTTAATAGTAAATAGGGGTAAATACGATATTAATATTACCCTAACACATATCATAATTCTATTGGATAAGTGTAATTCGACCAAAAACAAACTTATGAATAAAATATGACCATTTAGGCCCACTTGGGTAAGATTAGGACATTTATTATTAATTTATTTAAAGAAGGGTTAAAATAGTTAAAATCAAAGTTTAATAAGTACATTATTTTTAATATGGGGGTATACATAAGATAAATTCGACTATAAATATTAATTATAAAGCTAAAAGGATTTCCTACATAATGGTATTTTATTTATAATTTTTAAACATTAAATAATTTAATTTATTTATGACACAATGATGATGCAATATTTATCTTATTTATGAAATATTGACATAATTGATGTTATAAACACCCTAATAAATGTAATTTGATACTTTTTATGAATTCCACTAATTTTATAGGTTACTATGATATATTAGTGTTGATTTAATCAACTTGGTTCTAACATATAATTCTGTTATGACTTTCACAAAAATCATATATCAAATAGTGTCAAAATTGACACAAAATAGTTTTGAAATCAAATATTATATTATTAATTGTTATTTTATTCCTAAAAATCTAAGGTTCCGCAAAATGAATTATATAAGGATATTTATATTAATAATAAATAATTTTGGGTTCTTTTGGCATGTTATAGTAAGTGTATTAACCATATAGTGAAAGAAAACAAAAAGACACGGTAAAAGTTAAATTATTTAACTTAGAGTTAAATCTAATTGATAAGGTTAAATTAATACCCTAAACTTTTCTAAATCCTATTGGTTGATAGTATTTCGACCCTTCCCCACTTTAGCTTCGAAATAATACCATTTGGAACCATTATAAACCGATTTTGACTTTAATATAAAATAATATTTTGAGATATTCCTAAGGTGCCCCTCTCCTCCCTTATAAAAGGGCACTTCCTCGCACTCCTCCTCACACCAATTTGAGCACTCAAGCTCGGAAAACCCCTGCCATTTTCTCTTCTCCACTTCCCTAGAATAATCCTAGAGTTTATAGTCGTCTTCAAAGACCAATATTATTTCCCTAAGTGGAGGATTCAAAGAAGCGTTCCAAAGAAGAGGTAATATCCATTACCGATCTTTTCAATTTCTTTCTTCTTCAACTTCTTCTTCTTTAGTTGTTTCATGATAAAGTAATAACATCAGTATTACTTACATACTGATATGTTATTATAAATATGAAACAACCCTAATTCACTTTCTATCCATCCTACGGAAATATGAAATCACTGCGCGTGCGTACGTACGGAATACCGTCTCCATGCCGTGGTGTAATCTATTTTCCACCATCACCTTACAAGGATGGGTATAATGGTGTAATGAGTAAATATTTATGATTATTATAAAGTAATATTGATACTGAAATAATATATATATATATATATAATCCAATACAATTCCACGATCATAGGAACGATATCATCACTCGTGCGTACGTACGGAATACCGTCTCCACGATGTGATGCGACTCGTTCTACATGATCATCATTACATAGTAATTATATAAATGAATTGAATGAATAAATATGATATATGTTACACTAATACCATTATGGATATAAGGTATCTATAACCTTAAAAGAAGAATAAGAATTTATTCGGCAAAACACGCATAAGAACAAAAGGCAATAAAGACCCGAGTAACAAGTAACAATGAAATATTACTAACAAGAAGCTAAGAATATGACCATATATGATATCATATCAATATGTATGATTCTGGAATAAGTAAATAACATTATTTAAACCATTATAGAGTAGCTTTGTACATTTACAATGAAAATCGGACCTAAGGTAAGGGAAATATCACAATCTCATTTTTATCCGAGATTGTTTATACTTTAGTATTTACTGGGGTGTATTTTATCATCCACATCCATGTTTTCTAAATATGTAATATTATTTCCATTCACCTACAATTGTTTGAAACCTATTTTACCCTTTGGTGAGTGTTTAGTAAAAGATATGAAAGGAATCTTTTGTCATTTTTCGTACGAGGTCCTTTTTGACTTTTCCGACAAAAGTACGAAGAATGTATTTTTTTTAACTTATACGGCATGAATGGATTTTTAAAAAATTATTTCCAAGAAGCTTACTTTACAAGTTTTCAAGTTTATTTTTAATTAACTTCTTTTAGTTTAGAATTTTATGACATTTTAAGAAAGGAAAAGTTTTTTTTAAGTAGAAAGGATATTTTCCTCAAGAATGGAGTTCAAATGTTTTATCAAAATTATTTTCCATCTAAGATAATATAGAGTTCTGTTTTTATCCCTATTATTACATTGATTTGATTATGTTGTGAGGGAATTATTTTTATGAAGTCATTTACCTTATATGGTTTGTTTTATGATGTCATGATGTTTCAAGAATCCCATTTTTGTTACATGTGTTATGCGATGATGTATGATTTATGATTATGTGGCACACATACGAAAGGATTCATTATAAGATGGGTGGGACCTATATCTCCCTCCAATGCATTTGGTAAAGATTTATATCTCATGAGATAGACATGGCTGGAACGTAAGGTTATTTCGGTTCAGTGATACAGGATTGAAACGAGGAGTGAACTCGGTTCAGAAATGGACTTTGTCCGCTAAGACAGTCTTGGCAATGAGTCATGACTAACAAGAAATGATTTTCCATGATTATGTGTACATCCCACATGTTTTCAAGTTTTATGTTATGATTATGGGGATCTCATTTTCACTTCTATGATTTATTCCATGTTAAGATATTATGATCTCTTTTGCAGGTTATGATTTTCAAAAAGATATGATATGATTTCCATTATTTTCCCTTGCTGAGCATTTGAGCTCACCCTTTTATGTTTTCTTTTCCCCAGGTCAGGAAGATGGATATTAAGTAGAATATTCTAAAAGGGACCCTAGATATGATGAAATAAATGGGAGACACTGTAGAAGATTTATGAACCAGTTGTTTATGTTTCCCAGTTTCTAAAGACACTATACCTATACGGTCCTTTTTGGTTTTGTCATATGTTGTAATAAGTGTGCTTCAATTTTGAAGTATTAACAATGAATGTAAAGTATGGGTCGTTATACTTACCGTATAAATACTTATTCATATTAGATAACATTTTCTAACACTATTGGTTTTGGAAAATATTTTGAGATAAAATGAAATTTCTTATCAATATTTTAATGAAACTTATTATCCATTAAAAGTTAATTTTAGTTCATTAGGCATAAAAAAATTCATTTTTTCATTTTAAATTCATGGTGTAATTTATCCATTGGAAATTTATCAATGTGAAAACAAAGGATGAAACTATGATTATGAAATAAAAATATATCATGTTAGTATATTTCTATGTATTTCTTGACCATAAAAGTAATCCTCAATGTACGTAAATGGATCTTGATATTTTTTTATCATTGAACCCTCATTTACAATAAATCAAATGGTTCTTTAACTCATTAAAAATATATAGATTTTTTGTCATTAAAATTCCCTAGATCACCAAAATTTTCATAACTAGGTATTTATATCACTCTCTATTAATCCCTGGGCATTAATATTCTCTTCAAAATAAAGGTTTTAATTTCCCACCAATGTTATCCTAATTAGAAACCATGTTATGTGTTATTCTAGATGACCTTCATACATCCATTTCTATCTTATTACGAGTATGTTTTATTAACCCTTTTATGAAGTGGGTTTATCAACAATGGTATTTCAAAATGTCAAACCCTTGATTAACGAGAGCATGTTTAAATTGAGAGGGAACAATTTATTTAATGTTGATAGAATATTACACCAAAGAATTATAAAATATGATCATTTTATTAAATATCTTGTGTGACACACAACAAAAATATTAAACAATAAACAAAATATATTTCTTGAAATTTAATATCATTGATATTTTGTGGAATACACAACCCCAAGTCTAAATTAACCGTAATGTACAATACCATTATATCCTTACTGTTAAATTATAGGGTTAGAATAATTATAAATAAATTATTAAAATTATATGTTTTTTATATGTAAAAAAATCATTAGTTGTCTATTTTTAAGAATAAAATATGAATCATTTGAAATAAAATGAAATTTTTCTAAAAAACTAGTCTTTTTTCCAAAAGATGGTTTAGTCGTGCTTGCACACAAAATTTAATATTAATTTTTACCAATTTTTGAAATTTCATTTAAAAAATTAAAATTATTTTTTAAAACTATAACATCCAAATTTTCAGAGGGTGATGTTTTCTATTTTTCTAAAATGTTTCAATTATGGATGAATTGTGAATAATACTGAATTTTAATTGAAATCTGCCTTTTCATTTTAAATTATTATAATGATAAATTATATTAGGTTTTGGATTAAATGTAAAATAGTTTAATAATGAATAAATTAAAAAAAATTATATCATTCGAATCATTTTTATTTTTATATTTGAATTAAAAATTAGTACATTTTTGATCATTTTCTCTTCATGATTGTGGGATTTATTAAAATTAGAATTTTCCACATATATGAATATAATTTTTAAATATTGATTCCATATTTAAGATAAAAATAATTTATATTATTTAATAATTTCATTTTAATTTTTTACTAAAATGAATAGTTAAAACTGTAAAAACTAATTATCGAGGTTAAAGTAAAATGGGTTTATCGGGAGTTAAACTACAATTATAAGTGTTAAATTGATGGAAAAGCTTATAGAAAATATATTTTAGGGCCATATTTAAACATTATAATGTTTAATTCTCTATGATAATTTATTTTGGACACTTTAATTGCATTTTAAAAAATTGGTTACACCTTTTCTTTTTAGAACTTACTAGTGTGCCACTCACCTCACTTATAAAAGATCCCCCACTATCCTCTCTTCATAACATCATCCAACAGTATTTTCAGCAAATAATTGGAAAAATAAATTCCAAAATTCCAATATATCACCCTAAAATCCATAGTTTTATCATAAATCTAACATGGTATGATTTTTTTTAAAACCTACTCATGTTACCCGATGAGGAGGTAACGTTCTTCAATGAGGATTTATATTTTATTTCTTCCTCCACATCCTTAAATTATTATTAAACCAAAATGATATATTAATTTAATTATCTTCAATATAATTATTTTTTATGTTATTTTCATGATCTGAAAATATATCCACTTCCATTGAATGGGTTATGAAATCATCATTCTTGTCTACGGTGGACTACCGCCTAAAAAACTGATGTCAATCAGTTTTCAATTACCTTCTCTAATGGTTAGGAAAGATGATGGGTATAAATTATATATATATAATATTTATTAAAAAAATATACCAATTCATTAGTTATATTATATATAGATTTTTAATTTTTATTTCATAGGGGATATAATAATGTCACTTGTTTATACATCATACAACCGACTCAGGAAGTGATGTGATTCGTTGTTCACTAACAATTTACATAGAAGATAATAAGGATACATTTAATGAATATATGTGATATAAAAGAAATAATTACCATATTAATGACATATTTATAATTCTAAAAAGGTACTATATCATTTTAATTCTTACCTTTTCACTCACATAAAGATGGCAACATCGTTTGTGTACATGTGGACAATAGCCTTCATGTTGCGATGTGACTCCCTTTTCTAACCAAACCACATGGATGAAATATATAATTATTTTTAATGAAATAAAATTTTATTACTGATATTATAACTCTTTTCCATAATGATTATTGAAAAATGGAAGTGTTACACATGCATACGCACGGCTTATAGTCTTCAAAACCGTATCATACTTGTTTTTTTAAAACCATATTTAATGTTTTCTCTAAAAGTATAATTTATGTATAAATATAAATTTATATTCATTATTATTATTTTGGAGATTAATTATTTATATAATATATGCATGAATACGATTTTTCTAGTCAAAACATACATGATAAAACAACACAATTGACACATGAAACAATGAAAATAATGAAAGATTATTAATAAATGGCTCATAAGATATTATAAGAAGATATTATGTGATATTATAAATATAACACACCAATATAGAAAAATGGTTAAGTATATTTAAATAAGTAATATAATATTAATGAGATTATTATCATTATTAGAGGATACAATATTACTTATCTTTGTTCCATTACGATTGTTTACAAATGCAAATGTTACACATGTTAAATATGACATAACATATCCATGAATGTAATGCACATCATTTCTCAAAACATTAATGATTGAAATTAAAAAGTATAATTGATTAATAAATATGAAAATTATTTAATTATTATTATTCTCTATATGATTGAACTATATATTATACATAATATTCATATCATTCTTGACCAAACATGCATTACAAAACAAGGCAATTAACACTTGAATGAAATAAAATAATGAAATATTATTAACAAATAGGTGATAAGATGTTATCAAATGATTATATATGATATTATCAATATTAATAAGGTTCTTATTATATGTTAATAACATGTTTCAAACTACTATACAAGGGTCCAATGTACATAAAATCCAAAGGAAGCATGATGTAAGGTATTTCATCTCAATGTCATTACATTGAGGCATATTGTAATGTTATGAACATGATTTGTTTTATATGGTGTATATACTTTCTGTATGGAATATAATATTATTATTAAATTATAATTAATGTTAATTTATGTTTCAATTTTAATTATTTCATCCCTGGGAAATTCAATTTAAAATTACCATGTGGTAAAGATTTTTGTAAATCAATTTCTTTTTATTGAGTTATATTACTTCTTAATTGTATATGACATTCTCAAATTATGTGTGTTTTTAATATAGATTATATTATTTTATATTTATACTTTTTTATGTTTATTAACATTTGATATAAATAATTGATTCGTTTATTAATCCCCACATCAAAATTATGGTCATTGTAATGGTTTATTTAACAATCTCATTATAATTGGGATTATTTATACTTCATTTTCTATTAAAGGACATTATTTAATAATTGTACTATAAAACCCTTTAATTTTATTATAATCGTGTTATTACTTATATTTTCATGTAATAGTACATTTTCCATATGCTCTAGTACCTAAAAAATTTGATAAAAAATTTTTAGGGAATTTTGACTTCATTTATCTCTTCGGTTAGAAATCTATTTTCTTCCAAAACAATGTTTTATGAAAAGAATCACAAAATTGTTTTTATCATTTTCAATATGATTTATTAATGAAATTTATATCAATTTTTTTTGTAAAAAATTGGAATTTAATCTTCATGTTGTTTTAAAAATATTTCTTGTTTGTATTTTATAAAAAAATTGAACAAAATATTTACTCGGACATGTAAGATAACCAATAAATGTTTTACATATTACTTAATAAGAATAAATGGATATTTTCAAATAAAATTATTTTTAAAATGTGTTGTGAACTTATATTTTTAAAATGTGATTTTTAAAATGAATAGAATATTTTCCTCATGAATTTTTTTAAGGATATTTTTATGGAATTTCTATTTATAAATGGAAAATACCTTTATTATTAATCCAATGGGTATATATTAGAATAATACTATACTTATTCTTTATATGTATGATTTATGATCATTTTGGCCAAATAACATATAGGCATTCACTTTATTGATCAATTTTTTTGTCATTAACTATCCCTTGAATTATCTACTGTACATTAATCATATGAAATTAAATTTACCCTAATAATAAATATTATTTCTTATGGATATTGTTTTTTATTACACCATATCTCCTTTATACATTCAAATTATTACATTAAAAGTTTTTTTATTAGTTGTAGAAATAATGCTAATCTGTATTCCTTCTTCAATATGATTATTTGATGACAATGCACATTTTTCATGAATGAAATATATTATTATATATATGAGGAAAGTTTTAGACATTTACATATGGGTGGGGGTCACTCATATAAATCCCCTTTATGCCTTAACATGTATCATGAGACAAATCAGAAAGCTAGAATTAAACATGTTTCTACCATTAGTTTTAAATCATCCAGTGAAAGCCCTTGAGATTAGAGGTATCATGTGCCTGAGATATGATATCCAATGATTAATAATTTCCATCATTATGAATTCATTTATTAATATACATGATATATTCATAATTTTATTATATCTTGATTCATATAATTTCCATTTTATTGATTAAATATAATGTGTTTTTAGTTATTTATCTTTCCATATTAATTTTTCCTTATCATATAATGATATTAATGTTATTTAAATGACAAGTTTGTTCAGTAATTTAACATTATATATTGATTATGTTTATTGATTCATAATAACATCTTCTATATGTGGTCTTTAATGAGTATTTGAGGTCATCCTAATTTTTTTTCTTTCCCATGAATCCATGAAGTTAATTATGATGTATATAGACATATTTCTAGAGAGGAAATTTGATTATTTTCAAAAGAAATTTTGTTGTAATTTCAGTTTTCAAATGAAATATGTGAATCATATATTTATCTAGTTTACCAAGAAAACTAAACTATTCAGTTCATTGGGATTAAATTCCATGTAAAAATGGTAATATAATGAATAAAACACTAACTCTATGTTACTGGGGTTGGGGTCACTATTGTTGGTATCATAGGATGTTTAGTAGACTCCTTGGGAACTAGATTTAGTAAAATATAGATTAGGGATCATAACCCTATGATTTAAATTGATGTTAAGTATAAATAAATATCTAAAAGTTTTGGTAAGGTATAGATTATGTCGTTTTTCATAGAAATACATCATTGTTTTGATACTACAAGTGGATATGGATCTATAATAGTTGTATATATTGGTAATAACTCTAAAAAGGGAGCATTGTGATTTACATGATAATCATTTAGTGACTGAAAATGAACCCTAATATGCACTTATTTTGACACTCCTGAGAGATATTCTTAGGATAATTTGCATTTTCATTGGAAACCATTATGATGGATTTGAAAATAAGGATATCTGCAATGAAACCATGTTCATGAATATGAGATTATATATGAATAAAATTTTCAATTAATTATATTTATTCTCTTTTTTGACTAAAAATTATATTTTTTTAATATTCAAATATTCCTCTTTATGGTTGAGTGCTAACAAAAACATCTTGCATGAGATATAGATTCAAAGAATCCAAAACAAAGTACAAAATTCAAAAAACACACATCATCCAAGGAGACGTCATTTAATGATTACCCACAACTGCCTATGTTACATTAATTCACTTTCCATCATTATCACAAGAACCATCATCTTAATTTTCATCATGTCCCCACCATCATTGTTATCACCGAACTAATCACACAAGAACATCACCACTGTAAAACAACAAAAAAAATTAAACCAGATGCCATATTCCACCACATAATCAAACCACCATTACCGAATAGGCATTCCACATTTAGAAATAAACACCATTAACATCTAATTTTCATGAAAAACAATTACTTCCACCAACATAACCAAAAATGAACAAAACCAAAAAACAGACAGAAATCAAAACCTAAACAAAAAGAATCCAATAGATCTAACAACCTGCAAAATAAACCAATAACACCTCACCACTAATTTATGTTGTATCACTAAAAAAATATGTAGAAAACATTTTTTCATTCTTGATTCCACATCGGGAAGCTGCTAATGTCAAAGAAGAATAGAACCAAAATATCTCTATAGGAAAAACTGACTATAGTTGGGTAAAGAACATCATTGGATTCCAAGTACAACATCCCAAAATTTCTAGGATACCACCAATCCACGTCCTATTGGGATAGTATAATAGAAAAATGAATCTATATTAAGTATTTGAGTTTTTTAGGACTCTTAAAAATGATGAAACCAACCCCAAAAGATGAACAATAGAATGTCGACGTGAGAGCGCCTAAAAAAATCATTGACCGTCAAACTATAAATCCCAAAACCAAAATATACCTCCACTCCAGATATGACTTATCGAGGCAGAGAGGAACACAATATCATATTAGGTTTCAGTTCCCAAGGGATCCCGTAACCAACAAAAATATATTTAACACTGAAACAACCCAGATAAATTTCCCCAAAGAACAACAACACTACCAAGAAGGGCGCCATCCACAAGGCACTGATGATAGATAAAATATTATATGAAAGAGAACTAACTCATGGAAATTATAGAGAAGAGGTAATGGAAATGAGGAAAGGAAAAAAGATGGAGGGTAGGGGGAAGGCACTGGTTCCACAATTCTCCCCCTCAAGATCACTGCCAAGGATAAACCTAGGGTAGGAGGGAGAGAGACTAACACTACTTAGACACTCCTAAGACACTTATCCATTATGTTTGAAACTTATGTTTTGGGATTACATGTCTTATTTCACCATGAAATAATCTAATATAGTGTATTTCATCATTTAAAAATGATTCATATCAAAAGTAATGTGAACCACGTCAATGCACATAATCCCAAAAGTAATAATGGTCATATATTTTATAATCATAACGTAATATTTCAAGGGAATCTAGTCTCAAAAACATTCATGTCATATGAGAACACATTATCATGTGATAAAATGAAATTTAAATTATTATATATGTATTAATGATTTGAAGGGAATGATGAGAAGAAGAGGCTGTCATGAAAAAATGGAAAAAGGTATGATGAGGAAGAAGGATTTTCCAACATGTTATAATTATGGAATGAAACACCCTGGTTATTTATTAAAAGAAATTGGAGTTTTATATAAGTTTGGAGAGAAAAGACACCATGATTGAGATTTCAAGGGTAATAAAAAATTCCAATAAACAATTATTCAACTATATAGAGATGGGGAACTATAGAAATCAATGTGTCATGCATCAATGAAATATATGTCAAAATTTTCTATTGGATCATGATCAATAATATTTTATTACCATAGAAAAAGTGGAATGTATTATGTTCTTGTGTTTGGATTAAATAATTTTTTCATTTAAGTATTTTATAAATTATATATTGTTTATGTGAATTATGAAATGTTTGAGGATTGTAATGGAGTATTTTTTTCCTTAAGGATTTGAAATCATATGTTGAAAGATACAAACTACCAATAATATTTATTTAGTGGAAAGTATATATTCTTGTAAAAAACATTATTTAGGCAATGATAACACCTAATATGTTCCGTGTGTTAAGATAATAAAGATGGGATAAATAGTTAATTAATATGGATAAAGTAGATTGGAAAGTATTGGATGATTAATGATTTTTTGACAAAGGGGTTTAAACGATCATTGATGCAGTTTACAGTATCATGGTATTTATTTAAAGTATCCAATAATCATTTGTTTACATAAAGAATAATAATTAATGTAGTTTTTCAAAATGTTTTATGGTAATATAATTCATTACCGTGTTTCAAGAAAATTCATGATGAAGGTATTCATATTTTTGGTATGGGATGATTAAGAGATACTTCATGTCATTTTCATAATAATGATAAGATCATTTTGGAAATTCAATGACCCGATTTCTGATGTTTTCAATCAAAATATGTTGGAATTTTCATAAATTTAACCAATTAATAAATGGTTTAAGTAGATACTTCGATGAGTTTTTAGAGATTCATTTATTATTTCACCGTATGGATATTAATTCATAATGGAAAACATTTTCTAACCATATTTGTTTCTGAAAATAGTTGGAGGCGTACATAAAGATGTTTTAATCATTTATCAACCTAACGATCCATTAAACACGAATTTTATTGATTTAGACAAAAAATCATTTTTTGAATATTCATTTAAGGTAGTGTGCGATCAATTGAAAATTGATCAAAGCCCGACCATAGGATGAAATCGTTCTTATGAAATAAAAATTTATCAAGTTAGTATATTTACTTATATTCATATATAGTAAAATAATCCCTCAACGTAGGGAAATAGAAATTTAAACAAATAATTTACCCTTGTACCTTCATTTCCAATGAATCAAATTGTCCCTTAACTATTCACAGATTTGTGGTCTTTTGTTATTAAACTTTATCAGTAGCACCCACTTTCTCATTAAAATTATCTCCATCACTCTCTATTAATCCTCAAATGTTAGTTTTCCTTTCCATGTATATGTTTTTAATTCCCAATAATGTTCTCCTTATTGGAAACCCCGTTATGTGTAATTATAGATGACCTCAGTACATCCTTCTTTCTATTATTAAAAGTATTTTTTTATTAACCCTTTTACAATGTGGGTTTATAAAAAATGGTATTTCCAAATGTAAGACACTTTATTATAGAGAACATGTTTAAATTGAGAGGTTGTATTTTATTTAATGTGGGGATAATGTAATAACGCTAAATTATAAAAGAATAAAATTGTATTTTATAGATTGTGTGTCATGCTACACCAATATTAAAAAACATTCAAAACACATTTCTTTAAATTTAATCTCTTTGATACCTTGTGGAATTCGCACCTCAAATTCTAAATGAACAGTAATATGTTATACTGTTATAGTTTAACCATTAAATTATTGTGTGTGAATATTAATAACTATATTCTGAAAATTATATGGTTTACATATGTTAAAAAAATTCCTTGATTATCAATTTATTAATAATAAAATAAATATCTTTTGAAAGAAAAAGAATATACTTGAAAAATGTATTTTTTGTAAAAGTCGGTTTAGTCTCACTATGAGCACAAAATTTATACTTAATTTTTACCAATTTTTGAAATAAAAATTTAAAAAAAAATTATTTTTTAAGACAAAAAATTTAAAAATTACATTAGTGTGATTTTATTGAAATGGTTCATTTTTTGATGAATAGTGAAAATACTAAATTTAATTTTAAAACAATCATTTCATTTAAAATATTTATAAATTTAAATAATATTTTAAATTTGTTTTAAAGTAAAATTAGGTGAATTATATATCAATTAATTTAATTTATCTAATTGGAATAATTTTCATATTTTGTGTCAATATAAAAACCATACAAACTTTTCAACATTGTCTCTTTGAAAACACGCTTTCTTGTTGCATCTACGAGATTAGTTTGAAATTAAAAAATTTCAACGTATATTATTAGAATTTAGAAAAGTCGATTTATTATTTGTAAGATACATAATTTATATTATATATTTGGCCATTTTTTAATTTTTTTATCTAACTGTAAAGTGAAAATAGAAAAATTAATTATCGCAGTTAAGGTAAAAATCTATTTACTGGGGATTAAACTAAAACAGTAACGATTAAAATGACATATTAAATTATATAAAATAAAATAAATATAAATATTTAGAAATTTTAATTTCTATGTTTTAATGATAATAATTAGTATAAACTTTTTTAGAGAAAAATGTGGGTAATCCTTTTCCTTTTTCAAAAATAAAAAATGTTCCACTCACCATACATTTAAAAGGCCACCCCATATCCTCTCTTCACAACCCATTAACAACCTACTGGTTTGTCCAATACTTACCCTAATCTCTTCCCAACATACCTCATCTCATAATACATTCCTTATTTTTCTCATTAATCCCACTTAGGAACTCATTTGGTGCAAACCTAGGGAGGTTACCCAAAGAAGTGGCAACGTTCTTCAATGAGTGTTTTTATTTTATTTATTTCTCCACCAACATAAATTATTGTTAAACCCTGATGATATAATAAACTCATTATCATAAATATAATTATATTTTCTATGTTAGGGGAATGTACTACAACCATTTCCACTTCCATAAAATGGTTCACTAAATTATTATTCATGTATATGATATATCACCACCTCACTAACCGATATCATTTGTTTTCCACTACCACCTCTTATGATTCGGTGTGATGATGGAAATAATTTATTTACATATATTTTATATTTATAACATAGTTATACATTGATATTTATTATATCATATATAAAATTTTTTACTTTCCATTCTTTATGGGATATGACAAAGGTCCTCATGTATATAGAGAACAATGACCTCACAATGAAATGTTAATCATTATTCACTAATTCGTTAAATATAAGATAATAAGGATAATGTTACTAGATCTATGTCAAATAAATCACATAATTAATATATAAATGATATATTTATAACTCTTAAAATTTAATATGTAATTTTATTTATTAGCTTTTCACTCACTTATATATTATTACTTCATTTGTGTACAAGTAGACTACCTCCATCATGAAGTGATGCGACTCTCTTTTCATCACCACACCACATGGATGAAATATATAAGTATATTAAATGAAATATTATGGTATTTATTTGAATATTATTATTACTATATTATAAAGTATTACTTACCTCCTTTCAATAATGATGGCTGAAAAATGGAAATGTTTCCCATGCATATATATGACCTACATTCCCAATGATCATAATATACTTAATTTTTCAAAACCATCCCTCATGATTGGTCATAAAATTATAATTTATGCAAAAAAACTGTGATAATTATATCATTATTTTTATTATTATCGCTTTTATGAAAATATATAATAAGTGCAATAAGAAAATCATTCATGACAAAACAAACATGAAAAAGTAAGGAAATTAACACCATGACCAATGAAATAATGAAATATTATTAACAAATTTTTGATAATATGGCATGAAAAGATCCTATATCTTATTTTAAATATTAATATGGTTATATTATAAGTTAATAACTTGGACTAAAACTAGTATGTAAAGGTTAAATAACTTTAAACCGAACAAAATCACGAGGTAAGACATTTCGCCTTAATTTCATTTCATTAAGGCATATTGTAATGTTATGCACCTAATTTCTTTTATTTGGTGTATATACGTCCCATTAAACATATAATATCAGGATTAATGAAAAATTTAGTGTATTTTTATGTTTACAATTTTATTATTTCATCTATGTGTAATTGGATTAAACAATAACATGTTGTAAATAATTTTAAAAATCAAAATCTGTAGATTCAACTATATGACTTCTTTATTGTATTTTACATTCTAAGATTATTTGTGTAATTAATTATAATAATATTTTGTTTTTGTTTCGACATTTTTTATGTGTATTTACAATTTATAAACAAAATTGATTCATTTATTAATCCTCACATAAATATTATGGTCTTTGTAAGTATATATTTTAAAATCTTATTATAATCGATTTTGGTTATTTTTGTATTTACACTAAATTAAATTATTTCCTAATTTTTTAATAATAACATTTAATATTATTATACTCATGTTATTCTAGATATTATCAAGTAATAGTACAATTTCTTTACTCTTTGGTACTTTTAATAATTGAGAAAATGTTTTAAATAAAATATGACTTTATTTCTTTCTTCAGTATGAAATCTATTTTATTCCAAAACAATGTCTTCTAAAAATGTTGAAAAAAATGTTTGTATCATTTTACAAAAAAATATTAAATAAAATTACACAATTTTAATTTCTTAAAAGTAATTATTATGTAATATTCATTTCACTTTTAAAACAATTCATATATGGATTATACCAAAAAAGTGAAAGGAATCAGTATTTTAAGCTTTACGACATGAACTGAATTTATAGCGGTCATGATCACTCAATGTTTTAAAAATTCCTTTTTAATTTTAAAAGGTTATTTTCAAATAAAACTATATTAAATTTTTTTGTGAACATTTAGGTTTAAAAGGTGATTTTAAAAATGAAAACGATATTTTCCCAAATAAGGTTTTTAAAGATATTTTTATGGTATTTTTATTCATCAATAAAAATCGCCATTTATTCTTATTCTAATGGTATATATTGGATATATAATATCCTTATTCATTATATTTACGGTATAAAGTCATTTTCTCAAATAAAATTAATGAAATTAAATTTTATGATTCATTTTTATAGTCATAAACTTTACCTTAAAATATACACTTTCTTATGTTTAGTTGACCTTAAATTTCCCCTAAATATCCATATTATTTATCATATATATTCTTATTTATTAAAATTTATATCATTTTTAAATATTTTATATTAATTTAAAATTTATTTTATTAAATAGGGAAATATTTTTAATCCTTATTCATTCTTTAATATAGATATTTGATGATATGGAACATTATTGACGAACTAAATCAATTATTCGATATACGGGGAATATTTGGACATTTAGATATGGGTGGGGGCTAGTTATAGATATACTTTTGATGAATATATAGGTATCATGAGGCAAATATGTAAAATAGAATCAAATCAGTTTCTACCTATAGTTTTAAACTCTCTTTTGAAAGGTCTTGATGGTAGAGGTATCTTGTGCCAGAGACATGATGTCTAATAATTAATAATATCCTTGATTAATATTTATGTTATTATTTTCCATGATAGGTTCATAATTATATGTTATATGGATTAATTTTATTGTGTGTTTATTAATTAAAAGAAATTTGATTTTAGTTATTTACATTTCTATATTTATTATGTCTTTTCTTTCCATGATATTAATGTTATTTAAATGGAAAGTGTGTTCAGTTATTTACGTTTATATGTTTATTATTCCTATTTATTAATGATATAATCATCTTTTTTAACCCTTATTGAGAATTTGAGTTCACAATTATTTTGATTTATTTCATAGGAATCCATAAAGTGTACTATGATTGATATGAAACGATATTCTTTAGGGAATGTTTTTATTCTAAAAAAATAATTATCTTTTAGTTTTATTATTTAAATATAAAATTTGAATCATTTATCTATATAGATTAAAAATACTACTAATTTACTTGGTACTTAGGCATGCAATTCCCGGTATATTATACCAATGTAATAAATAAGTCACCATCTCCAGGATACTGTGTCCGGCGATGCTAAAGTTGGTACAAGAGGAGGTTTAGCAGTTACCTTGGGAAAAATATTTAGGAAAACCTGTATTAGGGATCATAAACCTGTGAGAGAATTTATAGATAATTATAAAATAACATAGTAATGTTTTAGTAAGGTATAGATTATGTGTCTTTTTCAATCCATCCATCTCTAGATATTTCAAGTATATGTGGTTTTGAAACAAATTTACCTAGGGGTAGTAACTACAAAAAGGGTAAAATGGGCTTGAACATATCATCACCCAATGCATGAAAATGGGAATTACTATACTCATAGATTGAAACTCCTATGGTATATGCTTAGGATAATTCAAATTTTAATTACAAAGAATTTTGAAAGATTTAAAAATAAAGATTTCCCCAAAGAAAACATGTTTATAATTATGATATTATCTATGAACAATTTTTTAAATTTTTATTATTTATTTTATAAGTTATAGGATTATACATAATTTTTCTTAATTATATGATCTAATCAAGTGTGTTCTTTAATTTATAAATGGTGCATAGAATAAGAAATTAGGACCAAATTATTGCATGTAATCTAAAGAGTATGAATGGTTGTTTCTTTTATGGGATTAATCCATTCTATTGAAGAGAAGTACTCTTCCACACATTCTAATCATATCAGGATACACAATAATGTGGTAAAAAATAAATAAATAATTTCATAAATATTATTGATTCAAAGTAAATCCAAATAATAATAGGATGACATGTAAAAATATGGGTAAAGGTAATAAAAGAAAGAATAATTTTCCCACATGTTATAATTGTTGAAAGAAACACCCTAGTGCAATCATAAAAATGATATTTTGATTCAAATGTTTTAAAAAAGGCCACTGTGCTTTTGATTGGTTGGGTAAGAAAAAAGTTTCCAATTTATAGTTCTCCAACTGTAAAGAGATGGGGAAATACAAAAATCAATGTCTTGTGAATCAAAGGAATATACCTAAAAATAATCTAATGGATAATGGTCAAGATTATTCTATTACCACATATTATGTGGAATGTCTAATGATATTTTGTTTATATTAAATATATATATCATTTGATTATTTATCAATTATACCCTTTTATATGAAATATGAAATTTATTAGGATTTTACTCTATTACTTTATCATCAATTATTTGAATGATTATGCTGAACAGTACTAATTTCTAAGAAAAATGATAAAGTGGAATGATTTACTTATTATAAAACATATGATTATAGGAATTATAACCCCTAATATATTATTTATATTAAGATAATTATGATTAGATGAAGTGATGATTGGTATGGAAAAAGTAAAATGGATAGCACAATATACGGTGGGATAGATTAATGTTTTATGAAAAATTGGTCTACACTATCATCAATAGAGTTTTAAGAATTTGTGGATTTAAAAAATATATCCAATAATATGTGTTTTACCTAAGGAATAAGGAAGAAGGTATGTTTATAATAAGGTTTTAAGGTAATTTATGTTATTACCATGTTTTAAAAATATACATGATGATGGTATTCACATGTTTGGTTTGTGATGTTTAACAGCTACATCATGTTGTTTGGGTATTAAAAAAATGCGCATTTGGGAAATTCAGTGACCCCAATTCTAATGTTTTGGATCTTAAAATTTTAGATTGGTCATAATGTTAACAATTTATGAAATGTATTAAGATGAAATTTGTATGAGGTTTTAGAGATTAATGTAGTACCTTACCGTATAGATACTTATTCATATTGGATAACATTTTCTAACCATATTGGTTTTGGAAAATATTTTGAGAAAAAATGAAATTCTTATCAATCTTTTTATGGAACTTATTATCCATTAAAAGTTAATTTTTGTTCTTTAGGCATAAAAAAATTCATTTTTTGATATTAATTTCATGGTGTAATTTATCCATTGGAAATTTATCAATGTGAAAACAAAGGATGAATCTATGATTATGAAATAAAAATATATCATGTTAGTATATTTCCTTGTATTTCTAGACAAGAAAAGTAATCCTCAATTTACGTAAAAGGATCTTGATATTTTTTTACATTGAACCCTCATTTAAAATAAATCAAATGGTTCTTTAACTCATTAAAAATATATAGATTTTTTTTTTCATTAAACTTCCCTAGATCACCAACTTTTTCATAACTAGGTATTTATATCACTCTCTATTAATCCTCAGGCATTAGTATTCTCTTCAAAATACAGGTTTTTATTTCCCACCAATGTTATCCTAATTAGAAACCATGTTATGTGTCATTCTAGATGACCTGCATACATCCTTTTCTATCTTATTATGAGCATGTTTTATTAACCCTTTTATGAAGAGGGTTTATCAACAATGGTATTTTAAAATGTCAAACCCTTGATTAATGAGAGCATGTTTAAATTGTGAGGGAACAATTTATTTAATGTTCATAGAATATTACACCTAAGAATTATAAAATAGGATCATTTTATTAAATATATTATGTGACACAGAACACAAATATTAAACAATAAACAAAATATAATTCTAGAAATTTAATATCATTGATATTTTGTGGAATACACAACCCCAAGTCTAAATTAACCGTAATGTAGAATACCATTATAACCTTACTGTTAAATTATAGGGTTAGAATAATTATAAATAAATTATGAAAATTATATGTTTTTAATATGTAAAAAAATCATTAGTTTTCTATTTTTAAGAATAAAATATGAATCATTTGAAAGAAAATGAATTTTTTTCTAAAAAACTAGTCTTTTTTCTAAAAGATGGTACAGTCGTGCTTGCGCAAAAAAATTAAAATTAATTTTTACCAATTTTTGAAATTTCATTTAAAAACTTAAAATTATTTTTTAAAATTATAACATCATAATTTTCAGAGGGTGATGTTTTCTATTTTTCTAAAATGTTTCAATTCTGGATGAATAGTGAATAATACTGTATTTTAATTGAAATCATCCTTTTCATTTTAAATTATTATAATGATAAATTATATTAGGTTTTTGTTTAAATATAAAATATTTAAATAATGAATAAATTAATAAAATTTAAATCATTCGAATCATTTTTATTTTTATATTTGAATTAAAAATTAGTACATTTTTGATCATTTTCTCTTCATGATTGTGGGATTAATTAAAATTAAAATTTTCCACTTATATGAATTCGATTTTTAAATATTGATTCCATATTTAAGATAAAAATAATTTATATTATTTAATAATTTCATTTTAATTTTTGACCAAAATGACTAGTTAATACTGTAAAAACTAATTATCGAGGTTAAGGTAAAATGGGTTTATCGGGAGTTAAACTACAATTATAAGTGTTAAATTGATGGAAAATCTTATAGAAAATCTATTTTAGGGCCATATTTAAACTTTATAATGATTAATTCTCTATGATAATTTATTTTGGACACATTGATTGCATTTTAAAATATTGGTTACACCTTTTCTTTTTAGAACTTACTAGTGTTGCACTCACCTCACTTATAAAAGATCCCCCACTATCCTCTCTTCATATAATCATCCAACAGTATTTTCAGCCAATCATTGGACAAATAAATTCCAAAATTCCAATATATCATCCTAAAATCCATAGTTTTATCATAAATCTAACATAGTATGATTTTTTTAAAACCTATTGATGTTACCCGAAGAAGAGGTAACGTTCTTCAATGAAGATTTATATTTTATTTCTCCTTCCACATCCTTCAATTATTATTAATCCAAAATGATATATTAATGTAATTATATTCAATATAATTATTTTTTATGTTATTTTCATGATCTGAAAATATATCCACTTCCATTGAATGGGTTATGAAATCATCATTCTTGTCTACGGTGGACTACCGCCTAAAAAACTGATGTCAATCAGTTTTCAAATACCTTCTCTAATGGTTAGGTATGATGATGAGTATAAATTATATATATATATAATAATTATTAAAAAATATACCAATTTATTAGTTATATTATATATAGATTTTTAATTTCTATTTCATATGGGATATAATAACGTCACTTGTTTATACATCGTACAACCGACTCAGGAAGCGATGTGATTCGTTTTTCACTAACACTTTCCATAGAAGATAATAAGGATACATTTAAAGAATATATGTGATATAAAAGAAATAATAATCATATTAATGACATATTTATTATTCTGAAAAGGTAATATATCATTTTAATTCTTACCTTTTCACTTACATAAAGATGGAAACATCGTTTGTGTACATGTGGACAATAGCCTTCATGTTGCGATGTGACTCCCTTTTCATAACCAAACCACATGGATGAAATATATAATTATTTTTAAAGAAAGAAAATTTTATTACTCATATTATACCTCTTTTCCATAATGATTATTGAAAAATGGAAATGTTACACATGCATACGTACAGCTTATAGTCTTCATAACCGTAACATACTTGTTTTTTTAAAACCATATTTAATGTTTTCTCCAAAAAGTATAATTGATGTATAAATATATATTTATATTCATTATTATTATTTTGGAGATTAATTATGTATATAATATGTGCATGAATACGATTTTTCTAGTCAAAACATACATGATAAAACAACACAATTGACACATGAAATAATGAAAATAATGAAATATTATTAATAAATGGCTCATAAGATATTATAAAAAGATATTATGTGATATTATAAATGTAACACAGCAATATTTTATAAATATATTTAATGAAATGAATGAAACACTTAGACTCAACATATTGGAACTTTGTTTCAAAGAGATATTTATAAACTAGATGTTAAACATTGTATTGTCGCTTCAATGATTTGAATTTAGGAAAACAGACATCTACGGTTGTGATCAGTATGTTATTTGGAGTCTGATAGAACCAAATTTTTTCGTGAATATTAACATACACTTATGAATAGTAATATAAATAGTAATTTGACTCTTATGAATAGGAAATCATGTTATTAATTTATTTTCTTAAGGTTATAAGATAGTCATATCTTGATTTATTTTTCAAGGTGATATAAAATGGGATACAGTTTTAAAATTGTTTTTTCAAATAAATTTTGATTTTATATAAAAACTAAATAAATCATATTTAGAAAATTATTTTCCAAATAAGAAGTTCTTTTTTGAATTATAAATGGAGAAAAATATTTAGTCAGATGTTTTTGAATTTTTCTGAAATTCTTGAATATTTGATGAATAGTAAAAAACAATAATATACCGTATATATACATTATTAGTTAAATACACTATTACTATAATCATAGAAGAAGTAATAAACCATGGTTATAACTCACATTCTATCATTACTGTATAGGGCCACATGAATTTACAATATTCATTGTCTTGATCAAAAATATTAGAATGATGATTAAAATAATGGAAAACCCCTCCTCTCCTCCAATATAAATACCACCCTCACCCCCCAATTCCTGTCACACTTCTAATGGTACGATAATTGGATAAATGATTCCCAATACCCTTCCAAAGGCTCTTCCTTATGTCCAAGAACATCTGGTCTCACCAAAAGTCTAAAACCAAAGGCTGTTAGAAGGATTTCAATGTGAAGATATCAAGATGTAAGAATCCTCTTTCAATTTTTATGTTTACTTTTTGATTCCTTTTATTTTCATATAATCCCTTAAACTCCCCTTATAAAAGAGGCATGAAATATCCAAACTATAATTTATTCTGGATGTTATCAAGTTTATGAAAAAAATTCGTCATCATTATTCCTCTCATCTTCCTCTTATTCTAAAAATAAAAACATCGTCCGTGATGTGCTGATTTAACAAAATCATATATAAAGTGTTTTCAATTTCCATTACTTCATTCAAACCTGGTTTTAAAACCATATTAATGGTTGAAAAATATTTTAATTTTTATAGTATATCATCTTTCTTTTTCTATATTTGACAAATATAAATAATATTATGTTATATAATGAAACTAGTTCATGATTATCCCATACCACCAAAATGATCTAAACGGGTATCCCTGATGATTTATCTAAGGATCCATCCTAATAATATATAACCAAAATGATTTATGAAATAATTTAATAATTTTTAAATATATTAACATCATTTTTTTCCACTTCTAGAGTTTTTCATCCATTCAAGAAGAAAATCCTTTATGAACTGACCATGGAATTCACTTGAAGCATGCACCAAGAACAATGGAAATAACAAAATAATATTTATAAATGGGTTGAATGATGTCATAAAATGATCATATAAGCTATTATATAACTGTATATATTTATTTAAAATAATAATAATACTATTTTAACCATTATAAATGAGTTTTAAACAAGATTTATGTAAGACAGACCCGAGTTAATGGAATTCATAACTCAGTTTTCATTCTATGGGTTAACCTTCTATTTCATTAATTATGGTTTAGTAAGATTATTTTTTAATGAATTTAATTCCTATTATGTTTTATTATGTGTATTTATATTTTAGACACATAATACAATAATTCTATTAATTCTCACTTCAATTATATGATATTTTTAAGGGACATTCCTTTAAAAATCATCTTCAAAAATTATATTTTAAAAAATTCAAAAGTCGTATTTTTTTTTGAAATTATTCATGTGTTATGATTGTGTTCTAGATCTTGGGAATTTTTATTATGAAGTTTGTGAACTATATCTCCCTTCAATGTAGTGGTCATGTGTATGTTGGAGGTCAGTCGTATGGTTACTCCAACTGTAACTGTGATGGTTAAACCATATAGTAGCTGCGAGGGATACATTGTAAGGTAGCAGTGAGGGTTACAAATCATAATATAGTAGTGAGGGTTATATAATTAATTAATTAATTCCCCAAGATACCCTTATTCTCTATTTATTTTTTCCATGATTTATGGAAATCACATGTTTCAAAATGTAATTATATGATTATTTATGGCTGATAAGTATGTCTTAATGAAAATGATTTCATATGTTTATAAGTATTCAAGGAATAATGGTTTATTTCCATCTTTTTATATCCATTAATAATATTTATATCCTCATACCAAATTTATAAATGATTTTCATAGGTCATTAGGATGTGTAAGAAAAATAATGAAGTCAAGTTAAATGTCATGATGATTTTTCAAAAAAAACCATGCTATTGATCCATGTTTAAAATTTTGTGTTTTAGACGAAATGGATAATGATTTAATGGTACCCACATTGTATGTATATGGGTTGATATGTATGTGATATGTCCTAACATTCTAAAACTCTAAACCAAAAATATTGTTGAGAGTCCAACGAAGTTAATTCTACTTGAAATAACTATAATATGTAATGTTTATGTTTGGTTCCTTATAGTAGGTATCAAAGCATTGTTTAGATAACATTGTGAGTTTTTTTATTATGAACTAAATACCATAAATTATTTTTACCTTATATTTATATTGAAATGGAATATCATTTAAATATTACCATGTTTATTCATCTAAGATATGTCTTTTTAGATTGGTTTTTAATAGAAGAAATAAGGAAGATGAAGTTGGAAGAAACTAAGGGGTTGTTGTCTTTCCAAATACGCAATAAGAATGGTGGGATTTGGAACCATGAAATTTGATATATTAATGGATCAGTTTACATAGTATGTAAACTTTGGTGACCTCCATGAAAGAGAACAACTAGAGCTTCCACAAAGGAACATTATGATAGTGGAGCATTTTATGAGGCAACACCCTCCTACTTTCAGTGGATATTCTGACCCAGTAGTGGCTCAAGGATGGTTTAAATCCATTGAAAAGATATCCAATGTTATGGGATGTTCAAATAATAAAAATTTAAGTACATACATATGTCATTTTGAAGGTGATGTTTATCAGTTGTGGTCAATGGTCAAGAATATCAGGGATAGATAGGATATTGATTCCTTAGAGTGAGAATAATTTAAAAGTATTTTCTTTAAAAAATATTTTCCAAAGGTTGTTTTGACATAGGATGGAGAATAAATTCCTTGAATTGAATTATATGGAGTAAGATTCAATGGTCGTGTGTGAAGCTACCTTCACCCGATTAGCAAGTTATTCTCCAAATAATATTTTGGATCTTGATAACAAAATCAACTATTTGTACTCAGTATTGAAGCCAATATATCAAAAGGAATTGGCTTTCTGTGAGTTCAAAAGTTATGAGAATGTTGTCTGTTGTATGGAAAGGGTAGAAATGGAGTTCTCGGATGACCACATGTACCATGAAATCAAACAGAAGAACAGGTCCATATGGAAATCGATGGATAAGAATAAATCAAAGGAATATGATGGTAAAAATGTTCAGTTTCCAAATTGTGAAAAGTGTGGTAAAAAGCACCATTGGAATGCCTTACCAAAACCAAGAAGTGTTTTTGATGTGTTATGTTTTGAAATATGGCATGATATTGTAATGAAAATTATCCTAAAACTAATCCTGATAAGAAAATTATAATGCATTTTAAATGTGGTGAGATGGGTCATTATGAAAATGTCTTCCCAAAGAGAGATTTAGATGATATAGAGAAGACAGACTATAAATAGAAAGGTGTAGTGAGATCCTTTGTGACTACATCAGTAGACGTTGGGCCATCCAATGAAGTTGTATCTATTACGTTGTTTGTTTACTCATATTAATCTAAAGATTTCTTTGATAACTGGACTACACATTCCTTTATTTCTGAGAAATGTTCTGGTAAAGTGGAAATATCACCTCAACAAATGAGACCAAAACATATTGTTAAAACCCAAGGGGTAAATATTATATATAAGAGAAATTATAAGAATTTTTCTATTGTGGTATTTCGAAATACTTTACCTACAAACCTTGTTTTTTCTTTAGTAGTGTTTGGTGTCATTTTTTGGTATGGATTATCTTTCTATTTATCATTCAAAGATTGAATGTTGAGATAAATAAGTTGTTTTTCTGAAAGATTTTCAGTTATCCTACATGAATGAACCCATAAAATCTATTACATACCATTATGATGAGAAACATTTGAAATATGGAAAAGAAATATATTATTCTCATATTGTTGAAAACAAGGGAACTGTTCAGATTAAGGATGTTTCAGTGGTATATCAATATCATAATGTGTTACCTGATGAGTTACCTAGTGTTATACCAGATCAGGAAGATTAATTTACTATTGACATACTTTTTTATTCTAATCCATTATCAAAATCCGTTATTGAATCGCTCAAATGGAACATTTAGGGTTGAAAAAAGAAGTTATAGGAATAATTTGATAAGGTATTCATCCAACCTAGAACATTACCATGGAGTGCTCCTGTCTAGTTTGTTAAGAAGAAAGATAGTTGAATGATAACTTATATTGATTATAGAGGCTTTAATAACATTACTGTTAATAACATGTATCCTTTGCCTCATATTGATATATTTTTTGATAATCTCTATGGTGAATTGTTTTTTTAATGTTGGCCTGAGGTCAAGGTTCCATCAGTTGAATGTAAAGGATGTAGACATCCCAAAGACCCTATTTCATATAAAATATGGGCATTTTGAATTTTTTGTCAAGCAATTTGGGATAACTAATAGACTTATTTTATTCATGGATCCTGTTAATATAATACTTCCTGAGTTCATGGATAAGTTTTTTGATGTGTTTATTTATGGAATTCTTTTGTATTGTAAAAGTAAAGTGGATCACGAAAAACATATAAGGGTTGTTTTCAAAAACATAAAAGAAAATAAACTGTATGGAAAATTCAGAATGTTTTAATTTTTGTTGCAATAGAATTATTTTCATGGGAATATTGTAAGTATAGATGTAATAATAGTTTATCATCCAAAAAATGAAGTTTATGAATGGACAAGACCTAAAAACGACACATAGATTCATAGTTTTCTTTCATTAGCAGGTTATTAGAGATGGTTTGTTAAAAACATTGCACATTTATCTATCCCACTATGTAAGTTAAAATAAAAAGTGGAAAAATTTGGATAGAAGATTTTCATGTTTATTTTCAAGAATTGAAATGACAATTGGTGAAGGATCCAACTCTGAACGTACCTTAAAAAATAGAGTTTTTTATTCTCTATAATAATGCTTCATTAAAGGGACATGGTTGTGTTTTGATGTAGAATGATCCCGTAATTACATACACATCATGAAAACTAAAACCTCATGAGTTAAAATATCCAAAAAATGATTTGGAATTAGACGATGTGGTTTTTAATTTTAAAATTCAGAGGCATCATTTATATAAGGCTAAATGTAAAATATATACCAACCATAAATGTATAAAGTATATAATCACTCTGACAGAACAAAAAATGAGGCAGAGAAGATGTTTAAAATTTATAAAGGATTATGATTCCATGATCAATTACCATCCAGGAAAAGAAAACAATGTGGTTGATGCCTTAAGTCAAAAACATCACCCATCAATAAACTTGTTATGATTAGAACATGACCCCTTGATTAATGATTTGATGAATTTTGGCTTGGAAGTTGTTGGTGTAGGAAATTAATCTATTTTGTTATAGGTATTGGTGAATTAATATTTGTCATACAGAATTAAGAAAGCATGGAAGAAGACCGTGTGGTACAGAAAAAGGTAGAATTAGTTAAAATGGGTAAGTTTCTATAATTTAACGTTGATAATGATTATGTTTTGAGATTTGGGAAAATATTATGTTTGACTTATGATTCCCAACTGATGAAAGATTTATTGAACGAAGCTCATAGTTCTCTCTTTTCAGTTCATCCAGGAATCAATAAATTGTATAGAGAAATTTGGGAATATTACTTGTGGGGTGGAATGAAAAGAGATATTACAAATTTTACCATGAAATTTTTGACATGTCAATAGGTTAAAGTAATGTGATGGTTACCAAAGGGTATGCTTCATACTTTACTACTATCATAGTGGAAATGGGAAAATATATCCAATGACATCATTGTGGGGTTACCAAAGACTTCTCATAGTAACAATGAAATCTTGGATATTGTTGATCGACTGACAAAATTTGCTAATTTCCTTTCAATTTGAGATGATATGTCTTGGGAACATATTTCTTGAATGTACCTCAAAGAGATTGTCATGGAACATGGAGTTACATTTTCCATTTTATTTAACTGTCATCCTAGGTTCACTTATGACTTTTAGAAAGGCCTTTAGTAGCCATTGGGAATAGAATTAAATTTCAGTACAACTTCTCATCCTCAATCAAATAGGCAGTCATAACGGACAATTTATACTTTATGGTATATGGTCTGAGCTTTTTCAATGGATTACAAGGGAAGTTGGGATCAACATATTTTTTTAGTGCTATTTTCATAGAATAATAGCTTTCATTTTAATATACATATGGAAACTTTTGATGAATTATATGGGAAACTATGTTTAACACCCACATTTGGGGATGAAGTTGGGAAAAAGAAGTTGATGGGACCAGAATTAGTAGAGGAAGTGGATAAGAAAATGAAGATTACCTAACCGCACATGAAGACAGCTCAGAGAAGGCCGAAATGTTATGTAGATAACTTGAGGAAATAATTTTCTGTTGAGGTAGGTGGTCATGTTTTTCTTAGAATATCACCATAGAAAAGTGTTGTACATTTTGGTAAGAAAGGAAAGTTCTGTCCATAGTTCGTTAGACCATATGAAATCCAGGAGAAATTTTGACATGTTTCTTATCGAGTAGCTTTGCCTCTATGTTTATCTTGGTTAAATAATGTTTTTCATGTTTCGATGTTGATAAATTATGTTCCAGATTCATCTAATGATGTTACCCTAGAATTAGTTCAGCTATAAGAGAGCATTAATTATGAAGATAATCCTATTCATATTTTTGATCGAAGAGAACAAGTATTGTGGAATTAGGTAATCCATAAAGTAAAGGTTTTGTACTGAAACCACATGGTTGAAGATGTAACATGGGAATCTAAAAATTCTATGGGGGAAAGGTAAGACCACTTGTTTAATAAGCCAATAAAAAATTGGGACGGTTTAATTTCCATAAGGTGTGGAGAATGTATCACCCCATGGTTTCATAAATAAATTTAATGAAATGCATGAAACACTAAGTCTAAACATACGAGAACTTTTTTTTAAGGATATAGTTATAAATAATCTATTAAATATAATTTTTTCACTTCAATTATTTGAATTTTGAAAAATTGACATCTAAAGTTGTGATCAGTATGCTATTTGGAGTCAGATAAAACAAAATTGTTTTTAGTGAATAGTAACATTCCCTTTTAAATAGTAATATGAATATTAATATGACCACTTTGAATATTAAATAATAATATTATTATATTTTCTTTTGGTCATAATATAATGAGTTATTGATTAATTTTTCACGGTGATATAAAATGATTTATAGTTTTTAAATTGAATTTTCTGAATAAATTATGATTTTATTAAAAAATATTAAATTATTCTTATTTATAAAATTATTTTTAAGAAATAGAGTTCATTTTTGAATTTTAAATAGTGAAAAATGGTTAGCAATGATTTTTTTGGATTTTTCTGAAATTCATGAATTTTTTTGTGAATAGTAAAAAAACAATAATATATAGTATATATACATTATTAGTTAAATACACTGTTACTAGAATCATTGCTTATATAATAACCCTTGGTTCATACTCACATTCTCGCTTTACTATATATTGTCACATGAATCAATATAATTCAAAGTCTTGATCAAAAATATTAAACTAATGATTAAAATAATGGAAAACCCCTTCTCTCTTCCACTATAAATACCACCCTCATCCCATCTTTCTCCCACAACTCACATGCTTATATAATTTTCAAATATTTTTAAAATCCCCTTATAAATTCTCATACCCACGTCCAATACCTTTTGGTCTCACCAATAGTCCAAAACCAATGGCCATGTGGAGGATCTTAAAGAGAAGAGATTAGAAGGTAAGAATCCTCTTTCATTTTCTTATATTTTCTTTTCAATTCCTTTTATTTTCATATACTCCATTCCCCTACCCTTATACAATAGGAATGAAAGATAAAAAATATTATATTTTAATGAATTTAATCATGTTTATGGAATAAATTCATCATCACTCTTCCTCTCTTATTCCTCTTATTCTAGAAATAAAAACACTGTCTGTGATGTGTCAATTTACCAAAATCGTGGACGATGTGTTTTCAATTTCTACTACTTCCTTCAAAACTAGTTATAAATACATTTTAATCGATGAAACATATTTTAATGTGTATTATATATCTTCTTTCATGTTCTATATTAAACATATATAGATAATATTACATTATATTATGAAACTAGTTCATGGTTCTCAATGAACCACCAAAATGATCGAAACAGATATTAGTAATGATTTATTTAATGATTCATCCTTATACCAAATAACCAAAATTATTTATGGTATCATAAAATATTCTAGAAACATTTTAACACAATTTCACTCAAATTATTTAGTTTCTCTTCCATTCAAAAAGAAAATGTTTTACAAACCGACCATGGAAATCATGTGAGGCACACACCCAAACAATAGAAATAACAAAATAATATTTATAAATGGGTTGAATGTTGTTTTAAAATGATCATATAAGGTGTTATAAACATGAATATGTTTCATTAAAATATCAATAACATCCTTTTAACCGTTATACATGAAGTTTAAATAGGATTTAAGTAATTGAACCTGAGGTAATGGAGTTCTTAACCCAATTTCCATTCTATGGGTTCACATTCTATTTCATTAATTATTTGGTACTAAGTTTATTTTTTTAATGAATTAAATTCATGTTTTGTGTTATTATATGTTTTTATAGTGTATACACATAATCCATTAATTCTATTAATTTTCACTTTCATTATATGATATTTTTAAGGGACTTTCCTTTGAAAATCCCCTTTTAAAAATCAATTTTACAAAATTCTAAAGCAATTTTTTATGTAATTATTCACATATTATGATAATGTTATGGATTTTCAGAATTTTTTATAATTAAGGGTGGGACCTATCTCCGTCTAATGCACTGGGTATGTGTAAGATGCATGTCGGTCGTATGGTTAGTCCAAGTGTAACTAAAATGGTTACACTATAAGGTAGCAATGAGGGTTACATTATAAGGTAGCTATGAGGGTTACAAATCCTAAGGTAGTAATGATAGTTACAATATTATGTAGTTAATTCCACAAGATACCCTTTTTCCCTTGTTATTTTTTCATTGATTTATGGAAATCATATGTTTCACAAATTATGTAAATGATTCTTTATGGGTGAGAAGTATGTATTTATGAAAATTATTTCCTATGATTATAATTATTCATGGAATAATGGTTCATTTACTTATTTTTATTTTCCATACTATGATTTTTATGAACATCCCATGTTTTTAAATTATTTTCATAGGTTATAAGGATGCGTAAGAGAAATAATGATGTCAAGTTAAATGTTTGGAATATTTTTAAAACAAATAATATTGTTGTTTTGTGTTTAAAATTTATTTTTTGGAATAAATGCATACTAATTTAATTGTACACACATTGTATTCCTGTGGGTTGACATGTATGATTTATTTCAACTTTCTGAAACCCTAAACCAAAATGATCTTTTGGGAATGTAACAAGTGAAATCTAGTTGAAAAAACAATAATATGTAATGTTTAAGGTCAAAGACTTAAAATAAATATTAATATGGTTATTTTATAAGCTAATAACATGTTAAAAACCACTATACATAAAGTTAATGAAATTTCAACCAAAAGGAATCTTCAGATTATGGATTTCATCTCAACATAATTTCATTGAGACAAATTGTAATGTTATGCTCCTAATTTATTTTATATGGTGTATGTAATGACACACTCACATATAACATCACGATTCATTCATAATTAATGTGATATAATTGGATTTACATTTTATATACATAATTATTTCATTTACTAGTCCTCACTTCAATATTACTCTATTTTAAGGGTTTATTAAATAATCTAATTTTTATCAGGATTGTTTATGCATGAATTTACATTGAAGGAAATTATTTTATAATTTTATAATAAATCCACTTAAATTTATTCTTCACTGATTATTCATGATATTTTCACTTTATAATAGAATTGTCCAAAACATTGGTACTCTATATAAATGGTAAAATGTTTTTAAGAAAATCAATCTCCATTTCACTATTTTTTCATAAATCAGATTTCTTCGAAAACGATGTTTATTAAAAAAGTGAGTTCAAAAATATTTTCAAAAATTTGAAAATGATTTATGAAAGGAATTTTTAATTATTTTAATTTTTAAAAAATGAATAGAAAGGAATATTCCTTTAATATTCAAAATATTTCTCACTGGGCTTTTACAAAAAAAAAGAAATTAATCTATTTTTAACCTATACCACATGAATGGAATTTCGAACCATCAAAACCACTCAATGTTTTAAATATTCATGGATAAGTTTAAAAGGATATTTCGATGAATTTTTTTAAAATATTTTTTTTGAAATTTTAGTTTTAAATTGTGATTTTCAAAATATAAGTGATGTTTTCTTCAAGAATGGTTTTAATGATATTTTTCTGGTAATTATATTGAAAAATGAAAAAACCCTTATTCCTACTCCAATGGGTAAATTTTATATTGATAGTATACTTACTCAATATATGGATTGTTTATGATAAATTTTGACCTTGGAATGTATTATCATTCACTTTTAAAATTCTTTTTTGTAATCATTGACTTCCCTTTAATTATCAACATTCCTATGATAATTGGAAATTTAATATCACCTAAATATCCATAATATTTATCATGGATGTTATTTATTAACTAATATATCATTCTAACATACGGTGTATTACATTGAATGTTATTTTATTAAATAAAGAAATATTGTTAATATGTATTATTGATTCATTTTGGATATTTGATTATAAGGCACATTCTTAATAAATTAAATCAATTATTTGATATATGAAAAAATATTAGGACAAAAAGGTATGGGTTGGGATCTGTTATGGTTGGCCCCTTGATGCATTGATAGTTATAACCAGAGAATTCAGTAAGCTAGCTTTAATTGGGTTTCTACCTACAGTTTTGAACCATATTGTTAAATGTATTGATGACATAGGTATCATGTTCATGAGACACGACATCCAATTATTGAAAATTTCCTTCATTTTGAATGAATTTATTATTATCTATGAGATTTTCACAATGATATTATCATTGGATTCATTTCAGTATCAGTGTATTTATTAAATGGAACATCTTATCAATTATTTACCATTCCATATTGAGCATTACTTATGTTATCATTTTACACATGTTATTTAAATGCAATTTGTTTTTAGTTATTTACCCTAAATTTTTTATTACACCTATGTATTAATGAGGTCTCCTGATTTACTTAACACTTACAAAGAATTTGAGCTCACCCTTATTTTGTTTTTTACTAGGAATCCATGAAGTATACTATGACTGATAAGAAAGGATTTTCTAGAGGGAATAATGTTATTCTCAATTTTTTTTGTAATTTGTTTTTTCAAATGTAATATTTGAATCATGTATCTATGTGTTTTACCAAGACAAAGAGGCTAATCAATTGTTCGAGATGTGATTCCTTGTATCTTATACCAATGTAATAAAGCAGACACCACATCTAGGATATTGTCGTTTAGTCTACTAAAACAATAATCACAAGATAATAAAATATGTGGATATTAAGAGGCAAAGAGTATATAATTCTCCCATTGGATATTCAAGCTTAAACAATACTTATTAAAAGATTGATTTTATCATAACCCTTATCTTATATCTTATCGTTCTTTTTACATGCTATTATGATCCTATATAATAAATTTAATTTTTGTTAAATATATATTGTATGAATAGTCATACATTTAATACAATATATAATCCATTTATAATTTCAAATTACTCATTTGTTAACAATTTTTCATTAGAATCATTATTTGGGTGAAAATCAATATTGTTTCCATGCATGTTTTAGTTCAACGGGTTTATTCCTTACAAATTGATCATTAATTTCTCAAATAAAAATTTTTATCTAGGTTATAATTATCATATTTATCATATAATATTTTAAAAACTTACATATAAGGTTGCAATGACGAATTAATTACATCATTTCTTAGAGAGGTAGTCTATATGTATACATGGGTAATGTTTTCATTTTTCAATGAATGGGAAGAAATAAAGAGAAATAATAATATATCATTAAAAAATCATAATAATAAAATAAATATAATATATATTAATTAAAAAAATCATTATGTCCATCCATGTATAGAAGTTAGGAAAATGATTCTCATCGATTTGTGGATGTGAAAGTCCATACATATGCATGAATAACATTATCATTTCTAATATGATGAAATATAGGTAGAATGTATCTTTCAAAATAACATAAAAATATATCAGTATATTAAAAATAATACCACAATCAGAGTATGGTTATAGTTGATTTGGAGGATTTATAAGATGAAATAACGTAAATGGATTCGTTCAAGATGATTACCACTTATTTGAGAATCCTCTTTCAGATATCTTCTCAAGGGAACATGGGTTGGTGTTTTTTGAAGACTTGAACATCTAGAATGTGGAAAGGGAAATTTATAATATATTTGTTTTTTTTGTTTTTTATCTATATAGATCATGATGGTGTGAAGAATATATGATAGTAGTAACCAATTTATAAGTGATGTGGGGGGGGAAAACATGTAAATTCTTAAAAAATTAAAATATAATAAATTAATATTCATTTGAAAGTGGAACCCCAGAAAAAATATTTAATATAGAATAATTAAATAAGTATATATATATATATATGTCTGAACATAAATTTTTTATTAATGGGAATAAAAATGAGGGTACAATGGTAGAAAACTTGCGTGGAATAAAAAATAAAGGTGGCCTGAACTGATGATGTCTGAGAGAATCTCCTTGGATAATGTGATTGAATTCAATAGTCAAGGATCCAAAACTATCATAAAGAAAAAACTGTGTACATGGATCATATTTATGCTCCTAAAGAATTACCTAAGCCATAGAAAGGGCTAAATCCAAAGTTGATCGAACCCCTTCTATCCCTTACAGAGCCACATCCCCTCATTAATCTAGTAGAGAATGAGCCACCAAAATTGAGCTTCAGCCCCTTGGTTTGGGGAACCGAACTAATCCACCTACCATGATTGGCGGGGTGTAAAAAAGGTTCACCAGAGGCCTTACAAGAAACCTTCATAATGAAATAGAACTCCACCCGCCTTTAATGATTGACCCCAATTCTGCATCCAGTGCTCTAGTACACACCTAGAGAAAAATGTGTGAATAATTCGTTCCTTCTCATTCTGGGGTTTTTTCCTCCTAGAGTTTCCAACAAATAGCTTCAATGATTATGCATCGGATCTTTCTTTCCATCTTTTTGGCCCCTGTTCCCTAAAACAAGACATATATAAATTATTTATTAGAATAATCATTACTATGCCTATTCGTATTAATCCCTATTAGTGCTCAGAGGCTTCATGACCAATCTCAATATAGAAAGAGATGTAAAAAATATTCATGATGATGATTGTTGTATAAAGAACATCTAGAAACAATTATCACCCATTTTCATTGGGTATTCTAGTTCGTTAAAACTGTCTGATTCATTATGAACAAGAAAAAGAAATTTAGTTTTGTTGGAACATCTTTACACCATAACATTAGAAACCACTCAACCAAAATGCACTGAACTTGAAAAATGGATCTATAATCATGGATGATAAATCTACCAAAAAATTCACCAGTAAATCAACAATTATCAATCTCATCAACAAGACAAATGGTATCCAAAACAGACTTTTGATCCTCATTGAGGATACCCTCCATCAGGTTTGGGTGTATGCAGGCCTCTTTTAGGAGATGTTCAGAACATGGAACTCTGGGAAATAAAGAATCCTTCTAGCCCATTTATCTCTCCACAGGTTGATATCACCATTGCCAACCAGCCAATGGGATTCTTCCTTCATGTCTTTAATATTATTTAGCATCCACATAGATATATTTTAAAAACACATGTTATGGTAAGACCATTCCTCCCTTAAATCTCCATATATTTCCCAAAAAAACCTTACCCATAAGGTTTTCCCATCAATAATTTTCCATGAAATTCAAGCCTCTATAGAGTGCATGGTTTCATAAATGTTGTAGAGGCTAATTCGATCATCCTCAATCAGTTTAGTCATATGACTCCAAGTGTCCCAATGGAACCATCCCGTTTGGTTAGTATCCCAATGGAAAGATAACATAATGTTATACATTTTGGGGTCATTCTCCTTCAATGGGTTAATAATGGATAAGGCATGCATAAGTATTGAGGTTAACACACTGTTCATCAGTTTCAACCTTTCTACAAAGGATAAAAACATGCTCTTCTAGTTGAAAATTTTAGCCGTGATTTTATTTATGATCTCATAAAATAGATCCTTCTTCATTTGGTCATTAGATATGGGGGTACCAAAGTACGCCACGGAATGTTTCTTCCATTGGATTCCCAATACCACTTTGATTGCTCCACTCCGGATTCTAGAAAATTTATTGAAAATGAAAAATTTAGTTTTATTTAGGTTGATGTATTGACTGATAATTAGATATTGAGAAACATGGTTCTCATGAAGCAATAATTTCATCCACACCTACTGTTGACTAAAATCAAGACATCCTCAGCAAAAATTTGATGGGAAACAATGTTACTTACATCCTTTTTAGAGATGGTAAATATACTCTCATCCCCCATGTTTTGGTGGATGTTTCTTGAGAGTTACTCTTGAGAAGGTATGAAGATGTAGGATGATAGTGGATCCCCCTACCTGAAACCTCTTAAACTCTTGAAGAAACTCAAAACATTTTCCCATGAGAGAAATAGTCAGCCATGTTGAAGAGAAACATCTATAACATAAGTTAAAAAACTACTAATGAGAGACAATATTTCTCCTAACATGGAGGTAGAAACCCCTTTAAATCACATTATATTATTTTTCCATGTCTAATTGGATAATCACATTGGATCCAATCACATGTTTATTTAAGTCCCCCATTCTTTCTCGAGAAATACCAATTACTCCTTGTATATTATGACCTTTGAAAAATCCATGTTGTTCCTATGAAACTAACATTGGAATGATACCACATAACCTCCAGGAAATAAGGATAGAGATAATATTATAGGATAAGTTACATAGGATGATTGGATTCAAATGATTAATTGATGTGGTGTCCTTAATTTTTGGGATCAGAAACACCCTTGAAGAACACATTCTTCTTGTAAGAGGGCCTCCCCTAAAAAGATCATGAACATCCACCAACAACATGAGCCTTCACAACATCCCATGATGCTACATAGAATTCACATATAAATCCATCTGGACTATGAGCATTGTCCTTCTTTAGATTACTCATGGAATCCTTAATATCTCCCTCCTCCGGGATTTCAGTTAAGAAACCATTATTTGAGGATCCCACCCGCCCCTAAATGCAATTCAAAAAGATTTAATCATTAGATATTCTCATACCAACCCCCTATAAACATTAGGATCTTACTATAAACCTTAAATAATTTCAAGAGCAAGACCTCATGCAACATCAACATCTAAGGTAAAGTAGTCATTATTGAGTTTTAGGTTAATTCTAATCTTATTCTTCTTCTCATTCAAACAATATTTTAAGATGGTTGAGTTTTAGTGCCCCTCCATGAGCCACAATTCCCTTGATGTATGTTTATAAATCCTTTGTATATCTAGAAGGTTTTTATCTAGCATGATTTACATATTCGTGAGAAGAGTAAAGGGTTCATCTTCCCAACTCTCATATAATCCCTCTTCTAATTTATCAAGGTCAACCCTGAGGCCTAACAGGATAACCTCCCTCTCTAGATTTTCCCTAAGCAAATCATGATTATCATTATTAAGGCACCACAGATGATTTGAGATCCCATCCCAAGCATGTTCAAATTTCACACTCTCCCATGACTTTTTCAGTATCTGCGTGAATCCCTATCGTTGATGATAGGAAGGTGAGTAGAAGAAAGATTGATGTTTGGTATCCCCTTTCTTCATAGTCACTAAAAAATTATATGTTCATATAGGGATCTAGACAGATGATCAACCATAGCTAGTCAAAATGAATCAATCCCCTAGAGGTTAGAATGACAACGATCAAGATGACTCCAAATCCAGTTGTTTCCCTTACGGTTGTTACACCATGTAAACTTGTTTCTGGTGAAACCCATATCCATAAAACCTATATCAGACATGATAATTTAAAAATATTTTATTTAATTGGTGATTCCCCAACCCCTCCTTTATATTAAAAACAATTGAAACAATATTGAAGTCCCCCCCCCCACAAACCAGGAACAATAACTTGGGTGGAACAGACTAAGATGATTCCAAATATCAAGCCTCTCCCAAACCTCACAACCTTCATAAACGAAGGAGAAAAAAAATTCCAACCATACTGAGATAACTTGGTTACTGATTCTTTGAGTAGAGACATCCAAAAAATCAACATCAATCCCTTTATTCTTGAAAACCCAATTAGGTTTTCTACATTGATCAGCATAAAAGTGGAAGGAAATAACCCATTCTCTAGGAAAAAGTACTTAACCGGTCAACCTCTTGCTTTAGTTCTAAAATAACAACAATGGATGCAGGATTTCTCCTAGATTTTGAAGTAATATAAGCATATTTTGTATACTCCCCCAAATCCAGTGCATTCCATATAATAACAGAAATCATAAAAATGGATACTATTGGACTCATGACATGGGTTACCTGTATAAGAAATCCAAAAAATCCTTGTATGAGTTTTTGGCTTTGGAGAATCTTATGGGGCCGCATGCTTTGATAAATGGAGACAAAACTGAGTTGGAAATATTCATTTCCTTTAGTGAAGCCTCTGGATTATCTATATTAGTGGGGTGACTAGAATCAAAAATCGATTGATAGAGTTGTATGGGAAAGACCTGGGAAATGAACACACTCGATTTGGGAATAAAGAAATCAGAATCAACCTCTCTGGAGCTCAGAGCATCTTATGAAGATATTTCAGAATTCCTTCTGAAATCGAACACCAAATATGATTACTCCTTTAAAATAAAGGATATCGATGACCTTTCATACAATCTAGAGGTAAACTATTCAGGGAACTCTACTTCGTGCATAAATAACCTGAAGATGTTACTATCCCATCCAATTGTTTGCAAACAACAGGTCCGTCTGAGATTGCATGGATGGTAGCAGAAGAAGATGGGAAAGAAATAATTGGGGATCCCATACGAGGGAGGGAGGGGCCATCCCAAAGGAACTGAAACAATACGTCGCAGGATCATAACTGTTCTTCTCTAATAAGATTTTAGGGGCTAGATAAAATGGAACATCCCGCCCCCTAGAAAAGCAAGACGCAGATTTAACAAATTTTGAATTTGAGGGTCACATAGAAAAAACACCACCGCTCACTGGAGGGGGATATGATATCACTGAATCATTCCCCTGAGGTTCTAAAACCACTGAAACCCCATGAAGATCATCCAAGACATCCACTGGAGACCACCTTGGATAAGAAGTCGAAACCCTTATAGTCTTCTGAAGACCGACTAAACATCTACAGCAATAATCCATAGAATTCCCTATGAAGACACATACAGAGAAAAAACATGGAGGACCTTTGAAGGAAAGCCTATACTACCACTCAAGACCATACACAACATTGATGTGAAATTTAGTAGAGAACCTATCTACAAGGTTCATCTCAACCCAAACATGAGGACATACAGTCGCTTGAAAATACCAATATTTATCATCTATGGGGGCTACTCCCATTTTGAGAGTCAATCATGAGTTCTCTAGTGGATATATTTTAGTTTCAGTGTTTTTCCTATATCAGAAACTACTCAATGCATCAAAAACTTTGGTGGGAAGCTGACTCACCATACTTCACGTAGTAGGAAGAAGAAGGATTTCTTATGGGTCGTTGAGCTACCCATACAAATAGAAGAATGTTTGGTATTTTGTATCTATAAAATGGGATGAATATCTCATGAGATGATAAGATGTGTATCTATCTGGTGAGACACTGTTGAGTATTATCTGGAGAGAAGAAATAGATTTTGGCCTGTTTATCAAGTGGATGTAGGACTTAAGCCGAACCACGGTAAAATCCTACTATTCATCAATTTTCCTTCTATTTATGGATGTTTTTAGTACCATGCATGTCCGCTGCACCTTTACCGGTGGTATCAGGGAGATTCAGTGCGATTATAGTCAAAATGGAGAACCAACAGCTTGTTTTTCGGTGACCAGGAAATTGAAAGTGGTCAGAAAATTTTTCTAAGTCCATATCTATAATGATAATGACTAGACTATTCCAATGGCGTAAGCAGCGTTGAAAACAGAGTTGAAACATTCCCTGTAGATCCGTTCAATGTTTTGATCAATGCATGGGTGAATAATTTCCTTGTTCCAAATAAGACAGTTCTGTTCACGCTGGCGGAAAAATTTCCGGTGCGATTCTTGCAGTTGCTCCAGCGTGCCACGTTAGTGTCGTGTCTATAGGCAACATGGACTGGTGAATTTTTTTAGCAATATCTCAACCAATCAGATTCCGATTATGATGATTCAGTAGTCTATTCCCACTACTTAAACCATTCCAACAGCATCCATACAGTTACATTTTCAAAATTATCACTCCATCAGGTGGTTTTAAAGGGGTGTGGCATCGATGGTGGTGATCGTGTTTTTCCAAAAAGATGATAATTGGTTGCAGATATCTTCCAAAATTTGAGATCAGGAACATCGATGGTCAGAACAATTTCGGTTTGTGGAAAATCATGACGAATGATATTCGTTTAATACATGGAAGGATCAGAATGTTGATCAATGAAAATACCTAGACAACCATTGATGATGATTGGAATGATCTGGAGATGCAGGTCTCCAGCACAATTCGATTCTATCTAGAAAATGATGTAAAATAATATGTGTTAGACAAGACTTTTCTGAATGAGATCTGGCAGAAAATAGAGCCACATTATATGGTAAATTTTCAAACCAAAAAATAATTCCTAAATAAAAAATTGTACCGGTTTCAGATGGACGAGAGAAAAAAAATGGATCACACCAACAAATTTTAGAAAATCATGAAACAATTATTGGGGCTTGATGTGATGTTTGGAGAAGAGGACAAATCATTTTTGACTTTGTCATCTCAACTAAGTTCATTTGATGGACTTGTGAGTGAATTTCTTATGGGGATGGAGACACTGAAGCAGGTAGAGGTGATGTCGTCACTTCATGATTAGTACGCATTCCGAAGTCCCACGACACATTAAGGAGAGAAAATCATGGTGATGCGAGATGATCAATGTGGGAGGAGCCAACATCATAAGTCAATAGATAAATAATGGTGGAAAAATTGATGGGACATCATCCAAATGAAAACATGAGTTTCTGGTGTGAGAAAAAGGGTCACTATAAAAGTGACCATGTATAGCGCTAACGGTATATTGCTAGGGAAGTGAAAGATGAAGATGAGGTTGCAAACATCCTAGAATTATCAGTAGAACCTAAAATCTGCATGAAAATGGGAAACTCACACTCAAATGGTATAGTTGAACATGGATAAGTGTAGTGTTATTACTATAAAAGATACATGCAAATGAAGTAGGGATGTTTTTTTAGAAAGAAGAACGAGCAGGCTCAAAATCCAAAGGAAGACTGATGTGTAATGGATTCAGGGAGATCAATACACATATGTACGAAGAAATTTGTGTTTCATACATTTCTGTAGGTATGAGATTCATTGAGGCTTGGTGATGGGTCAACATGTGAGGTTCAAGGAGTCGGGATTGTGAAATGGATGACACCTGATGGAGGAGTTTGTAAACTGACTGATGTGAAATTCATTCTGAGGATAAGACATAACATGTTATCAATAAGTCGACTCAATGGAAAAGGGTTTAAGATTTACATAGTAGGTGCAGTGTTAGAAATCTCACGTGGGGATGTAGCCAATCATACAGTGAAATATTACCAAGGTCGGTATCATTTGATGGGTCCATAGTCAGTCTGAGATTGATTGTAGAAAGTGGAAGTTCCATGTCATCTAGTGAGATGTAGCGTGTTCGATTTTCCAAAGAATTTTTCAATGGCTGCAAGGGGTTGTAGGTCTGGTTACAACTCCAAATTGGTCTTGAGGGGGAGATATGTGGGTCCCAATATCATTTTGGGAGTCAATCATGGGGTCTATTGTGGATATCTTTTAGCTATAGTGTTTTTCATATGTTGAAACTACTCTACTCAGTAACATCTTTGTTGCGAAGCCGACTCAATGGACTTCAAGTAGCAGGTGGCAGAAGGATTTCCCATGGGTAGATGAGCTACCCAAACCAAAAAAAGAATGTTTGGTATTTTATATCTATAAAACTAGACAAAAATATAATGCGATGATAAGATGTGTATATGTGTTGAGATACTCCATTGAGTTTTCTCCCATGAGAAGAAATAGAAGTTGTCTCACTTCTCCTGTGGATGGTGGATTCAAGCCGAACCACGTTAAAATCCTTGTGTTCATCTATTTTTCATCTGTTTTTGTGCGTTTCTGGTACCATTCACCTCTACTACACCCTTAAATAATCCACACAAATAAAGAGATGTTAAAAGGAATTTTAACAATAAAACAGAATGTATTCATATTCTAAACCTGATTAAAATCATTAGAGAGATGTTAAAATATTTCATCTAATTTATTTTATACATATTTCATTAAAATAATTCATCAATAGGTACTAATTTAATTTATTAATATAAAACCACACTGCATGCCTAAAAAAGGTCTTAGGGTAAACCTCACTTTTTACATTCAAGTTCTTTTATTTTCATTTATAACTAATTGAAAACAAAATTTTATATTTTATACATGTGTAAGAAATATATTTTTTATATTTTATTTAGTTTTATTCCTTCCCGCCAATCTAATGTATAGTCTTTAGATATCATATATAATAAAAATATTTTTATATTATATCACGATTCATCTGAACTCGGTGTTGTATGTAAAGAAATCTATCAAAGAGATCAAACTTATATAAAGAAAAATATGTCATAAAATATTGTGGTGTTATGATATTTGAGTTGAGTTTCTTAACATAAGAAATCATCCAAGGATGTATGTCTTTTCCTTTGATCATTTCTTAAGAGTTCGCATGGATTTATATTTCAATAATATGGATTTAGGATAAATATGTAGTTTCTTTGGTTAGATATGAGTGTTGTGACCTCACTCTATGATTTTGAGCCTCCCTATGATCATATTTTGGTTCATTGTTCTTTACACTATTGATTATGATTTTGAGTTGATTATGTTTTTATGTATGCTTTATATCTTTGGTCATTTTAGGATGTCCTATCGGGTTCGTATAAACCCACACATGGATGGTATTTTTTTGCACATATTGCGCCTTATATAGAAAACATTCTATTTGATGGTAAATTATGTTGAAAGGTTTGGGTGGTGTGTAGTGGAGATCAGATTTATTATTAGAAGGGACAATGTTAGACATTGTACTTTGAATTTTGGGATATTTTTGTTTCTAGTTGATAGGTGAGACTTATTTTCATTTTAATGTTCTGGTATATATCCCTTTCCATTTTTGTTTGTGTGTTTCCATACACTTTTATGGGATTGTTGGCACAAAAAAACATCCCAATGGATAAGATCAACAAGTCCAAAATTGGTCGAGATGAAATCCATGATCAATGACCCAATAAATCATCTGAGGGGTCTTCCTCACAAAGACACTTCATGGAGGTCCCTTTCCATTTTGAAAGTGTGAGGGGCTAATGATACTCGCACAATTCTGATGAGCCCTGTGACCATTCTAAGGTAAAATATGGATGACTCTGCATGTATGATGTTCCTAGAGACAATGCTAATGTAGGAGGTGGATGAATCTATCAGTCTAAGGGTCCAAGCCTCTTCTTGAAGATCATTTTTTCTTTGCAGTGTCATTCTAAGAATCACGAGACCCCATTCCTTAAAAAGATGGCTCACCCCTCATCCAAAGAACTTTTACAATGAACTATCAATATTTTATGTTTCTTTTTATGAAGAACCCAAGCATTTAATGAATGAGAAAAAATACATCACCTATGGTACTGAAGCATCATGAAACCCACATCCCCATATTTCTATTTACCCCTTCCTATGGTAGGGATGCCCTTCGAGAAGGTGTACACCCTTCATGGAAAAGGATTTCCCTATGGGTTACTTTAGGATTTGTGAATCACTAATCCTTCGTGAAACACTCTTTTTCTAACTCATGGATTCATGACAAGGAAGAGTTACCATGCTTCGCACATATCGTATATTTGTGAAGCCCCGAACCTATACAAATCACCTCTGCTTCGTGAAGCCCTCTCAGCAAACCCCCTTTTCATGATACCGTCTTCTCATCAACTATCTAAACATGTACATAGTGACTTCTTGGTCCCTTGTGTGATGTTCCTTTTTATGTTTCACTACGGATTTCTTGTCAACATCAATACACTATTTTCAATTACATGTCTTCATATATAATTTCCTTGTTATTCTATGTAAATTTTTTGAAAACTTTATAGGATTATTTTGACACCAAGTGCTGAGACGACACCTCATTTTGAGACCCAGGGTGCTCGAAATAAATATTAGAACTATTTTTAAGTTTATTAAAAATAGTGTACCTGTTTAGTTTTAATATCATTTAAACGAGTCTTCAGATTTGAAATATGAAGGTGCCGTTGTGTTCAGACCAGTGGGTTTTGGTTAGGCAGGACCTAACTTTAACTGGTGTGGGTCGACTATGGAAAATTGTTTTAAGATGTTTTAAAGAAGAATGATAATAAATGTAAAAAGTTTATTTCATTTTATTTTAGCATTTTGTGATGACCCGATAATGCTACGACGAATTTACAAATAAGCTATTTCGTTTCTTAAATGAAATAGTGTGACGATGCTATTTCAAAGCAAAAAAATAATGCTAAAATGCATTAATGTGTTTCCTCTTTTAATTAGGGGTAGGGACAAGCATTAGAATTCATAACGCTATATATTTTCAATGGAACCTGAGGAAGCTCTCTCAGTGGTGATGGAGAATGATGATCACCTAAGAATGATGGATCAAGAATGTTTGTGGAAAGATATCCTTTAGTGATGAATCCTCCTATTCAACAGATTAAAACACCAGGTAAGGTTTATTTTCATTGTTATTTCTTTCCTCATTCTTGATTCCTATGACTAACGTGGACCAAAACAAAAACAGGTTGATCCGAGATTCGATTGTTCTTAGAAGATGGATAAACTGTGGGATTAAAGATAATAGACTGGTAATTAGTTATTCTTTGTAATACAGCTAACGTGAAGACACCAAGGCTGACACAAACAAGTCTATGGTATATTCTAAGGGTGTTATTGGTTCTTTTTCTTTCCTGGATCTTGCGTTCTTCACTGAAGGACCCTTGTGGTCACATTGGGATTTTTCAGGAGGTTCTGAATGCGACTGGACCAACAGAGTGGTGAGAAAACGATCTTGAGACAACTCTAGTGAATATAGAGACCCAAGGACTACAAAGGTTTTCCTCGTTTGAAAAACGGGCCACCACAGCGACGTTGGAGGCTCGAAGAAGGGGAGCCGTTGATGGTGAGACCACCAAGAGGGAGGAACCTGCAACAACCATCGCGGGCTGCAGAAAAGTCTAACAACTCAACAGTCGATGGTGGGGCTCGGTTAGATGCAACGGGAGGCCGTGTTATGCGGTGTAATTTTGCGGTCAAGTTGGACCCTGGCGGGCGACTCTGTTGAACATGGTGGTCTGCCATGTTGAGAAGGCGGGGATGCGGCACCTGCGACATCCCAAGTAGATGAACTGGCCCACTAGAGCGGGCCAGGCTAGAGATAATGGATTAGACGGGCAGTGGTTCAGGTCAACCCAGTGGGTTGGGATGGACCCGACCCGGACCAAACCAACCCCTTTTCACAAAAAATCTGATAACTCTCAAACTTTGGGTCTGTTTGATGAGTTGTTTGTGAGGTTGGGACCCTTGTGATGAGGAAGTCCTTTTCAGATAATCTACGTGAGTTTCCATGAATGTTTTAATATAGCCTATTGGATCGAGGAGGAGGTGATCCTGGAATGAGCGTTCTAAGGATAGAATCTTGCTGATGGTTGTGACCTAGAAGCTATGTGATAACCTATATTGCATGTCTTACCTAGACTACATGTCGTATATAGACTTTGTGCCTTAGCAAGACCGATTCAGTACTCCCCTATACTACTAGGGTTCAGGTCCTCTAGTCTTTGATGAAACTTCATCTATTAACTACACTATGTGTGTTACAAACACTCAATGTGTTATCCACAATCCACATGTTACCCATACACCGTGTGTTACCGACACTCTGTGTGTTACCTACAATCAATGTGTTACCAATGTCTATGTGTCTCTACTTGAGGGTACATTGGATTCTTACAAAAATCATGTTTACATACCATAGATCTATACTTGGTGTGATCTGACTCTAGTGACTCTAATTCTTAGTGGTTACACATTGTGTACCCCTTTGGTTGTCTACCTTGTGTATTTATTAGTTACCTTATTTTTTGGTATAATTTTTGTAATTCCATTGTGGTTTGGGGTTCTTACTGAGTATTGTTTTACTCAAATCTATACATGTTTTACCCACACATGTTGTGTCTTGTGCAGACAATCAACATCTTTGATGGATTCCTTGGTGAGCCGGAGATAGGGATGCTTTAGGGTGACCCGATGGACATGGTACACTTCAGTGAATTTCAGAAAGATTATCATTCCTACACTTCAGGTTGGTTTTTCTGCTGATGAGATCATAGAGCTTGTACTTCTCTATTTTAGTTGGGCTTGTATTTATGACAATTTACTTTATTGTTTCTATTGTTACTCTCAAAAGTTGTCTTAGTGGGTTTCATATCTAATTACTAAGTGTTTTTAGTTTCATTACTTAGTTTGGGAATGAGTACGTGTGTGCAGGTTTATAAGAAAATTCCCCCTTGTAGAAAACACATACTCGATGATAGTCACCAGCCCATGGCCTATGGGAGGTGGTCTTGGCGTAGTCGCAGCATGGGCCTCGGGGGATGGGTCGGGACAAAATGTACATGCTACCATGGACCCAACAATTTACCACTAATGTCCAACATTCTAGATTCCTTCCCTTCACCAAGTGTAGGTTGGTTTTAGTTATACATATCTTAGGGGTGAGGAGTGAGTTCCCCCACATCTGAGTTGCAGGATATTGAACTTCCTAGAACCGATGTATTCAATAAATGACATTACACTATGGTTGATGTATGTGAGGAATGTCTAAGAGGATCAGAGAGGGGATGGGAAAAAAGGAACCTTTTTTCCTTCACTCCTTCTCAATCCACCAAATCTCTCCACCTTTATGATTTGTCACCATGTGCTCGTTAGGAAGTCTCCACATAATCCCCAACATATCTTTGATCGGGAGCTCTATGTACAAATGACATGGAATAATATTTTACACACATGGAATTCCATCTTCCTCTTACAAAAAGATATCCTTCTATGGATGCTTCCATATGTAATCTCCATTCCATCCCTCAATGATTCATCTTTCACAAAGAAATAACATGGTCTGCTACTTCCTCTTGTTTCTCTCCTCGTGCATGACTCACATGGTACGTAGAAAACCTCCTCAATGTTCAATCCCAAAAAAGGTAAAACTTATGTGCCGCCTTCTTGGGGGGAACCTCTTTGATCCACCATTATTGGTATCCATACCAACCTTCAAACGGGCCTCATCCTTAGGTGTAATCCCCAATGCACATTTGTGAACTACATTGAGTTTGATCCCCATTTTACTGGGATACGTAGAAAGCCTTTCTAAGGCCTTATCCCATAATTTATATCCATATTGGTCTCTTCTAGGTCATATCCCTATTAAGATCATTCCAATCACTTGGGAGACATTATATCTTCCAGGCCCATCGGGCAACTTCTACGAGTAAGCCCTATCCCCCCATTCAGAACAACATGGACTTTGATTCTCAACCAACTGAGATATGTAGTAATCCTCCATGATGTTCAATCCTATCACCCTAAATAACCCATCCAATCCATCCATTTATCCCACCTCATTCGCATCCATCCTAATTCTTAATTGGGTTTCCAAATCCTAGTGGGATCACACCATCCATATGGGCAACTCCTATGAATAATCCCCATTTATCTGCCACATCACCTCACCATGATCTCAGTCAGATAATGCCATCCATCAAGGTCAGCTCAGTTCCTAAACTCCATCCACACCATCGCTGCTCCAAGAAGCACCCAAGCATCTATCAATGTGTAAGCCCCAAATCACTCATCATCAAACCAAGATCGATCCTCTTATGATGGGAAATATCAGTGCGTAAGACCCACTCCGACCAATGAAAATCATGGGTTTTGATCATCGTATTATAAATAGGGTATGTTAGATGCCTCTACAAGGTTTAATCCCAACCAATGGTAAACCTTGGTGTCCCTCTCATTTCGGTATACCTCCTTCATCCACCTTCAGTGTTGTTCAAATGATCCTTCGTGGTGTAAAAACATCCCATTATGTGACATGATATTACGAGTCCATCCTCATTGGGCATTATAATCCATCTATCATGTAAACCTTATAGGTTCTCCCTCCCAGGGATGCACCTATCTAATCCACCTTTGTATGTGTTCTGATCAGTACATTCCATCTCTAAAATACATTAAAATTGTGACCCTATGTATTTATTAGACGTTAAAATCATGGATTACCCCATGTTAACCGTCAAATGCCTGAGGAAAACCTATAATGACATGCCAACAATATAATATACCCCATAATAAAGATGGGATACCTCTGGATTCTATACCATTGAGAATATCACTTATGAGGAAGAATTTAGGTGTACCAATGTTCCAGCATCCAAACATGCCAGCAATACCCAACATGACTACTCTCCTGACCAAAGGTCATTGCCCCGACATAGCCCTGTGGAATTTCCAGATTGAAGAAGGATAATTAACAGGAATCCCGGAAGAGATGGAACCAGGATGGAGTTTCATGAACATTGTCTTAATCTATAAGGGATACCCAGACTAAGTGTCTAATTTTGAGGAGGAATCCATGGAAGGTTGGACCGAAATCCCATAATCCCATTTTTATTATGGAGAAGATGTATCTAAATAATTGATGAGTGATTCCTCCCATAGGAAAGTAGGAATGCTGGGTACAATGCACCTTTAGTGAATGAAAACACTCATAGGAAGATCACCCCAATAAAAAGAATTGGAAATAGAAATGATGAAAACTACCTGAATTATTCTCCTAAGTACGTGGATTAGTAGTGTTCGAGACATCAACGGATAAGTGTGTCAACGGATCCAAGGATCTGGTTCCAGGTCTTGTAAAGAAAATAATGGACTCGTTTAGAAGTCTCTAGAATATGGGGTAGTTTAAATGTCTGGAATCTCAGTTTGTGGACTTGTCAGTGTGGATCTCTCTGTCTAACCATGGAAGGATGAACGATGCTAGGGAATTGGGAATTGCTATCCTAATAACCATACTGATAGCTGAATCTTCTTTACTTTTAAGGACTCAATCTATAGGAAGCCAATTTCCCCCTATCACAAACGTGGGGGAAGGAGAAACAATAATTCATCCACTTCACATGACTCCACCTCTTCTAGGGCCATAACTACCGAGCACCAAAACCCAACCTCAACCTCAGAAAGATTCAAAGGATAAAGAAAGACTGTATCATCTGATGATTTGATCATGAGGGGTTCATTCCCATGATTTACATAGCCCACCAGGACCTGGAGTCATCTGTTCATCTCTATCACCACCGCCTCCAATGGCCGCACAAGGATCCACTAATCCCTACTAAAACATATAAATTCTTTGGGGGCCTCTCCCCAGAACATTCCTAGGACTCACTCCCCTATGTATATGAGGAAAGGGATATCTGATTCCTCCCAACTATGATAACTACCCGGGTGCTGCCAAGGATGGCTACCACCAGACCCCATCAACGCCACCCACCAATCCCTCATATTGAAGAATAGTTGGTCTATGCCCCAAACTCTGCAATCCCCTTTCCAGACAACCTGATGCCAATGTCAAGTGCAAACCTAAGAGGATTACTATCAAGAGGCATAATATTCCATAGATTTTGTGGAAAATGCCACCCCTGGTTCATTCTACCTGGTCTTTGCTACTATAGAGCAGGGACTCACCAGTGTCTGATCAGAATCGAGAACTCATTCCCCCATGGCTGGGATAGGTTAACTCTTTTCATAGTCGACACATCCAAAAACCATTGTGGTCTGAACCCTAATAAATAGATCCATTATAGTGGCCCTCTCTGTACCATCTCCATCCAGAGTGGATTCCCTCCCCACTCTGACAACCAACACAATGCTCCTCCCCATGCATACGATTTAGGCTACAAAGTCCCTCCCGATACCACAAATCATCATTGGGAAGGTCCTACATGCATCGTACCTCGATCAGGTGGAGGTCCTCCTCAATCCATTAAGTTTCAAATAATATTTCTTCTCTACTTCATCGATAGTCAACATGAAGGTCCTTATCATGTCCCCTTCTACCAGAGTGAATGTATTCCTAGTAATAACACTTCCAAAAAACACACATGTCCTCCATGTGCCACAAGCATCCAATATGGAGGTTCTCCACATGTTATCACAAACTCTAGTGGAAGTCCTCCCCTCTTGATTGAAGCTCAAATTTACCCATGAGAATAAGGTATAATGGTCCTTGTAGTCTAGCTTGGGTTGTCGAATCCACATAGACCTATGAAGTAACCTACAGACACGTACATTCTATTGACCTTATTTGGATCTGAAGTGTCCAACATGGATTTATTTTAGATGGTTTTAAAGGATATCTAACAGATTTAAGTGAATTCAATTTAAAATAATTAGTTGATCATATGTTATCACTCGGGGTGGATTGGATGAAATTCTTTCTTCAAATATTTCAATTTCGTATATTTGAGATGAGTTAATTTAAGAAGATCAGTCAACATCCTCACTTACTTTTTTAATACCTAAACACATTAATACTAATCACCTATACACTTGAAAGATCGGAGATTGAGAACTTCAAGGTAAAGGTTCGTATTAGCACATGAAGTGTTTGACCTTAAATTCAACAAGGATGATGGAGTTTAAATATCATCAAATAAAAATATCAATTAAAATAACTGATTAGAAATTAATAGATTGATAAATAAAATCCAATACAGCCCCTTGATACTCCCTTGGATCAACCCATAAGTTTATTATCCCACCATTGATGCTATGGTTTCAATGGAAGAGGGATGTAGACTCATGGGAGAGGAATTGAATAAGTAAAGAAAACAATAAAAATAAAATGATCACTCCATTGGTGTGTGAATAATTTCACAAGTTTTGAATCAAATTCTAGAACAATCCTATGAGTCCCGATAAGTGGGCTAATCCTAGGAATATCAAACAGGGTCCAACCAATGGCTTTCTTATGTTTCCTAAGAACATCTAGAATCATCCTCTCATGATCGGCTTCAAGAGAAGAAAAAATGACAATAGGATGTGTTTGATTGTCCCCTAGGAAGGAATACTTGAGTGCAACAGGATGTTCCTTCAATTCAATATCATGTTGGTTTGGAATTTCAGAAGAATATTTTTACATTGGATCAATGTCAATTTTGATTCCTAGAGTTTTAGATAGGATTAATTCCCCACATGTAGAAGTATCAGTTACTCGATTAGCTTGATCATATTTAGGGAAGGAAGTTTGACTGGTCTCTATGAAATTAGATTCCTAAAAGGCTTCATTAATTGTTGGACCTAAGACTTCATCATAAGAGTGATTTGAAAATGATTCAATCCAAGGAGATAGACTTCCTTCATGAGAACAAAGTAAATCAATCTCATCCTGACTTAAACATCCATCAAATATTCGTTTATGTTCTATGGATTCATTATCAATGCTTCCTATAATTTTTACTTCATGAATTTCCTCTTCATCCTTTTTTGTGAGCTTTCAATATATATGTTCATGTCTAGACACATGATCCCAAATGTGATGGTCATGTTCCCATTTCGAACATGGATAACATAGTTGATTGTTGCAAGGAAGGGACAACCAAAGATAATTGGGGTTTATTCCTTATTTCCTATGATTGGATGGTTGTAAAGGACATTGATGTCAGCAGGGTAGATGATGTTTTCAACCTTTATCAGATCATCCTTTAAAATACCATTTGGAACCCTAATGCTACAATCAATAAGTTGAAGTGTGACAGATGTGGGTTGGAGTTCTTCTAGGCCTAAATGTCAGTACAAATTATAGGGAATGATATTGACACTAGCACCTTTGTCATAGAAGTCCTTGAAAACTTTTCTCTCTCCTAGTTCAAAATTTATGTACGGGAAACCCAGGCCTTTTAACTTAGGAGGAATGGTCCCTTGAATGGTGGTACTCACATTAGCAGCCAAAAGGACTTGGTTTTTATGAGAAAATTGTCTTCTAAAAGTGCAAAATTCCTTAAGGTGCGTTGAGTAGGTAGGTATTATTTGTATTGCATCGAGAAGGGGAATGTTCAGCTTCATTTGTGAGAATATTTCTCTCAATGTTTCACTCAATTCAGGCTTGGTTTCCCCCCTCAAGTGTTGAGGAAATGGTGCAGGTTGTGGGGTTGATTGTTGAAGAGTTGTTTCTTTGAAAATGTTATCGTGTTTTTCAGTTTGATCATTTGGTTCATTTGAATTTTCATCCATGTTTGAATATTTAGGTGGGTTCTAAATTAGTTGATCAGGTTTCTCAATTGATTTCCCACTTCTTAAAACAGTCACAACCTTTAGTTCTTCATGAGTTGTTTGAGTACAGCTCGACTCTCCCCTTGAAGTTGAGGATGGTACCGCCTGAGTAGTCATGTGTGCCTTTCCAGTTTTGTTGGTTTGATGTTCTTGTTTAAGGGTAGAGACTTCTGAGTTCATCCTCTCCATTTGATTGCACAGTTGTTCTAGTAGGAGTTTTTTAACAGTTTGGGTTGGTTCTTGAGAAGGTTGGTTTATCCTAGGGGGATATTTTGGAGGTGGGATGGTTTGTTGAAAATGGACAGGTGGCTGTTGGTATTGGATAGGTTGGGTTTGGAACTAGTTATGGGTTTGGTAGTTCTGTTGGGGGTAAATGTTTTGATCATGTGGTTGGATAGGTTGCTGGTTATCTTTCCAGTAGAAGCATGGGTGGTCATTATACCGTGGGTTGAAGTTATTTTGGTATTGAGGATTTTGAATGTTCAAATCATTTAATTCTGCTGGGGGTCCTCCTAAATGAACATCCATGATGGATGGAATGGTTGGGAAGTTGTCTGTCTTATGGTAATGTTTGTGAGAAATTGTGTAAACAGGGTCTATAGTTTGGATTTCGTGGACTTTCCTATGGTCTATCTATTCAGTCTTCCTAGAGAGTGCTGCGATTTTAGCCCTAAGGATTTCCTCTTATCCAAGTGTATTAATTCCTGTAGTTCTGTGTGGATTCTCAGAATAAGGTGAAGTTCCCCATATTTGGTTTTGTTCATTAAGGCTTTCTAGATACTCGTAATCATAATTTGGGCCTTTGTTTTTAAAGGTTCCATAAAACATCATGTCAATGAATTGTTTGTTCCCCGGACCCAACCCTTCATAGAAAATTCTCACTTGTTCAAGAATAGAAAAAACATGGTGTGGAACCATGTTTAGAGTGTCCTTGAGCCTCTCCCAGATTTCATATAATGACTCTCCTTCTTTTTCAAAAAAGTTTTGGATGCCCTTTTTATGTGCATTTATTTTGTGGTGGGGGATGAATTTTCTGTAGAATTCTCTTTATTGTTGGTCCCAAGAGTTTATGGATGATGGTCTCAAATTGTTTAGCCAATATTTTTCTCGATCCATTAAAGAAAAAGAATATACCCTCATCTTATAATATTCTAGTTGATGTGGGGGACACATGGTTTCTACAATGTCATTGAACTCCTTAATGTGAAGGTAGGGCACCTCGGACTCCATTCCATAGAATGTGGGAAGGTGGTTTTGGACATTGGGTTTAAAGATGTAGTTGGTATCTCCTAGGGATTTTTGTCTAATGAATGAGGGGGAATTATTCCAGGTAGGTGTGAGGTAGTCATTCATGACTTGATCAATTGCATTTCCCATGTTTGGGGCTGCCTCATTTGGGTTTCCATTTTGGTTCCCACCCGGGTTTATGAGTTGGTTTCTTTGAAGACCTTCCATTTAAATAGGATAAATTTTTTACACTAGAGTGTTATGAATATTATGATCTAATGGAAAGAGTTCCCATGGTGTACTGAACTCCCCAACCCCAAGACTATCCACCCTAACTAGACGGTTTGATTGATCGCGGGTGTAGGCGGGCATGCACCAATAGAAAAAAAACGAGAAAGGGAAAAGATAATAGAATCTGGATGAGACAAGAAGAAATTGGGGAGAATAGAATGGGTGTTTAGATGACTTACTTGGGTCCCCGGAAACAGCGCCAAAATTTTCTTCACGCTCAAATTTACCCAAAAAAAGAAGGTAGAACGGTCCTTGTAGTCTTGCTTGGGTTGTCGAATCCTCAGATACCTAAGAAGTAACCTACAGACACGTATATTTTATGGAATATTTTTGTCTATGAAGTGGCCAAATTAGATTGATTTTATATGGGTTTAAAAAATATCTAACAGATTTAAGTGAATTCAATTTAAAATAATGAGTTGATCCTTGGTTATCACTCGGGGTGGATTGGATGAGATTCTTTCTTTAACTATTTCAATTTCATATATTTGGGATTAGTGAATTTAAGAAGATCAAACAACATCCTCACTTACTGTTTTAATACCTAAGCACATTAATAATAATTACCTATACACTTGAATGATCAATGTTTTGAGCACTTCAAGGTAAAGGTTCGTATTAGCACTTGAAGTGTGTGGCCTTAAATTCAACAAGGGCAATGGAGTTTAAAAATCATCATATAAAAATATCAATTAAAAGAAGTGATTATAAATAAATATATTGATAAATAACATCCAATCCATCCCCCTGATGTTATCTTGGATCAAACCATAAGTGTATTAGCCCTTCATTGATGCTATGGTTTCAATGGAAGCGGGAAGTAGACTCATGAGAGAGGAATTGAAGAAGTAAACAAAACAATAAAAGGAAAATGATCACTCCACCATTCTTTGAATAATTTCATTAGGTATGGTGTGAATAAATTCACACCTTGAGGCAAAATTATCAATGTGATATGGAAAAAAATAGAATAAGAGGATAAGACGAACATTTATTATGAAATAATGTTGAATTAAAAAAACATACATGTGAAGGAAGAACGTTACAAAGACAAATTTGCAGCATAACATTAATATGAAAACAAATATCAAAGATCCTCAACTCCTCCACCACCAGTGAATTAAATAGTAATTTTTGAATCCTTGGGTCGATCCTTATATATTAAAAGTCTCCTCAATTAATTTTGTTAGGAAATAGGTGGGTGGAATGTTGTGGGAGAGTTGATTTTTCCACCCCTGACCCGAGGTGGCATCCAGCTTTCATCCACCGAACCGACGCACTTGGAAGACCTTCTAGATTACCGAATTAGAGTGGGCTATAGAAGAAGAAAATGGATAACCTGATTTCTTCTAACCACCAGAAATATTTGGTCCTATATAATGTTTTAGAATCGGAGATAGGATTAGAGTAGTGGGATGTTTTTCTAGGATGTAGAATCTGGCCCAGAATTTTATCTCTAAATTGGGCCACCGAAATGACCCCAATGGAGGCCGAATTTGCACAAGATCCTAAAGAAGTATTTGTTCCTCTATATGTCTTATAGAATACCACGATATTTGTGATTCATTATGTTTGTAATGTGGGTCCCACATTCTCATCAGTGGGATGGAGTCCAATCTGCCTTCTCTAGAATTGCTTCCATTCATCTCCAAATATCTCGATCATCCTTTATGAATATTCCATTGATCCCTAAATAAAACATGATCATATTGAAGTGTAGATAAATTTCCAAAAATATAAAATTAAAATATGGATAATTAAATTCCATAAAATTAGATGAATCATTGGGTACTTTAAATGATGTTAAAAAATGTACCATAGAATAGTGCATTTTAAGAAGGAATTACAGTCATAAAGTGAAATTATGTTCAAAGTGTAAAATGCACTAAAATTATGTTTATGAATAATAAAGAAAATTAATATTATATATATTCAAAATGAATATTATCCTCATTTATTGGCTAATCACACCCCCAAGTGGAGTTCTCCTAGTCCCCAGAAAAATGTATCTCAACAATATGAAATTTGAATTCCCTTTTCCAAAAACATTTTAATAAATAATGATCACCAAAAAACCTTATACCAAAAAATCATGAAACCCATAAAAATATTTTAATTCAAGATAGTTTCATATGTAGATCCCAATCCCAATCCCATTCATTTGTTCAAATTCATTGTCATATTTCATCCAATATCAATTAAGTATGTGGATGTGTTGTGTATCACAACAGACAGGGGGTTTCATAATTATTCAATGGGGAAATGAAGGAAGCACTAGGTGTAATCACATTTCAATATTAAGATGAGTATTCAAAAAATTATTTATATTGTATATTTTTTGCTATTTTGCCAGGGTAATTTAATTTGAACTCAAAAGAGTCAACCCCTGTAGCGAGACTTTGCCGATGACTTCCAGGCTCAATGACCTTAGGGAACCAAGTGAAGCCCACATACTAAGGCTTCCTATCGGGTTATCTCAGTCAACAAAAATTCAAATTACCAAAAATAGAGATAAAATTACTAACCCTGGGCCATAAAACTATGGAGTCAGGATCCCCAAGTCCCGAAAGCCACGCATTAGGTCATTTCATTGCTCTACGTGCCAATTTATTGTTTTTTTTTATTTTTTTATTGAATACTATTATTAAAACTAAAATGATTACCAAACCTATGCTATTTATTTGGGGGACCCCATGAATTCAAACTAATACCCCAATATCCAAAGCACATGCATTGTGATCTTTTTTTTATTTGGATGAAACTATTAACGATGAAATATCACATTGGACAACCACACTTTCTAAAATCTATGCTCATGAAATTATACAAGGATTAAAAACAGAATCAAGGCATGCTAAATTATTTGATATTCTGTTTCAATTTTTTCAATGTGTAATATCATGTTCAATGTTAAATGAATTTTTCCATCCATTTGCACACATTTTTTTTTCAAATCATATATTTTCAAAAGGAAAATTTTTTTATTTCATCTCCCCCCAACTTAAAATAACACTGTCCCCGGTGTTTGAATAAATGAAAATTTATAAGGATTAGAGACAAATAAGGGAAGTTCAAAAAGTAAATTGAAATATGAGGATCATGGAATGATGTCACATGGTGGTTGATGTGGGAATTCATGCTGATCCCTTTTAATCCCTTGATCTCGATGTCACTCTAAGAATTCCGCAGTGGAGAAAAAAACAAAAAAAACATAAAAACTATATATATATATATATATAATAAATAAAGTGAAATATAAGTATATATATATATAAATTATAGAATAAGGAAGCACAAAAAGCTATAGGTCAGTGTTAAGCATGCGCCCCTGTGTCCCTTCGTTCTCGCGTTCGAATCCCCGTAGCTTCTCCGGTTGTGATGGGGTTTTCCCCACGACCTACGATGTGTCCTTTTATTATTATTATATTTTTTTATTATATATATATATTTTTTATTTTTATTTTAACCAACAAACACATGAAATGAAAATGAACTGATGATACATTGTCTTCTTTTTAAATTTCTAGGTAAGGTATTACTCAAGGATCACACCATGTGACACAGATGAATATGGTGCTCCCATTTCATACCCATCCATACTCATAATAGAAGAATAGGTCAACAATATATTTTTTTATATTATTTTTAAATATCAAAATTATTTAAAAAATGAATCCAAAAAGATTGAAAACTTGAAAACCATGGGTTCCCTCCAATGCAGCGCTTTGTTTAACATAGTTAGCCCGCTATGGATCCTAAATCTATCAATTTTTTCTTGGTTCATAGGTTGGATCAGTTAACTCAACCTATATTTCATGTTTATTGAATGATTCAATGAATGGTTTTAATATTTGACCATTGACCTTGAAAATGTATCCACTTGTAAGATCTTGAATCTCTAATGCCCCATATGGGTACACATGATGCACTATGAAAGGACATGACCATCAAGACCTTAATATTCCCAGGTGTAAATGTGGTTTTGAACTATACAAGAGAAAAATTTGTCTAATTTCAAATATTTTGACTTTTATATTCCAAGATTGGTAGGTTTTAACTCTAGATTTATTTATCCTTGAAGTTTCATACGCCTCCATCCTTAGTTCCTCAAATTCGGTGAGATCTAATTTCCTTTTTGTTCTGGCCAATGAGAGGTCATAATCCACTTTATTAATTTCCCAAAAGGCCTTATTCTCAATTTAAACAGGTAAATGGCATGTTTTTTCATAAACCAACCTATATGGTGAAATTACTAGGATGGTTTTGTATACTGTATGGTATGACCAAAGAGAGTCTCGGACCAATATTTCTTAGAAGGATTGATAGTTTTTTCAATAAAATTCTTCACCTCCCTATTTGCTAACTCAGATTGACCATTGGTTTGAGGATGGTACGCAGTGGAAACTTTATGAGAAATCCCATACTTAGACATGAGTGAAGGGAATGTACAGTTGCAGAAATGGGTTCCTTGATCACTGATTATAGCTCTAGGAATTCTAAATCTAGAGAATATGTTTTCTTTTAGGAATCTAATCACAGTTTGATGATCATTGGATTTTGTGGGAATGACCTCAACCCATTTTGAGACATAATAAACAGCTAAATGAATGTATAGGTATCCCCTAGAGTTTGGGAAAGGACCCATGAAATCAATGCCCTAGAAGTCAAATATTTCAATCACTAAGATTTTTGTGAGTGTCATTTAATTTATTTTTGTTATGAACCCTACTTGTTGACACCTAGGACATCTTTGACAAAATGTGTAGGAGTCCCTTGAGAGGGTGGTCCAGAAGTTATAACTCTGAAGAATCTTAGCAGATGTTTTCTTAGAGGAAAAGTGAAATCCACATGCCTCACTATGACAGAATTTAAGGATGGAATCTTGTTTAGATTCTGGGACACACCTCATAATTACTTGGTCAGGGTAGAACTTATAGAGTTATGGATCTTCAAACACGTAGTTCCTAACATCATAAATGAATTTCCTTCGATCTTGAGTCCCTAATAATTTTGGGAAGACCTCTATAAATAATAAATTGGCTATGTTGGCATACCAAGGTGAGTCACTCACAAAGTATATATGTTCATATAGGAATGAATCAGACACAGAAAGGTGATTTGAGTTGTCTTTGAATTCCATTCTAGAGAGGTGATCAGCTACAACATTTTAAATTCCCTTATTATCCTTGATTGTGAGGTCAAATTCTTGTAAGAGAAGGACCCACCTAATCAGTCTAGCATTAGCATCTTGTTTTTTGAATAGTTAATTTAGTGCAAAATGGTCAATGAACACAGTGATGGGGGATCCTAAGAGGTAGGACCTAAACTTCTATATGGAGAAAACAATATCAAGTAACTCCTTTTCAGTGGCGGTGTAGCTGATATGGGCATCATTTAAGGATTTTCTTTCATAAGCAATGAAATAAGGAGTTTTATCACAATGTTGTCCAAAAAAAGCTCCAACAACAATGTCACTAGCATCACACATAAGTTCGAAAGGAAGATTCTGATTTATAGATTTCATAATGGGACGAGAGGTGAGATAGGATTTGAGGGTTGAGAATGAACACTCGAAGCTTTCAATCCAAAAAAACGGAGCATCCTTTACTAGAAGAGCACAACGGGGGAGAGATATTGAAGTAAAGTCCTTGATTAATCTTCAATAGAAACCAACATTTCCTAAGAAATACCTCACTTCCATGATAGTTCTAGGTGATGGAAGGTGACGAATGATGTCAACCTTGGCTTTATCAACTTCAATACCCCTACCTAAGACTATATGGACTCGAACTAATACCTCTTTAACCATGACATGACATTTTTCCCATTTTATGAATAGATTCTATTCTTCAAATCTTGACAAGACTATATCAAAATTCCTCATACATCCCTAAAATGTATCACCAAACATAGAGAAGTCACCCATGAAGACCTTAAGAAAATCCCCTACCATGTCTGAGAATATTCCTATCATGCACCACTGGAATGTTTCAAGGGAATTTCATAACCCGAAGGGCATGCATTTGAAAGAAAAGGTTCCAAATGGACATGTGAATGTAGTCTTCCCATGATCCTCTATGGAGAATTAAATTTGATTATTCACCGAGTACCCATCTAAGAAATAGTAGAAGGCATGACTTTCCACTCTCTCAAGGACTTGGTCAATTAATGGTAGTGGGAAATTGTCCTTCTTGGTGAATGATTTTAGTTTCCTATAGTAAATGTAGACCCTCCATCCACTACTCAACCTAGTTAGAAGAATCTCTCCATCCTTATTGGTTATCACTGTGATTCCTGCCTTCTTGGGAACCACTAGGATTGGGCTGACCCACTCACAATTACCTATGGGATATGTGATACCATCTTTTAACAATTTCATAATTTCCTTCCTTACTAACTCCATGAGATTAGGATTGATTCACCATTGAGGTTGACGACATGGTTTTGAATCAAATTCTAGAACAATCCTATGAGTCCCGATAAGTGGGCTAATCCCAGGAATATCAAACAGGTTCCAACCAATGGCTTTATTATGTTTCCTAAGGACATCTAGAAGCATCCTCTCATGATCGACTTCATGAGATGAATAAATGACAATAGTATGTGTTTGATTGTCCCCTAGGAAAGCATACATGAGTGCAACGGGAAGTTCCTTCAATTCATGATCAGGCTGGTTTGGAATTTTAGCAGAATATTGGGACATTGGATCAATATCAATTTTGATTCCTAGAGTTTTAGATAGGATTAATTCCCCACATGTAGAAGTTTCAGCTACTAGATTAGCTTGATCAGATTTAGGGAAAGAAGTTTGATTGGTCTCCATGAAATTGGATCCCTAAAAGGTTTCACGGATTGGTGGACCTAAGACTTCATCATAAGAGTGATTTGAAAATGATTCAATCCAATGAGATAGACTCCCTTTATGTGAACAAAGGAAATAAATCTCATCCTGACTTAGACATCCATCAAATATTCCTTTATGTTCTATGGATTCATTATCAATGCTTCCTATCATTTTTACTTCATGAATGTCCTCTTCATCCCCTATTTTTGAGCTTTCAATATAGATGTTCAATTCTAGAATCAAGATCTCAAATGTGATGGCCATGTTCCCATTTCGAACTTGGATAATAGAGTTGATTGTTTCTAGGAAGGGACGACCAAGGATAATTGGGGTTTATTCCGTATTTCCTATGTTTGGATGGTTTTCAAGGACAATGAAGTCAGCAGGGTAGATGATGTTTTTAACCTTTACCATAACATCCTTTAAAATACCATTTGGAACCCTAATACTATGATCAATAAGTTGAAGTGTGACAGATGTGGGTTAGAGTTCTTCTAGGCCTAACTGCCAGTACAAAGTATAGGGAATGATATTGACACTAGCACCTAGGTCACACAAGGCCTTGAAAACTTTTCTCTCTCCTAGTTCTACATTTATGTAAGGGAAACTCGGGTCTTTTAACTTAGGAGGAACGGTCCCTTGAATGGTGGTACTCACATTATAAGCCAAATGGACTTGGTTTTCATGTGAACCTTTTCTTATAAAAGTGAATAAGTCCTTAAGGTACGTTGAGTAGGCAGGTATGATCTGGATTGCATCGAGAAGGGGAATGTTCAACTTTACTTAAGAGAAGATTTCCCTCAATGTTTCACTCAATTCAGTATTGGTTTTCCCCCTCAATCATTGAGGAAATGGTGCAGGTTGTGGGGTTGTTTATTGAAGAGTTGTTTTTTTGACAATGTTATCATGTATCTCAGTGTGATCATTTGGTTCATTTGAATTTTCACCCACGTTTAAATCTTTAGGAGGGTTCTTAATTAGTTGTTCAGGTTTCTCAATTGATTTCCCACTTCTTAAAACAGTCACAACATTTAGTTGTTCTTGAGTTGTTTGAGTACAGCTTCACTCTCCCCTTAAAGTTGAGGATGGTACCGCGTGAGTAGGAATGGGTGCCTTTCCAGTTTTGATGGTTTGAAGTTCTTTTTTAAGGGAAGAGACTTCTGAATTCATTATCTACATTTGAATGCACAGTTGATCTAGTAGGCTTTGTGTAACTGTTTGGGTTGGTTCTTGAGAGATTGGTTTATCCCCGAGGGATATTTTGGAGGTGGGATGGTTTGTTGAAAATCGACCGGTGGATGTTGGTACTGGATAGGTTGGGTTTGGAACTAGTTATGGGTTTGGTAGTTCTATTGGGGGTAATGATTTTTCTCATGTGGTTGGCTAGGTTTCCGGTTATCTTTCCAACTGAAGCTTGGGTGGTCATTATACCTTGGGTTGAAGTTGTTTTGGTATTGAGGATTTTGAAAGTTCAAAGAATTTACTTCTGCTGGGGGTCCTCCTAAAAAAATCCTTGATGGTTGGAATGGCTGGGAAGTTGTCTATCTTATGGTCATGTTTGTCACAAATTGTGCAAACAAGGTCTAAAGTTTGGATTTCATGGATTTTCCTAAGTTCTATCTCTTCAATATTCCGAGTGAGTGCTGCGAGTTTAGCCCTAAGGCTTTCCTCTTCTCTATGTGTATGAATTCCAGTAGTTCTTTCTGGATTTTCAGAATATGTTGAAGTTCCCCATATTTTGTTTTGTTCAGAAAGGCTTTCTAGATACTCAAAAGCATCATTTGGGGCATTGTTTTTAATGGTTCCATTACACATCATGTCAGTGAATTGTTTGTTCCCCGGACCCAACCCTGCATAGAAAATTCTCACTTGTTCAATAATAGAAAAAACATGGTTTGGAACCATTTTTAGAGTGTCCTTGAACCTCTCCCATGTTTCATATAATTACTCTCCCTCTTTTTCAAAATTTTTTTGAATGCTCTTTTTATGTGCAATTGTTTTGTGGTGGGGAATGTATTTTCTGTAGAATTATCTTTGTAGTTGGTACCAAGAGTTTATGGATGATGGTCTCAAATATTTTAGCCAATTTTTTGCTCGATAATTTAATGAAAAATGAAATATCTTCATCTTAGAATATTCTAGTTGATGTGGGGGACACATGGTTTATACAATGTCATTGAACTCCTTAATGTGAAGGTATGGAATTTCGGACACCATTCCATGGAATGAGGGAAGGTGGTTTAGGACATGGGGTTTAAGGATGTAGTTGGTATCTCCTAGGGATTTGTGTCTAATTCAAGAGGGTTCATTGTTCCATTCCGGTATGAGTTAGTCATTCATGATTTGATCAATTTCATTTCCCAAGTTTGGGGCTGCCTCATTTGGGTTTCCATTTTGGTTCCCACCCAGGTGTATGAGTTGGTTTCTTTGAATACCTTCCACTGAAATAGGATAAAATTTTCACTCTAGAGTGTTAGGAATATTAGGATCTAATTTAAAGAGTTCCCTTGGTCTACATGACTCCCCAACCCTAGGACTATCCACCCTAACTAGACGGTTTGATTGATCACCGGTGTAGGCGGGCATGTGCCTATAGAAAAAAACGAGAAAGGGAGAAGAGAAGAGAATTTGGATGAGAAAAGAAGAAATTGGGGAGAATAGAATGGGTGTTTATATGACTTAATTGGGTCTCTGGCAACAATTCCAAAATTTTATTCATGCACAAATTTACCCAAGAGAAGAAGGTAGAACAGTCCTTATAGTCTAGCTTGGGTTGTCGAATCCTCAGATACCTAAGAAGTAACCTACAGACACGTACATTATATGGACTATTTTTGGCTATGAAGAGTCCAAATTAAATTTATTTTATATGGGTTTAAAGGATATATAACAGATTTAAGTGAATTCAATTTAATAGAATGAGTTGATCCTAGGTTATCACTCGGGGTGGATTGGATGAGATTCTTTCTTCAACTATTTCAATTTCTTATATTTGAGTTGAGTTAATTTAAGAAGATCAGACAACATCCTCACATACTGGTTTAATACCTGATAATATTAATACCAATAACCTATACACTTGAACGATCAATGTTTTGAGCACTTCAAGGTAAAGGTTCGTATTAGCACTTGAAGTGTGTGACCTTAAATTCAACAAGGACGATGGAGTTTAAAAATCATCAGATAAAAATATCAATTAAAAGAAGTGATTCGAAATTAATATATTGATAAATAAAATTTAATCTATCCCCTTGATACTCCCTTGGATCAACCCATAAGTGGATTATCCCTCCATTGATGCTATCGTTTCAATGGAAGCGGGAAGTAGACTCATGAGAGAGGAAATGAAGATGTAAAGAAAAAAATAAAAAGAAAATGATCACTCCACCGTTGTGTGAATAATTTCACTAGGTCTGGTGTGAATAATTTCACACCTTGAGGCAATGGTATCAAAGTTAGATGGATAACAATATAATAAGAGGATAAGAATAACATTTATTAAGAAGGAAGGTTGAATTAAAACAAATTACATGTGAAGGAAGAAGGTTACAAAGACAAATTAGCAGCATAACATTGATATGAAAACAAAGCTCAAATATCCTCAACTCCTCCACAAAAAATGACATAAATAGTAATTATTGATGCCTTGGGTCGATCCTTCAATAGTCCAAGTCTCATCAATAAATTTAGGTAGGCCATTGGTTGGTGGAAAGTTGTGGGAGAGTTGATTTTTCCACCCTTGACCCGAGGTGGCATCCAACATTCATCCACCAAACTGACGCGCTTGGAAGACCTTCTAGATTACCGAATTAGAGTGGGCTATACAAGAAGGAAATGGATAACTGGATGTCTTCTAACCACCTAAAATATTTGGTCTTATATGGAGTTTTAGATTCGGAGATATGATTAGAGTAGTGGGAAGTTTTTCTGGGCTGTAGAATCTGGCCCAGAATTTTATCCCAAACTTGGGCCGCCGAAATGACCACAGTAGAGGCCGAATTAGCACTAGATCATGAAAAAGGATCTGTTCCTCTATATGACTTCTAGAATCCCAAGAAATTTGGGCTTCATTATGTTTGTAATGTATTTCCCAAATTCTCATCAGTGGGATGGTGTCCAATCATCCTTCTCTATAATTTCTTCCATTCATCTCCAAATATCTCCATAATCTGTTATGAATCCTCCATTGAACCTCGAATGAAACATGTTAATATTAAAGTTTAGATCAATTTCAAAAAATATAAAAATTAAAATATGGATAATTACATTCCTTAAAATCAGATGAATAATTGGGTGCTTTAAATGATGTTAAAAATGTACCACATAATAGTGCATTGTAAGAAGGAATTACAATCATAATGTGAAATGATATTAAAAGTGTAAAATGAACTAAAATGGTGTTTATTAATAATAAAGAACATTAATATTATGTATATTAACAATGAATATTAGCCTCATTTAGTGGCTAATCACCACTCCAACACTCAAAACAACAGAGGTCCTCCCTACACATCCATTAACCAATACAGAGGTACTCCCCACACCCATTTCACTAAACATGGTGGTATTCCCTACATACCATTTTATATATGCCCAGGTGATTATCACACCTATGGGCACTAGAGAGGAGGTCCTCCAAACTCTCATACTTGGGGTTCCTCCCCATGTCCTCGATGACTCTAGAAGATATCCTCTTTGCTACATCAATAATAAGAGTGTAGGTCCTCCCCAATCTCATATAAGTCCCTACAAAGGCCCACCTCATTCCAATGACAACAGATATAGAGGCCATCCTCATATCCCATTCAGCTTGATTGTAGGTCCTTTCCACTCTATAACTAACTAGCATGAAGGTCCTCCCCATATTGAAGAGATAAACTACTCTAGATATAACATCCCGCCATTTAAATACATAAATTTTCATTACATTTTACATACAGAGGATCTTTAAAGTCTAGTGTCTTGGAAATCATGAATATAATACATGAAAACAAGATAAAACATTCATCTTAAACACTTGAAAGGATTCTTCATTTTTCATCCTAACATCATTACATCAACTCATAACCTTGGAGCATACATCAAAGGAAAGGGTTAGCAGAAGGCCCAGGAAGGGAAACAAGAGAAACATTTTACATGTGACCTTGAGATACATCAATAAAGTCATGATAAATAAATTTAAGGCATGATAAAGAGATCATCAGGCATATCATAATAAAGAATAATGTGTTTTATAACATGAAGATGTGGCTTCAAAATGTAACATAGACAATCATTTCCGTATTACCAAGGTCCATCCCCATGGTGTCATAAAAAATATTAAAAAGGTTATTAACCAAGGTATCATTAAAATGGTCATCTCTATAGATTACATCTTTTCCCCACCATCTTTATCCTCCTCGTGAATCAACCCCTTTCTCCATATCAATCATATTCTTTAGTTGAAGAGGTTACCTGTGGACATTTTCGGTCCGAAATTCATTGCTCCATGGATGGTATATCTGGAACATGACATGTATTCTTAGGGGATCACACCATAGAGGGGATGGCTATGTGCAGATAAAGATAATTGTTGGTAAGTCAACATGCAACCCTCGTCAGTGACTGGCAATGGGTTCGTATGTCATTTCACTAGTGGAACAACTCTCTCGAGAATCTACTAACTTAAAGGTGTGTCAGATTTCAGTAATTTGAATGAACTGACATGTGTTTTAGGTATTTTCAATTTTAGTTTTGGGTTTATCTGATACAGTTCAAATTAGGGTGACTTTATGGGAAATTAGGGTTTCCTTATTGGTAGGATGTTCACACGGGTCGGGTTTTGATTACCTTTTTTGGGGGGTCAATATGTTAGTATATAAGTTCCTATGATACTGAATATGGGGTTCATATTTTCTTTTTTCATGCTATTTTTGAATGTCTGGTTAACTGTGTGTATGTCCCTATTGTGCTGAGAGAGGGATAAGGGAAGCGGCCACTATGAACCTGTCCGCAATATTTAGACTAGTTCTTCTAGTTCGAGGATCTCTGTCCAGTTCCTGATGTATTGTCATTTTATATCGAATAACTATCTCCAAAATTGATTCTCATTGTAAGGGGAACTCATTACACTTTCAACACATTATAAGTTCCTTTATGTAGTGTTAACTTCATTCCAGTATTCTTTTGGGTTGTTAAATTTATGTTTGAGCAATCATTCAAATGACTTAAATGTTATCTTCAAAAAAAGTCTTTACCCAATGCATTGGAGTGATATCAGGGCGCACCCTTAATTTGTATTTATTATCATGTGGGCCACATTTATAATCATCAAACATTTCAGAAATAACCTGTATAGTATAAATGAAATGGGTTTCATTTCATAATCAAAACATTTTAAAAAAACTGTTTTAAGACATGATCTTTATGTCACTTTAAAACCACAGAAAATGAAAGTGGGTTTCATGTATGTAAATCCCAGAATTAAAATAGTACATTTTGATATATATGTGAATACCCCTATAGAATAAATATCATTGAGAATTAAATTAATAAAATAAAAGAATTTGAGAAAAATAGAAAGACATTTTGAGACGAAAATTCTGTAGCATAACGGCTATGTTACAGGGTTTTAAAAAGACATTGAAAAGAGAGGGGACATGGGTCACCCACTGATAAATTATCCATAAAACAGTAGGGGGACAGAATATAATGGATTTAAGAATATAGTAATGAAATTATAAAGATATTCCATATGAAATGAAGAACTTAATAGGAAGACAAAAATAATATTTCTCTCATGAAAATTCGGCAGCCTAACGACGTTATATACAACTTCAGAAAATGAATTGATGAGATAAAATAGGGTATCTCATCATATGAACATAAAAATTAATTTATTATATTTATAAAATATCATACCCCAATATAAGAAAATTAACATTAATGAAATGACATGAAAATAAAATGTGAAAAATGAGAAGGGTGGAAGAATCCCTTACAAAAATTTGGCTGCCTAACGACGCCACTTAAACATTCATAAAACGAAATGATGATAGTAAGAAGTCATCTCTCATAATATGATAATGAAAAGGGAAGTAATATGAATATTAAATAACATCACCCAACATTAGAACATTAGGATTAAATGAAATGACATACAAAAGAGTACTTCAAAAGAAAGAGAGAGGTATGATCCCTTTCCTTGAAGAGTAACTTCAAAAGCTTGAAGGTCGGGACCTTGGGAGGCTTGAGGGCACCTTGGGAGGACTCCTTGGGAGGTAAAGAGACCATAACTTCGTTGGAGATGATTTTTAAATTAAATTAATGAGGGAAAGACTTGGTATTTATAGAAGAAGTGAGGGGAGAAATCAGTAATTGCCAAGGGACACCTCATCGGTGGTATTGGAAAAACCATGTGCTTTCCCATGGTATTGGCCACTTGGGACACATCATACCATGTCTTACTATTAATAAGTCGACCAGAATTATTTCATAATTATTACATCCTTAATGATATCATTAAACACTCGAAGCTCAAAAACTGTATTTTCATTATTCACTGAAAATTCAACTTTCTTAGAAAAATCCCGAAAATTCACCCTAACCAAATATCGATGTTCTGATTTCAAAAATGAACACCATTTTATAAAAATAATTTTTCAATATTTTTAATTTAAATTTTAAATAAAAACACCATTCACATTAAATTCAACTATTTCAGAAAAATCCCAAAAACTCACCTTAACCAAATATCAGTTCTCTGATTTCAAAAATATACACCATTTTATGAAAATATATTTCTAAATATTTTTAATTCAATTTTTAAATAAAAAAACTATTCACCTGAAAAAAACTAGTAGATAACCAATAATATCTGAAATAGTTATTTACCTATGTTATTGAATCATATTACATAATCAAGGTGCCTAGATTATATTAATACTTTCTTAAGTGAGGTTACTTAATCCATTTTATCACATTACTAATCATAAGCGTAAAATAACTATTCATAATTTACCATTCATAAAACATTATGTTATTAGACTCTAAATTTCCTACTGAACGTAATGGTAGAAGACCATTTTTTGAAAATCATTACACTTTATTAATTATTCAAAGTTTACATAAATATTTTTAAAGTATAGTTTTTCAAAAATTCATCAATAATATGAATACTATATTTATCCGGACATTTGAAAATTACCAAACTTCACCATAAGAAGAAATCACAATTTTTATTTAAATAAATGGATTACACAAGGCAGTTACAGTCTCGTTACATAGCCCCTTATAACACTAGAATAAGACCTAAGAGTAAGTTGTGATAGGGTGATAGAATCTGGGGGAGGCTTGACCAACATTTCCTGAGTAGTGATTTCTATCATCTTGAACTTTTCGAGAAGGTGATTCTGTTCTAGATTCACATGATGAAGTTTGGCTTGGGTTTGGTCTAGGGAAAATCCCAATGGTGCTCCCTCCTTCCTGAGTTCCGTCAGATGGGCTTCGATCGGCCCAAGACTACTAAATGGGGACATCGAATCTCTTTTCTAAATTAATTATCCAAGAACACTTGTATTTATAGGCAATAATCGCAACATTAATTTTCCAATGGTCATATTGACCAACAGTCATATTGAACAATGGTCATATAATAGTTGAAACCCAATAGTATTATTTTAGCTATTCTCATTTTATTAAATGAAATAGTAATTTGAGTATATAATATAATAACACACAATGTTAGGAAACAAAATTTATTCAAAATTTCGGGTCGTTACAATCATCCCCCCTTATGAAATTGCATCCTACAAATTATAAAATTGTGCTTGGAAATTTTGTGGAAAGTCCCACATCGGAAAAAGAGTTAGTAAAACTATTACTTTAAATTATTGAAAGGGAAGTACAAAGGTCACCCGAGTTAACCCATAATAGGATTCCATGTAGGAAAACACTAATATCGAAGATAAAACAAAGGGTCATGTTCTGAAGGAGAGTGATAAAAAACATGATTAGGAGAAAATTAACCATAAGAAGATCGCAAACATAAGATGTGTTAAAAGGACTTTGATTACCCTGTAAGAAACGTAAACCATCAATGTTTTTGTTTTACGTTTCTTTTCATAATTTTGAGGAATCAATTTACTACATAGAATAAAAACATAAGGAATTATACTAACCTTCAAGTAGAGTTTCATACGTTAATATGTTTCCACCAAGTCAAATATTTTCTCCAAACAATTAGTATTTAAAAATACCTGGTCTCATCAAGAGAACCAGAATCATCTTCTAGAGAATCACATAATCCACAAAAGAATAACTAAATTTTCACCTTGTTTTAGTCATAAACTAAAACTATAATTGTTAGTAAGAGATCATATAATACCCCAAAAGTATAATCCTGTATAAAAATAAGTATGACAATTATTCTAAAAAATTCAACAAAAGTACCAAAAGTTCTAGAAAGACCATTCAATACACAAACCGTCCCTAAAATTCTTCAAAATAATCCAAACTAAGATTGGAACACAAAACTCATAAGGATTTAATCACATAGTCTTCCCTAATAAATCTTAAAATTTATCTCTAAATAACATCGACTACTATTAAAGTCGCATACTAAAGTGTAATTAACCTATTCACATATTCTCTATGCTAGGTTCATCATTTTCCAGAAACAACCCAAATCACTATATGTCCACAATAAATACATAAATTCTTACAATAAATAATTCAACCATTCCTCTTCTATTTAAATACTGTAGTATTTTATTTCCTTTAGGAAAATAGTACTCCAAAATAAAAAACATCGTCCGAAATAACCATTATCATTTAATCACCAAATCATTTTCCTATACAAAGGATATCCATTTGATAAAACATATGTTTCCAAAATCAACTTATTCGTGATCCATAAAAATAGAAGCTGCATTAGTTAGTCTGAAGGGCATAACAAGAAACTCATAATGCCTATATCTTGATTGGAAGGAAGTTTTTGGAATATCATCATTCTTCACCCTCAATTGATGATAACCAGAACGAAGATCAATATTAAAGATGAATTGAGTACTATGATATTGGTCAAATTAGTCATCACTTCTTAGAAGAGAGTATTTTCTCTTCACTATGATCCCATTCAGTTCTCTATAATCAATACATTGCTGCATCGATCCATCATTCTTATTCACAAAGAGAACTGGTGCTCCCTAAGGAGACACACTTGGTCGGATAAACCCATTCTCCAAAAGATCTTGGAGTTTTTTCTTTAATTCCTCTAGCTCCACATTTTTTATCCTATAGGGGTTCTTTGACATCCGATGAGATCCAGGTACGAGTTCAAGGAAGAAATCTACCTCTCTTTTTGGGGGAGGTCCGGGAAACTCCTCAGGAAATACATCAACGTATTCCTAGATGATGGGGATATTTTCTAAAAGAACAAATCCTTAATGATAAACTTATTTCAATTACAAATCATTTAACTAAAAAGGATTTTATGTCTTAAAACATCATGCATAGACAATTAAATTTTTTTATAATTCCATCATAATGATTCATACAAAGCTTGCGATTAACCAAACATATCCACTGGGAGTGTCATAACCAAGAGTGCAGCAAGTCCCGTTGCCGAGTACCAATTCCCGTTCGAGTCTAGCTCAAAGCAGTGTTTTCAAGTTTTACCCCTATGTCCATTTGTGCTAGAGCCACCTCTACCTGCTCGTATCCAGACAGGTATGTATTATCTTGATAAACCATTTACTCAATACTCACCAAAATATCAGGAAGATTTCCTATATTTAAACTTTTATATAGGGTTCATACTAAATATTTCATATCCTAATATCCATAAATAACTAAACCATCCTTTGATACCAAATATAACATCATTCCTTTTTAATACATAACTTTTCATTACATTTTACATACAGAGGATCTTTAAAGTATATTGTCTTGGAAATAAGGAACATAATACATGAAAACAACACAAAACATTCTACTTAAACACTTGAAAGGATTATTTATTGTTCATCCTATGTTCATTACAACAAATCATAACCTAGGAGGATACATAAAAGGAAAGGGTGAGAAGAAGGCCCAGTAATGGAACCAAGAGAAACATTTTACATGTGAACTTGAGATACATCAATAAAGACATGATAAATAACTTTAAGGCATGAGAAAGAGATCATGAGGCATATCACAATAGAAAATAATGTGTTTCATAACTTGAAGATGTGGCTAAAAAATTTAACTTAGACAATCATTTTTATATCACCAAGTTCCATCCCTAAGGTGTCATAAAAAATTACCAAGGTTATTCAACAAGGTATCGTTAAAATGGTCATCTCTAGAGATTAAGTCTTTATCCAATGCATTGGAGAGCTATCAGGGATCACCGTTAATTTGTATTTATAATCATGCGATCCACATATATCATCATCAAACATTTCATAAATAACCCATATAGCATAAAATAAATGGTTTTCATTTCATAATCACAATGTTTAAAAAAAACTACTTTAAAGACATGATCATTATGTCACTTTAAACCCACTATAAAGGAAAGTGGGTTTCATGTATGTAAATCCCAGAATTAAAATAGTACATTTTGATATATATATGTGAATACCCCTGTACAAGAATGATCATTGAGTATTCACTTAATAAAATAAAATAATTTGAGACAAAGAGAAAGACATTTTGAGACGAAAATTCTGCAGCATAACGACTATGTTACAGGGTTTTAAAAAACATTTAAAAGAGAGGGGACATGAGTCAACCACTCAAATATTATACATAAAATAGTAGGGTCCTGATATAAAGGATATAAGAACATGGTAATAAAAGTTTAAATATATACCATATGAAATGAAGAACTTGAAAGGAAGACAAAAATAAGATTTCTCTTATTAAAATTTGGCAGCCTAATGGCGTTACTTAAAACTTCAAAACATGAATTGATGAGATCAAAAAGGGTCTCACATAATATGAACATAAAAACGATAGTATGATAGATATAGAAGATCATACCCCAACATAATAAAAGTAACTTGAATGAAATGACATGAAAATAGAACATGAAAAATGAGAAGGGTAGAAGAATCCCTTACAAAAATTCAGCAGCCTAACGACGCCACTTCAGCAATCATAAAACGAAATGATGAGAGTAAGATGGGATCTATAATCATCTGATCATGAAAAGGGAATCATAGTAATATAAAAGAGTATCCCCCAACATAAGAACATGGGGCTTAAATGAAATGACATACAAAAGAGTAATTGAAACGAAAGAGAGAGGTAAGATCCCTTACCTTGAAGAGTAACTTTGAAAGATTGAAGGTCGGGTCCTTGGGGGGATTGAGGGCACCTTGGGAGGACTCCTTTGGAAGTAAAGAGACCATAACTTCATTGGGGATGATTATTAAATGAAATTAATGATGGAAAGACTTGGTATTTATAGGAGAAGTGAGGGGACAAAACATTAATTGCGAAGGGACACCTCATCGGTGGTATTGGAAAAACCATGTGCTTTCCCATGGTATTGGCCACTTGGAACACCTCATACCTTATCATACTATTCATAAGTCATCCATAATTATTTCATAATTATAACATCCTTAATGATGTCATTAAACACCCGAAACTAAAAAACTGTATTTTCACTACTCACCGAAAATTCAACATTCTTAGAAAACTCCCAAAAATTAACCTTAACCAAATATAGATGCTCTGATTCAAAAAATGAACTCTAATTTATGAAAATAATTTTCTAAATAATTTTCATTTATTTTTTAAATTGAATCACTATTCACATAAAATTCAACTATTTCAGAAAAATCCCAAAAATTCACCTTAACCAAATATCAGCGATCTGATTTCAAAAATGAACTCCATTTTATGATAATATTTTTCTAAATATTTTTAATTTAATTTTTAAATAAAAAACATTATTCATTTGAAAAAAACTAATACGTAACCAATAATTTCTGAAATAGTTATTTACCTATTTTATTGAATCACATTACTTAACCACGGTGACTAGATTACATTAATACTTTCCTAAGAGAGGTTACATAATCCATTTGATCAAATTACTAATCATAAGCGTAAAATCACTATTCATAATTTACTATTCATCAAAAATTAAGTTGATCTTATTAGACTCTAAATTTCATACAGAACATAACTGTAGAAGACCATTTTTTGAAAATCATTACACATTATTAATTATTCAAGGTTTACATAAATATTTTTAAAATATCGTTTTTCTAAAATTCAACATTAATATGCATACTATATTTATCCGTACATCTGAAAATTCACAAACTTCACCATAAGAAGAAATCACAATTTTAATTTAAATTCAAGGATTACACAAGGCAGTTACGGTCTCGTTACATAACCCCTTATAACACCAGTATAGGACCTAAGAGTAAGGTGTAGTAGGGTGATAAAATCATGGGGTGGCTGGGCCAACATTGCTCGAGTAGTGATTTCTATCAACTTGAACTTCTCGCGAAGGTGATTTCGTTCCAGCATCACATGATGAAGTTTCGCTTGGGTTTGGTCTAGGGAAAAGGCCAAAGGTGTTACCTCCTTCCCGAGTTCCGTCAGATGGGCTTCGATCGGCCCGAGACTACTAGATGGGGCCATCAAATCTCCTTTCTATATTAATTAACCATGATCACTTGTATTTATAGAAAATAATCACAACATTTAGTTTCCAACGGTGATATAATAGTCAAAACCCAATGGTGTTATTTTAAGTATACTCATTTTGTTAGATGAAATAGTTTTTTTAGTATACAATAAAATAAAACACAAAGTTAGGTAAAAAAAATTATTCAAAATTTCGGTTCGTTACACTAGAGAGCCATTCCAGAGCAGAAGGGTGAACCATCACCACAGAAGGAAGAACTCCAAGAAGTTCCATGTTTTTGTTAATCGAGTCTTCTTTTTATATTCTAAATCAGAATGTGATTCAATGATAGAGGCGTCACCCTGATCATCTACATCAGATTATGGTGAAGGAACCCAGTATATGAGTTTCATCATCCCAGAAGGTGATATGTACCAAATCCCTGAAATAATCCACATGTATATGAAAGTGGAGTAAGATTTGGAACCCTCCCATGGTATTTCCATGAAGTCTTCTCTATCACCACTAGTTTCATTCTCTACCTCAACAAAAAATCATAGAGATTTATTTTGGGGCTTGGTAGACGATGATCACTAGCCGGATCTAGAACCAACAACAACTTCCCTCACACAGGAAGAAGTGGTAAACACCATCCTATAGGGACATGATGATGGGATTAGTACATCTTCAAGAGAAGACCCAAAAAGAAGTGTCTTGTTAGCTCACACAATGTTTTCTCCACCAATTATCCCACTGATGCAACTTTCAACATCCGTTTAATTATTAGTTCCTCATCCATCCCATGTTAAAGAATGAGAAAATGATGAGTCATACCTTTCTTATGAACATAGACGTTTGTGGGATACCCTCTCCGTTGATTAGTTTCTTGAGATTTTTTTGGATGATTTCCATCCCTGACCTTGATATCCCAAAGTCACTCACCCAATATGAGGTCATGTTTTTCCTCCGAAACATTTGGGTGACACTTTTCTACCTCCATAATCATCATATGGAATACATGAAGATCTAGGAGAATTTTAAGGACATCGGTTAGTATTTCTGCATGGTTGAGGTAGAAGAACTCCCCATGGTCCATCATCTGTAATCAACTAGTTATCATCGGGCACTTCAAAAATGATGAATTCGGTGCATTATTGTGCTCCGATGAATTATTGGGGTGGTGTACCCACATAAAAAGATCAGTGGATGGGGGTAGTACGTGGATCTTCACTTCATTCCCATCATGTGATAGTCATATTTATCAAATGATATCAAGTATATTTCCCTAGTTATAGTCACAGTGAATATGGATGAACATGGCATACTCAGATAGAAGGATACCGTCATAGGTTCTGAAGAAGAAGACCCAACCCTAGCGGATTTGTAGTATCAGGTGGACACTCATACATCTTTTATAACTCACCGACATGGGAATGTACATGTCTTGTTATATCCCTCCTCCTCATTTCCCATTGGTAAAAACACCAACAAAGGAAAGGATCAGATTAGGAAATCCAACCCCTCTAATCCACCCAACACTTCACAGAAGTCATAGGTCAACCCTCATGTAGACACCTTGATCTAGCAGCTTGAAGATCAAAGGAGGCTCATTGACGATCTCTTTTATGAATTCATTATAGAGTGACACCCTGACTATGGTGATCCTCAATATAATACTTTCCCTTCTCCATTGGGGTAGTATGGGAAACCACAGGTTCTCCCGATCGAGTTACCTCCTATTGACCTTGACAATCCTGTGTATCCTGATTGGGTAGAGACTAAAGCCTATGGAATGTTACTGTAATATGTATCACCACATCCACCAAAAGTACAAGATAATCCTCCTCGAGACCAAGCTTAAATCATTCCTCCATCATCTCTTCCAGACAATGCCCAGTCTTTTCCACCAGATGATTCACTAATCGCTCCACGAACTACTGAGCTTGTCAATCGTGCGGATGAGCCTATGAATGAGTTGGTGATTAGGGATCCTAATCGATATAGGAATCTATATAGGGAATATCTGATAGTCGTTATCACTTCCCACCTCAAGGCCCTTGATACATGGTAGGTGTAAATTACACCTCATGGAAAGCCAAATATAGCATGGGTGGATGACATACAAGCACCCTTGGATTTTTAGATTTCCACATCATTCCCTTTAAATGGTATGGGTGACTTGATATAGTTACTGGGCCACTTTATATCAAAGTGCGGACCCCAGATGGGAATGCCAGAGCAGCAAGAGGTCTCCAATATCTGATGATTTGAGTAGACATTGCAAGGTGATGCGTTCTTCTGGTAAAGTTAGCTACCCATAGGGTCTATCGCTGGTTGGGAAGATATTTACAGTATGTTTCTCTATAATTTCAGGTCTACCACCTAGAGAAACAATGTTTCTAACATCTTCATGTTAAAGAAAATACCAGATGAATGAGTCATAGACTTTATTGACTGGTGGAAAGGACTCACATGCACACTTGAAATTCCACTAAATCAAAACAATATGATAATTATGTTAGTAGGGAATGTCAAGACTAAATTGTCCCCATCCATCATCACTCATAACATCCCATGCATATTTTTGGATTTTTCGTACAAGGCCGGATTCCTAGAGGAATCATTATAACAAGCTAAGAAGGCATTCCCATTTCCCCCTCTAATAGCTTCAAGAAGTGTGACCAAGGTAGAGACTATTTTCATTTCATAGATAGAGGCCCCCAGACCACTATATTTTTTACCTTTTCAGTATAACCCATAGCCTCTCTATGGTGAACCACCTCAAGTCCAGCCTTAGGCATTGAATCACCCGACATAAAATCAGAAGTTGTTACCGCATAATGAACCACTACCACCTAGGAGAGACAATCAGGATCCAACCCCTCTCTAGTCTTCAGAACCTCGTTAGGGCCAGGATCATAGTGTTCTTTTCCTAGATAAGATAAATTGGACCAACTCATTTGATGAAGTTTATGTTCTCGGTTATTTTTGAAGATCCCAGGATCAAGGGATTCTGATGTTTCTAGAGTGCAGTAAGCCCTAGGAGGTTAATCTCACTGATCCCCTTGACTACTTCTCATATCCCAAAATCTCTATACATTCCATCATGTGATGCTATATTTTCAAGAACTAGCCCTAGAACATGGTTGATAATAATGTATTCCAATATTTTACGACCCCTCCAAAGGTGAAATGCATCTATGAAAATCATAACAGTGATAGTGAAGGTGAATGACAACTGTTCTCTAGCTATGGGTCTCAAAGGTTTGATGACAATATCGATCAAAAGGAAATTTCACTTTCCCATGGTGCCATAAGTTCTCGTTTAAATCATCTTAATCCTCATCAAATTCTCATAACTCCTCTAATTTCCATTTTTTCATCCACATTGTAGCCTTCTACTTTTTAGAAGATCCTGTGAAAATGACATAAGGGAAAGGAAAGCCCCCCACACGCGTCGAAGCCATCATTCACTCTCAGAGACATCATTACCCTAGAAATGGGAATCGCCACCATAATTCAACCAAGATCGGAGGATTCCTCAGGTGAAGATCACGAGAATTCCTCAGTTAATACTATTGAGCATGTGGATCCTTACATGGTTCCTAGAGATGGGGAGTGTCAGGTAGGTTCTTCTAATGTTACCAGTTGACACCATCATTTATGGGGCCTTGGATATGTTAATCATTAGAATGAACATGCCAATGCTTACATCCATGTTGTGAACGCTATTGAGACTAGATAACATGCTTAGCGTAGAGATCAGCCTACACCATACTCTCATCCCATATTTTTCAGATTCACTACCACTATAATTTGTACTACTTGAGAAGGATGATCCACAACAACCATGTCATGATTAGCCACATCTAACTATGGATAGACCTTAGTTATTCAACAGTCATCGAGTAGTAATTTTGTGTGTTTCAGCTAGTAAGAAGAAGGATATACCCAACATTAGCAAGAATCCACTGGTTCAACTAGGAATACCTAGAATACCTCTTTCTAATGAGAAATACTATTTCAGTATAAATTTACACATAGAATAGAATTATGATGTTCTTAAACAACTAGCAAGTGTTCTAGTAATTCTCATGATCCTTAAGTATTCCACCTATTAGAAGATATACCAGAAGCCCTCACAGAGGCCTTAAAGTGATCCCTCTAGTTATAGAATGAGTTGGTACCCGTATAATCCTTCCATGCCAAGGAATTAGGGCAATCATCATTCCAATAAATCATTTATTTCTCAAAATAATATGTAGGATCTTCTATATAGGGAAAAATATACCCACTATACAACACTTGACAGTTCAACGATGTGGAAATCCGTTGTTGTCTCATAAAAATGTTTTATGGGATCAATCTCATCCCAAACTAGACGCTTAGAAAGCTAGAAATAAATGAAGAAGATCAGATTCCCTATGACTTGATGAATCATGGTTATAGAAAAATAGACTAGAGGCCATGTGGCATGATTCACCTAATGACCCAATTCGGTGGCTTGATTGAATGCAGCGAGTTCATGGTTGTCCCACAGGATACAACTTAAAACAGATTTGTGTGTAGACCCTATATTCATCTTCCTATAGATGTTCCATCCTCATATCACCAATTCCTCATGTACTCCCTCATTGGTCGGGTGGTAATTCTCCAAGGTGATGAATCTCCCTTTTCTTATTGTGAATCCTGCTATTTGGATGATCACTATTTCAAGATCATGGAAAACTAGGTTCATACCATTGAGGTTGAGCACACTACCACTGTGGTTGACCCATGGATAGACTTGGATGATTCTTTCATCCTACCGATACACCAGTTGGAGGCCACAACCCCATACTTGGGAAACATCTTTGTTGTTTCTGTAAATATGGGACACATGTTCCCTGGTACAAGGAATACATAAAGATTACGTTTTATTCTTACACGGATCAATCTTGGTTGATACCAAAACCCCATTACCTAAAGGGTATGATGATGTTTTCACTATGAAAACCACTATACATCATACTTTCATGTTCCTCCAAGTTGGGTTGAACCAAGATAAGACGATGTGCCACTACTAATTTGACATCATCAAGAGTGGACCCCTTGGCCGAAGTCCTGATGGAATCTGGTCTACTACATTTGATTCCATGGTTTTAGCATTGTAGGATTATCATCATGAGGATTACATATCCTCCCAAGTGTCTATCAATGTTTGCTCTGGATCTGTTGGTTTGGGTGAGATATCCACTATAGTCGATTCCCCGACCACATATGATGAAAATGACTTAGAGGATGCTTCTCCTGTATTCGAATAAGGTGTATCCACCACCTTTGATGAGTTGGTATAGGTGAATCCTGGAACCCAAGAAAAGACGAGTCCAAAACTAATTAGACCAACTATTCTTGTAGAGAAACAATAGTAGTATATGGATTTCCTGAAGCAGCATCTTGACGTATTAACCTAATGTTATGATGATATGCCATGAAAATATCGTTAAGTCATCGTCCACCATCTTGGTATCCCAATGAATCATCGTGGGTTCAAATAACCTCCTAGATAGTTACACCCTCTCATGGTTCCATGGTCAATGACAAGTTGGTAAGATCATCCCATTCCACATCGAAAAAAAATTCCAATACCCAAAATAGTTTTACAAATTCATTCCCACCAGGAAAAAGACTCGATATATTAGAGATTACATCGACTTCTAGGATATCATACTCCGTTGTCTAAAGGATGATTTTCCTCTTCCTTTGATAGATCTATTGATTGATGACATAGATGGATTCCAATCACTCTCCATCATGTATGGGTATTCTTGGTATATCCTAATCTGAATTTCCCCCCTGAGGATGAGGAGTCCACCTCCTTAAGGGAACCATAAGGGAGCTTCTTATATCAGGTAATTATCATCTATTTGAAGAATGCACGCTCCATCTATCAAAATGCTATGAACCACATATCCAAACTGATCCTTGGGATGTTGGTGATTTTTAGGTGGAAAATTTGGTGGTCCAATCCTGCCAACATCAGAACCATCCCAAATATCTTTAGAATATGGTGGGATATCTCCTCTCTCACTATCTGAAGATGAACCCACTTATGTGTGCCTTTAGGGCTTCCTTTTGGAATTTTCGTAGCTTTTTCATTAGACACAGGGGAACTAATATAATCCTAGAAAAGATCAAGGCCATCAGTCAGATGCCTCTTCCATGAATCCTTTGAGATCCCTATGTCATCCAAGGAAACATAGCCTACATATGATGATTCATATCAAATTTTTCCAGAAAGTGTAACCCCCATTACAGACTCAAGAAAAAAAGTTTCATTGATTAGTGGGATGAAGATTGTCATACCACATATTTAGGAGATCATGTGGTTCCTACTAAAACCTCTAGTTCTGATGCCCCCAGTTTCTATGAATCTTTTAGCCTTCTATGTGTCTCTACCATTATCAATGTGGTATATCCACTACCTTTCAACCCTTTTTTGCATGATGGGTCTGGAAATACCTTACAATTTTCCCATTCCAATCTCATGAAATGTAATGCATGTCTCTTGGTTGACTATATCATCTCATCAAGACATGTTCCCTTATTCCCATGGTCTAATACTGAACCTTAGTGAATCTTAGTCATCATGGTCTTAAAATATTCTATTAAATACCTGATATCGATGAATCTTGTCCTACATCACCACTACTGGATCCTATTGATTGTGTCTGCTCTAGTAAAAATCTATCTACCACCATAGCATGTTATAAATCCCCAAAATATGTGGGAATGCAATGAGGAACCACTATAGATCAAATATCTATATGAAACCCAGTCTCCAATGTGCATTTATTATATAACCAATATAAACCATTTTAATAGAGTATTACATGATATATGTGAACCACAATGCATACTAATCCATGAATATACACCCCCACTACAACATAAGAAACCCCTAGATGTGATCCAATCACAAAGAATGCACAAAATAATCCTCCTAGATGTGGTACTGGAATTCAATCTAAGGAATATCCATCTCATCATGTGTATAGGTTAGCAAGATCCAATAATGTTTAGTCTCTCCATTGAATATACTACCCAAACGTACTATTATCTGGCCAGAAGGGGTTTGAACAAGACCAAATTCTAAAACTATTGACTCAATCTAGTCCTTTAGGAATGCATGTCAGACTCACATAGGAACATGGGTATAGTCTATCTCTGAAACACATGCATTATTTTTATACTGTATTTACCATCATCATATACTACAATAACTAAACGATTCTCAATCTGATGTAGAGTATCCCCCTAAAATATTAGAGGTAGGTTTTCTCACTACTCTATAGGTGGTGGTATTGGTCTCTTTCATATAGAGGAGACACACCATAAATATGTCCCTAAACTCAGGCAACATAACTACGATAGTTATAATCATGATCCATTCTCAAAGTAATCATTGGAATTATACATGGAGGAATCCAATATTAGCCAATATATACCTTGGTAAAGTGATAATATATGGGTCGCTGACTCAAGAAGGGAATGGAAACCAAAAAACCCATTATTATATGATACATTTACCATTTTTTACCCTATAACTGGTGTATTTATATATCGAATGATAATTAGGTTATCACAATCCTGTTGAATAGATAAATCCACTTTCACATCAACACATTGTTATCCGGACTAGAATCCAATATTGAGACACATTAAATATATTTCCCTAAATCCCTAACCAATCCTTATAACTATTATCTCTCTAAATTCCATAGGACAACCAAGGCTTTAAAACCATCGTGACATGACCAAACCCACCAAGGATTTCCTTGTAAGAGTTATGTGAAGAGTGACACTCAATTATTTACCCCAGCAGTCTATGGTATTGTGATGGGAAATGGGTAAGTATATCGAACTTATGAGAAGCCTTATACTAATGTACTTATAAATACATACACAAATATCTATAAATTATGACTAATGTGTAATAATAAGCAACCATAATATTAATGCACAAATAAATATTAACATCCCTATTTTTGAAACATTCTTTCGGGGTGTGCCACAAGAGCATGTGGTCATTCGCTGATGGTGCCTTTTACCCTATATTCCCTCTTTCTCATGGTGGGTGTAATTCATCACTTCTTCAAAGTTGTATTATCTATGATTTAAACAGGATGATGGGATGTCATTCTATGCTTCCATGAATTGCTCCTCAGAATTTTTCACCTAGATAGGGTCTCCCTTACATATTAAGATGTTGTTGGTGAAAATCCTTCCCGATGCCATCTCTTTGTGGACTTTGGTTAATTATACTGCTTCGATCAAGGCATTCCAAGGGGTCATCTCAGGTCAGCGAGCTTCAGTAGAGAGAGTAGTCATATTGGGAATAATTGGCATGTCTAGATGCTGTAACATTGGTAAACCTATATTCTTCCTCAAATTTTTGATTCTAATAGGAAAGGAAACCTAAGGCATCCCATATCCATTGTGGAGAATTTTATGTCAGTGGCATAACTTCTGAGGTCCTCCTCATGCATTCTAGGTTTAACAAGTGGTAGGTCATGTGTTTAATAGCAAGAAGGTATGGATGGTCGTTAGATTAACATATTGTAGGGATGGAATGGAATGATCATAACACTTATGAAGGTGGTTCAGATATATATATCCCTTTGAGGGAGAACCTATATGATTTACAAGATGGACGGATCAGAACGCCTGATGTGGAAGGTCTTGGGATGGTGTGTCCCACAAAGGGAAGGTTTCACACCATGAAGTCTGATATGAACACCATTGAGGGTGTATAAGTGAGGTATACCCCATTTAGGGGGACACCAAGGTTTACCATTTGTTGGTATTGAACCTCACGGAAGCTTCCAATATTTCCATTTTAGAATATAAGGATCAAAAACCACATAATTCATTTAGTGGAGTGGATCTCACCCACAGAGACTTACCTTCCGAAGATGATCAATCATGGTTGGATGATGAGTAATGTGAGGATTACACAAGATTTTCTACCCAGGAACATTGAGGAGGAGCGATGGTGTCGATGGAGCTTATGCACTGAGATAGACCAGATAAATGGCATGATCTCTCCATGATAATGGTGAGGTGATGAAGAAGATGATTAGGGATTACACATAGGATCTACTTCGATGAATGGCATGATCCCATTGGGATGTGGCTTCCCTGGTATGAATATGGATGGATGAGAATGAGGTGGGAGAAATAGATGAAATGGAAATGTTTTTTAGTGTGTTGGGATAAAAATATAGGGTGGTTTTCTACGTATCCCAGTTTCTTAGGGATCAATGTACATGTAGTTCATAATGGGGTGGGCATCGGTATTATGCATAGAATCTACGTGATGGGCCTGGAAGTGATAATGTCTCCTAGGTGAGGTCATGATATTAATATGTATATGACATAGAATAGATAAATATGGATATGGATGATGAACTTGGACCACAAAAGGCTTCTTATGTATCCCAATTGGTTGGGAACCAATGTCGACATAGTTCAGAAAGGGGAATTGGGGCTTACACATAAGGAGGATGCCCTTATGATGGTTGATCTGTAATCCATTGTGGGTGGATTAGGGAGGTTCATCCTAAGGATAGAACATTGAAGTTTACCATTGGTTGATATTGAACTTTAGGGAGGCTTCATACATACCCTGTTTCAAAGAGAGGGATCAAAACCCATGTAGTTTAGATAGATGATGGTGTAGGGATTACGCATAGAAGCATCCTATAAGAAATTTTCAGGTTTACTACTAACCTCTAATCTAATGTCATTGATTCCCAGTGTGAGAAAAAATAGAGGAATTAGTAGACCAGATGGTCACATCACAAAATATAAGTTAGAGAGGGATATAATGGGTCTTATGCACAAAAGCAGCCTGAGGAGAATGTCTTTCTAAACTAGGAGGATGTCATTCCATATGAGGAATATCTCATTCCATGTAATTATTGTAGAGAACACCGTAAAAAATATTTTTCGCAGTTTACATGGAGACTACCCGAGGTTCACATGGTGAAAAATTCCAAACGGGGAGACAGACGGTGGATTGAGATGGTGGTAAGTAAAGATGATCTTGATCCCATTCCCTATATGATCCTCTAAAAGTTTCCACCCATGTGGCAACTATAGTTTATCATATAATGTTGAGGATTTTGGTGCTAGGTAGTTTAACGTCCTGCAACTCTAACATGGGGGAAATCACTCCATATCCCTTGGACTAGAATAATTGATACCAACTTGCACTTCAGGAATGGAAGGCATCAGCAATGCTAGAATGAGGTGAGGCAGAGGAGTGGTCACTCATGGGGTCCATGTTATCATGCCTATGAAGAAAAAAAAGGAATTATCATACCTATGTTGACCAACAATAAGTAGAGAAATGTAACAACTAACATTTCATGAAGGACCAAGAAGTCACTATGCACAAGCCTAGAGGGCCACAGAGAATAGTGTCTCATGAAGCATGGGTCCTTGCTGAGTGGTGTTTCATGAAGATGAATTTCTTTATAGACGTTAGGGGATTAAAAAATATAGGATCTTCATGATGCTGTTTAACCCTTCCTTTGCATGAATCCATGATTAGGATGAGTAGTGCTTAATGAAGGATTAGTTCATTGAAATGCCAGAAGTACTCTGGAGGGCCTTCCTCCTCTACAAAGGGAATTAAACTTCGCAATGGGAATACCTACTATAGGAATGGGTATGTATGAATGGGTAAATAAGAATTAGGTATATTGATTATTTCGATGCTCTAGTACCTTAGGTGATGCATTTTTCTCTTGAGTTTGTGGTTCTTGGGTTCTTCATGAAATGGGGGATCAGATGTTGAAAGGTTGGGATAGCACTGCTTTTGAGATAGGATGTTCATTTAATTTAAAGTCAAAGGGGTATTGTTATTATCGTAAGTATTTCATGAAGGAAAAATTATCTCCATGGAAATGCATGTTCCATCAGACTCATGGATCTATCTTGCTCCTCCCTTATAGCAATCACGGGGCTCATCAAACTCATGGATCCATCCACCTCTTACCTTAGTGTGTTCGCGGGGATCATCAGACTTGCAGAGCCATCCAAGAAATACCATAGACTAGTCATGGGGATGGTGAGACTCATGGGAGTACCATTACCTCTTCACTCATTCATAGTGGAGAGGGACCTATACAAATGGGATTCATGAGGAAGACCCCTCAGATTATTTTTGGGGATTTTGAGTTTGGATTTCATCACGAATGACTATGACCTTGTTGAACATATCCCGGGGCACATATTTCTGCACCAAAAAATGAAACCCCTCATAACGGGAGGCAATTGTAAAAGGAGGTTCAGATTCTGAGCATAATTATCCTAATTATTTGTGATCATGAAGCTAGCTCATGATGTAGGGTGCATGATGCGTGCTAGTGTGGGGTCACCGTGAAGCCTGAGGTGTGAAGGCCTCCGCAATTCACGGTAGGCCACCACTAATAAATAGTGCTTTAGGGTCTGTTTTCCATACTGGATATCCATGAATGATTGTGCCTTGGATCCATTTTCTCAACTCTATCATCCTCATTAATCCACCTTGTAAATAGGGTTTCACAGTACATTGATCAATGAATGCTATTCAGTGAATTGGGGCACAACGATCTGTTTTATCTCCAAGAACCACATTGAGTATCCTACATCATCATGAGATGTTTCAGTATGAATGAGATTCATGAGTTTTATCCATGAAAAAGCAATATAATTTTACTATGTCCTGAATTCTATGGCCACTCAAGAAGCTGCTAGAGGGTTCCATGAAGATGTTACTCTTAGAGAGGATATGATGAACAATATCCTGGTTGCAGAGAATGTTCAGAGCCATTCTGATCACAAATCACTAGTCAAACAGTTGTCAGACATATATAAGGATTATCACTTGTGTAAGAGGAAACCATTTTATGGCTTCGGTATGAGTGAATACGTCTTAATCCATGAGGAGAGAAGAGATGAACCATCATACTGGTTCAGAGGTACGCTAGGATAGTTCTAGTGGCACAGGGATACTAACGACCACACCTGGAATGATCACATGACCATCATAATAGATTGTCTCAAGAACCATCTAAAAAAATAATGACAGACCATTACAGTGTGACTAATCTCCACCACAATACCATACAATCATCAGGGGGGTTAGGGAACTCGAAAAAAGGATATACCATTATTTGGGACCTATGGAAAGGTTGAATAATTATAGAGGAATGTGCATGGAGAGACTAGGTATGTGCTTTATATACATATTTAATAATGGTTGTAAGGTGAGTGGGTTTATATAAAGGGTAATGGGCATCCCAATTCCATGTTGATCAACTGATGGATAACGTGCTGGAACTTCTGAGTAGATGGTCATCAGATATGAATATATTCTATTTTCATCATTGGGAGGTTAGAATTAGTCTCCAATACCACTTCCAAATTTATGGAATCCTCATACTGGGAAGATTGTATGAAGATTTCCTCCCCATGGATAATTCTTAGTAGGATCAAGTGCATATGTCACATCTAGTAAAGGTGTTACTAAACTTGGTGATATGCATAAATAAAGACAAGAAAACAATGAAGGATGTCAAATTTAAGCTATGGTTCATCTATATTCTGAAATTTACAATAGTGAAGCATTCTATGGTTGAAAAGACACCCATGAAACTATATATGAGTTATTATATCTATCAAAGAGGGGAACCACATGATAGGGAAGGCTCTTACTAGTAGATTCTAGAGAATTTCCAGTGGTAATTGTGGGGGTACAATATCAGAGATGAGTAGTGACCAATATTTAGGTTAGCTGGATTAATTGCTGTGTTGAACTATAGGTGAATACTGCTGGTGATAGTTGGGAATATATGACCATGGACACAAATTTTTATCATAAAAGAAATGCTAGCAATGGATATGTGTGTAAATAATGGGATCTCAGTGATGGAAAAGCTATATAAGTTTCTTCGGCATGTCATCATGGGGAAGAAGCCACTACGCATGTGTGGGAAACTTCACTTTCAATATATTTGGGTGGTGTCGCACATGGGGGGATAAAAATATTCAAACCCTATCATCCCTCTTGAGATGAGCATTCAACCAGTGATTCTGAACATCGCTGGGGGTTTTCTGTTCTATCTTATCTAAATAGATGTCTTGAGGATGGTTGGTTGTGTAGATAAATTCACATTCCACCTATTCCCCCTACAGAGAAGTGTTATAAATGACAATGGCATAGGCACTGAATAGTAGTGGTCATATCTACAATCCTTTCAAGGTTGGAGTGCCACGGGTGAGGGTGGAATGTGCAACAATTTGTGAACCATAAATCCACCCCGATTTTCAAGGAATTTAAGAAGTCTGCAGAGGCTGGCCCAGAAGGTTTATTTGGGAGTACAACATGAAGATCACCCATGAGTGATGAGAAAAATATAGAACGTGTTAACATGGGAGGATGGGAAGATTTGGAATGAATTTTCTCCATCCACTACTACATACGAGTGGGTTGATACATATGCATAATGCTGGGAGGAAACTTATCGAGGAGAAATGTCGGGGTGATGGGCCATTCCAGCCGACGAGGGAGTGGCCCCTAATCCTCAGGGAGGAGGTCGAGTGGAAGAAAGGGAGATTCAAATGCGTAGGTTTAATGCACATCATGGTAGTAAGACATCAACATTTGAGTCAATAGTTCCGTAGGCTACATCGGAAAAAAGTGGAAGGGGAGAAGCAACATCCGATTCAATGCCTCCATTAGAGTGGACCCCAGAGTAAGGAGATCCATCAAGTGGTTCTATAGGACATCCACCCATGATCCTAGGAAGAAATTTCATCATGTGGAGATTCCTAACAATATTGTTTATCTTGAGGTTTAGGAAGCATGGGATACCTACAGATAGTTCACAACCACAATAGGTTATGGGACTACCTTAACTATTACGGGATATAACTGGTCAGGATTGGTTATTCCATGGGCCACTTCCAGATTTTCCCAGAAGAGGGGGAGTGACACATGGCTGAGATGGAGTAAATAGTGCATTCCCAAGGCATAACATGACCCATGACTGATTGAGTAAAAGTATTGCTTGATCTGACATCTCCACCACAACTATCATCAGATGAGTTGGCGGTGCACTTTCCCCCATACAAGGAATCAAATGGGTCATAGGGGGGAAGATTATGATAAAGGGATCCCTAAATATTATGTGGATGTCACAACTTCATAGAAATCCACTTTGGATAAAGGCGGGGTAACACAATTGGGGGACACTTTTTTTGAACGATTCGATGAATATCTCGATGTAAGATTCAACTCGTTTTTAGTGCTACAACTTCTCTCTTGCATTATTTGGATTCCATGACTGAAATATTTTATATACAAGTGAATATTTCACAAGATACCCCTTCACAAGGTGATTAAGGTATGTCAATTTTTTTATAGAACCAATCACCATGAACACTTCCCTGGGACCTAGTAGTTATATGATCCAGTAATATAGTGGAGTCCAGGATGACCTCTCCAAAAGTTTTATGGAGTTCAATCATATACAATGGTACACATCCTGGGATTCCATCAATGAAAACCCAAGGGCATGAGAAATCATCCCGTGATCCCTAAAAGTTTCTTATGTCACAGAGTCATACATGTCGTTTACTCGACTAGGTTGACTAATGTGATCCTGGCCTGGATAGTCGTTTGAGTATCGGGTGATCTTCTAGTAAGAATGGTTGGAGGACCCAAGGATCCTTCCTAAAATGGGAACTAGTCCATAAAAATACAAATTTTTGAACCAACATGGCCATGGCTTCTGGTAGACAATCAATCATGATTTTGGATGGAGTCATTTGTGGGGATAATAGAGACAACCTTATTGAGGTGGGATCAAGAGATAAAGATCAACCTCATGATATGAATCTCGATCAATCTAACATGATGCCAAAGAAATATCCTACTACTAAATTCCTGACAGCATTTCTAGAGTATGAACCTACTGACCCATAGAAGATGGATGAGTCTAATTCTGACAAAGTCAAGGACAAACATGCTACTTGACAGCGGGTGTGTAAGTTGACCATGTGCTTCACCGAAAAGACTCCAGAATCACAATGGATAGACTGAATGATAGCACTTCTCCACTGGCTATGCAGTATACGTGCTGGTGGGGTGTATTTGAAAGGTCTTCACATGTTGATTTGATACTACCTCATTTAGAATGTGTGGGAAATAAGTCACCGTTTAGGCATCGCCTGACATTAGGAGAAGTCGGCCAGCACTTGTAATCTTTAAGAGGATGAACATGAGATTTGAAATATGAGATGTAAAATGGATGGGCACTATTTCTCTATTACAACCCAATCAGACCTTGTTGAACGACTAGGATACCAACAGACATAATCCCAAGAGTAACTGAGACAGATAAATCGTCCAGTGGATGACCTCCGAACAAATTTGGATCGGGTGAAAACCAAGACGGATTATCACCATCCCAAAGAAAATGAAGATGAAATAGAGCTCCGATGATGAGTGCGGATCATGGAGGCCAGATGAAAAAGGGTGGGGTAGATGAATTTTTCCATTAAAGGGTTTGATCCATGGGGACTATTTTTTCTGAACTGATGAAATATTCTGTTGTTACTTTTGATTCGTATTCATGCATGAAAACACTTTTTCTTGATTTAATTTTTCACATAAATCGTATCTATAAAACCACTAATGATCAATGCATAAGATCACATGGGTAATGCCAAAAATGAGAAATAGGGGAAGAAAACATAATTATTCACATTGTTTGAGAGTTCTATATAATCATTAAATACTTGGGGTTTTCTATTTTTTACTGACCACCAAGAGTGTCTGGAATAAGAGAGTTTGTGGCTAGAGAATAGGGATCTCGGAGCATCCAAATTTATTTTCTCGATGCGCTCTAGTGTACACACATGACAACACCATGAGAATTTAAATCACTAAGAATAAAAGGGAATAGGAAATTTGAATCACGATACCAAAAATTTGAAACACAATGGTATTGGAATCATGAGATAGGATAATTTATGGACATGTTCGACATCACAACATATATATTTCGAAGCCTAAAATGGGGACAATAAAATAAGGTTTGATTGCTGGACATGTTTGAAAGAAATGACATATCCTGAATTATTGTCCAATGTATTCTAAGATATTGGCCATGGATGGTAGTTGAGTCATGTGGCTAGGTACCATGCCTTTAATGGGTCCCTTTGGAAATGAAGAAGTGTGAAGATGAAAATAAGGGGCACATAAAGTGCAGTAGTGGAGTAATGGATTGTTAAATTGGTTTCTAACACTCTTGGAATTATGTCATCGTGTCTTATAGAACATGGATTTAGGTCCATTACTATGAGAAAAGATCAAACCTATCTTCCTTGGTAGCACTGTCTCGAATGTCGAACAGTAGTTAAAGATGTGTGAAATATGGTAGATGAGCAGCATCGATGGAGAAGAACTCTAAAGTGAGGCCTGAGATGATTTTTAGTTTTACGTAATGTCAAATGAGAATGATGAAAATTTAGTTTAATGTCATATGATGAGAAATATTCTTGGCATAGTTTAATGTCGTGTGACAATGACGTTGCACATAGTTTATGGTCACACTTTCTAGACCCTAGACAATAGTTTAAAGTCACGTCATATGAAATAATGAATGTATATCCATAGGATATTTTTGTGGCATGAAGGAAATGAATCTGACGTAAACAATCCACAGGAGGATTCTGCACCACACATGTATTGGGGAAGATATGGGAAGGGGGGACCAAATAGGTGTATTTGGTGCAGCAGGGTAATAGGCCTAAGGTGGAAAAGGTTAGAAGGGGCCCAAGGCCACACCACACTTTGGCAGTAAGGGTCCTTATCTAAGGAAATAGAGTTTGGACTGTGAATCTTTTATGTGTCTTGATCATATCAGTATCCTCCATACCAAAACTCTTAATCCCACATGAGCCATGCTTGGATTGGGAAATAGGGAAATGTATAAGGGTGTTTACTTGATATAAGGAAAAACATATTAGAAGCAACAATGAGTATAAAATCTAATCATGACACAAGAGTGTTAAAAAAAGGTAAGTCATGAATTTAATGATCTAGGAGTGGGGATGACTATAATGTAAGGGCCGAGTGTTGACCATGTTCAAGACATATGGACCATAAACATACCATTTAAGGATGGGGTGAAAAAATGCAGAATAAATTGTTTACCATGTTCAAAACACATGATTCACTATATGTCGCTGGAAATTCATTAGGTTGTTGGCCCAATAAAGGAGGTGAGGCGAAGTGACCTGAGATCATCACTATTAGGGGGTCCTTCTATATGTGAAAGATGATGAATATATATAACTTATAAGACCTGAAGTATCGAATGCGTGCATCAGAAAATGAGATTCATTCCCAAGGGCGTAAGTAGTTTAAGTTAATATTTCATGGCCCCTGGAAGATAGTTTGAAGTTGGGTTGCTCGGACTATGAAGTATTCAGTATTAGGGAATTCATATAGCATACAGAAGGTAAAACCTGATGTGAATGAGGACAAAGAGGCTCACATGTTCGATACAAAACTTAAGGTGAATGGAATAAAGCATATGGTCACAATGATTTGACTGTTAACGATACAAGAGGGCCAAAAAGATTGATGGACATGTGCTTGAAACCAAAAGAAATATGCTTGGGAGTCTCTACGTATCTCATGAGGATGGGAATAAATATGCACGTAATTATACAACATATAATGGTAGGAGATCAACATGTAAGGCGAAATCCTATCTAGAGAGAAGCTAAAGCACCTCATTACTGTCAGGAGGAAGCTTGAACTTGTTCAAGGTAGGGTCACATTTTAATGTCAAGTAGAGGACATCGTCTCTTATTTTAAGTTCATAGAGTTTAGACAAAATATGGTTTCCCAATTGGACATGTACTGCGTTGTTATGAAAAATCCCAACATGAATGAGGCCAAGGAGGCCCAACACCACACTACATATCCTATATGAATCTTGCATAGAGTTTAATGTCATGTTTCATGGACTAGACTAAGACCAAAGGGATGGAAGATTTGATGGAATGACAGATGGGTCTAAAGGAAAAGTTTCTAGACCTCGCTATGTATCCTATGAGGGAAAGAATCAAGCCACACATAGCTCTAAGATCACCTGTAGTTTAATGTCCTGTGGTGAGGAAGAATTTGATTTGATGTGAATGTATGGAAGTGTTATGGCTAGAACCAACGATTCAACGCGGGTGTCACTATATATCCTGTGAGGAAGAAATCATGCCACATGTAGTTCTTGAATCCAATGTAGTTTAACAACATGCAGTGAGGAAGAATGTGATCTGATATGAATTTATAGAAGTTTTTTCACTGGGAATAAGGATTGAACTCAACCATAACTATTTATCCAATGAGGGTTGGAATCAAGACACATTTAGTTCTTGGATGACCACCTTGTGTAGGTCTAGCCCATTCACAAGGAGACTCTCTCTATCTCTCTCTTTTTCTTTTATTTTTAATTCATTTCCTTTGTTAAGGGGATGGACCAATATAGAAACTTCTGAATTCACTATGTATCAGATAATAATGGGAATCAAGATACTCGTATTTCTTTCATGTGGCATAGAAAATGACCAGTGCCAAGGGTGATGCTCTATCAGGAAAGAACACCATGGTACAATGTTAGTTTTCTTCATGTAGAAAGGATGATAATTGTAATGGAGTATAAATTCATGCAACTAAGATGTGGGTGTGTGCCTTTTTAGGTTATGCAAAATGGGATTTCAATGCTATGTATTTTAAATTCATGCTAATAGAATGTGGATTCAATTTATTTTATCGTGGTTGGGATTGGATGTTTATGTCATAGTTTAAGGACATATAGTATGACCGGTCTGTGAATTTTAACGTCATGCGGTAAAAACGGTGGTTGCAAGGTAGTTTATCATCATGCAACTGGTACATTGGGGACATGTATCCTGAAATAATACATTTGGCATGGAAAATAATCTCGATGTAAATGAGGCCCAAGGAGGTTCATTCCCACACCACATATTCTTAAGGAGACATGAATAAAGTTTATAGTCTTCATTCTTGGACTATAGGGGATACAAATAGTTTGATTTTCTAATTCTTGTCCCTAATACGAATAGTTTATGTTCATATTTCCTAGACTGTAGGATCTTATTTTAATATCTTAGAGTTTGGACCCATAGGAATATCAGATGTGTGTGGCCTGGTACAATGGAAAACCCGATGTAAATGAGGACCAAGGAGGCCCAACACCACTCAACCCAAGTCAAAAGGGACCTCTATAAAATTTAAATTCATAATGATTGGAATCATAAAATATTACATAGTTTATCTTCATGCAACCAAGATGATGGAATGGGGAGTTTTCTTAAGGAAAGTATATAGAATAGAAATTATAACCCTATATGAATGAGGACTAGGGAATTACCACACCATGCAACACATTCTTGACAGATCCATAGAGAATCTCATTTTTCATAATTGAGTTTGGAACTAAGGGATACTAGTTTAATGTCATAGAGTTTGAACTATAGGGATTGTGTAGCTCCTCTATGTGGATAAAAAACCAACCAGGACTCCAAAGCCCCTGTGATCGATGATTGCTGTGGGAAATAAGGAGAGATATTAGGTTCTACCTATCACATGTATAAGCGTTCAACAAGGGTAAATAAATTTCATGTTGAGAATGTCCTGTTGATAATGATAGTTCCACTGAACATGCAGACATGCATAGATGAGAAACACAAGAGGTAATAGACTTCCATTAGTAGATAGGGAGGCAGGAAGGATGTAAATCAAAACATCTAGGATTCAAATTATGTAAGGGGACACAGATGGGAAGGACCATTGTTAACCATTTTTGAAACATAGGGTAGAACACTTCAAAAGTCAAGGATGGGGCATCCAAGATCAGAATTAGATTTTGACCTTGTCTAAAACACATGATTCACTATTTTTCTCTCTAAATACACTGAGAAAATCATCCAGGATGGGTGGTGAGATGAAATAGCATGAGACCATCACTTTTAGGGGGTACTTCTGGATGTGAATGATGGTGGAAACCAAAATTGAATGACTCAAAGTACTGAGGTGGGTTAGGGAAGTGTCTTCATGGAACTCCCCACTTTAGGTCTCACACCCAGCACACCAGAGCACATCAGTGGTAGGAACAAAAATAATTTAGATTAGAATACCATCACATTACAAATACATTATGGTCATATTTCTTGGGAAAAAGGTACATAGTTTAATTTAAAAAAATTTAGACCATGGGGATTAGATTTACAATGTGGAAATATATAGTGGGGTGTCATAAATCTAACTGACATGAATGCAGACCAAGGATGCCCAAACCACATCAAACATTCCCAAGAGTAACTTTCACATGGTTTAAAGTTATAATGCTTGGACAATAAAGGAATGGGTTATCCAATAGATGGTTTATGTGTAGCGCAGTGAGAACAATCTGACATGAATGTGTGTCAAAGAGGCCCATGTCGTATGAAACACCTTCAAGGAAAACCAACACATAGTTTAAAGTCATAAGTCATAGACTTGGGTTCCCATTTTAATTTCATGTTCCCAATATGAAAAATGAAGAGTCATTTAAAGAGGAATTTGTATCATGTGGAAACTACCAGCCCACGATGTGATTGAGGGACAAGGGTTCCATGCCGCACAATCCCAATTCCAAATAGAACTCATACACAATTTAAATTATTGTGGTTTAGAAATGGGTTATCATTTTAATGTCAGGTTCCTATGATGTAAACTCTTAGTTTATGGTTGTTGAGTTTGGACCATGATATTGTAAAGATATTCTAGTTGGGTAGAAAGCCTATAGAAATCCTAATCCTGCATGATCTGTGCTCAGTATGGGAATCAAGGCGTAGAGAGGAATTCCATGACATGTGGAAGATCATAATAGGGGAATAAAGAGTCAGTTTAAGGGTGTCCCAATGATTATAATCGGCTTGATCAATGCGCAAAGGTGCAAGGTGGGGTAACACAAAGGGTGTTGGAGTTCCGCTAGAACAAAATGATGTGGAAAGTGTGAATCATGACACTCTATATATAAAAAACAATGAGTGTGGAAAGATGACAGAGGATAACTGCTGAACTTGTTGAAAACCGAAAATTCATATCATGTTACCTATTTTGGGAACATAAAAATGAGGGATGACTACTGACACTACCATAAATAAGGCCATTAGCGACCGCCATTGAAGATCGCTGTTGCCTCGTCGCTAGAGGCCTTTAGCGACCGCCAATGGCGGTCGCTATAGAAGGCCGGCAGATCGGCCTTCAGCGACCGCCTGGCGGTCGCTATTCGAAAACAAAATTTAAATTTTTTTATTGATTTCAATATAAATATATATATATATATATATATGTAAAAATATTCATATATATACTATTAAATACCATATTTTAAATATATATATATATATATAATATATTTTAAATGTTTTAATATATATTTAATACATATATAATATCAAATCATTGTGCTATAATAATTTAGAAACTTCGATTCAAGAAATAATCTCATTTCAGGTCGTTCGGAGCACGTTTGCTCCGAATGGGACCGACGCACGCCCTTTTGGTGTTTTATGGCGCCGGAAACGCGTTTCCGGCCGCCGCGGTCACATGGCACCTCCGAATGAGGTGCCGTCTGGCCGACCATTTCACAATTCACGCCCCGGATGTTGTCGTACGGTTTCGTGGCATTCGGAGGTCGTTCGGGTGGTTTTGACCCCCCAACGCGCCATTTCAGCGCGCGCCGCGCTGCTGAAAACGGCACAATCGGACGTGCCGCGCGCACCGCACGTCCGATGGACGTGCGGCCTCCTCCTACATCTCAGGAATAATATTTCTATTGTTCCTGTGCGGTTTCAGGTCGTTCGGAGCACGTTTTCTCCGAATGGGACCGCCGCACGCCGTTTTGGTGTTTTATGGCGTCGGAAACGCGTTTCCGGCTGCCGCGGTCACACGGCACCTCCGAATGAGGTGCCGTCTAGCTGACCATTTCACAATTCATGCCCCGGATGTTTTCGTATGGTTTCGTGGCATTCGGAGGTCGTTCGGGTGGTTTTGACCCCCAACACGCCATTTCAGCGCGCGCCGCGCTTCTGAAAACGCCACAATCGGACGTGCCGCGCGCACCGCACTTCCGATGGACGTGCGGACTCCTCCTGCATCTCAGGAATAATATTTCTATTGTTCCCGTGCGGTTTCAGGTCGTTCAGAGCACGTTTTCTCCGAATTGGACCGCCGCACGCCGTTTTGGTGTTTTATGGCGCCGGAAACGCATTTCCGGCCGCCGCGGTCACACGGCACCTCCGAATGAGGTTCCGCCTGGCCGACCATTTCACAATTCACGCCCCGGATGTTGTCGTATGGTTTCGTGGCATTCGGAGGTCGTTCGGGTGGTTTTGACCCCCCAACGCGTCATTTCTGCGCGCGCCGCGCTGCTGAAAACGGCACAATCGGACGTGCCGTGCGCACCGCACGTCCGATGGATGTGCGGCCTCCTCCTGCATCTTAGAAATAATATTTATATCGTTCCCGTGCAGTTTCAGGTCGTTCGGAGCACGTTTGCTCCGAATGGGACCGCCGCACGCCGTTTTGGTGTTTTATGGCGCCGGAAACGCGTTTCCGGCCGCCGCGGTCACACGGCACCTCCAAATGAGGTGCCGTCTGGCCGACCATTTCACAATTCACGCCCCGGATGTTGTCGTACGGTTTCGTGGCATTCGGAGGTCGTTCGGGTGGTTTTGACCCCCCAACGCGCCATTTCAGCGCGCGCCGCGCTGCTGAAAACGGCACAATCGGACGTGCCGCGCGCACCGCACGTCCGATGGACGTGAGGCCTCCTCCTGCATCTCAGGAATAATATTTCTATCGTTCTCGTGCGGTTTCAGGTCGTTCGGAGCACGTTTGCTCCGAATTGGACCACCGCACGCCGTTTTGGTGTTTAATGGCGCCGGAAACGCGTTTCCGGCCGCCGCGGTCACACGGCACATCCGAATGAGGTGTCGTCTGGCCGACCATTTCACAATTCATGCCCCGGATGTTGTCGTACGGTTTCGTGGCATTCAGAGGTCGTTCGGGTGGTTTGGACCCCCCAACGCGCCATTTCAGCGCGCGCCGCGTTGCTGAAAACGCCACAATCGGACGTGCCGCGCGAACCGCACGTCTGATGGATGTGCGGCCTCCTCCTGCATCTCAGGAATAATATTTCTATCGTTCCCGTGCGGTTTCAGGTCGTTCGGAGCACGTTTGCTCCGAATGGGACCACCGCACGCCATTTTGGTGTTTTATGGCGCCGGAAACGCGTTTCCGGCCGCCGCGGTCACACGGTACCTCCGAATGAGGTGCCGTCTAGCCGACCATTTCACAATTCACGCCCCGGATGTTGTCGTACGGTTTCGTGGCATTCGGAGGTCATTCGGGTGGTTTTGACCCCCCAACGCACCATTTCACCGCCCGCCGCGCTGCTGAAAACGGCACAATCGGACGTGCCGCGCGCACCGCACGTCCGATGGACGTGCGGCCTCCTCCTGCATCTCAGGAATAATATTTCTATCGTTCCCGTGCGGTTTCAGGTCGTTCGGAGCACGTTTGCTCCGAATTGGACCGCCGCACGCCGTTTTGGTGTTTTTTGGCGTCGGAAACGCGTTTACGGCCGCCGCGGTCACACGGCACCTCCGAATGAGGTACCGTCTGGCCGACCATTTCACAATTCACGCCCCGGATGTTGTCGTAAGGTTTCGTGGCATTCGGAGGTCGTTCGGGTGGTTTTGACCCCCCAACGCGCCATTTCAGCGCGCGCCGCGCTGCTCAAAACGCCACAATCGGACGTGCCGCGCGAACCGCACGTCCGATGGATCTGCAGCCTCCTCCTGCATCTCAGGAATAATATTTCTATCGTTCCCGTGCGGTTTCAGGTCGTTCGGAGCACGTTTGCTCCGAATTGGACCGCCGCACGCCGTTTTGGTGTTTAATGGCGCCGGAAACGCGTTTCCGGCTGCCGCGGTCACACGGCACCTCCGAATGAGGTGCCGTCTGGCCGACCATTTCACAATTCACTCCCCGGATGTTGTCGTACGGTTTCGTGGCATTCGGAGGTCGTTAGGGTGGTTTTGACCCCCCAACGCGCCATTTCAGCGCGCGCCGCGCTGCTGAAAACAACACAATCAGACGTGCCGCGCGCACCGCATGTCCGATGGACGTGCGGCCTCCTCCTGCATCTCAAGAATAATATTTCTATCGTTCCTGTGCGGTTTCAGGTCGTTCGGAGCACGTTTGCTCCGAATGGGACCGCCGCACGCCGTTTTGGTGTTTTTTGGCGCCGGAAACGCGTTTCCGGCCACCGCGGTCACACGGCACCTCCGAATGAGGTGCCGTCTGGCCGACCATTTCACAATTCACGCCCCGGATGTTGTCGTACGGTTTCGTGGCATTCAGAGGTCGTTCGGGTAGTTTTGACCCCCCAACGCGCCATTTCAGCGCGCGCCGCGCTGCTGAAAACGCCACAATCGGACGTGCCGCGCGAACCGCACGTCCGATGGACGTGCAGACTCCTCCTTCATCTCAGGAATAATATTTCTATCGTTCCCGTGTGGTTTCAGGTCGTTCGGAGCATGTTTGCTCCGAATTGGACCGCTGCACACCGTTTTGGTGTTTTATGGCGCCGGAAACGCGTTTCCGGCCGCCGCGGTCACACGGCACCTCCGAATGAGGTGCCGTCTGGCCGACCATTTCAAAATTCACGCCCCGGATGTTTTCGTACGGTTTCGTGGCATTCGGAGGTCGTTCGGGTGGTTTTGACCCCCCAACGCGTCATTTCAGCGCGCGCCGCGCTGCTGAAAACGGCACAATCGGACGTGCCGCGCGCACCGCACATCCGATGGACGTGCGGCCTCCTCCTGTATCTCAGGAATAATATTTCTATCGTTCCCGTGCGGTTTCAGGTCGTTCGGAGCACGTTTTCTCCGAATGGGACCGCCGCACTCCGTTTTGGTGTTTTATGGCGCCGGAAACGCGTTTCCGGCCGCCGCGGTCACACGGCACCTCCGAATGAGGTGCCGTCTGGCCGACCATTTCACAATTCACGCCCCGGATGTTGTCGTACGGTTTCGTGGCATTCGGAGGTCGTTCGGGTGGTTTTGACCCCCCAACGCGCCATTTCAGCGCGCGCCGCGCTGCTGAAAACGGCACAATCGGACGTGCCGCGCGCACCGCACGTCCGATGGATGTGCGGCATCCTCCTGCATCTCAGGAATAATATTTCTATCGTTCTCGTGCGGTTTCAGGTCGTTCGGAGCACGTTTGCTCCGAATGGGACTGCCGCACGCCATTTTGGTGTTTTATGGCGCTGGAAACGCGTTTCCGGACGCCGCGGTCACACGGCACCTCCGAATGAGGTTCCGTCTGGCCGACCATTTCACAATTCACGCCCCGGATTTTGTCGTACGGTTTCGTGGCATTCGGAGGTCGTTCGGGTGGTTTTGACCCCCCAACGCGCCATTTCAGCGCGCGCCGCGCTGCTGAAAACGACACAATCGGGAGGCTGTACAGGGGTGGCGGGGGGCTGTACGGGGGTGGCGGGGGGCTGTACGGGGGTGCGGGGGGATGTACGGGGGTGTCGGGGGGCTGTACGGGGGTGGCGGGGGGCTGTACGGGGGTGGCGGGTGGCTGTACGGGGGTGGCGGGGGGCTGTACGGGGGTGGCGGGGGCCTGTACGGGGGTGGCGGGGGGCTGTACGGGGGTGAGGGGGGCTGTACGGGGGTGCGGGGGGCTGTACGGGGGTGGCGGGGGGCTGTACGGGGGTGGCGGGGGGCTGTACGGGGGTGCGGGGGGCTGTACGGGGGGGTCGGGGGGCTGTACGGGGGTGTCGGGGGGCTGTACGGGGGTGGCGGGGGGCTGTACGGGGGTGGCGGGGGGTAGTACGGGGGTGGCGGGGGCCTGTACGGGGGTGGCGGGGGGCTGTACGGGGGTGGCGGGGGGCTGTACGGGGGTGGCGGGGGGCTGTACGGGGGTGCAGGGGGCTGTACGGGGGTGCGGGGGGCTGTACGGGGGTGTCGGGGGGCTGTACGGGGGTGGCGGGGGGGCTGTACGGGGGTGGCGGGGGGCTGTACGGGGGTGGCGGGGGGCTGTACGGGGGTGGCGGGGGGCTGTACGGGGGTGGCGGGGGGCTGTACGGGGGTGGTGGGGACCGGTACGGGGGTGGCGGGGGGCTGTACGGGGGTGCGGGGGCTGTACGGGGGTGCGGGGGGCTGTACGGGGGTGCGAGGGGGGGGGGGGCTGTACGGGGGTGCGGAGGGCTGTACGGGGGTGCGGGGGGCTGTACGGGGGTGGCGGGGGGCTGTACGGGGGTGGCGGGGGGCTGTACGGGGGTGCGGGGGGTTGTACGGGGGTGTCGGGGGGCTGTACGGGGGTGTCGGGGGGCTGTACGGGGGTGGCGGGGGCAGTACGGGGGTGGCGGGGGGCTGTACGGGGGTGGAGGGGGGCTGTACGGGGGTGGAGGGGGCCTGTACGGGGGTGGCGGGGGGCTGTACGGGGGTGCGGGGGGCAGTACGGGGGTGCAGGGGGCTGTACGGGGGTTCGGGGGGGGGGGGGGGGGGGGGCTGTACGGGGGTGCGGGGGGGTTGTACAGGGGTCCGGGGGGCCGTACGGTGGTGGCGGGGGGCTGTACGGGGGTGGCGGGCGGCAGTACGGGGGTGCGGGGGGCTGTACGGGGGTGCGGGGGGCTGTACGGGGGTGCGGGGGGCTGTACGGGGGTGCGGGGGGGGGGGGGGGGGGGGGCTTTACGGGGGTGCAGGGGGCTGTATGGGGGTGGCGGGGGCCTGTACGGGGGTGGCGGGGGGCAGTACGGGGGTGCGGGGGGTTCTCCGGGGGTGCAAAGGCCATCCCATTGATTACAAAAGTGAAAAATAAAAGTGATAACATCTAATTAATACATATTTCTTTTATCGATACCATACCGAAATTTATTAAAAATATATTAATAATACATAATTTATAATATCAGATTTATTGATCTGTTGGAATTAGTTCGACTTTTTCAAATGTAGAATCATTCAAGATTATCTGATCAAAAACTCAATATGTGTATAAAATATTTAAAAGACCACCATGGATGGTAATAATGCATTACTTAAATGAATAAATACAGTACATCAATGTCAACCCTACCAGTAAAAACAAAAAACATATCTCGTGAATATATGGTGTGTCACGCGTTGCCATCACTACTACCTCCTTCTGGTGGGCCAGGTGCATACAACAAATAAACATTATAAATATTTTAATAACAAAAATAATTTAAATTAAATAAATAAATACAGTATATACCTACGTCATATGATCCCCTGTACCATCAGCTCGACGCACATATTCCCGCAGTGCTCTAACCTCAGCTCTCAATTGCGCATTTGTCTCCTCGGAAGCGCGCAGCTGTGCCTCAAAATCTGACATCTGCTGTGTCATATGAGCAACAGCAGGACCGACAACCGCAGCGCGTGACACTACAGAACGAGGAATCCCTGCTCCATAGGTCAAACTATAGCCATGCCCGTCCCGACCAATAATGCGATGAAAGATCTCATCCCGTCGCATGGGAAGCTGTCGCTGGTCCTCTGGCAGATGTTCTAACTCAGCTTCAAATTGATCCTGTGAAGTATTTAAATATATATAAATATATATATGTTAATATATAGATTTATGTAATTATTGGTAAGTACAGACACTTACTATCAATGCTGCAACCTCTGGATCATTGCGATCACGAGTCCTTATCCACACCGACATTTTATCAGTTGCTGCACCTTGCCCTCGCAACTGTATATTAAAAGAATATAAACACAAAACCATATTAATTAATAAATTAAAAAATGAATAATATATACCTCATGTCGGATCTGAGACACGTGACGAGTCCCGAGCCTGTGAGCTGGTCCCTGCAACGCTCGATTCTCCGAATGGCGTGTTGACACCTCCTACATTCAATTCATTCAAATTTCAAACAAATCACATATTCTTGAAAATATATATACAGCAAAATAATTAATATACAAACCGCAACACCCTCAGTAGACCAATATGCAACCAAGTCACGCCACTGAGCTGGGAGGACACCTCTTGGGACTTTTTCCAAAATGTCAAGGGCACCCACATTTGGTATCCAGTGGTCCCTCTTCACTTTACCTTTATAATCTTTCCATAGCTTACGGCATTTGCTCATACACACCGGCCGAAACTCTTCAGGGCATACTTTCAAATTTTGCTATAATGAAAATAATCAAACATATTAGTATTATTTATAAATAGAAAATAAAGTAAAATTATTTTCTTACCTGAACCTCCCTCCATAGACGGTCTAATGTGTCCTGAGGGATAGAAGCCCAATCACGTGTGGTCAATGGAAATCGATGTGGGTCACGTATGATATGACCCAGCTGACGAATAAATGTCGGGGCATTCGGTCCCATGGGATGAAATACCTCATCAAATGAAACATCTATCGTCGTGTCGGAATTCCATGATAATATGCCACGACCAGGGCCTCTCCTGCGAGAGGAAGAAGCAGCCGAGTCTGATCCTGTTGAAAAAAATTTTATATATAAATTGAAAAATGTTATATATATATATATATATGTCAATTACATAAAAAATATAGACAATGACATTCAAACATACCTCGACCCTGAGACGTAGATGCCTCAGATGGATGATGTGGATTTTCTGCCTCTTCCCATGACATGTCTGCAGTCATACAAAATATCAGTAATGAGTCCAAAGTGTTTAAAAGATAAATTGGATTGTTCTTAATAAATCAAACTTGTAAAACTGTTAATCAAACAAAAAATGGATTGAATAATTAGTTGTGACTGAATTTTAAAAAATCAGAAAGTTAATCAACCTAAATATTTATGACTGAATTAACTTACAAAAGTGAGGATTAAAACTTATAAGGATTTATAAAATGATTAGATAATTTATGATATCCTAGGACATTCTACTGAATAGAGGGAAAACAATTATACCTTTCATTAAGCATGCTAATCGACCGTTTCTCCTTCAACAGCCGCTCTGACCCAATAAATATCTTCTTCACGTTGAACTACAGTATGTTGATCAAGTTGTTGGTAAACAAACGAAACAGTCTCGGGTTCATATTCTTTAAATAAAAACACTCCTCGCCGAGACATTTTGAAAACAACTTGCCAACTTGGATCCGAAGGCAAAGTAACGAAGAATAATTGTTCCGCTTGTGATGTCAAAATGAAAGGTTCATTCTCAACTCGTTCATTATTTCTGTATAACATATAGTTAAAATTCACCAATGAAAACTGATATTGATCGACTTTACATCCACGCACTGGATCAACCCAATTACACTTTAACAATATGTACTTCAAACCGTGTGTGTATACAACTTCAATGATGTCTATCAATTGACCATAGTAATAACCAGAATCGACAAAGGGACAACCGATTCCACTGTTTTGTGTTGCTCGTTTTTTGTCAACATCTTTAATGCGAAATCGAAAACCATTAGCATAAATAGCTTTATAACGACGAGCCGTTATAGATGGACCCTCAGCCAGTTGGATAAATACTTCAGGTAGCGTGGGGTCCCCTATCTCCCTCATCTTACGAACCTACATACATTATAAAAATCAATACTGATATATGCAGAAAGAATTAGTTTAATACTTCACTCATAATGAAAATCAATTTATACATACATAATCCTTGAACCAATCATGAAATGCCGCATAATGAGATTGTTGAATTTGCAACTCAGTCGCACGATGCATCTCTTCTTTTATCTCATTAATGTGTTTACTGCAAATGATTACGCGATGTTTAAAAGAACAACTTATGCAAAGAAAACATGTAAAAGTTATACAAGCACATTGATATGATACTTACTGCATTAATGGTGCAACTGATGGAGTATTGAACAAGATATATCGATGTGCTTGTATCCACTTGATGTTGTCCATATCAAATGTGGTTCCTTCTCCAACTGGACCATCATGAATCCTAGAGGGCTTATCTAATTTTGTTTCAACATCTGTAAGATATTCTGCACAAAAGGTAGTACACTCATCCATCAAATAACCATTGGCTATTGATGCCTCTGGACGAGCTCTGTTGCGTACAAATCTTTTCAATGTACTCAAATACCGTTCAATAGGATACATCCACCTGAATTGCACTGGACCAGCAACCATTACTTCATCAGTTAGGTGCACTGTCAAGTGGACCATAACATCGAAAAATGAGGGGGGGAAAAGTTTCTCAAAGTGAAAAAGCGTAAGTACAATTCGGTCCTGCAAACTTTTTAAATCACTCATTCGTTGATTTCTTAAACAAAGATGTCTAAAAAAATTACTCATCTCAATCAAGGGCTGAACAACATTGGGGGATAAACAATCACAAATTGCGATTGGAATCAACTGCTGAAGTAATATGTGATTGTCATGACTTTTCAACCCTTGCAATGTCTTGCTCGTCAGATTCACACACTTTGAAATATTAGAAGAGTAACCACCAGGCACCTTGACCATCTTCAAAATGGAAAGAAATGTCTCTTTCTCCTCTGTAGTCATCGAATACTGTGCAGCAGGCATATATGCCTTGTTTCCCTCAGCTAACTGTAAATGCAACTGTTTCCTTAAACCCATTTCTTCCAAATCACGGCGTGCATTAACATGGTCCTTTTACTTTCCACTGACACCTAAAATGGTCCACAATATGTTATCACAAACATTTTTTTCAATGTGCATGACATCCAAATTATGCCTCAACATGTTAGTTTTCCAATACGGAAGACTATAAAAAATACTTTTCTTTTTCGAATTGTGACTGCGTTGCCTACCCGCAGCACGAATATTACGTACTGGAGGAGCCACCAAATCCTGAATTTCATATACCGTGCGGATGTTTTCTTCCTCAATCTGCGATAACATTTTGACTCCTGTCATGATCTTTGGTGCTGGGCTGAACTCTCTAGAAACATCAAATTCCACTCTGTCCTTTCTGAATTTGTGCTGGGGAGGGAGAAAACGCCTGTGACCCATGTATGCCCATTTTTTGGAATGTTTAAGCCATACAGATTTTTTACTTTTATTGCAACAAGGGCAAGAAAATTCCCCTTTCGTACTCCATCCTGATAAATTTGCATAAGTTGGGAAGTCATTGATTGTCCACAATAAAGCTGCATGCAGTTTGAACATTTCATTCGTTTCGCAGTCATAAGTCATCACACCATCGCCCCAAAATTCATTCAACTCATCAATCAATGGCTGAAGGTAAACATCAATCTTATCCCCCGGACTTTTAGGTCCATCAATAAGAGTGGAAAGTAATATAAATTGTTGCTTCATACAAAGCCACGGAGGAAGATTATATGGAACCAACACCACGTGCCATGTGCTATGAGTTGCACCAACCATAGACTTGAATGGATTGAATCCATCTGCCGCCAATCCCAATCGGACATTACGAACATCTTTAGCAAAGTCGGGATGTCTCTTATCAAAATCCTTCCATGCATGAGAGTCTGCCGGGTGGGTTAACATGTCACTTTCATGAACTATTTCTGCATGCCATCTCATTAAATTAGAAACTTTAGATGACATAAAAAATCTTTTCAACATCGGTTTAAGGGGAAAGTAACGCATTTGCTTTACGACAATCGGTTTCCCCTGTATCGCAATCTGACTTTGATGAGTCTTATTTCCCCTGTTCTCTTTCCACCTGGAAGCGCCACAAACCGTACAAATATCCAAATGAGCAGTTTCATTTCTAAACAACATACAGTTGTTTGCACATGCATCTATAGTCTCATATGTAAAACCTAAGTTCTCTGTCAACTTACGAGCATAGTAATACGACTAAGGAATCTTAGCGTCGACATGAAGAACTTTTTTCAATAAAACCAAAAGCATGTCGAATGATGTGTCTGACCAATTATTCAAAGTCTTCAAATGCAACAACTCCACGATAAACGACAGTTTATTGTAAGAAGTACATCCAGGATATAATTCTGTTTTCGCATCATCAAGTACTTCATAAAACCTACTCGAATCACGATCTGCACCAGAGCGAAGATTTATCTCACCGGTCTCAAGATTCTGGATGTCAATGCCTTCAGGATCAAACCCACGTACCATTTCAGTAAGCATTTCATGCATTGGATCAGTCATCCTTGCATCAACATCCATCTGAGATGCATCTGTATTTTGACAACGAACATATTCTTCTCCATGACGAGTCCAACTCTTATAATTTTTCAGAAATCCATTAATGAAAAGGTGCTCCCTCACAGTATCTCGTGTGAATTGATATCTGTTAGCACATTTTCTACATGGACAACTAATATAGTCACTTTCAAATCCTCTCGTGAAGTCAATAAACTGCATAATGCCATTGAAATATTCTCTAGACGTTCGATTTGGAAGATCAATCCAACTCTTATCCATAATAATATCTGTATAACAAACATTTACACAATACTTATTACATTTACATTTTTCAAATCAACTATATTCAAAATAAATATTAACCATTTGTTTATGAACCATTGATAAAATAGTAATGTAACTGAAAGCTCATGTTACCTGATTGAGCTACAAACCGGAAAGGGAGGGAAGCCGAACGCGGTGCTGCGAGGGAGAGGAGGCAGCGAAGGGGAGCCGGAGCCAAAGGCGGTGCGGCAAGGGAGGGGACGGGCGGCGGCGGTGGCGGGGAGCTGGAGGAGAGGAGGCGGTGAGGGGACGGGGGACGGGCAGCGAGGGGGGGGGGGGTGTCCGGGGTCGGGGGGGGGGGGGGGCGGGGGGGGCTGTCCGAGGTGCGGGGAGGGGTGTCCGGGGTGTCGGGGGCCTTTCAGGGGTGCGGGCAGGGGTGTTCGGGGTGCGGGGGTGTCCGGGGTGCGGGGGAGGGGGGCTGTCTGGGGTGCAGGGGGGCTGTCGGGGGTGCGGGGTGGGGTGTCCGGGGTGCGGGGGCCTGTCCGGGGTGCGGGGGGGCTGTCCGGGTTCGGAGGGGGGGTGTCTGAGTGCAGGGGGGGGGGGGGGGGGCTGTCCGGGGTGCGGGGGGGCTGTCCGGGTTCGGAGGGGGGTGTTCGAGTGCAGGGGGGGCTGTCCGGGGTGCGGGGAGGCGTCCGGGGTGCGGGGGGCGGTCCGGAGTGCGCGGGGGGGTGCTGTCCGGGGTGCGGGGAGGCGTCCGGGGTGCGGGGGGCGGTCCGGAGTGCGCGCCGGGGGCTATCCGGGGTGCGGGTGCCGTCCGGGGTGGGGGGGGGGGAGGGCCGAGAGACCGGAGGGCGGCGGCCGGAGGCCGGAGGGCGGCGGCCGGAGGCCGGATGGCAGGCGGCGGGGGAGGCCGGGCGGCGGGGGAGGGCGGGCGGCAGGGGAGGGCGGGCGGCAGGGGAGGCCAGGCGGCGGGGGAGGCCGGGCGGCGGGGGAGGCCGGGCGGCGGGGGAGGCCGGGCGGCGGGGGAGGCCGGGCGGCGGGGGAGGCCGGGCGGCGGGGGAGGCCGGGCGGCGGGGGAGGCCGGGCGGCGGGGGAGGCCGGGCGGCGGGGGAGGTCGGGCGGCGGGGGAGGGGAGGGCGGCGCGAGGGAGGGCGGCGAGGGAGGGAGGGGGTTAGGGCGAGGGAGATCGAGGGCGCGAGGGGGGGGGGGGGGCGCAGAAACCCCCCGAATTTTTTTAGGCAGGTTAGCGACCGCCATTGGCGGTCACTAATGGTGAGCTATAGCGACCCCCAATGGCGGTCGCCCAAGTCTGGGGGGCTCCAATGCCCCCTTTTCTAGTGGTGTGACCATGATCTAAAAGCAATTCCTCTCTCAAAATGTCATTCGAAGACCTTTGGGGTGTTCTATCAAGATAGTAGGTGATCCATATAGCCAGGAACTATGCCGTTATGGGGTCCCTTTTAACCTAAAATTTGATGGAGACCCAAATAAAAGTCAACATGAATCATAGTGATTGAATTAGTGAATGTCCATGCAAAATCCAACACTATGGGTTCTACATCTCAACACAGATAAGAATGTCAATGAGGCATATATGATAAAAGGATTAAAACCCCATCATAAGGACATAGGCCTCAAGAAATCTCTTGGATATGGCATGGTAGTGGACTAATTCCAAATGTAAAGGATAATAAAGGGGGATAAAAAGTTTAAAGAACTAGAGGGTGGACGTGAATACAAAATTTCAAGGCATCACTATGTATCCCATAAGGATGGGAATCAAGCCTCACTTAGTTCTAGAATTCCATGTAGTTTAACATCATGTGGTGAGGACGCTAATTGAAACACAATTTATTGTCATGTGACTAGGATGTCAAGGGGGGGTAACTTAAAAGGAAAATGAATGATGTGGCCACTGTTACCCAATATAAATGAGGAACAGAGAGGTCCCATACCAAGACATACATTCCCTAGGAATGACTATGAATAGTTTAAAGTCTTGATTCTGGGACATTTTCTTATAGTTTAAGGTTGTGGAGCTTGGACCATAAGGTTCTCCTCCAATGGATAAATGTATCATGGTGAGGTGACAAGCCTAACGTGAATGAGGACCAAGGAGGCCCATTTCCATACCACAAATTCCTAAAGAGACATGCCTACTGTTTAGAGTTGTGATGCTTGTAATTGAACTCCCAGTTTATGTTTATAGTGTTTGGTCCATAGAAGATTCCAAAGGGCTAGAATGTTTGATGAACCTGGGGATAGATCCGAAGAAAAAAAGTATTTGTGTTTCTATGTATCCCATGAGAATGGGAATCAATCCACACATTGTTCATGAATTCCATTCAGTTTAACATCATGTGGTAACTATTAGGGGAAATTTCATTTTATTGTAATGTTGGAAGGACCATCAATGCTATGTAGTTTTTTGTGGTGAAACATGGATAAAAATTATTAGTTTGAGGTTGTATAATTCAGACCATTCTCTCTATTTAATGTCATACTTCATAGATGTATGAATACATTTTAATGTTGTGTTTCTCATACAATACTCTCTTACTTTAATGGAATAGAGTTTAGAAAAAAGTCACATACTGTTTAATGTCGTGTAACTATGATAATGGTGCTAAATATTTTTACATCTTGTATCTCATATGGATAGATCTTATGAAAATTATTACTTGAGGAACATGGAATTGCTCATAAAATTGATGCAATCCATATCCGTGGTGATCAAAGAGTATTAACTATTGGGGAATACCATATGAATGATGTAAGGTCACTTCTATTTGGGTTCCATCACTAGAAGCTACCAGCTAGGTATCATCATTTATCGTAGGGCCAATACTATATCACCATGAAGGAAGTAGATTGGATGTACTTTCTTGTTGTAAGCTCTAGCTATCTTGTTTTGGTGCCACTCTAGATTATACAATTCCTATAACCTATTGTCATTGAGGGATTCTAGTTTAGCTAGATGGAATTTTTATATCTTATCTTACTTATACTTATCATAGACAGTTGTGTGTAGTGATGGAAACTGAATCTAGATTGGTAAGACTTCCTCAATTTTTTATACTAGGGAATACAGAGTCACCTGTGAGGAATTTAATGTTGTCATACGATAACCCCAAAGGGAATTAGGAATCTTGCCCAACAAGATTTCAATTTTATTTTCCACCTATTTTATAAAAATATTGGAGACGGTCTAGATTAATACCTCAATATTTCTATTTTCTTAGGCATGATAGTAAGAATTATGGTTGGACCAGATGCTATACTTGGTGTACAATTTTTTCAGCTCGCTAACTAGACGTTGGTTTCATTATCAGTGAGAGTAGTTTGATGGAATCTAAATTAATGGATGATTTTGGAGATTACAAACTAAATGATAGAACATTAGTTGACTTCGTTGAGTGTAATCTCCTCTTCACACATGGAAAATAAATCTTTCGCATTTAGAATAAACAAGACCTGGTGAGATATTACTAGTGTATATGGTCCCATGACATCGAGTCTCCAGACAGATAAAGGCCAAGAGTAAATGGTAGTATAAATAGGATCTAGAGGTCGATTCGCAAAGTTGGAATGGATCTGACATGCATGACCCCTCTTGGTGATCCCAATACATTCATGAACCATGGTAGGCCAAAAGTATCCCATATTTCAAATCGGGTGGGAGAGTTTTAAGCCTTTATAAAGATTTATACATGTCCCAACATCAAATTATTTTATAAATTGGGGAATACCATCTCATAGAATACAATGGAGGAGAATTCCATTGAACCCATGCTTATAGAGGATATTTTCAAGGCTAGGAACACTCTAGATGGTAAAATGCACTACGTACTGACAGATTCACTAACATTTGGTTCTATCTGTCAGGATATTTCCATGCTAGTGGTACTCGATGAAAGGAGTAGTCTAATTGTAGGTATAATCTACTGTTGAAGGGGGATTTAGAGGTTTTAATGTGTAAGCACTGATGGTATGATGAATTACCTTCCAGTTGTCATCATCATCTGGAGTGATGGGAGCGATGACCCTTCGATGAGCCTCATGGATGATCAAGTCATCCTAGACGGGCTCTGTGAGAGTTGTAGCTAGGCTATCTCGGGAATCAACTCAACCATTCTATTAATAGGGAACATGAGTGACCTCTGTCCGAGAAGGGAATTATGCCATCATCTGACAAGTGCACATTAACAAGTGAAGGAGCTCGAGATTCCTGACGATGTAGTCACGATTGATCTTCTTAACAACTTACTTAGATTCTCCCTCCACAAGTTGGTGGGAAACAAAAATCTGGAGAGCTAGCTCGATACCAGTGATGGGATTGTAGAGACCCGTATCTTGACGTACATGGACATTACATTACATTTGCGGAATACTTAGTACATAACAAAAACACACACACAAGGACCGTAATAGTTTAGTGTCTTTGGAAACTCGGAATATAATATTCTAATCGTGGTGAAAGATCTTCAACATCTCCCATAAAGATCATCTTTTTTTTATACCTAAAACCTTTATTTATATCCTGGGGAAAAGAAAACATAAAAGGGTGAGCTCAAATGCTCAGTAAGGGTAAACAAAATAAATATCAATCACATCGTATACATAAGCACATAACTTTTGGAAATCTTAACCTGCAAAAGAGATCATAATTTCATAACATGGGGTAAATCATGGTAGTGAAATGTAATCACAATAATCATAACATAAAACATGAAACTTTGTGGCATTAACACATAATCATAGAGAATCATTTCTTGTTAGTCAAGACTCATTTCCAAGACTATCTTAGTGGACAAAGTCCCTTTCTGAATCGAGTAACCCTCGTTTCAGTCCTGTTTCACTGAACCGATATAACCTACCATTCCAGCCATGTCTATGTCATGAGATATAAAATCTTTACCCAATGCATTGGAGGGAGATATAGGTCCCACCCATATCATAATGATACCATTCTTATGTGTGCCACAAAATCATAAATCATACATCATTTCATAACCCATGTAATTAAAATGGGATTCTTAAAACAACATGACATCATAAAACCATTCATATAAGATAAAGGAATTCATAAACATAATTCCATCACAACATAGTCAAATCAATGTAAAAATATGGATAGAAACATAACCCTTTATTATCTTAGATGGAAAATAATTTTGATAAAACACTTGAAATGAATTCTTGAGGAAAATATCCTTTCTTCTTCAAAATCAATTTCTTTTCACAAAACATCATGCAATTTTAAAAGAAAGAGATTTTATTAAAAATAGTCATGAAATCTTTTGGAGTAAGCTTCATGAAAATAAGGCTTTATAAAACCGTAAAAATCCGTTCATGCCGTTTAAGTTAAAAATAAAACATTCTTCGTACTTTTGTCGGAAAAGTCAAAAAGTACCTCATATGAAAAAGCGACAAAAGATTCCTTTCATATTCTTTACTAAAAACTCACCGAAGAGTAAAATTGGATTTAAACTATTGTAAGTGGATGGAAACAATATTACATATTGAAGGAACATGGATATGGATGATAAAATACATCCCAGTAAATACTTACGAATAAACAATCTCGGATAAAAATGAGATTGTGATATTTCCCTTACCTTAGGTCCAATTTGCTTCGTATGTGTCCGAACCTCCTGTATAATGATTTAAATAATGTCATTGACTTATTACAGAATCATATTCATTGTTATGATATCATATATGGTTCACTTATGACATTATATTACCCGTTCTTTTGTAAATTCCATGTTAAAGAAGCGTTTTGGGTAAAATCGTTTCATTTATCGTAGGTGTTTTGACTTGTTGTTCTTGACATCATTATTACTTATATCATGATTTAATTAATTCCAGAATATAAAATATGATTTATATATCATATATATTCAGTATATATATATATATATATAATAGATAGATAAATAAAATGAAAAACACCGTTCATGGAGACGGTAGTCCGTACGTACGCATGAACGCTGTTTTTCTTTCCTTATTGTCTTGAAATGGAAGTAAGTAGATGAAATACATATGTATATATATATACATAAATCCAGTAGCTTTATAATGTCATATATTTCATTATTATTTCTTATATATACATTATAATCATTCTTAAATGGTTAACATGGAGAATGAATCTCATCGCGTCGTGGAGACGGTAGTCCGTACGTACGCACGAGCGATGATATCATTTCTATAAATACTGAATTGAATCGGAGGGGATTATAAAATATATAAGAATCAATATGATGTTTTAATAACTATGTATAGTTATTCTTTACACCATTGTACCCATCCATGTAAGGTGGTGGTGGAAAATAGATTACACCACGGCGTGGAGACGGTATTCCGTACGTACGCACGCGCGGTGATTTCTTTTTCCGTAGGATGGATAGATGGTGAAATAGGGTTGTTTCATACTTATAATAACATATCAGTATATGAGTGATACTGATGTTATTACTTCATAATGAAACAACCTAAGAAGAAGAAGTGGAAGAAGAAATAAAGATGAAAGAATTGGTAACGGTAATTACCTCTTCTTTGAAGTGCCTCTTTGAGACCTCCTCTTAGGGCACTAGAATTGGTCTTTGAGGAAGACCAGAACCTCTAGGATGTTTCTAGGGAAGTGGAGAAGGGATTTTGGCAGGGGTTGGACGAGCTTGAGTGCTCAAATTGGTGTGAGGAGGAGGGGGAGGAGGTGTCCTTTTATAAGGGAGGAGAGGGGCACCTTAGGAATATCTCAAAATATTATTTTATATTAAAGTCAAAATCGGTTTATAATGGTTCCAAAGGGTCTTATTTCGAAGATAAAGTGGGGAGGGGTTGAAATCCTATCAACCAATAGAATTTAGACAAGTTTAGGATATTATTTTAACCTTATCAATTAAATTTAACTCTAAGTTAAATAATTTAACTTTTACCATGTCTTTTTGTTTTCTTTCACTATATGGTTAATAAACTTACTATAACATGCCAAAAGAGCCCCAAATTGTTTATTATTAATATATATATCCTTATCTAAGTCATGTTTCCTAACCTTAGATTTTTAGGAATACAATAACAATTAATAATATAATATTTGATTTAAAAACTATTTTGTGTCAATTTTGACACTATTTGATATATGATTTTTGTGAAAGTCATAACAGAATTATATGTTCGAACCAAGTTGATTAAATCAATACTAATATATCATAGTAACCTAGAAAATTAGTGGAATTCATAAAAAGTCTCAAATTACATTTATTTTGGTATTTATATTATCATTTTTGTCAATATTTCATTAATAAGATAATTACTGCATCATCTTTGTGTCATAAATAAATTAAATTATTTGATGTCTAAAAATTAAAAATAAAATACCATAATGTAGGAAATCGTCTTAGCTTTCTAAGTAATATTTACAATCGAATTTATCTTATGTATAACCCTATATTAAAAATGATTTACTTATTAAACTTTGATTTTAACTATTTTAACCCTTCTTTAAATAAATTAATAATAAATGTCCTAATCTAATCCAAGTGGGCCTAAATGGTCATATTTTATTCCTAAGTTTGTTTTTGGTCGAATTACACTTGTCCAATAGAATTAGGACATGTGTTAGGGTAATATTAATATCATATTTACCCTTAGTTACCCTATTTACTATTAACCGCGGTAAAAAAAAGTAAAAAGTTACTATTCACCAAAAATTATTTTCATCTCATTGAACCACATTTTACTTACTGACATCAACCGTGTCTCTCGGATTTTTGAAATTCCATTCACAGAAGCGGTAAAATTAAGTTTTATGAAAAATTCAGTTTTTTAACTACCACTTAGTAGTTTCACTATTCATCAAAAATTGATGTTTTTCAGAACAGTGCCAAAATTTCATCCCAAGCTATATTTCATATTCCGAATTCAAAAATGAAGTCTATTTTACCAAATTCATTACATAAAAGTTGCATTAATTAATTTTATAATTAAATCCCGCTGTTAAAACAAATAGCGTGTTTTTAAGAAACAATATCTATCAAAAGATTGACACTTGATTATGTCTGGTTTAAATGTGAAATTACATCCAATGACCAACATTGTATTAAATTGTAAAAATATATTCTAAATATACTTTAAAACCACTCAAATTAATGATTTATCACTATTAATTATTTCGATTAAAAAAGTTGTTTTTAATTATAATTTAGTAATTTTCACTATTCATCAGAATATGAAAGTTATCCGAAAAGTACCAAAATTTCACCTTAGGCTAAATTCGATACTCCGAATCCAAAAATGAAGTTCATTTTGAAAAATAAGATTTACAGAATTTTAAAAAGTGGTTATTACTATTCATAACGGCTAGTTTTAATAATATTTTAATAGCATATCATTGTTTAGTGAAACTTGGTATTGCATATTACACACGCTATCGAGGAAGGTCGTGATTGCGTGTAATGCAAGGCAAGTCAAGGATGCGTGTTGTGCAAGCTCCTTTTGGTGTAGTGTACAACACAAGACTTTAATAAAATTAAAAAGAATATTTTTTTAAAATCTTGGGATGTTACATTCTACCCCCCTTAAAATGAATTTCGCCCTCGAAATTCATCGGGGTTATAAATGGTTTACTATTCGAAAGTTTCTTTAATAGAAACCCACATCGTAAAAAGGAATATCAAAACCAATCTTTAAAAAAAAAGTATGAAACGTAACGGTTACCCAAATAAACTAATCATTGGGTTTCCACAAAGGTGAAAATATGGATATGGAAGAGAAATCTAACCATCATGTTCTGATGGAGAGTGGTAGAGAACATGGCTATGGAAAAGCCAGTAATCACAAATCCATAGATTTGTGATGATATAAGGTACCATCTGATTCACCAGGTATAAGATCACTAGGACAACATTTTTGGTTTTCAAGATCATTTCCCTAAAGTTGAAAATTTGAATTGGAATAAATACTTTCTTTATTTTGGTACAATATCACTATTGTTCGTGCCTAGAACAATTTCCACTTCATCTCTTAAATAGTTGAATTTGTTATTCGTGAAGTGTTAGCAGATCATGTGATAGAATGACGGGTCATTCCATCTGTCTCAAACAAAAGGTTAGAAAAAATTTATATACATAAGTCGATCTATAGTGATATTAATCATATATAGTTCCTAAAATGGACTTTTACTTCATATATCATACTGCTTAATATAATAAAACTAGTTTCTACTAAACAGGGACTTCATGTAGGCCAGTGGTAGGTGATAAAGGCCAGTCGCACATCGGTTGTGGGTTCGATTCCCACAGCCTTGTCCGAAGCGATGGGCTGTCGCCCGTCCTGCAGGTTGTCCTTTTTCCAAAACTATATAACATCCCATCAATAATATCAAAAAAACAAACAATACTAACTTATGTCCAACATAATCCATTCCAATCTTTTAGGCTTATCCATAATACTTCAGTCGACTCTCATAATATAGTGAAAATGATTACCAGAGATTTAACACCATCATCGATCCCCATATATCATAAGATATGTTTTGTTGGTCACATTCCAAACATTCAAAGTCCTTAATCATGTATTCTCTTGAATACCTTAGTGAAAACATGAATGCAGTTAAAAGTTAACACCTTCCACATACTAAAATCCTCAAAATTCTATATACTCAAACCATGATATCACTTAGTCCTTATATCAATCATGATCTCATGAATACTGTTAAACATTTCATTTTCTCATTTTCCCTTCATTATACGCATAATATCTCAATCACTTTGAATACCACATTAGACCAATACATAAATATTCCAATATTCCAAGATACAACATTATTTTGGAATCCCATTACATAAACACTTAATCATTCCACCACATCGTTGTCATATTCAACATTGCCAATAGTGATCGCACGTGACTTCCCTTTGTCCTTTTCCTTAAGCGGTTGCTCATGTCGATCATCACTAACCCTTGGATTAGGGCATTTATTAGCATAATGCCCCATTTCCTTACACTTGAAGCATTGAAGTGTTGGTTGTACGTTCTCTGCAGTGTTTGTTTTATTCACTTCATTAGAATCCCATTTTCCATTACTTCGACACTCAGCTGCTCGATGACCTTCTTTTCCACACTTAAAACATTTTCTTGTCCCTTTAAGACAATCTCCACCATGCTTTTTTCCACTCTTTGTGCATAAGGAAACATTCATCTTCTTTTCACCATTATTCTGAGTTTTCTCCTTGAACTCCATCTTTCGTTTCTTGTCAAACCCATGAGATGGATATGTAACACCAACTTCCATTTCTACCTTGATAGCACAACGCACAATTTCTTCATAGCTACTGAAGTCTCTTATAGCTAATGCCCTTCGAAGACTTGGTTTTAAGCCACTGAAAAATCGATCAACTTTACTTTCAGGTTGGATGATAATACCAGAAGCGTACATTGCAAGTCTTGTAAAATTCGCTTCATAGGTACCAAAAGATTCATCATCCATTTGCTTCAGTTCCAGAAACTCTTTCTCCATCTTTGTTCGGAGAATACGAGGGAAGTACTTATTGAAAAATAAGTTCTTGAACTCGTCCCATTCCATAGACTCAATTTCATCCCTTTGCCTCGTATTCTTAATAAGATTCCACCATTGATCAGCATCTCCTTCCAAACGATACACTGCTAGGATGACTTTATCATGTTCAGAACATTGAAGAACTGAAAATATCTTTTCAGTAGTACTAATCCATTGTTCAGCAACTAATGGATCAGTAGACCCACTGAAAGAAGGTGGACGCTGCCTCATGAAGGATTCAACAGAATGTTGCTCCTTCCTTTGCTCGTTTGGAAGTCCTGCATGATTCATAGCTTGAGAAAGTTGTGTGAGCATGGCTACAAGATTTTGCATTCCGGCTCCCATATCGTTTGGTTGCTCAGGGGGACAATCATTGCATTGCCCATCACATTCCGCATTAACACGGTCCCTTCGGGTTCCAGCCATCATCTAAAACACCAAAAGAATAGTATGAGAGGCAAAAATCATGCTAGGGAAAACAACATAATAAAGGGAAAGTATCCTCAATACCTAACTTCTTAGGTTTAATCTAATATCATTACCATAGTTCTAGGAATATATCCTATACGTATACTTATCCTTAGGGACATCCCTAGACATACCTTAGAAATATCTCTAGGGATCTCACTAACGTTTTCACATCCTAGTTTCCAAAGGTTGACTAAACCTTTCCTCTGATACCAACTGTAGAGACCCGAAGCCTGACGTACATGGACATTACATTACATTTGCGGAATACTTAGTACATAACAAAAACACACACACAAGGACCGTAATAGTTTAGTGTCTTTGGAAACTCGGAATATAATCTTCCAATCGTGGTGAAAGATCTTCAACATCTCCCATAAAGATCATCTTTTTTTTATACCTAAAACCTTTCTTTATATCCTGGGGAAAAGAAAACATAAAAGGGTGAGCTCAAATGCTCAGTAAGGGTAAACAAAAGAAATATCAATCACATCGTATACATAAGCACATAACTTTTGGAAATCTTAACATGCAAAAGAGATCATAATTTCATAACATGGGGTAAATCATGGTAGTGAAATGTAATCACAATAATCATAACATAAAACATGAAACTTTGTGGCATTCACACATAATCATAGAGAATCATTTCTTGTTAGTCAATACTCATTTCCAAGACTATCTTAGTGGACAAAGTCCCTTTCTGAATCGAGTAACCCTCGTTTCAGTCCTGTTTCACTGAACCGGTATAACCTACCATTCCAGCCATGTCTATCTCATGAGATATAAAATCTTTACCCAATGCATTGGAGGGAGATATAGGTCCCACCCATCTCATAATGATACCATTCTTATGTGTGCCACAAAATCATAAATCATACATCATTTCATAACCCATGTAATAAAAATGGGATTCTTAAAACAACTTGACATCATAAAACCATTCATATAAGATAAAGGAATTCATAAACATAATTCCATCACAACATAGTCAAATCAATGTAAAAATATGGATAGAAACATAACCCTTTATCATCTTAGATGGAAAATAATTTTGATAAAACACTTGAAATGAATTCTTGAGGAAAATATCCTTTCTTCTTCACAATCAATTTCTTTTCACAAAACATCATGCAATTTTAAAAGAAAGAGATTTTATTAAAAATAGTCATGAAATCTTTTGGAGGAAGCTTCATGAAAATAAGGCTTTATAAAACCGTAAAAATCCGTTCATGCCGTTTAAGTTAAAAATAAAACATTCTTCGTACTTTTGTCGGAAAAGTCAAAAAGTACCTCATATGAAAAAGCGAAAAAAGATTCCTTTCATATTCTTTACTAAAAACTCACCGAAGAGTAAAATTGGATTTAAACTATTGTAAGTGGATGGAAACAATATTACATATTGAAGGAACATGGATGTGGATGATAAAATACACCCAGTAAATACTTACGAATAAACAATCTCGGATAAAAATGAGATTGTGATATTTCCCTTACCTTAGGTCCAATTTGCTTCGTATGTGTCCGAACCTCCTGTATAATGATTTAAATAATGTCATTGACTTATTACAGAATCATATTCATTGTTATTATATCATATATGGTTCACTTATGACATTATATTACCCGTTCTTTTGTAAATTCCATGTTAAAGAAGAGTTTTGGGTAAAATCGTTTCATTTATCGTAGGTGTTTTGACTTGTTGTTCTTGACATCATTATTACTTATATCATGATTTACTTACTTCCAGAATATAAAATATGATTTATATATCATATATATTCAGTATATATATATATATAATAGATAGATAAATAAAATGAAAAACACCGTTCATGGAGACGGTAGTCCGTACGTACGCATGAACGCTGTTTTTCTTTCCTTATTGTCTTGAAATGGAAGTAAGTAGATGACATACATATGTATATATATATACATAAATCCAGTAGCTTTATAATGTCATATATTTCATTATTATTTCTTATATATACATTATAATCATTCTTAAATGGTTAACATGGAGAATGAATCTCATCGCGTCGTGGAGACGGTAGTCCGTACGTACGCACGAGCGATGATATCATTTCTATAAATATTGAATTGAATTGGAGTGGATTATAAAATATATCAGAATCAATATGATTTTGTAATAACTATGTATAGTTATTCTTTACACCATTATACCCATCCATGTAAGGTGGTGGTGGAAAATAGATTACACCACGCCGTGGAGACGGTATTCCGTACGTACGCACGCGCGGTGATTTCTTTTTCCGTAGGATGGATAGATGGTGAAATAGGGTTGTTTCATACTTATAATAACATATCATTATATGAGTGATACTGATGTTATTACTTAATAATGAAACAACCTAAGAAGAAGAAGTGGAAGAAGAAATAAAGATGAAAGAATTGGTAACGGTAATTACCTCTTCTTTGAAGTGCCTCTTTGAGACCTCCTCTTAGGGCACTAGAATTGGTCTTTGAGGAAGAGAAGAACCTCTAGGATGTTTCTAGGGAAGTGGAGAAGGGATTTTGGCAGGGTTTGGCCGAGCTTGAGTGCTCAAATTGGTGTGAGGAGGAGGGGGAGGAGGTGTCCTTTTATAAGGGAGGAGAGGGGCACCTTAGGAATATCTCAAAATATTATTTTATATTAAAGTCAAAATCGGTTTATAATGGTTCCAAAGGGTCTTATTTCGAAGATAAACTGGGTAGGGGTCGAAATCCTATCAACCAATAGAATTTAGACAAGTTTAGGATATTATTTTAACCTTATCAATTAAATTTAACTCTAAGTTAAATAATTTAACTTTTACCACGTCTTTTTGTTTTCTTTCACTATATGGTTAATAAACTTACTATAACATGCCAAACGAACCCCAAATTGTTTATTATTAATATATATATCTTTATCTAAGTCATTTGGCCGAACCTTAGATTTTTAGGAATACAATAACAATTAATAATATAATATTTGATTTAAAAACTATTTTGTGTCAATTTTGACAATATTTGATATATGATTTTTGTGAAAGTCATTACAGAATTATATGTTCGAACCAAGTTGATTAAATCAATACTAATATATCATAGTAACCTAGAAAATTAGTGTAATTCATAAAAAGTCTCAAATTACATTTATTTTGGTATTTATATTATCAATTTTGTCAATATTTCATTAATAATATAATTACTACATCATCTTTGTGTCATAAATAAATTAAATTATTTGATGTCTAAAAATTACAAATAAAATACCATCATGTAGGAAATCGTTTTAGCTTTCTAATGAATATTTACAATCGAATTTATCTTATGTATAACCCTATATTAAAAATGATTTACTTATTAAACGTTGATTTTAACTATTTTAACCCTTCTTTAAATAAATTAATAATAAATGTCCTAATCTAATCCAAGTGGGCCTAAATGGTCATATTTTATTCCTAAGTTTGTTTTTGGTCGAATTACACTTGTCCAATAGAATTAGGACATGTTTTAGGGTAATATTAATATCATATTTACCCTTAGTTACCATATTTACTATTAACCGCGGTAAAAAAAAGTAAAAAGTTACTATTCACCAAAAATTATTTTCATCTCATTGAACCACATTTTACTTACTGACATCAACCGTGTCTCTCGGATTTTTGAAATTCCATTCACAGAAGCGGTAAAATTATGTTTTATGAAAAATTCAGTTTTTTAACTACCACTTAGTAGTTTCACTATTCATCAAAAATTGATGTTTCTCAGAACAGTGCCAAAATTTCATCCCAAGCTATATTTCATATTCCGAATTCAAAAATGAAGTCTATTTTACCAAATTCATTACATAAAAGTTGCATTAATTAATTTTATAATTAAATCCCACTGTTAAAACAAATAGCGTGTTTTTAAGAAACAATATCTATCAAAAGATTGACACTTGATTATGTCTGGTTTAAATGTGAAATTACATCCAATGACCAACATTGTATTAAATTGTAAAAATATATTCTAAATATACTTTAAAACCACTCAAATTAATGATTTATTACTATTAATTATTTCGATTAAAAAAGTCGTTTTTAATTATAATTTAGTAATTTTCACTATTCATCAGAATATGAAAGTTATCCGAAAAGTACCAAAATTTCACCTTAGGCTAAATTCGATACTCCGAATCCAAAAATGAAGTTCATTTTGAAAAATAAGATTTACAGAATTTTAAAAAGTGGTTATTACTATTCATAACGGCTAGTTTTAATAATATTTTAATAGCATATCGTTGTTTAGTGAAACTCGGTATTGCGTATTACACACGCTATCGAGGAAGGTCGTGATTGCGTGTAATGCAAGGCAAGTCAAGGATGCGTGTTGTGCAAGCTCATTTTGGTGTAGCGTACAACACAAGACTTTAATAAAATTAAAAAGAATATTTTTTTAAAATCTTGGGATGTTAAATGGATCTTGGTACATTGCCTCATTTTTGGTACAACCATCTGACAATAAGAATTAATAGGTCAAGAAAACCTATATATTCGTGATGAAAATTATTCATAGGCCAACACTATTATGTCTGGGATCATTTACCCTTATACATGTTGGGCTCTGTGAGGAATCATAAAAATTCATCTTCCATCATGGTAAATCTTGATCCACTGATAAAATGACCACATCTGTAAAATCAAGATCCAGGGACTACTCTACAGGGGCTGGATGGGTGGCCAGAAAATCTTCCAAATCCCGGCCCTTGATAGCATTCTACAAAATGAACATAATTTCGAACTGGTGTAGGTTCACTACACACCAAGATAAAAATCTTGTCAACAGAAGGAGGTTGAGAATATAATTTAGAGTATCCATGTGGGACACCAAAATTTTCTCATTATGCTACATACAATTTTGCAACTTCTACACTACAAAAACTAATGTGAGGGAACTATTATCGATAGAAAAGTATATTGTCACTGTGTTGAAGAGAATATGATTTAGATTGTATAAACAATTCATTGTACCTTTATTGATCTTCTAGGTGAGATGTTCACCAAGGGATCATTCCAGGGAGGTATAATCAAGGACCTACCAGGGGATATTCAAGTGATTATTAGAGAGGAAATCATTGTATAGTTGACTTAGAGGCTTTATGGGGTGGTTTAATTTATAAACTTATATTGCCGCCACCACCTCTATGTGATCCATTTTTGTCTCTGAGGGGTATAAATCATTATTTTAGGTAGATGCGGGAAGTTAGGGCATATGAAATTTAGGATGTCGACATGATAAAAATCATGATCTATGTGTTTCGAATCTTAACATCGGTTTTGGTAGACACAAGCATGATCTGTAACATCCTTTCTATGTCCCTTGTTATATAGATTATTATTCTAGTGGATCCTTCAGTACAACCCTTATAATGAAAGACACCTACTGGGGTGGATTTTTGGATCACACTCATCCTCCAATGGTGTGACATGGCTCTCAGTGGATAGATAATCTCATTTAAACACTTCATTAATAAAATGAGACTATAAGATGATATTATTAGAATGGAATATCAATCAGTAGTCTATAACCATAATTATTGACTCCTATGATGGGTAAAATGCATTTGGTATGATGATTCCACTATCTTCATTAATGTTTAGAGAGAATAATTTTCAGATAAATTTATGTTCATGTACAAGTGGTTATATACAATTTCTCATAAATTGGATAACTTGACCCCTAGAGTAGTAGATAACATGGGATTTTAATTCCCTATAGTGGTAGAGTGTTACTCATATGTTTTTATGGGGATGTTCTAGGATTACCTCCCCATGACTCGATTGATTTATATATTGATTTACACCATAGTACCACCCTCATATATTTATAAACATATCATATGGACCCTAGCTAGTTTCTATATTTGAGGTATAGTTAGAGGATCTTTAGGTGAAAATTCTTATTAGAACTAAGGTGTCCCCTATAGGAAGCTCATCTATTTTTCATTATGAATTTGGATGGAAGCCTGATGTTTTTCATTGATTTTATTCACTTGAAAACTATTTTTATTAATACTAAATACCATTTTCTATGAATATATAATCTCAATGATCAGCTAAAGTGGAAACTATATTCTCAAATATTGACCTCAGTTCAAGAAATATTTACTTATAGGTTAATGAATATGATATATCGAAGGCGGAATTATAATGCCTCGTTAGATATTATGATTAACTAATAAATCACTTTAGAGTAAATAACACCCCATAAATGTTTTTGGGACTCATGAATTGAATCATCTTCCCATCTCTAAACTAATTTCTGGTTTTCTTTATCGATGGTATTCTCATTTACAAGACATAAGAGGCTAATCATGTGGTGAATTTGAGGATCACCTTGGACAAACATTGAGAGAATAAGATATATGGGAAAATTCTGAATATTTGTTCTATATTAGATATGTCTACTTCTTGTGACATTTTATCTTAGAGGAGATAGTAGTTATGTACTTGAAAAATATTTAGGTACTTCTATCATTAGAGCCAAACAATTGTGTGATAGAGGTATATAAATTATTGTGGTTAGATGGATAGTAATCTAGATATTTTCCTAACTTATCTATGACTGTGTCATCTTTGAATAACTTGAATATAAAAAGATATCCTTTTGTTTAGTCAGAAAAAATATAGGACTTTGATGAATTGTCCTATTAATTTACAAGCGCTCCATTCCTGACACTAACGAAGGAGGGGGTTGAGTATTTTCTCTTATATGAATCATAGATTTTTGTTTACTGATTTTTATTAATTAAAGTAATGTCTATATTTAATATGGTTTCCATCCTTCAAAACTACATAAGAAGAAATATGCAACCCATGATTTGGAGATGATAGTTGTGTTGTTCTACCTTAATAATTGAATCCAATACCTACATGGTGAGAAATTTATTTTTTATTCAATACATAAGAGTTTTAGCTGTATCTTCACTCATAGATATCCCAACCTGAGTTATAAGTGGTGGATACAATTTCTACTGAACAATAACTTCGTGATAGCTAATGCTATTGGTAAGGGGAATGTAATGGTAGGTTCTCTTTGTAGGAAATAATATTCCCAATTTCTTGTAGAGGCATCAAAGCTGTTATCCTCATTAAAATTGAAACTAGAGGAAAAGTGATAAAAAACACATATTCGGTTGATTATTATAAATATTAATATTTTTTAGTGTGTGAGGTAATCACATATTGGATATATTTATAGTGTGGTCATTCATAATTAGATAATCACAGTACATGCTCCCGATGGATTATCTAAAATTGTGGTGGAGAAAATCATCCTCATCTGAGGATATATAGTGGTTTTTATTTTACGTCAAGGGGAGGAGATGAGGTAGTTGACTACATCCCATATCATGGTACACCATTGAGTGAAAATGATGTTCCAGGATCATCAATTTTGATTTTTGTGGGTAGGAATGAAGTGGAATCTTGCAGAGTTCACCTCCCGATTAATTGTCTTTTAGAAGGTGAATTTAGAGTATTAGGTTTATATATAATTGGCTTAACCCATAAATGTACCATGATATAAGTGAGATGGTATATACAAGGAATTTATTATAGTAATTACATGGATGGTGAGGGATCATTAAGTTTGAACTATCCACTCATGGTTTTCTTTAATTCTTATAATAATGGGCTTGGGATTATTGTGTGTGAAGGCGATTATCCAATATTATGGTGTTCAATCATATATTTTAATAAAACGTGATGATCCATTCATTTTATAGTTTTGGAGAGGGTTGAATGATGTTTTTAAGACATGTTTTTTAAAGATAAAAATGTTTTACCCCATATAAATGTATAGAAAATGTGGAACATTCATGTAATTGAGGAAATGATGTAAGATTATGTGTTGGACTTAGACAAAATCTAGGAGTATCATCCAAACATAGTAGAGTTTTTATTCTATAATAATTATCACTCCACCAAAGGTAGGGTTTCATCCATACCCCAATATGGGAAACTTTGTAGGTCATTGATATATTGGTCCGAGTTGGGAGAATAAAAAAAATATGTATAAATAGTTAGTGGAACTGACAATAAAAAGGTTTAGATCATCCAAGAGTGGATGAAGATAACATAGATCTTTGAGACATCCTATACACACCAATAATAGAGACCTTTGGAATTTGACAAGGGAGACCATGTGTTCATCAATGTCTCAACTCAAAATAGTTAGGGGAGATCTAGTCAGTCTGAAAATTAATATCCAAGGTCCATAAACCCATTTTTTCTATTTAGTATTAGTGAGGTTGAATAATACCCAGCCTAACCTCCATAATTAGACCAATTCAAGGAGTCATATACATGTTGCAACAGAGGATAAATGTGCATGATCCACCGCACATTATTGACTTGGATGAGAAGATTTTTTATGTTAGAGAAAAACTTTGAGAGAACATGGTGGTGATCAAGGATCAATGGGAGAAGTCCTATTGTGGGTGAATTATTCCATTTCTCCATGTCCTCTGGGTGCATGGGAATCTATAGGAGAGCTTGTGGGAGAAGAACAATCAGATGATATCTCATTATTATCACATGTTTGAAATGGAAGTACACTTTAGGATGAATATTATTGAAGGTGTGTAGATTTTAATGGTTTTGTTTTTATGGTTGGACCCTTTGAATATTTTTAATATATTTTTAGAGTTCTTCATGACGATGGTTAAAAGTTTCATGTATATTAGAGCCCTTATTTTAATATATTAACAATACTAAATATATAATCTCATATAAATGAATTATTTCATAAATAATGGATTTATACTATAATGGGTTATCGGGTGGTGAAAATAAGGCTGTGGTTGGATTCAAAATGTCTATTTTACCGTATTGTGGATATAAATTTCATTTCAATCAAACTATGTGGTGGGACACTGACATCGAAGGAAGAAAAATAATTGAATTAAATAATTAATTTACATAATTAAATTAGATAGTTAAATTAAATGAGAAATTTAATTTTAGACATATTAGTCTATATATTTTCTCATCAAGCATAAACCCCTATGGTTAGCATCATATTCCTAGGGATTTGAGATAGAGAGGGAGAAAGAGGACTTATGGTTAAAAACCATGTCGAATGATCATTGAAATTTAGGGAACCAATAATGAACATAAGAGGGACTTCCAAAGACATCAGATTCTTGGGTTTTCTTCATTTTAAAATGATCCTTTATCTATTTAGTGGATTGTTTATCTATTTATCCATATATTTTATATAGGAATGACCAAAAAATTATTATTCTACAGATTCAATTTTTGGTAAAAATTTTAATGGCCCTTTTAACATATTGTTTTTTTATTAAAATTGTGGGTTTTCATTAATTGGTTTATAAGATATGATTGATCATTATTTAATTTATTTTCATGAGAATAGAAAATGATCAATCGTGAATGATCATCATTGAACTAGTTTATTGGTTTTTTGGATTCAACCCATATTTCATCAAGTTCATTACTGGTATTTCAATCTGGTTAGTGATTTGAGCAAATATGTATATAATATTTATAGAGTGTTTGGTTATTGTTACTATGAATCCTTGATGTTGTATTAAATTCGTGGATTTTTTAATTATTTAGGATAATTAATAATGATAGAATCATATATTTGGGAACCATGAGAGGATTTCCCAAGGAGAGAGGCATAAAAAGAGTTGGATGTTCATGTAGAATGAATTAGATTTGATGAAGAATCACATTTATAGCAACCAAAGGCCAAAATAGATTTCAGGTCATGAAGAATCCATATAATATGCATTTTATGATGGATTATGTATGGTTGGTGGTATAATTGGTGGAATTGTTGAGAAAATTGGAATTCATATTGAAGATTATATATATGATAAAAACATGAATATATTGTATATAGTTTTTAATAACACAAAAAATGTATCATAAGAGATACATTTAGTTCAATTTTACACAACCATGTGGAAGAACCAACATGTTATGTTTCCCTATTTAGAAAGGTCGAAAATTATAGAGGGCACAAGCCTGAAAACTAGAGTTGTCACACACATCATGTGGAGAATCCACAAGCCATGTGACCTCAATCAAACATGTCCCATGTAGCAAGGAATAAAAGACGTCCCCCCTTATGTTTTACACATCATTTATACAACTAACATTCCATGTAGTTTGATCATCTCATATAGTGTGTGGCACCCGTAAATGGGAAAGAGACTGCTTGAGGGAAGTATTCCATATATCCTAGGAATATGTCATTTAATTTAACCATAGTTCTCCAGAACTGATTTTCCCTTTAATATGGCATGATTTCAAAATTGTAATTATTTTATAATAGTTTTAGTGATGAGATACTTGGTTTCTCCACTCAAATATTTTTTTGTATATTGACCTCTTACTTAAGCTACATGATCCAATATTAGTGAGATAGTTATGTATAAGGCCAGGTATCCGACTATAGGACTATTACTATGATGCGTGATCCCCTTTTATGGGAATGGTTAGGAATACCATATGTTTTATATGGGAATTCAATCCACTACCTACGGGATAGTTACAATAGTATCATAAATGCTCCTATGGACCATGGACCAATATTTTATATTTTAAAGAAATTTCCACTATTACGGTGCCTTCTAGTGAGTTATTTCTTTAACATTTTTTATTTCTTCAGAGGACTCATGGATTACTATATTGATATAATGGATTCATTGAGCTACGTGTATCTCCATTGGATGGATTTGTGGTGTATGACGTCACCCTATGACATGGTGTTTATCTATGAGAATATCCAAGCTCTTCCATCTACACCCTCTTGATTGTTATTTTGGGTTGAATCTATCGTTCTTGGTGATTTATTTATTTTTTGATTTAGGGGTGTCATTACAGTCATGTATATACTCACACATATGTGGTATTTTCTAACATGTTTCTTGTGTTATAAAAATGATTGATAGTTTGATGGTGTGCAAGGTCAACCATGTGTGGGAGTTTCATAGTAGAAATCATCAACAATGTTATCTAAACCATGGTCAACCTCTAGATATTGTGTTTTGGGATAGTTTTCATGAAATTTAATTGGTTGGATTTATTTTTATTTTTACTATCTTTTATAACCACTATAAATATTTTGGTTTTGGGTTTATACACTCATTTGTGTGATATTAGAGGTTTTTCATGAATTTATGTTTATATTTGTTTAATATAATACATTACATTAGATGTATAGAGATTCATGGGTGTGTGTATAAGTACATTAGTCTAAGGCCTCTCATAAGTGTGATATTCTTACTCAGGGATTGTTACTATCCCTTCTCCCACTGAAGGCGGGCTTGGGGTAGCTCTCTCAACTTACTAACCCTAGGTGGGCCCTAGTGGGGTGGTATATGTCATAATTCACGATGATACCTCGGTTTTCATTGATTGAAACGAATCCCTAGAATCAAGGATCAATGGTTCCGATGGAACATTGATAATTAATAGTAATATTTTATATCCTTTGTCTATATAATCTATTGAAATTAAACTAATGGTATAATAGTTTCTATAATTCACCATACTATCATTGTAGTCCTTATTCAAGTTACATATCTCACAATAATTCCAATATATAAGTGTAGACCAAGTTAATTTACATCCAATTTTCTCTCTAGATCTATCGTCCTATTTCGTATAACCATTCTAATGAGGAGACTATAATCCACCATTCACATTAATTGATGTTCCAACCAGTGCATGAATTTTTCTATTTCTGGGATATTCATTCATAATGAGAAATTTTAAATCCTAAAACAGTATTATATTTCCTAAAATAACTACTCATGGAAGTTCCCTTCACATATCATGATTTTGGTAGTGAAGATAAACATCAAATCCCATACATCTTTCATGAACATACCCTTAATTGATTATATCTTACTTAGAATATTATTATTTTAATTCAAATGATCACCCATTAGTATTCCTTCCAACAACATCATGTTGAATAACCACTACATAATGATCAATGTTTTCATAGTTTTTGGCACCTCATACGCATTAGAGAGATCATTAATTATCTCTATTGAATTCTTCACTACCAAAAAGTTATATACAACATTTTTTTATAATGAAATATGAATCTATAAATTACCATTTTATCTATAATTTTCCAATATTCTTTTTCCATGATTTTTTGTTTAAACACTTTTATCTGAATTCTATGATTCTTATATAATAGAATGTTTTCCATCAATGTCCTCTAAAAGATAAAGTATGTCTCATCATATTTATATATCTGTAGATTTCATTATTTTGGTGACATACCTTTTGAAATATTTAGATCCCACTGAATATTAAAAAAATTCCAAGATAGGAGAGTTACCTGAGTAAGTATGGAATATATGTTTCCAAACCTTGTTGAACCACAATGATATAATAGAAGTTTTTTATAAACCTACAACAAAAATCATTGAATGATAAAACACTAGAAGTATCAACACACTAATAAGTGCTTCAAAAACATCCACCATTGGATGGAATTCCCAAAAATTAATGTATTAGAACTTATTAAGATTATCTTCATCCTAAATAACTACACAATATTGATTCTATCACATACACTCAAACACAATATTCAACTGAAATAAACAATTAAGAAATAATAATAAAGATTTATACTGTTCAATGTTTAATCCTACACCCATGGGAGAAAATATAAGCATTTTTCATTAAATGGAGTTGTAGTATTATAATCTAAATTAAAATATAACCCAATTATATCACCAATGTAACATCTTGACCTGATCTCTAGGTTCACGAAACAATGTAGCATTACTTCATGTTAGTCTACCTTTATGCTAGGGGCTATTGATTACCAGCGATGGTTTTAAATCATAAATGGGGAGATAATACCATTTGTTTCATATAATGGGACCAATAAATAATAATAATAATATATAAATATTCATAGTACATTTAGAAAGTCAAATAAACATTATAAAAAGAAATGGATTCCAATGTGACAAAACAAACCCCAGTAATGATGAAAGGTCGATAAAAAAATAAATTGTGAGGACCTTAGAAGTCCATCCCGGTACACCATCATATTAGTACTCCTATGATCATCTATCCACTATATGACCCATACCCTTCACAAAAACCCTCATAAGATCTACAAACACACTGAAATACATGAGTAGGGTGTGAGTAAAATACATCGTAGGACACCACCAATGACCCTTAACATCAATTCATAAAATATAAATGTTTATTCAGTGAACATAAAAGGGAAAAAATATAAAAATTATAAATCAAACAAGTATCAAACACATGTTGGGACCACTGAGAACAACTCAACCTACTTTGGCACTATTTTGGGAGAAACAAGTCTGATTCTATACCATGTCTGTAGAAACATCAGTATCTAAAATGGAACATCCCCTTGGTGTAATATCCTAAGAACATGTACGACATATACTTAACATATGTGATTGACCAAGTACCAACTAACCAAAGTCTAACACATTCATCTTGGAGGGTAGCCCAAATTTATGTGACACATCCCGCCGAGTGGTATATCAAAAGTACATACTGACCAACGTAATTTAAATTCCACTCAACTAAATAATCCCAAACTCGTGTCAAGATTCCATATTATCCAACATGTGTGACATGTAACATTAAGAAATAATTTGGAAAACATAAATTCTCAACTATAGTATACATGAATATAACATATTTGATACTTAATTAAAATGATATATCAATATCAAATCACGTAACGTAACACCATAAACATATTCATTACAATTCACATGAAAGAAAAACATGAAAATGTACAAGGGTGCAGAGACACACACACACCTCATGTGATCAAGCATCAAATACCCATGCCAAAAAATAATTCCAACAACCGGTAAAAATATGAGGTAAAATCAGGTGCTTCGTATGTTAGGTATAACGATGATTAATGAGAAGGGTTGTAGATTGAGTGTAATTGCACCCCCAAAACCTTACCTCCTTTAGATAAAAAATTAGGCTTAAAATTATTCTCATCGAGATGAACCCAATGAGTTTGATGATGCATCAATCCGATAAATATTGAATGGGTTATTGATAATTGATGTTTGGGATAATAAAATAAAATAAAATAAAAAAGAACATAAGTGAGAGGGAGATAAGAGGGATATAGAGTGGTGTGAGGGGAGGAAAACCACATCATTACATATGCATAGGTAACTCCAACAATTACCCATTTTTTATATTTTTATCAATTTTATTTGATTCATTATTTAATTATTTCATTTATTAAATAATTTATTTTATTCCTATCTCTCCTATTGAACCATACACCACCCAATGACTCACATTCGTGCATTTTTTTTAAATTACCATTTTTAAATATATTAAATCATCCATTATAAATATTAAAAATTCATACATATATACAAAAACATCATATATAGACCCACACACTCATAATACATAAATAAAAACGTGTGTGTGTATATATATATATCAGGTAAGTCTTGGGATAGAGACCCTTATATTAAAGAAAAAAAAGAGAAAGAAAAAGAATGAAGGGAGTTAGACATAATAATTATTCCCTAAACCATAAGTCAATTGAAAACTATTTTTTATTAAGAGGAAAATATATTAAAAATTGTAATCGGTATGATTAGGATAACCATCGACACCCCAATCAGAATCTCCACTCAATGATCTAAACGTATTATAATTCTCTAAAGCACAAATAACTAAATGTGTGGACCATGTAATCATGGTGGGTCTATGGTTTGACTAGTCCTTCCGAGGATTGTTTTCCCTCATAGTAGCATGTGATATTTCCCCATGAAATGATTTCATAAATTGGATCACTTTATCTAAATAAGAAGGTTTAACCCTATGCCTTTTCATCATAATTTTTCTCTAAAATATGTCCCCATTTACTAGTTATTTCTGAGTTGTTTTTACTTCTTTATATCCAGATGATAGTCAGTCATTGAAACATCAAATCCCCCCTCAATGAGATTCCCCTTTAACAATTACCCTTTAATTGAAAAATAAATCAATGCTCCTCAATTTCATCTAATTGTGCACATGCCAAATAAAAAAGACCATCATATGCCCTGACTTCTTACTTGTTTATCTCAAACTAAAGAAGACCAGAATCAACATGTGTATCCATACATTCCATGGGAAACCTCTTCCAATTATTTGATCCTATAGAATTAGTAATATCACATTATATCAATCATCCTACTATTACCACTGTTAGTAGTCATAAGATCCAAGTCAATGAAATTTTGAGAGTGGTTAACAACCTCAGAGGGAGCACTCTGCAACAAAATAGGTCCCTAATTCATTACCTTTGATCTTTTTAGGGTATCAACAATATATTTAAGAACAATTTACTTTCCATGATCATTTTCAACTTTGGTATGATATATGAACACAAATTTATATTTGAAAAAATTAATTTAATTCAATATAGTATGACTAGGATGCCCTTTTTGAATATTAAGAGAAGGTCTTTTATCAACCACCTTTTTGCAATTCTAGTTGTGATGATATGAACTATTGAAATATGAACTAGAGTGTTATTTTTGATACATTATCTTACAATTAGTGGAATAATTACCACTAGAGAATATGATTTAACAAGTTAAATACTTCCTATAGGAATTTCTATCATGCCCAATGATCTTATTGTTAGAACCTAAAAAAGATAGATTCTTAAACTCGACATGGATAATTAAATACTAAGACTATGTTGCTAATAATAAATTCCTTGTTAAATTAGAAATCAACACTATTTAAATGATAAATTGATAAAAGTATCCAAAACTAACCTTCTTTTTTTTCTTGTACATTTTAATTGTAATTCCAATTTCCGAAGCACAGTAAAATAAGATATCTGGGTTCTAAAAATCATGTTCATGCTGAAAAAAAACCTATATTTTTATAGATGTCTTCCTAACATCAAAGGGATCAAAATTAGGATTCAAATACAAGATTTTTAGAGTACAAAGTTCTTAAGGGAATGAAATAAATCCCCATGCTCTCTTATTTAGGTCTGAATTTGGAAATAGAATTTTTTTGAAGTTGTGTCTTATCGGAATGCATTCCAGTTCGAGTAGTCCCAGATCAAGGATTTTTTCTTTACTAAATCCTTGAGTTTTCATGGATTTTGACCCTTTAAAACCATGAATCATCCAATTATGGAGTGACTACAGAGTTCTAGTCCCGTTGATACTACGTCCTACATTTCCATCACATGAGAAGTGTATCTTTTTTTAATTATCTGACGAAGATAAGTATCATGGAAGGATGAGAAGATTAATTGACTAAGATTAGAGGAATTACCTTCATCAACGTGCTTCAAGGCTTCCACTTTGGAGATCATTCCTGAAGGGTGAGTGGGTTTGTAAAACTTCTTATTGACATACACACCCATTGAGACCATGACCTCTTATAGGCCACCAAAATTATTATTTTTCTATCAAAACATCATGATTTTGAGAATTTGGTAGAGACAATCCACCAGAGATCATTAGAAATCCTTGGAAGTGTAGAAGATCCATTTAAGAAAACCCTAGATTAATTTTCACCAGAGGGAAGCTCCTGCAAGAGAACCCTATACAACACCCTCTCATTATATATATATATATATATGGATATTTACTTATTTAACCCACATATATACAAATTAAATATATATACAAGAACTCACATATATGTTTATACACCCATATACCTATATAACCCACATATGTATAAGTATGTATACATATTTTACCACAAAAATATTATGTTTTCAATTTAATAATAATAATAATAAATTAAATAATAGTAATAATTATAAAACATATCACATTATTACCACCATTTTCATTTCAAATACAACCTCTAATAAAATATAATAATAGTAAATATATTTTATTAATGAAAAAAAATTATTTATTTATCATAAAAAATGATATATTTATTATTACTAGGTGACTAATAAAAAAACTCACTCATCCAACATTTCCATTGAGAAATTTTATTAATTACACATGTATATTTCATTTTTTTCTTCAACATAAATTGTAATATTAATAATAATAATAAATTTGTAATAACATTTTTCAAATACAAAATAAATATTCAAATACCTAAAAAAATATATGATCAATAAAATTTAAAATAAATTGATAAATTGATTTAGAGAAATGAATATTACATTTTAATAAAAATTGAAAAACTGTAGAAGTATAAATAAACTACCCCCACATGCGATTTTACCAAAAACATGATGAACACAAATATTTTGTCATGCATAGGGTAAATCTATCATTTCACACATAGTTACAGTCTCATATTAAACATCTGATACACTATTTTGGAGATATACAATATTATTAGGAAAATAATTTTCTCGGGATATTAATATATTTAATTTATTTACTATTTTAGTGTAGAGGATCTATGGGCCCCATAATCCCATGGCGAATAAACACCCAATTATAATAATATTCTATAAAATATTCCATGATATTACATATATATTTTTACCCTTAAAAAATACAATATGTCATTTATTAATATTATGTTGTTGAAAATTGTACATTTCCATATAAAAATACTCAAATATTTATTAACTAATATTGTTTTATTTTAATTAAGAAAATTTAGGATGTTACAACTAATATAAAAGATTACAAGATGACTATGATTTAGATATGAAAAAGTGGTCCCACCCAAAATTTATTATGAGACCCATGGGGTAAAATAGTTACACTATCATCAAAATTTTAATGGGGACCCACAATTTTCCATGGTAACATTCAATTTCTAGAAGCTACATTTTCCTTAATTTTAATCATCTAGTGAACCGAACATGTTATTTTTACATATCATTCTTAGAAAAATATATGTTCTCATTGATGAATATCTAAGAATAAATATACGTAAATCATTTACTATAAAATATTAAAGGAAAAAAATTACAAAATCTTAAGAAAAAACAGACATATGCTATGAAATATGCTCAATCATCATCTAGATGATGACCACCTACAAAATATAATTCATAAAAATAAATAAAAATACTATATCCATAGGAATTCCACTACTAATAGTATTAATAATTTTGAATCCAAATTGTTAATGTTTTTTACTTCCAGGTGTTTGAATCTGAACATGAAATTAACTTCAAATTTCCTAACATATATATCACCCCATAGTCAAAACCACACCATTATAGTATGATATTTACTGGTATAGTTTTCACATATTTTGGATTTGAATAATTCCAATCACATAAATGTATACTAAATCTTATCTACATTATATATATTATCAATAAATAAATACATCACTCCACTCCCTTATATGTAATAGTCAGTCAAGAATTTATATATTTATCCCTTTCACTAATATTTTTAAAACATCTAGTCCTCGCCATGAATGATGGTGGCCCACAAAAACATGAAAATTCCCTATGTTAGATTATAACTCATCAGTAATATCGTTGACATGATGTTACACCACTGTCAAATTGAGAAGATAGGGTCAACAACAACCTGTTACTAGATCTTGAAAATAATAATAATAAATTTAAATCTATATTATTATCATTATGAATCATTATATTCTAAATGAAGAAAAATAATTAAAGTGCACTCATAAGATTAAAAGATATTCAATAGTAACTACCTTGAGGTACCATTGTCTTCTCTCACTCAATTAAGATTAATTCCACCACAATAAACAAGAACACATGTAAAGTTTTAATTAATATTTGAGGATTTATAAAAAATGGTCAAGGTTGTGATCAAAACATGACCTTAAATTATTATATCATTATATAATACCACAAATTTTTATAAATATTTCATTGATTGAATCTCCATCCAATCAATTAACTTATAGATATCCTATAAATAAAATGAAACTATCAGATCTCCTTTGATTCACAATACACATTTACACCAAGGAAAACACATTTTTTTGAACAAAATGATACTATAAAAATGTTTTTTATACGTTTTACAATGCTAAAATCAACATTTCCCCACATTTATGAATATATAACAAAATCCATTTTAAATGGTAAAAACTAAAAACATAATTACTCCAACCATTATAGTTTCATCTCTATTAGTCTTCCATACAAATGTAATGTATTTCCTATAGTCATATAGTTATTTATTTTCATTTAAACATAGTTCATGAAATTTATTGTAGTCATGTATTTTTTTGAACAAAAAAATAAAAGTTAATTAACAAAATTTGTATCTCATAATACTTTATAGAAATTGTTTTCACTCTAAGGATGTAAGTTCTTGAAAAATTTGATATATAATACCACTATTATTAATTACCTACAATGGGTTTCCATTAAATAATTACATCCAAAATTCAAGTATTTATATATTATTATGACCAAGAAACACTAGTGTCATGAAATCCTCAATTGCATTTTTAAAGATGTAAATGCCATTTTTATACGTACTTTTCACAAACTATTTTAATAGATTTTCACTCATTGCTTTTAGTTATACCGTGGAAATAATTTTAGGATTAGAAAAATGAAATCAATAAAATTTAATATACTTCAAACAACCACTATCATACATTTTCATAGTTTTAAATTGCTGAATTGTTTCTTCATTATAGTTTCATGCCTTGTAATTACCTTGAGAACCAATATCTGTGATATGATAACCCAATTATTCATGTGTAATATGGTTGAATGAATATGTAATCCCTCAGAATAACTATTGAAAGAAAAGTAAAATATATTTCTAGTAGATTCTAAAAATATTTTTTACATAATTAAAAACATTCATCCAACTTATGTCTATTATAAAATAAATAATAAGATATTTTGATTTTCTAACGATAAAAAAACTTGAATATAAAATCATAAAAAATAAAATCATTAATTTTTGAAAAACAATAATATTTAAAAAATATTAAAAATCATGAATGTGAAAATTAAAATGGTAAATAAATATCCTAAAAATGAACTATCATTTTTATTTTTAATGAATACTTTCATATCACTACTATAAAATATGATTGTATTAATGCTAGAAATTGTATTTTCATGTTCTAAAACAAAAAAAATATTAAAAACACTAATAAAACCCAATAATTTTTATCAATTCTAAAATTCACCGATATAAGGGTCTTTAATCTATGCTAGAAATCATAATTGATAATAGTTTCCTTTACTTGAATATTTTTTAGCAGAAATAAAAGTCTCCTTTATTAGTGATACTATATAATGTTAATAAACCACAAGAGTTTCATATTCCTTTGAAAAATTTTATTCACATGTTATGAGGGGTCCACTTATCAACACTATTTTAGAAATGATTAAATATCTATTTATTCAAACTAATTTCTAGTTCTTGTAAAAACTAAATTCCATTGAGTTTATTCTTCCATGGTACTTTTTAAAGTACACATGATGCCTTTTAATTATTTATCATGGTTCACTTATCCATGACACTATCACCCAGAAAAACTCTACTTTCCACATCTATAACAACCTAAGAGTTTATAAAATATATTTTATCAAATAAATTTATTTTCATCGATATCTTGTGTAATATGTAACACTAGGTTTTAATAAAACACAATATACTATTTATATTGTTATTATTTAAACATGTCCATTATAACATATCCATTAAATATGGTTCTCTTAATATAAATCAACATATTTTGAAAATTAATAATAATTTTTTTAAAATATAACTTCTGTATTATTAATAATTACTCTTTATAAAAGCCATTATATTCTTAGAAAATTATTTTTTTCTCAAAAAATGAATTTTAATTATTTTTTTATGAAAATAGTAAAATAATTTTTTTCCAATTTTAGAAAATTTATATGAAAAAATAAAATTCACTTATAAAATATACTTTTCAAAATTATCTTAGAGTTATTTGTTTAGATTTCAATGAAAAAAAATAATATTTTGATAAATTGATAAAAATACCGATTTTTATTTAAACCTTCATTTTCAATTAATGAACATACAAGAAAATTATATTTCAATATTTTTTTGAATTAAAAATGAATAAAATTATATATATATATATTTAATCTAATTTAGGTCATTGGAATAAATTTAATATTGAATTTTGACATTTAAATGTTTTTTACTTTTGATTCTTTTTCTTTGGAAAATTATTTTTCCATTGTGTTTGTTTGTTTAATATTAAATTAGATTCCTAAAATTATGTGATATGAGTTTTGAAATTGGTATTCCATAATTTTAATAATATTAATTTATATATAATGATATTAACGTTATTTTTTTTAATAATTAATAGTGAAAACCATAAAAATAAATTACTGTGATTAAGGGTTAAACGAGTTTACTAAGGGTTCGATCTAAAATTATAAGTGTTAAAATAAAATATAAACTTTTAAAATTAATATTTATGGATATATTTATTCTATATACCATATAGGATAATATAATGATCCATTTTAGAGCCTTTTGGAATGTGGAGAATGTAGAGATAACGTTTTATTTCAAAAAATCTATGTGTGTCCTCTCCACCATTTACAAAAGGCCGCCACATCAACTCTTTTATACCCACATTGAAATGAGTTGTTAAAAAAAAGAACTAATAAAATAATTTAATTAATTACCTATAAAATTTATTTAGTACATAATTTTATTATGAAAACCTCCAATGAATTATTTAGTTATAAACATAAAGAGGTTCTATGAAGAAGAGATGAAATTATTTACCTTGCAGTTGTGTTTTATTTCATATTCAACATCTTTAAAATATTTCACAATTATAATGATATAAAAAATATATATCATAAAGTGATATTATATTATGTTAATGTCATAACCTATACCTATCTCTTGTTCCCTCACATAGAAAATGAAATCGTCGATCGAGTGTATGGAGAACAACAGCCTCACAATCTAATGTAATTCGTTTCCACCACCTCCTCTCATGGATATAAATAATGAGGAATTTAATGTTTATATATATTATTTATGAAATTATTAAAATTATACAACTTTAATGTCACATATATCTTCTTACCTTCTGATCCATTGGAAAATGATAATGTTGCTAGTGCGTTTGTGTGAATTATCTCATCCATGAAGCAATGTGAGACATTTTGTCATTTTATTTTTTAATGGATGGTTACAAGGATGTAATTTATTAATATAAATGGTATATATAAAACAATAATTATTATATAATTATTTTGTATATTTATTTCATTCCATCTATTGAGTAATGGATACAGTGTTCATATGTACGTATGACCTACCGTCTCCACTAACAGTGTAATTCATTTTGTATACGTAAAGTTTATGGATTAATATATATGCATAAATATTTAATTTATATGATATTTATATATTGTTTATGATTTTGGATATTATGGATCCATGGTCAATGTAAACGGACCGATGTTACCTCACCAAAACATATAAAAAAATGAAGCAGTTATTACCTAAAACATGATTTTAACAAGGAATTGATAATAAAAGTGTGATAAAAGTTTACAGAAAATACTATATGGCATGATATATATGAGTATGGATCTAAAAAATATTTATAATAAAATTATATTTATTATATAAGGGTTTCAAATGTGTGTGAATATGTTGGACTGTTAAGGTAATAGATTTATTTTCTCTCTATTATTTATTGGTGACATATAACACATTCAAAACACATTTATTTTATATGGTGAACATACTACCCCATTGAAATTTTTTATCAAGAATCAAATTAATTTTATTATATTTATGTTTAAATATATTTTATTCTTTAATGGGTTATACAATTCAATAGTTATCAATGTTCTAAGGGTTTTTTGATACAATCACTTAGTTTAATGGGATTATCTATGATTATTCTTCTAATGATAAAATATTATGATATATATCTAAATAAATTCATAAATATTTATTCTGATATAATTATTTCATTATTTTTTTACATTTCAATTTCCACCCATTATGTACTCAAGAGTCCAATAGAATGATTTAAAGGAAAATCATCTTTATTTCTCCTTTTTTCGTAAATACGTTTTCATCCGTGTCCAGGTTTTCTAAAAGAGTTTTAAATAATGGTTTGAATATTAATAAAATATTGTTTAATATAATTTTTAATTTTTTTTTAATTTTGAAAAATAGTTTTCAATAAATCTTCTTGTCATTTTCCAAATAAGGTGTTTTTTTATTTTTTTTACCATGGTTTAAAGGGAATGTTTTTTTCTATTTTATATGACATGAAAAAAATAATATACCATCATGACCACTTATTTATTTACGGACTAATTTATAGGAATTCATGGTTATTTTAATAAAAAATGGATTATAATTTTATTATTTAAATTATAGTTTTAAAAAGGTTATTTTCAAAGTGGAAAAGTTGTTTTCTGAAAGAATTGTTCAAAGTGATCATTAAAAATCATTTTCCATCAAAGATGAAATCCATTGATGTTCATTACGTTTTACCTGATATATGACCTAATTATACCATCCTTATTATTTTTATATATGGATAATGACTCTGATGAAATGATGTTCTAAAAACCCATTCCTTTTCAATAGGTTATGCTATGATGAATCCAGGAATAGATTATGAAACCCATTTCTCTTCCACGGGTTATGATATAGTGAAATATTTATAAAACCAATTTATTTTCATTGGTTCTAATATGATAAAAGTTTTATGATATTTTTAAGACATATTTATGGTTTTCATGTTGTGATAATGGTTAAATTATAACTATGGATGATGGTTACAATATAACTAAGGATGATAGCCATGTTAAAACCAAGGACGGTTGTAATATTATAACCAAAAATGGGTGGGACCTATATCTACCTCTAATGAATTGGGTAATAAATGATAAATGTTGAGATACATATGTTTTTCATGAACCTAATTTCACATTCATATGTTATTTTGTTGACTTGTATTTTATGTTCATATGGTTATGTGGGGACCTGATTTCATGCCCTTAACATAACTGGAAAACATGTATCTACTTGTACATGTTTGTAATGTTATAATATTATGTGTATACCAAACATATATGACATATTCCTATGATATAATAACTGGATCATGTTATTTTTTATTTAGGATTCATGTCTTATTAATAACCCATATTTATGACATGACTCAATTTTATAAACTAGGATATTCCGGGTATGGTTTAAAAAATCATACGATGGTTCATTTTTTATAAAATATTGATAATTGTTTTAATTGTATAATTCAATAAAATGAATATAAATTTCTATGTAAATCACACAATCCAGATAAAAATACATAGGAATTGAAAGTCATGCACAGTATAACTATCTATTTGAGGGTGATTTTTCTGTCTTAACAGTAATTATATTCCCATTTTTTCATATAAAACATTCAAAAAAATAATATGTGAACCATGATTAATTGTAAAAAGTAGAAAAGGAACATTATGGAGCTTCATAATCTCATGGACATACAAATTCTCAATACCTTTCACCTTCATAATAACCTTAATGTGAGGAAAATGAGCTTATTTCATAAGTTGATCAGTGATCACCAAAAAAACTCTATCACACTAGGAGTCCATGGTATAGTAATTATTACATCCATGTATATTTCATCCCACTACCATTAAATAATGGTTAAATGATCTTATAAACTAGGAAGTGTCTGGTGCTCCATCTTTATCTTCTAGCAGATAAGAAATAATGGAATGAAGTCTAAAATAGACCAACTCTTCCCAAAGATCAATGCTGCTGTCTCAAATGAAGATACATCTTGGTAATAATAGGGTTCATGGAACAAATATATTTATGTCCACATTACATCAACTCTAGACTCATAAATATTGGAATGATCAAACTACCTTAGAAGCAAAAACCACTATTAGGAGATCTAGACTGGACACCTGAGGTATCCCCACCATTAAAGATATTTATAAAATGATGAAAACTGGTAACTTTTTTCCTCTCCCAATATAAATATGACCATAAAATTATAAATCAGTTTTCATATAGGCTATGAACTGCTTCCCATTAGCCTCCACCACATACTAAATCTTATCAGGTAAAAGTATTATCCATGACCACTCCTCCATAGATTCCATCAAGTACTATGTTGGTAACTTCATAGTCAATGAGTCAACAAAAAATTACCTTCTATAGATGTATATGAAATATCAAAATTAAAATTCCGAATATACTCATCCTCTCAACCCTATCATAATTTTAGCTCTTTTTGGGTAAAAAGATACTTCATGCTCTTATGATAGGAATACACTACAAACTACAAGTCAAAAAAATAATAGTTCAATGTCTTATGATCATGCATCACTATAGAAAACAAGAGATATATGTCATGATAATTCTCCTCATGTGGACATATTTTGAGAGATCAATAGTCTATATCATCCTTACCATGTATTAAAACACATCATAACCCTATAATTGAGGCATCACAGAAAACACCAAAACCCAAAAATATTTCCAGAATAATAAAAAATGTAGTTGAATTCATCCTCAAATTATATTCCTAAAATTATTTTCAACACCTATTATTAAATTATAACATGAAAAAATTAAGTGTAACTCCTATATATTTTAGGATTTTTTTATTTCAAATTAATATAACTTCTTTGGCAACTTGTGTTAGGCTTAATAATGTGTATAATCGAATCGCGATATACTATTATTTAATTTTATTACCAAGATATTATATTTGGTTGTATAAATAGGATTAAATACCTGATTAATTATTTTATAATTCCATAATTAGTATAAATACATAGTAATTAATCCCTCAATTTATAGTAATGATATCATATTCTTCAAAAATATGTTTTCTTCAAAAAATAATTTTTATCACTTTTTGTGAGAAAATATTATAGATAATTTATGAAACATTTAGAAATTAAATTTTATAAAATGATATTGATTTTTTTAATCATCATATCAAATTTTATATGAAAGAAATTTTGGTATTTTTTTGAAATTGTTTATTTTTCTACAAAGGTTAAAAAATAATGATTTTTATAAAAATTTGATTTCTTTTCTATATAAAATATCAATACAATTTTAGTTTTATGATGAATTAAATTAAGTTTTATTTAATTATATATATCATAATTAACTTCATTTGAATTATAATTATGAATTATTATGGTATAAATACAATTTTGTGCTTGAGAATCATTTTTTCTGAAAACTAGTTTTCATTGAGTTTTATTCATTTATATTAATATTAGTTTCACACACTTTTTTAAATTGAATCTTGAAAATTAGATTCCATATTTTTAATTATGTGGTTCTATTTTTTTAAATATCACCCTGTTATTTTTTTTCAATATGATTAGTAACCGTTATCAAATTTATCACCTCGGTAAAGGGTAAATTTAGTTAATCCAGGTTAAAACTTAATGTTATGTCCATAATTATTCAGCCTATCTATTTTTGGATGATTTTAATTTTATCCTTAACACATAAGGTTATAAATTGAATAATTTTAGGTAAATGTTTCCAAGAAAGTGAATTATATATTATCTAAAGTAAAGAATGTGAAAAACATGCAACCTCTTAGATTTAAAAATAATTTATGTGTTCACATAATAAATAATTAACATTGAATTAAAATTAATATTGTCCACAATGATATCATATTATTATTGTTAGTTTATTTATAATTTTTAGAAATAAAATAATTATATTAAATACTTACACAACGTTGATGTAGTAATTATTTAATTAATCGAAAAAATATTAATGAAATTATAAATATTAAAAGCAATATATTTTTTGATAAATAATGTGGTACATGGATTTTATTGAATACTTTAAAATTTTGGGAATTTTTTAAAATAATCATTTCGAATTAAATGGGTTTTCATATTGATATTAAATTCCTGGAAATTAATAGTGTGGAAATTGATAATAATTATATTTTACGAAAATAATATTTATTTTAAATTATTTACAAATAAATGAAATTTTAAATAAGAAAAAATATATCATATATAATTTAAAAATTCATAAATATCAATTTATGTGTTAATAGATACATTATATGTGATATTATAACATATTAAGAGTGAAAATATGTTACTATGGTTAATGTGAAAATAGGTTAATTAAGGGTTTAAACCAAAACAATAAGGTTTAAAATAGAAAATAAACATGTAAAAAAAATTTTGGTTGTCAATAATCCAACAATATACTAAGCATGGTTATAATTAATGATAATTTGGAATAATTTGGAACTTTCACAATATTATTATATTATATTTTTTTTATGAAATTCCAAAAGTGCCCCTCAAATCAATTATAAAAGGACACCTCCTACCTCACTCAATTACACCAAATTTAGCCTTCTATGTAGACCATAATCAATACAAATATCTCTAAACGTTCCTATCTATATTATATTGTTTTTTTTCATCCAAATTACCAACCCTAGATCCCTTTAAAAGAGTTCTAATGGAGTCATTTCAAAGAATAGTTAATCTATCTAACTGATCAATTTCTTTTTAGACTATTCATTACATCCAATATATCTATTATATTTGTCATAAAATAATAAATTAAGTATACTAAATATGGTAAATGTTTATCATGATTATTAATAATCCATTATACTAATTTTTCCCCCTTAAATAAGAAGTGAATGTATCACTCGTGCATATATAAAACCTACCAACTCCACATAGAGATACAATAATTTTTTCATCACCATTTTTATGTATTGGAATTATTATGGTTTTAATGTTTATATATGATATTTATGTTATAATTTTATATATGGTATTATAATATCAGGTCCACCTTCTTATCATTTTATATTTTTGAAATGATAATGTTGCTCGAGTGTTTTTATGGACAACCATCCCAATGATGCGATGTGATTCATTCTTCATTTACATTTCACATGAATGTTAATGAGGATTAAATTATTGAATATATATGATATAGTATTAATTATTTCATGGTGAATTATTATTTTTCTTTCTTTCATTCAATTAGTCAAATAAATGGAAATAACATTCATATGTACGTACGAACTACGGTCGCCATAAATTTGGTAATTCATTTCTCTATTATTACATTTTATGTATGATTAGAAATATTTATATAATTAGTATATAATATTTTTTAATCATTATTAACGTTTCATAATTGATTGTATGATGAAAAATTTATAAAGATAAGGACTAGTAAACCGAAACATGATTGGAAAATGAAAAAGTTATCACATAGAATAGTGATTTTAATAAAAAATTGTTAATAAATGGGTGATAAATAAATCATAAATGGTAATATATATATATATATATATGGAAAAAATTTATAAAAAATCCATCTTTATTTTACCATAGGATCGAAAATGAATGAGGAAAAGCCAGACATATGGTAAGGGTTTATTCCAAAATTTCATAATTATTCAGAATTGTTTATATTTAAGTCACAAATGGGGAATATTTATCTTTAATGAAAATTTTTACTAAAAATGTTTTCAAAAATATTTTTAATATTATAATAAAAATTATTGATCTAATTTTTACCCATGCTTCACTTTTAAAATATGGTTTTATAGGATTTGTTTTTCATTTTACAAATGTGGTACTTTATGAATTTTCTAACAAAAATATAGATGGATAATTTTTAATAAAATATATAGAATTAGAATATTTTCATAGTTTCCAAGATTTAATAATAAACTGATGCTTACTTTAAAATATTACAATGTTTTTATAAATGAATTTTCTTCCTTTATAACGATGTTGATTTTTAAAAAATAAATGATTTCCAAATAGAAAAGTTATTTTCCTCAAGAATTATTCTAAGTTATCCTTAAAAATATTTATCCTTCTAAGATGATATCTTTTGATGATACATAATATTTAATTAAGAGGTCACGACCAATCCCCCGAGGCCCGTGTCGTGACTACCCCAAGCCTGCCTTTCATAGGCCAGGGGCTGGGGACTAGCACCGGAAAGGCATATCCCTAAAACAGAGAAGGCATTTCCTTTAAACCTGTAAACTCACACAAACCAAGCACACATCAAGACACAATCAAAAAGTAAACTATATAGTAAAAATGGTTTGTATAGTATGTAAAGGGGAGAGAATACAAGGACAACTGGAAAGTACAACTAAAAGCTTCTCCTGCGAACACTCGCCCCAAATCCTACCAGAAGGGTAGGTACAGTTCTCAAATTTTCATCTATACAGATCATCTTGTCTAATGTCCACATCTGAGCAACCTCCAAACCTGGTACCCTCGACCTTAATCATCACTCTTTGTCGTCTTCATAAGACACAACAAGGTGTGGTCATAGACCGTGCAAGGGTGAGTATAACGATACTAAGTAGGGACCTCGAGACCGTCGAAGGTCTCTCAAAATACACAAAAAATAAACCATGAAGAAAGACCGCAATTTCAAATCAAGAAGCACTAATCATCAACACTACTTAGGTATATGACCATATATATAACTAAGTTATCAATATATGCTCACCTCACATGTGAGAGATGTATACCACAAGAGTAACACCACGAAGGTCGAATTACCACACAAATAACACCACGATGTTAGAAGTACCACACATGTAACACCACAAAGGTAAGTACCACAAAGGTAACGCCTTACAGAATAATACCACAAAGGTATCACCACACAGAAGTGTACCACAAAGGTAAAGAATCAGCTCACACCAGGTACAACTTATGTATGGAAGTATAAATGATTAGCTGTATTGCATGATCATCTTACTTCGTCGAGAAGCTCTACTATTGACCCACACATGATCGAAGATGACCCATACAGGATTTGAAAATTACCCACACAAGATCTGGAGATGACCCACACAGAATCGATATGTGCTGACCCACACAGGATTGCTGAGAGCGGACCCACACAGGATCTGAAGATGACCCACATAGGATTTGAAGACTCCTCAAGTACATTCAGCCATAAGGTTCCCACAATAAGCATGCTTGATTCAGGTAGATTACACTCCTCAAGCCATCGGTCGATACTACAACTACTAATAATTCCCAAAACGAAGTATCATGAAGGCCCGTCATGTCAATAGGGTCCCAATGCGACTGATAGCGCGTCAATCGAACACCCGGTCTGAATATTATTAGTGTTTCTGTTCTGAGGGCCCGGTTGGATTCGGTTTCAATCCAACCTGGATGTATTCCAACTTTATCCAAACTGATGTGGCATATACCAAAAGTTCCTGCTCGATCTAAGGTTCCTGGTGGCACAGATGGTTCGTCAAACGGACATTCGGTTCTCAAGATATTGCCAAAAGGCATATCTTGGTTCAGATGGGCTCGGGTCTGGTCCGACCCGTCCGGACCCGGCCAGGGCCGACCTGACCAGGTTCAGGTCGACCCACCGCAGTCTGGGTCTGGCCCCGATGGGAGGGGACACGGCGGGCCCGACCCTCTTGGTCACGGTCCGGTTCGGCCCACAAAGGGGGCGGCCCACTGGGCGCAGCCCGCTCGGTGCGGCCTGCTCGGCTATGTGTGGTCCGCCCAGCTGAGTGTGGTCCACCCGGCTGGGTGCGATCCTGCCAGCCGGGTGTGGTTCGCCATGGAGGGGACCACCAAAGCTGCTACCCTGGGGAAGGTTCCCCCCCAGGTATTTGGATTATTCCAACAGACCATTTGACTTGGCCAACCTGGCTTCGCTATGTGGCGCCGCCTGCTGGCTTGTGGGACCCTCCGGAGCGGTCCCACTCTGTGTGACGCGGCAGGCTGACAGTTTTAATCGGCTACCTTCTTCCAATGGTGAGACGGATCCACTATCCTCCCATGGTCGGCTGGTTTCTGGCCGCCCTGGTGCTCCATCACAGCTCGATATCTGCGACCTCCTAGCCAAACGGCAGTGCCGACGCACGCCGCCCCGGTTCCTTGCAGCAGGCTGGGGTGCCAGCCACCACCTTCCTCCACCGTGGCCGATACGCCGTGGCCTCCCTCTCTACCGATGACACAGTCACGTACTTCCCATCCTTTCGGCCGACCAATGTGTTGGCCGCCGCCCATACCCTGCTGGCATCGGTCGTCAGCGTCGTGGTTGGGTTCTTCTCAACAGTCGATCCGCCTACGAAGAACAGATCAACATAGAGGGAGTGGAGAGATCGCGCTGTGTTTGTTTGGCCTACACCCTACATGTTATATCATTAACTGGTGGTTCATATATAGTAAGAAATTAATTAACTCAAAGAATGAATTGAAAAAAATTCCCTACCTCGTTCGTTCGTTGGAGTTGGCGTGAGAAAGATGATGAAGACGCCAACGTTCGTCTCTCCCGCAACACGGTCCCGATCCGAGCACGAGCGCCATCCTTGTTCTTGATCTGAATAATGTTATTCAATTGAGGATGTTCTTCCTTCAATAATTCTTCAACAAAATCCTCCTCTCCCTTTCACCAATGGCCTCCCGGACAAGAGGTGAGGATCCAATATTAATTATGTTAAGTAAATTAAATCAATTAATGTTGGCTCATCACCTCTCATGGGGGAGATCATTGGAAAAAGGGAGACAAATATTTTGTTGGAGATTTATCAAAGGAATAACCTCCTCCAACGAAGAACATTCTCCAGATCAAGAACGAGGAGGACGCCCAAGCTCGGATCGGGAGTGTGCTGCGGGAGCGACGAACGTCGGCATCTTTATCTTCTTCCTCACACCAACTCCAACGAACGAACGAGGTAGATAATTTTTTTCAATTCGTACTTTGTGGTAATTCATTACTCCTAATCTATGAACCACCTAAAATCAATCATACATGGAGGGTGCAGGCCTAACAAACACGACTGAATCCCTCTGCTCCTTCTATGTTGACGTGTTCTTCGCAAGTGGGTCGACGGTTGAGCGGAACCTGACCATGAAGCCGGCCACCGATGCTATCATGGAATGTGTAGTAGCCATCACACAAGCCGTTTGTGATGAAAGGGCATCTCGTAACCACAATATCGGTAGCAAGGGAAGCCACGGGCCGTCGGCCATGACAGAGGATGGTGGAATTAGACACCCTGACTGGCCGCGAGGAACTGGGGTGGTGCACATCCGCGCTGCTGGTTGAGGAGGAGGCCACAACTATCGAGACGCAGCGGTGCACTAGGGAAGTCAAAAACCAGCCGGTGATGAGAGGACATTGATACCATCGTGCCAGTGGAAGGAGGGAGTCAGCTGGAACCGCCAGCCAACCGCATCAGGATGAGCGGGACCGCTCTGGCAGGTCCTATGTGCTAGAAGGCGCCACCACATGGCATCACCATGTTGGCCGGGATGAATGGTCCGTTGGACCATTCAAAATACCAGGGGGCGTCACCCCCCCCCCCCGAGTAGTAGCTAGGTCAGGCCTTTCCATGGTGGACCGCACCCATCCAGGTGGTCCGCAACCAGTCAGACGGACCGAACCTCGCCGAGTAAGCCGCGTTGTGCGGGTCGGACCGCACCCTTTGTTTGTCAGACCGGGCCGCAGCTCGGTGGGTAGGTCCCACCATGGACCAGCCCAAAAGGGCCGGACCCGAACCACGTTAGGTTGAACTGAACCGGGTCAGGTCGACCGGAACTGTGTCGGGTCGGGCAGGTCGGATCGGACCCAAACCTATATGCACCCAGATACGCTTTTTTTCCATATCTTGAGAACTAGACGTCTGTTTGATGAACCGTCTATAGAAACAAGATCCTTGGAATGAGATGGTCATTTTAGTATACTACACTTGAGTTTGGGATAATGTTGGACTATGTCCTGGTTGGATCGACCCAGATCCATCCGAGCCCTCAAAACGAAAACGCTAATAAATTTTAGACCGGGCGTCCGATTGACACACTGGAAATTGCATTGGGACCCTATTAACATTATGGACCTTCATGATACTTATTAATGTGACTTCATGGTTGTTAATGTATAGTCCAATGGCTTGATGATAACAACCTCTAGGAATAAATAATGCTTAGTACGAGAACTCAGTGGCTGACTGTACTTGAGGATTATTTAGATCCTATGTGGGTCATCTTCAGATCCTGTGTGGGTCATCCCTCAGCGATCGTGTGTGGTTCAGTGCATACCGATCCTATCTGGGTCCTCTCCAAATCTTGTGTGGGTCATTTTCAGATCCTATATGGGACATCGTTGATCGTGAGTGGGTCAACACCAGATCTTATTGACGAAGTAAGATGATCTTTCAATACAGTTAATAATCTATACTTCTGTACTTAAGATATACCTGGTGTGAGCTGAGTCATTAACTTTATTGTACACTTTTTTGTGGTGATACCTTCGTGGAATTCTTCCGTGTGGTGTTACCTTTGTGGAACTTACCTTCATGGTGTTACCTGTGTGGTACTTCTATCTTCGTGGTTTTATTGGTGTGGTACTTCTACCTTCATGGTGTTACCTTTGTGGTATACTTCTCTCACGTGTGAGATGAGCATATATTGATAACTTAGGTAAATGTATGGTCATATAACTAAGTTGTGTTGATGACTAATGCTTCGTGCTTTGAAATTGATGTCTTTCTTCATGGTTTATCCTTTTTGGATTCTGAGAGACCTTCAGGGGTCTCGGGGTCTCTACTGAGTATCGTTATACTCATCCCTACACGGGCTATGCCCACACCTTGCTGTGTCCTGTGCAAACGATGGAAATCGTTGATTGACGTCGAGGGTACCAGGTCTGTAGGCTGCTCGGAGGTAGACATTAGACGAGATGACCTGTAGAGATGACCGTTCGAGAGCAGTACCAAAACATCAGGTAGGATCCTTGGCTGGTGTTCGTAGGAGCTGTTTTCAGTTTTACTTGTACTTTCTAGTTATACTTGAATTCTGTCCCCTTTAATTACTATACAAACCATGTTTACTATAAAGTTGAATTTGTGCATTTTTCTTGTTGTGTTCTTGGTTTTTTTGAGTTTACAGGTTTAATGATAGTGCCTTCCTAGTTTTAGGGATACACCTTTCTGGTGCTAGTAACCAGCACCAGGGCTATGGAAGGTGGCTTGGGGTAGTCACAACACAGGCCCGGGGGTATGGGTCAGGAAAAATGGGTATCAAAGGAGTCTGTTGTAATGATGAACTTGGACTCTGATATTTTAATCGGAAATACTGTTAACTGTTATGAGTGTGGTTATTAGTTTGGGAAATCCTGTGTTGGTGTAGTAGCCAACATATCCATACAGCAGGACCCTGAGTTCTGATTTCTAACTCAGTGCATAAAAACACTGATTGCATGTGTGTTTTTGAAAAGTTTTCTTTGTTATCACTTTGAGTCAGCTCACCAGGTATAACTTTTTGACCATGGTGCACCAGTTCCTTTTCAAGATTCCACCACGCATATAGCCAACCAGGGTTCTAGGTAGAGTTCGTGATGACCGTCCACTGAGAGATGAGGATACGGTGTAGGTCCCCCTTTCAGTAGTTGTATAATCAGGTGGTGTACCAGCAGCCCCACTACCCATTGGGCAGCAAATGCCACCGACCCCAGCAGCAAAGGGTGCACACCGCTTGAACACTTTGCACATGTTTCAGCACCAGAGGCCACCGAGGTTCCTGGGAGATATGAATTAATAGGTGGTTGAGGAATGGTGGAGGCTGTGGATAGTGTTTTTCAACTATTAGGGACACCGACTGATCTCATGGCGATCCTTGAAGCCACTCTTCATCAGGCAGTAGTGGGCAGATGGTGGAGTTTGATACTCCAGGTTCACGACGAGGTAACTCTCATCTAGGAGGAATTCAAGAGCATTTTCAAGGGAGAGTTTGTCCCAATGACCATATGCTCAGTGTTTATACATGAGCTTCTCCACTTGTAGTTGGGCATCATGACAGTGGCTCAGTATTCATTGATGTTCAACGACCTCTGGAATTACTCCACTAACACGGTGCATGGCCCTTTCTTTAGGGCCCATACCTTCGATCAGGTTATCATATGAGAGATTAGAGCTTTTATGATTTCCCTCAGTATCCTAATGCAGGCATGGGTGTTAGTGAAAACACTCTTAGTAGAGAGCTTCCTTGCTGAGAAATTGTCTGCAGCAAGAACCCTCACCAGATGTTATGTAGCAGTGTCATCTACAGCTGGTAGCTAACAGATGACACAGAGGTCTAAGAGGACCAGAACTATAGGTGGAAGACCACAGGATATAGGTTTAGTCATGCGGGGCTCTTGAGATAGAGTAGGACAGGCGAGGAGCAGGTAGTGTTACTCGTGCGGCGGGCAGGGTCACATGGCTCACAATTGCCCGAAGCGTCGTACGGATGACCAGAAGTTGGTCAAAGGACCACTTGGGTAGAGGAAATGATTCGATTGAGGTGTTCCATAGGTAGGATGCGGACGTGTCAATGGAGTTGGTCGTCCAACAGGAGGTGGGTGATGATATTGGGTTTTACCACCACCACCACCAGGTGGTCCACCCCGACCACAGGGAGTTGGTGGATAGGGATGAGCTCAACTCTCAGAAGCTGAGGCCTACGACCACGGTGCTCCAGAGATGATTAGAGGTACGATCTATGTTTAATCCACCATAGATGTAGTACATATATACACAGGTTCCAGTCACACTTTTATTTCCACAACCCTCATTTGGAGCTTGGAGATTCTGGTGGAGTCGTTGTCTCAATACTTTGGGCTAGAGACTAATATGAAAGAGGATTCTACAATTACATAGTAGTTCTGGAAGTGCGATCCTACTCTAGGAGGTGAGAGCATCAGCTAGGATATTCTAGTAGCGGTGTCGAGGCCGTAAGACGTCAACTTGGGTATGGATATGTTATCTATAGTCCATGCTCAGATATAATGTATTAGGCACAGAGTGCAGTGTGTCTGTGAGGATGGGACCAGGTTTTCCTTCACTGGTGAGAAGGGAACCTTTGCAGCATAGGATGGACTTACCCAAAGGAAGGTGCGGCCGATCACACATCAGTTGGAATGCATTTCCCTCAGTGTGGTTGATGTTGAGAGTCTGAGCTATCTAGTAGTGGTGGACTAGTAAACAAATGTTTTCCCTGATGATGTTCCAGATCTACCTCCTCACAAAGAGGTGGAATTTCATATCGACTTCTACCCTAGGATGCCACCGATATCTACACCAGCATATCGGATGCCTCCCTTAGAGCTTCGAGAGCAGCGAGTAAAACTGGAGGACTTGCAGAGGAAGGGGTTCATTAGGCCCAGTGTTTCTCCTTGGGGAGCTCCGATTTTGTTCTCCAAGAAGGTGGTTGGGAGTTTGAGACTCTGTGTGGACTATCGGCGCCTGAACTAGGGGACCATGAAGAACAAGTACCCACTACAAACGATTGAAGATATTCTCTATCATTTCAATGGAGAAGGATGATTTTTGAAGATAGACCTTAGATCCAGCTATCACCAGCTCAGGGTATGAGATGAGGATTTATAGAAGACGACCTTAAAATGTTAGTATGGCCATTAGGAGATCTTGGTTATACCATTCGGCATGATGAACGCCCAAACAAAATTGTTGGGAAGCATAAACAGGATCTTCCAGGAATACATTGATTTCTTTTTGGTGGTCTTCATCGATGGCATCTTGATTTACTCAGCTACGGAGGAGGAGCATTACTATCATCTGCAAATAGTTTTGGACACACTCCGAGAGCACCAGCTTTATGGTATGCTCTTGAAGTTCCGGTTATGGATCTGAGAGATTCACTTACTGGGACACGACATCTCGGAGGCTAGATTTTTTGTGGATCCAGCGAAGATCGAGGCTATGCTTGAATGGGAGCCACCTTGTAGTGTGATGGAGGTGAGGAGTTTCCTGGATTTTCCGGTTACTAAAAAAGTTTTGTTCCTGAATTTTATAGAGTTTTGGCACCCATATCATCATTGATGAAGAATGGTCAACCCTTCGTGTTGTTGGAAAAATGCCAGTGGAGTTCCCAGGAGCTGAGGCATATAATGATGAGTGCTCTCATCTTGAGGTTACCAGAGGAGGGAGTTGGGTATGTAGTCTACTGTGATGCATTAAAGACCAGACTTGGATGTGTCCTAATGTAGAAGAAAGCAGTGATCACATATGGTTCTTGACAACGCAGACTACATGAGAATAACAACACTACCCATGACCTAGAGTTAGTTGTGGTAGTCTTTGCCATGAATATGTGGCGACATTAATTGATGGGCCAACATTTTACAGTCTACTCTGAGCACAAGAGTCTCCGGTATATCTTCCATCAAAAGGACATGAACCTAATACAACGTCGTTGGCTTGATTTCCTCTAGGACTATGACTTCGAGACAGTCTATACTCTTGGGAAGGGGAATGTAGTAGAAGATGCACTCAGCAAGAGATCAGGTATTCAGTTGTTGAGTGAGGTGACAGAGCAGCTAGCCGCCTTGTGGATATCCTAATTGGATTGATATAGAGAAGCTTGTATTCAGTCTCTGATAGTCACTCCCCCACTCCTTCAGAAAGTTAGGGAAGCACATCTAGGAGACATTGACTACGAGGACCAATGTGCTCATATATCCACATGATAGACACCTAATGGATTTTCTGAAGCTGGGGAGCACGTCATCCTCTTTAGAGGACATGATATGATACCAATGGCGCTACGAGAGGAATTGTTGAGGTATTTCCATACGTCCTCTCTAGTAGAGCATCCAGGAGTGGTGAAGATGTACCATGATCGTCGACGTTAGCACTGGTGGCCAGGAACAAAGAAAGTAGTAGCAGAGTATGTCTCTCGATGCCTCACCTGTCAGCAAGTGAAGGAAGAGCATTAGGTTCCAGCATGCTTATTTCAGCCACTGGAGGTGCCAGAGTAGAAGTGGGATGAAATCTACATGGACTTCATGACAGGACTTCCACGCACGTCCAAGGGACATGATTCCATCTGGGTAATCGTGGATCAACTCACCATGTCAGCCCAATTCCTACCTATCAGATAGTAGGGATCAGTAGAGAGCTTGGGAAACCTCTAGGAATAGGAGATTGTGTGGCTTCATGGGGTGCCATATATGATTGTATATGATCGTGATACACGTTTTACTTTCTGGTTTTAGGGATATTACTTTCTGATTCTAGTCACAAGCCCCTGTCCTATGGAAGGCGGGCTTGGGGTAGTCACAGCACGGGCCCCGGGGGACGGGTCATGACAGGAGATATAATCCATGTATACCATTTTTATTTTTTTTCTAGATGGTTTTATATTTTTCATGACAAGATATTATGAAAACATGTTCACTTTTCCATGTGTTTTACATTGATAAATTTATTTCTTTTCATAATTTCTAAGATAATGTATGTATTAAGATCTTATAGAACAAGTATGCATGATTTAATATATTTTATTAATGTGACCTATATCTCCACCGTTGAATTTCATAAATAAGGATAACTCCTAGGACAAATATATTATGCGTGAACCAGACTTTATGTTCAAAAGTTTATGCATAGACCGAGTTTTTGATGTGAAAATGATCATGTGGGGTCCTGATTTCCTATACATATTTTTAGTCATGGAACGGATTTCATATCCATAATTTTACGAAAGGCACATATTTTTTCCTTAACATGATGAGCAAACCAGTTTCTATTTATAAATATTCATAATGTTATATGTTTCATTGTATGTCATAAATCGATGACTTCTATTAATGTTAGGCTCTCATTATGTTTGTTCTTTGATTCATTTATGATTCACCCCTTATAAACTTCCTATGTTTATTCCAAGACACGTGATTAGGATATATTATATGCAGGGTATATATATGAAATGTTAAGTTCATGTTCTCAAACAATGATGGTCTCATTATACTAGTCTGATTATTGATATCTCCCTTGTCTACCGTTACTATGAATCAATGCTCACCATTTCATTTGTATATCTCCAAGTTATGAAGAATGGTTGTAGAAATGATGTGTCTAGGAAGGGTTATAATCATATTAAACATAATCAGAGATATATAGTTCATTTATGAACAAGATGATTGTGTGTCCATGTTTCTGAATGCACTATACCTATAAGATTCTAGCATGGATTGAAATATTATATAATTAATTTTCATCCACAAAGATGTGAAAACTGTGTTTGAAAAGTATGGGCAGTTATAGTTGGTATCATATTATGGTTTAGTTATCCTTTGGAAACTAGTTTGAGAAAACATTAGTGAGAAACAAGGGAAATAATCTAACTATAGGATAAGAATCTAATGTTTTTTCATGATCATGAATGAACTAGGTTAAAAGTATTATTTTATATAAGAATATTTCCTGATTTAGAGATAATATAAATGCATATTATCATGTATGTGTGGTTTATACTCTAAATATTATTTCTCACACATTTAACTTTGGTTTTATTCATTTTTTGGTACTAGGATTAATGATGTTAACACAGAATGTGATGGAAAATTTAGGGATTATGAGAAACAAAGATAGATTGTAGCTAGAGAGAAGGATATTTTGATGATTACTAATCAGGTATCACAATATATGATTTACAACGTGAACCTCAGAGAGGTTATAATCATGTTAAATAAGATGAAAATTTACTTTTAATTAAGGTCAAGTGCAAATGATCATAATGATAAGAAAGATCAATTTACTTCTTATCAAGAATATAGGAAAAAGGACAAAGAAGAATATCTCAAATGGATGGGAAGATAATTCCTATGAGTAAATAAATGAATTTAGTAACAAAATTCAATTGAATTTGATATCTTATTTATGGGGAACCGAGAAATTATCCAAGTCAATGACCACTTCTATATTTTAACTCTAAGACCAAGGAAATACCTATTCAGTGAAAAGATTTTATTGTTTTTGTATTATTATTTGATAATTATATAAGTTTAATATAAAATATATTTGGAATATAAGGATCGTGAAACACCGAATAATTTCCCCATAGTAGTTTTACATAAGGATTTTAAAACATATGATGAATGGTACCAATAACCTGGAAAAGTTATTTAGTGGAAGGGTTATAATGTCTAGTTTGGAGAAAGTTATGATTAGGATTAATGAAATAAATCAGAAAGTATTAGTAACCATGAAATTGATTAGTAATTTTACGATAACGTAATTTATGTAATCATTGACAAATATTATTGAATTTTTTATTTATGGAATATATTGAATAAACTGTGGTTTTATTTGAGGAAAAATGCTAATATTTCTTTTTTGAATCATGCATGTTTTCATTATATTTTTATGGTAATTATGGTTATTATCATGATTCTAGAGAATATATGACCACATGTTCACATAATAGGTATGTAACATTAAGATATTCTTTTTAGGGAATAATGTAACATTAACTTTTGAATCATAATGAATTTATTTTTATATTTTCTGGTCATTAACTTGGCCAAACATATTTTGGAGGAGTTTTATGATTAACCACTTATGGGAATTATAGTTGATGTTTTAAAAATAAATTTACATATCCATATTTGATAATGTATCTTAACCATATTGGTTTTGGTTAATATCTAAAAAATGGAGGAGTATATTTTCATCCTTTTTTGGATTATGTGATCCATTATATGGTGAAGTTATTTCTTGAGGAATGAAATATTTATCTTGAATACTCATCTACTGGAGAAAAAAAATGATATTTTGGTGGAAATTGATAATTTTTTGAAATTATACATAATGGAAGTATATTTCCTTATGTTCGAAGTATATATGAAAAAATAAATCCTTAACTATAATAAAAGGACCTTATCACATATATTCTATCCAATAAATTTCAGTTTTACTGAATTGATGGCCTTTTACACATTTGTGGTTTATGGTTTTGTGATTGTTAACATTAGCAAGATCATTCATATTATGGTGATCAATTATCTCTGTACATTACATTTCTTTCATTCACATATCATCACATTCTACTATATTTATTCTATTTGGAAACCCTAGTATGTGTAATCACATATGAACTTTGTACATTCCTTTCACTCTTTTAAAGAGAATGTTTTATTAACCATTTTTACAATGTGGGTTTCCCCAAACAAAATTTCAAATAAAAATAAATTTATTACCATGAAAAAATTACAATGAAACAATTTATTAAAGGGGGAGAATTTAACACCCAAAGATTTTATGATGTTTTTTCAAAAAAATTTAACTGCCTCAATAACTTGCGTTACATCCAATCGCATGTTTAAGAGAATCATGATATACTATTATTTTTTATATTTACCAAGAACATAAAACATATTTTATGAATATAATTATAAAAATTATCAATTATATACAAATTACCTAATAAATATATAAATACTTAGTAATTAATCACTCAAATTTTAGTAATTTTATTTTATTCATCAAAAAAATGTTTTCTTAAAAAAATATTTTAATTAATTTTTATAAAAAAAAATTAACTAATTTTGAAAATTTTTAGATAATATTTATAATAAAATGAATGTAATTTTTGAAATAAATATATCAAATAATATTTTGGTTAATTTATGGTATTTTTCTAAAAAGGTTGATTTTCATTGAACAGTGAGATATTCCGATTTTTTTAAAATGATCATTTTTCATTTCATATAGTGTATCATTATGATTTTAATTTGATATCAAAGTAACATATTTTTTATTTTATATTTTATTATATAATAAAATTAATTTCAATTATCATTATACATGATTATGGTTTATGTGCATTTTTTTCTTATAAACACTTGTTTTTTCTAATAACTACTTTTCATTGCATTTTACACATTTATATTTATAATAATTTCTTCCACTTACAGAAATTGAATCGGGAACATGGGATTATATTTTTATAATCATGATGTTCAAATTTGCTAAATACTCCTCTTTTATTTCTGGTTTATATTAATAACAACCATGGAAAAATTTAGGACATCAATAAAGTGTAAATTGGGTTAATATCGGTTAAAATGAAGTGATAAGACCATAATTATTCTCCAAAATTCTTATTGGATGAATTAAAATCACATATTAACACCTACAGTTCTAAATGGATATATTTAATGGATCCATTCCATGAAAATGACTTATATGTAGTTTAAATTAAAGGATTTGACAAAATTTCACTCTCTCAATTTTAAATATAATTTATGTGTTCACATAGGGTAAATATTTATTTATAAGAAAATATTAGTTGTAATTTTGTGCCTAATAAAATTATTTTCATGATGGGAATATATTTTTAATTTTTAGTAGTTAAATAACTACATTAAATACTTACATAATTTAGATACAATAGTTATTCATATAATAGAGAGATCAAATAAATTATAGTAAAAATAATAAAAGAATTATAATTTCAGATACATAAGGTGATACAAAAATTTATATATTACCATTATTTTTTTGGGTTCTGTTAAAATAATTATTTCCAATTCTATGTGTTTTCTTGATGATATCATTGTTAATGTGATAAATAGTGTAAAAAATGAAAATAATGATATATTTATTTAAAATAATATTTTGGTAAATTTATTTAGAAATAATTAAAAATTAATAAAGGGAAGAAGTTATAATAGATGGCTTGAAATTTCATATCTTATCCATTTATAAGTGAATATTTATCTTATATGAAAAATTGTAACATTTTAAAAGTTAAAAATATGTTTTCATGGTTAACGTAAAAACATGTTAATTAAGGGGAAAAACCAAAAGATAAGAATTAAAATAGCAGTTAAACATATCCAAAATTTATTGGTTGATGATATTTCATCCATATTCTACCTTAGGTTCTAATTCATGACCATTTTTATGTATTTATCTATAGAATTTTCTAATTATATTTTAATTGTGTTACCAAATTCCAAAAGTGCCACTAACCTAAATTATAAAATGACACCTCATCACCCACTTAATTACACCAAATTGAGCCTTCTTTCACAAAAATCTAGAAAAAATATTTTCTGCTATTTCGTAGAAACATTTTATAGGTTCTAGTGTTCCATAAGGCCAACCCTAAATACCTTTTGAGGAGATCTAAAGGAGTGGATTCAAAGACGAGGTAATTTCTCTAACCAGTCACTTTTTTAAAACTCTTATTCATCTCCAATAAATATATAAAATTTATTATAAAATAATAAATTCAATATCGTAAATAATATTAAATTTTGTTATTATTATTATGAAAACACCTTTATAAACCCTCATTTTCATCAAAAAATAATAATTGAATCTATCGATCATGCGTTTGTATGAATTATCATCTCCAAATAGCAATACAATTATTTTTTCATAAGCACTTTTATGGACATGAATTATAATGGTTTTAATGATAATATAATAATTTTATGAAATAATCTTACTTCCATAATTATAATATTATGTCTTCATTCTTATCACCCAATCTTTTGGGAAATGATAAAGTCACTAATGCATAAATATGGACTGCCATCTCCATGATTTGATTTGATCTATTTTTCCATTATGTTTCACATGGAGGATAATATGGATGAATTTTATGAATATATGTGATATATATAATATACTAATAATTCTTTAATGGTGAATAATTATATATATTTCTTTCATTCCATTAGTTAAAAATGGAAAAAGCATTCATGAGTTCATAAGTCTCAGAGTTTTCATGAACGGTGTAATTAATTTTTCTGTATGTACTTATTATTAATGATTATAAACATGTACATAGTTAATAAATATGATGTTTTTACAATTATTTTTTTTATACGATGGGGCCATGGTAAAATTAAAAGGATCGTGACTAACAAACTGATACATGCCTTGAAAATGAAGAAGTTATCACACAGAACATTGAATTTTATAAAAACTTAATAATAAACATGTGATAAATAAATAATACATTGTATGATAGATTTATATTTTTGGAATACATTTATAATAAATACATATTTATTATATATATGAGGTTTGAACATGAAAAATGAAATTTTAGACTTGAGGCAGTGGTTAATTTATCAATTTTATAATTATTCTGGATTGTTTATGTTTTTGTCTCCACTAGGGAATATTTCTATTCCATAACCATATTATCTATAAAAAATTTTCAAAAATGTTTTTACAATTCTCCTACAATTTTTTTGAACACGTTTTAACAATTTTAATCTTTTTATAAAATGGATAGAAAGTAATGTTTTTGTCATTTTTCAAATGAGGTACTTTCTGTATTTTCCTACAAATATACGTAAGAGATGTTTTTTTAACATATAATGCATGAGTGAAATTTCACAATTTTTTTTCTCCATAATACTTTTATACATTCATTAAAATTTAAAATGTTTTTTAAAAAACCCTTTATAATTTCATGTCTTTTTAGAAATGAAATGAAGTCAAAATGGAATGGTTTTTTCCCTCAAGTATTATTCCAAGTGAGTCTGTTTAGTGAATAAAATTCGATTGAGGGGATAGAGAAACCGAGAGAGGGTAATGAGTGCAGACACCATGACTGACGAAGCTTCACAGATGTGGTTTCATGGACCACTCATGTCAGATATGATTCTCCTGATGTCTAAAAGACACCTGTTTATTCCTTTCATCCGAATATGTTTCACCATAGAGGTCACATGACCATTGCTTATTTTAATGAGGAGTTTTGTTTCTAATCTTATGATCTCATTGGTTTTACTGATTTTGAAATTGGCCTACTCAACTCGCTGAATATTGCGATTAATTTCTCCTCTGAAAATAATTACTATCATCTATCGTCTATGGGTTCTTGGATTTTGGGTGATGCACGATGAATGTCCTAAAATGGTCCCCTACAATTGATTTCAGCACTGAATCCACGATTTTACCTGTCTAGTTAGGGTTCCCACGAATTCCATTTTACTTCTTCAAACAAAATTTCCTCTTTCCTGTTGATAAACTTATAGTTCATCCAACTAAGTTGGATTCTGCTACTCAAAATCTCAGAAGGCTGTCGGTTGTGCGCGTATGTGTTGAGGTTGACCTTATGTAGAAACTACCATTAGTTATTTGGATCCAGAATGGTGATGTGTTTTTTTTTTCAAGAATTGGTTTATGAAAACATACCTAGTTACTACTCTAATTGCTTATATCCTGGACACTCCGTTGGAGAATGTGACCCAAGGAAGGATCCTTTTAATAATTCTTATTTTGGAAAACCTCCTCCGAGTTAAACGAAATTAGATTGGGTTGAGAAGGAGAGAAGGCATCTCATTTAACAAGCTAAACCATCGAATGCTAAATCCCCATTTATGTCTTCATCAGTCTTGGATTCCTCCCCAGTGATGCCTTAGTGTGCTAAGAATGATGTTTTTTCTGGGATTGTGGATGCGGTCCATAATTATGAACCTATTAAAGACAATTTAGGACATGTTCTACCTTCTCAAGAGGATTCCCAAGAGACTCACTATATTTCTGGTTATTCTAATTATGCTGATAAGGAGAATGTGCTTCAAATTTAGGATACTTAAATGCATTAGAGTGCCAAAAAAGGTAAGAAACCCCTTAATAATACTAATGTTTTCATAACTCTGCATCCCAAGAAGTCTTGAAAAAGCATTTATTACTAAAAGTTTGAGAGAACCATTATCACTATATCTTCAGGGATTTTAATGAAGGAAATTCGTATCCCTCCACAGCCAGTGCTCAATGAAAATCCACCTACATCAATATTATATGAAGAGGGGGACTCCGCATCGGGTGAAGAGGAACTCTACCATTGGATTGAGAAACAAGATGATAGAATTAAACTTATAAATTGCACTCTGGTGATTAAGGACAGATTTAAAGAGGAATTTTACCCTTGGATTGTGGAACAAGAATGGATATCTTTTTAAAGATATCATAACAAGGAAATATCTATTGATGACTATCTTAGCATTAAGGAGAAAATATTTGATAGAGTGGAATTTGAACATGATAAAAACCCTGATCTTATTTACCATCAAATTCAATGGGAATAGATATCTCGTAAGATTTTCTCTTCTACTACTTGCTACTTCCAGGGTTCTGCTTCTCTAGGAGGGTTTGTTATCTTTTCTCGTGTGTTCTTCTTGCACAATCTCACCATGCGGCCATAACACATGTTTGGGAAATTCAGACCTTGTCATGTGAGTTTGTGGGTTGTGCCTTTTTGTGTTTCATCCCTTAGAGGATGATGACTGTCTCACTCAGAAAGTAAAGGAGTTTTTTGGACTAGATGACATGTATTCCCTAGATTTTTCATTACGGGATAAAGGGTTTATTGCGACGGGTTATTTGCGACGGGACATATTACCGTTGCAACAAGTCCGACGATAGGGATATTTGCGTTGGGAATATATTCCCGTCGCAAATAACTTATCATTTGCGACAGGGACAATGTCCTCGTCGCAATAGGTTTGGTGCAGATTTCGCGCCAAAATGCAGGTAAAGTATTTGCGACAGGTGGATACTCCCCGTAACAAATCCTCTACTGCGATAAATACTATTTTTGATCGGTAAAGCTGCCTGTCGCAACTAGTATTTACTGCGTCAGGGTATTTGCGACGAGAAAATCCGCCCATCGCTAACGTTATGTCGGCAGGTAAGTATTTGTGATGGTTCCTGTCGTAAAATCCTTCTTAAACGCTGACTGTAATTAATACGGACGGTGGGAATTTACGAAGGGTACCCGTTACAAATACTGCTATTTGCGATGGGTACTAGTCACAAATAATCCTTTCAGAAATAGTATTTACCGCGTCAGGGTATTTCTGACGGGAAACTCCGCCTGTTGCTAATGTTATGTCGGCAGGTAAGTATTTGCGACGGTTCCCGTCGCAAAATCCTTTTTATCTCCCCACTATAATTAATGCGGGTGGCAAGAATTTGCGATGGGACCCGTCGCAAATAAAGTTATTTGCGATGGGTTACCCATCCCAAATAACCCCATCGCAAATACACCAACCTATATATACCCCAATCCGTTTGAGTTTTGAAAACCATCAAATCTTCTTCCTCTCCTCTCTTCTTCTTGATGCTTTAGTTTTAAGAAAAAAACAATTTCGATTCTATTTGCGAGACTGTCGAAAGGCAATCAAAGGGGTCTATAGATTCAAGATTTCAATGGTATTTACGTTTTATTTAATTTTATATTTATTTCATTTTTTATATTAATCTTAATTGTTGTTCTAATTAAATTAGATTTAAATTAATTTATTATTTAGTTTTAGTTTTATTAATAAAATGAAATTGTCATAAATAATTATAAATAAATATTCATAATTAATTTGGTACAATTAGTATAGTTTTTGGTTTATCAATCAAATAAATCCTTGTCTGGATACGAACAAGTAGAGGCGGCTCTGGCACAGATGTACCTAGGAGTGAAAACTCTGGCAAGGAGTTTCAGGCATGACCCGAGGTATCCTAGTACACGACAATGGGCATTGCTGCACTCTTGGTTTAACACTCCTGGGGGATATTTATTTGGTAATAATTAGATTTAATTAGAAATTTATAAATAATTAAAAGAGATTTATTCAAATAATTATATTTATTCAAATAATTAGCAAATAATCAAAATAAATAGCGATTTAATTCAAATAATTAAAATAAATAGGAAATAATTAAAATAATTAGAAAATAATTAAAATAATTAGCAATTAAAATAAATAGCGACTTAATTAGATTTATTGAAATAATTATCAAATAATTAAAATAAACAGCGATTTAATTCAGATAATTATTTAAATTAATTAGAAAATAATTAAAATAATTAGCAAGTGATTAAAATAATTAAGTGATTAAAATAATTAGCAAGTGATTAAAATAATTAGAAAGTGATTAAAATAATTAGGGATTTAATTAAAATAATTAGTAAATAATTAAAATAAATAGCGATCTAATTCAAATAATTAATTCAAATAATTAGAAAATAATTATAATAATTAATTAAAATAATTAATTAAAATAATTATCAATTAATTAAAAAAATTATCAAATAAAATCAAATAAATAGAAATTTAATTCAAATAATAAATTAAAATAATTATCAAATAATTAAAATAATTAATTAAAATAATTAGCAAATAATTAAAGTAAATATCAAATAAAATAAATAACAATTTAATTCAAATAATTAAGAGAAAGTGATTAATATAATTAGAAATTGATTAAAATAATTAGCAAGTGATTAAAATAATTAGAGATTTAATTAAAATATTTTGGAAATAATTAAAATAAATAGCGATTTAATTCAAATAATTAATTAAAATAATTACCAAATAATTAAAATAATTATCAAATAAAATAAATAGTGATTTAATTCAAATAATTAGGAATTAAAATAAATAGGTATTTAATTCAAATAATTAATTAAAATAATAAAAAATAATTAAAAAATTAATTAAAATAACTAATTAAAAATAGCAATTTATTAAAATTATTATCAAATAAATTAAATAACGATTTAATTCAAATAATTAGGAATTGAAATAAATAACGATTTAATTCAAATGATTAAAATAATTAGCAAGTGATTAAAATAATTAGCAAGTGATTAAAATAATAACAAGTGATTAAAATAATTATCAAGTGATTAAAATAATTAACAAGTGATTAAAATAATTAGAAAGTGATTCAAATAATTATCAAGTCATTAAAATAATTAGCAATAAATGTGATTGACCACTCGTTCAATGAAAAAACAAACGTGATTGACCACTCATCCACCTCAATTCTCTTTTCATCTATATGTTGACGCTTGACAGAAAACATCTGTCTCCACATGTAATATTTTCATTTACTATAATATTTGATTGAATTATAATTTTATTATTATTATTAAAATATTATTTTTTATTATATTATTATTTCATTTTTTTTATTTTTTTATAGTTATTTGTTGCGGGACTAAGGACTCGTCACAAAAGGTATTTGCGTCGGGCCCGTCACAAATAGTTATTTCGAAATAACTATTTGCGGCGGGAAAAGAGGCCCATCGCAAAAGGTATTTGAAACGAGGCCATTTCAATTAAGGTTTTTTGAAAAGGAATTTGTGGTGGGAAAAGGAGCCCATCACCAAAGATATTTGCGATAGGCCTGTCGCCAATAGTTATTTCGAAATAACTATTTGTGGCGGGCAAAGATACCCGTCGCAAATTGGTTTTTTAAAAATAACCTGAGAAGTATTCAGGACGGTAATATTTCCTGTCATAATTAATATTATTTGCAATAGGACTGTTGCTAATAGTTTTAATTGTGACGATGTTTTCTGCGACGGGTTATTTGCGACGGGATCCCGTAGGAAATAACCCGTTGCAAATACTCGGATTTCATGTAGTGTTTTGAGTCCTCTGCAATGGAGAAGAAAAAGATTTGTTGTCATTGTCGAGTCATAGGCTGTTACCTTGTGTTATGTGAGCATGCATGTTCCTGTTGAATTTTTATCCATTTCTTTGGGTGGTCAAAATTTCATCTCTTCATGAGAACAACACAGATGGTGAACTGGGTGGAGGCATTCGACAATGAGTTCGTGCTTCAGAAGCGGGAAATGATGGTGTCTTCTGCATAAATGATTCCATCGCTTCCCCTTTGGTGTTTTCCATAAGTGATACATTCTAATTACCTACTTAACATGTTTCTTTTGGTGAGGAATTGAGCATGGGTGGTTGCTCCTCGTATGTATCTATACATACTATTATGGCTTTGAATTAATTTTTTAGGTGCTTCTTGCCTTTTTTTTCATCTGATTGTTTTTTATCTTACAGGTACAAGATCATTTTACCTCGTGTAACTACCTGAAATTTATCTTTTCCATAATAAATTTTGGGTAGCATGGGTTCTACTCATGCTCCGAGCCTTTCTGGGTATTATTCCAATTGATATTTTAAAATCATATTCCATCAAAGATGAAATCCTTTGATGAAAAATAATATTTACTGGGTATATGATCATAGAAAACCATTTTTATACTTTTTCGAGATGGTTTATATTTTTTATGCAATATATTGATGAAATATGTTCCCATTATTACAGTTTATACTTTGATTAAATTCGTTTTCTTTAATGAGGTTTGATATTATGAATGTTTTATATTCTTATGGAACATGTATGTATTATTTTGTTTATGTGGTGGGTAAGAACTATATAACCCCATGTGAATTGGGTAAAGAAGGATAAATCGTTAGGTAAATATATTATGCATAAAACTGATTTCATTATCACCATTGTATGAGGCCACTTGGTTTTGGTGTCCATTGGATCATGTTTGGACCATGTTTCATATCCTTAAGTATATACATAGACCTAGTTTTTAGGTCCTTACGATTATTCATGGATGTAGTTTCAAGTCCATATTTTTATGCATGGACCTAGCTTTAATGTCCATAAGATTATGTGTGGACCTGGTTTCATGTCCATATGTTTACATGATGCCCAAATTTCATGTCCTTAACATTATGTGTGAACCAGTTTCTATTTATAAATGTTAACAAAGTTATAATTTTTTTATGTATTTCCAAACTCCATATATTATATGAATTTTATAAACCCAAGGGGTATATTCATTGATTATTTTATAAATCATGTATTTTGAACTATAAATATTTATATCATGATTCATGATTATTATCTATGATTTAAAGGGTGTAGATATCAAATGTTAGGATTTTGTTCTCACACCCTTATACTCATGTAATGATTATGTGATTACTAATATATCCCTTGTTTACCCATACCGATCATCTTTGATCACCCTTTCTTGTAATGTTTCCCCAAGTATTTATGAAATATTTTAGAAATGGGGTGTCTAAGAAGGGTTCTAATTATAAAGAAATTAGTTGTAGAAGATATAGATAATTTATGAACCACTTTTTTATGTGTCTATGTTTCCAAAGGAACTATACAATATGATTATTACATGAATCAATTTTTTGCAATTAACGTTCATCTTCATAGATTTAATAACTAAGTAGGAATAGAATGGTACATGATATTATGGTTCAACTCTGTAATTAGTTATTTATTCCTAGATGAATCTAGAAAAAATATTTTTTGATATCCATTTAATCTTAATAATATCTAAATCTCAAACACATTTCGTGGTTACTCCCATGAAAACACTACATGAATATGTTAAGGATCCTCTGAGATTACTCTCTCAGAAATAATATAGCCTATAAAGTTCACATCATGGATCCAAAACACATATTTATAAATCATTCTATATAGAAAATATTATTTTAGTGTTTTTGAGAAAAATATGTAGACTCCCAATCTATTCCACCACTAACCTAGAGTACACCAAGATATCATCCACAAAAAACCATGAATGAATGCAAGAATTAATGAATCATTAGATTCATTAAATCCATAAATATTGAAGGATAATTACATATACCTAATTGCATAAAGACATACTCATAATATCATTAACATTTATAGAAAAAATCTCTGAAATATCCTCCTCTTAGAATATACCTGATAGTATCCAAAATATTGATCAATATTATAAAACAATTGATCTCCCAATATCTAATCAAACATATCATCAATCCCATGAAAATGATACTTTTTCTTAATAGTGGCCTCATTATGATTTCGATAGCCCATGAACTGTTGATGGATTCTATCAAACAACTTCATAATGATAACTCATGATGCCTAACATGACATGATTATCTGAAAAAATCATTTGGACTCATGATCCTTGAGGTGAAGTATCAGTTCCTTCGACTCAACATGTGGCATGTGATAGGATGATAATTATATAGGCATCATCTTAGGGACTATTTTAATAGAAAACTCAACCTCTATATTGAGTGGTAACCCAAAACAATTTTCAAGAAATAACTCATTGTAATCATCTACTATGATTGGATGTGGACCACATAATTAATGGTTGGTGACATTTCAGAACATCTCTGACTTTTAGAAAAAGAGAATTCAGATCATAGGAATATTATGCCCCGATCTCTTAGAACTAGGTTCCCACTCACCATGAAGGATATGTGGAACATCTTTAGGAGATAGAAATATAACTTGATGATGATAAAAATTAATAATTTATTTAAAACAAACCTTCAAATCCTTTCCAATAATGAGGTTGAAGATTCCAATACCATGAACCAAGAAACCCATTATCATGAACCATCCTCTGGGGGCCGTTCCAAGACTACCCCAAGCCCGCCTTCCATAGGCCTGGGGCTGGATACTAGCACCGAATGGAATATTCCCTAAAATTGGAAGGTGTTTCCTTTAAACCTATAAAAACAGACTGTTCGAGAACACAACAAGAAGAAAATATGAAGTAAATTGTTGTAGTAAAAAGAGTGTGTTAAAAGTAAAAGGGTCCAGAATACATGCCCAACTGAAAGTACGGGTACAATTGAAAGTAAAAAATACCACAAAAAGAAACAATACAACTGGAAAAGGGAAAACAACTACTAATTCTTCCTCTGAGGATCCTACCTAAAGTGTATGTATAGATCACCTCCTCAACACTCCATGTCTGCATGTCACCTCCGCGTACCGCCTAGTCCTGGCTCCCTCAAACCTCAGTCCAGCTGCCCATCGTCTGCACAAGACCCAAGAAGTTGCGGGTGTAGCCCATCCATGGGTGAGTATAACAATACTTATTATTGACCCCAAGACCCTGTAGGTCTCCTAATGTTTCAGAAAGTAAAAACCACAAAACCAACATCAACTCTACTTAGGTATATGCCAATACATATACCTATGTTATCGAGATATACTCATCTCATACATGAGAGAAGTATACCACAAAGGTAACACCACTAAGGTAGAAGTACCACACAGGTAACACCATAAAGATAGTACTATGAATGAAAAAGTTCCACACAGGTAAGACTCAGCTCAACCAAGTATAGAACCGAGATAAACATGATTAGGATGCTGAGCCACATATGATCGCTATGAATACTGATAAGTATCCAAATATTCTCATGTCTTAGGATCTAGTAACATTCCTAGTAATAATGTCGAACACCTAGGTTGCTGGAGAACTACTCCTCTATCGAGTAGAGTGGGCCTTCCGCATCACACAGAGGTGCTTCCCACTAACCTTGAACTGCTGAGGTACCTCTCTGCATCATGTATCATGGGTCTTTCAGGTTACACAGATCCGTTCCCCCACTGTGGCCTGCTGAGGTACTCCTCCGCATCGCGTACCATAGCCGTCGAGTCAATCCAAGTCCAAAATTCAGTAGTCGTTAGGTCTCAGCCTGTCACAGGTTTCCATACGTTGCATGCTTGGGAGAACTATTCCCCAGGAAATCAGTCATATTTCAACCAAAATGATGTCTCACAATGAAGTAACCCAATGATCCGATGTATCACAAGGGTTCCAGCACAATAGACGGTGCATCAACTGGATGCCCGGTCTCTGCGTTATTGGCAATTCAGTGCCGAGGGCCTGTTTGGATTTGGGTGCCTTCCACCCTGGCCATACTCCAATTTTCTCCAAAACTCAATTAGAGTAAGTAAAAAGGATTTTATTGCTCCAAGGATCCCAAAACCAAAGACGGTTTGTCAAACATAAATCCGGTTATCAAAATAAAGCCCTTTAAGTGTTTCTAGGCCCAGTTGGGCCCGGGTTCGGTCCGACTCGGTCCTGGCTGTGCCGCGGTGTACTCAGCCCTCTGATCCAAGGACTGGCCTAGCCCTCAAAGGCTTCTCGCAAGGGCGGACTACAAATAAATCATTCAAGGGTGGCCTTCAAGGGCAGCCCGACCCGTATAGGGTGGCTGCAAATGGGAGGCTCGGCCCACAAGGGGGAAGCCCACAAATGCGGGGGCTATCTAGAGAATGAACCAATAGAGAAGCGGCTTGAAATGGAGGCTGATCGCTATGGCGTGTCCCACAGGGCTTCTGCCAGATGACTCGGGAGAGCCGCTCCCCCGAGATCCCAAACGGCCAAAGGCCGTTCGGCCTTTGAAGCGGCAGCGCCATGTGGGCGCTGATCGGACACCGTGAAGCCCACCGGAGGTGTGGGTTCTGCCTCCACCTCCCTGTCATTGAACGTGGTCTCCTGATCACTGGTGGAATGTGACGGTGTGGCCCCCTTACCTTCCACCGCCAACCAACAAGCCGATCGCCTTCTCTGTCTGTCGTAACTGATGAGCTGCAACCCATTTGCACACTGGCAGCGCGAAATGATGCACCACACCTCCTCTGCAGCCGGATAGTGTCGGCTAGTTCAATGTCCACTGTGGCTTCATGTCACGGCCTCCCTCTTGCGGTGTTCATTGGCGTGTCGCCTCCTTTGTAGCGAGTTGGTTCCGTCGTGCCAACTGTCTCCCACAGAAGGTGCAAGGGTAACAAAGTTGCAGTGGGTTCGGGCCGTGTTCGTTAGGGCCACACCCTCCACGTTTTCTCATGATCGAAGGGAGGATAACATGGGTTTAACAACTTCCTGTATTAAACAATAATGAAAACCCCACAAGGATACCCCGTAACAACCTCCCGCAAAATGAATGATTCACGGATCTACCCGTCCATCCGTTGACCTGCGTTTTTCATATAATTTTGAAGATTGGGGAAGAGAGGTTATTTTTAGTAAATGTAAATGAATAAAAATCCTACCTTGAATCGTCCGAGAAAGGCCTGCGCTTAAAGGTGGGTCAGTGCTCATTGTTCCCGCAATAGGCTTCCAACAATTTCGGTTTCACTTCATCCTATGGTTCGTGGTTTGGTGTCGTATGTGACCTCCTGTTGGGTTCAGATCTGTCCTCTAAGGGTCTGGCATCATGGTGCTCCTTCAGCAATTCATTGCTTGGTAAAGCTATGTTGGTACCTCCCCCCCAAGCTCCATATATATAGGAGAGGGGGAGGGTGAGAAAAATGTTGGATTTTATTGGTACTCATCAATTAAGAAGCTTCCTAATTCCCCAATGACATCGTTACATAGGGTTGGAAGGACAACCCTTTTATTGGATTGACACATCGCTGGTCCCACCCCTTTTCTTGTTTGTTGGAAGATATGAAATAAAATAATAAAATTATTATATTTCATTTCTTTTAAAAAGTAAAAAAAGATAACTTTTTATCTGGACCTACTATAGTCAAATTAAAGCCTACCTTAAGGGAATCCAAACACTGCAGATTCAATGTTGCCCTCAGATTTTAAACTTGAGCACCGATTCAAAAGATAGAAAATTCCGCTCGCACTTTTACTGAACATACCTGAAAAATGTTCAATAAATTTTTAACATTCACCATTGACCCACACCAGTTGAGTATAGGCTCCACCTAAGGAGAAAACGCCCCAAAGAACCCATCGGTACTCTCATATTTTAAATCTGAGTTACCGTTTAAATGTTTTGGAATTTACAATAAAATTATTTTAACTTAATTATTTTATTTACAGCCAAAAACTAACTTTCATTGGTGGCTCGAGCTAGCCAATGTTATTCTCATCCTAAGGAAAAAATACCCTCACGAGTTCAGCGGTGGTCTCATATTTTCAATCTGAGTTACCATTCGTGAGTTATAAGCATTTGAGAAATAATATAATTTTATTTATTTGTTTTATTTATGGTTTTTCTAATTTCATGTTTTCTCACAGGAGGCTTGTTCTGACTAATATTTAGTCATGCCTAGGGTAAACCCGCCATCCTGAACACAACGATGCCCTCATATTTCTGATCCAATCAATTTTTTAAGAGTTATTCTACTTTTTTAGGAAAACTGCTTACACATTCAATTTAATGCTTAACAGAACTTCGAAAAGTCATTCCGGGCACTCCGGGTCTCAGAATCATGTGTCGTCAGATTTCGCAGTCTCAAAATTATTCCATATAATTATAAAAATATATGCAAATTCCTGGACATTAAATTATCCTCACCTTAGGTATCTAAATCCCTGAATTCCAAAGAAAAGGAAAATCAAACAATTGGGGGTACTGAGCATGAATCTGAGCCTCCCCCTCTCAAGTGCTCTCATAGATGTCTCCCCATTGTCTAAGTCCAGCTCCCCATAGTTGATGATGTGAGATGGTTTGTCCACGTATCTCCTCCATTGGGATATGTGGAAGACATCATGCACCTTCTCCATCTTCGGTGGAAGTGCCAAGTGGTATTACACCTCACCTATCCTTCAATGTATCATAAATGGCCCAATAAACCTCAGTGATAACTTGCCGCCTCGAACAAATATCTATAGTCCCCAATGAATAAAGAATCACAAGAAAACACAGTCACCCTCCAAGAACTCGAGAGGTCTCCATCTCCTATTAGCATATGACTTATATCTTCTCTGTGTTGTCTTAATCTTCTCCTTGATGACCTTCACCTTCTCAGTGGTAGCATGTACCAACTCTGAACCCATAAGGGTTGACTCTCCTAGGTCTGTCCAGCATAGAGGTGATCTGAACGGTCTACTGTAAAGGCCTCTAATGGTGCCATACTGATGGTGGAGTGATAACTGTTGTTGTAAATGAACTCCACCAGGGGCTAGTGATCCTCTCAACTGCGGCTGATATCTAGGACGCATGATCGTAGAATGTACTCTAGTTTCTGAATGGTCCACTCAGTGTGACCATCTATCTGAGGATGAATGATAGTGCTCAAACACAGTGGAGTACCGAAAACCTCCTATAACCCCTTCCACAACTGGTATGTAAAATGTACATCACAGTCGGAGATGATTGTCTATGGAACCCCCTGAAGTCGCACAATCTTCTATACGTAGAGATGTCCCAATCCCTATACTGATCCCTGCAATTGGATAGGTAGGATGTGGGTTGACATAGTGATTTGGTCAATGATCACCCAAATTGAATAATTTCCCATGGACGTACGTGTAATCCCTATCACAAATTTCTTGGAGATACCATCCCACTTCCACTCCAGCACATCTAGTGGATGAGCTAAGACTGTAGGAACCTGATTCTTGACCTTCACTTATTTACAAGTGAGGCATCATGAAACAAACTCCACTATAACCTTCTTTATCCCTGGTCACCAGTGCTAACGCTGGAGGTCTTGGTACATCTTCACCACACCAGGATGTACCGCCAGAGGGGACATATGGAACTCTCTCAGCACCTCCTTCCGAAGTGTCACCAGTACCATGGTGCATCCTCTATAGAGGATGATGTGATCCCCGCCTTCAGAAAATCCTTCAAGAGACTATCTTGAGGATATCTGAGTACGTCGGGACTTGTAGTCAATTTTCCATGTTGTGCCTCTCGAACTCGCTCAGAAATTGGGAAAGTGACAGTCATAGAATGGAGGTATTCTCCTCCATCTCTATCCATGAAGGATATCTGCATCGCGGTTAGCTTCTCTTTCTCCTCACTCAGAAACTGTAGACCAGACCTTTTTTTGAGTGTATCTTCTACCACATTCCCCTTATCAGATGTATAGGCTTCTCCATCCACAGGAAAGGCTCCCCCTTCTTGTCAATGCTGACAAGGGTGTCACTACTCTGTAGATGTCTGGTTCAAAACTCTAGTAGTACCCAGCTAAAAGAGAATTCCCTCTCCCTTCGGGGAGGTAACCCAAGATACATCTTTTTAAAAGATTCCCCGCACTCTACCACTTTTGTTGGGAATTGAAAACCAAAAAATTCCGCTACCACGAAGGTATGTTTGACTGACTCTAGGGTGATCAACTGCACCCTCCTATGCATGAGTTTATCATGTGATGCATGTGTTTCCTTTTTCTCCGACCAATGAAAACCCCATTCCAACATTGTAGATAAAACAAAACCTTTTTTCCTAATATAATCAATCTGAGTATGAACTGTGGATGCCTAGTCCATATCCAAACTAATGTCATAAGGCCTCGACACTGCCACCAAGAGGTTCCAAACAAAACTCTCACCTCAAGGGTCAGATCACACTATCGGCCTAAGTGTGATTATCGAGTCTCCTCCCATATGTATCTTCAAACGTGAGGGTCAGGTCAACGTTTAACTAGAAACTAAAGGTCATAGACAAGATTCATCAATGGAAGGAATGACTGGTACCTATGTCTATTTATATAGTAGCTAATAATAGACACAGACCATACCTATAATCATTCCTAGATCCCTTGGGTCGCACTCCTTGACCGCCTTCAGTTGCTCCCTTCCCCTATCCTCTAGCTCCCTGAGCATGGTGGGGACCACAAAGGGGGTGGTTGAAACATGAAAAAAGGTACACCAACTCATGCTGATCTCATAGCTCTTCTTTCACATCTGAAGCCCTACATATTTTTCTCTCCCTATCAATCCTCTTCTCGAAACATTTTACATGCCCAGGTATCTAAGATTGGTGCCACTTTCCTACATTCCCACTGCTAACATTCACTAGCTGTATCCACTCAGCCAAAGAACATTCACCCAAAAAGCTTCAATCCATTACCCTAACATAAGTAGGAATTAATAGAGGAATAATGTTGGCTCAGATTTCCTTAAACACACCTCACCCGGAAGTTCAATCCCTAATGAAATTATTTTATCGTATTCATTGAGTATAAGGAATGGTCGGTACGCCTCGAGGAATACTCAGCTACCGACATGTCATCCTGCCGAAGTTGTAGAAGTTATAGGGAACTCTCAGCCTCCTCCTCAAGCCATTCCTTATCCGCTTGTGAGTCGGGATCACCTCAGAACCTGAGGGTATCTGATGCTAAAACACGTGTAAGTCACTAATCCTACATGTATCCTCTACCGGTACAACCAGTTTTAACTGCTAACCAACAGGCAGTGATATTTTTGGAACACTACCCGAAGGTACCATCTCGGAAAATAGTCCATGTACCGAAGCCTAATTACTTTTTAGACCATCCTCATGGTCACATACTAAAAATTACCAGTTTCTAGGATCACCATCTACTGAACTAGTGTCCCAACTAGGCGGAATACTCTAGCCACAACCTCCAGTCAGTCCTCAGCTGCCTTGGAATCTGTCTCGCCTCGAAACCCTATAGGCCTCTACCACTGGAACTCATGAAACATTCTTTTTCGGCGTACACTGTCCACCAGTGCAGCTAGTTGTAAATACTACCCAACAGGTGGTGCTGCAGCTGGTACACCACCTGAAGGTGCCAACACAGTAAGAGGGCCCTACAATGAGGCCATATCTTTCGAGGGGCCATCATTGTGTACTCTCTCAGTAATCCTAGCTGGCTGTCTTTGCAGTATCATACTAATAAATAACTGGTGCATCCTGGTCATTTAGTTATACCTGGTGAGATGACTCCAAATAAATAATAAGAAAAACTTTTCAACAACACGAATAATCAGTGTTTTCATGCGATGAGTCAGAAATCAGAATTCAGGGCCCTGTTGTCTGGATACATTGGCCGCTGCATCAACACTGAATTCACTAAACTGAAAACCACACTCATAACACTTGACACTATTGCCACATAGAAAATATTAGAGTCCTAGTTCTTCGGTATAACCGAATCCTCTGATACCACTTGTCACGACCCGTCCCTAGGACCCGTGCCGTGACTACCCCAAGCCCACCTTCCATAGGTCAGGGGATGGAAAATAGCACTAAACGGAATATTCCCTAAAGAGGGAAGGTGTTTCCATTAAACATATAGAAACAGATAGTCCAGGAATACAACAAGAAGCAACTATGAAGTAAACTGCTATAGTAAAATGGGAGTGCTGAAAGTAAAAGGGGCTGGAATACAAGCCCAACTGAATGTAAGAGTACAACTAAAATTTCCAATACAACTGAAAGGAAAAATACAACATAAAAAGGGAAAACAACCACTAAGTCATCCTCTGAGGATCCTACCTGAAGGGTAGGTACAGATCGCTTCCTCATCACTCCACGTCTTCAAGTCTCCTCCACGTACCATCTAGTCCTGGCTCCCTTGAACCTCAGCCCAACTACCCATTGTCTGCAAATGACACAACAAGGTGCAGGCATAGCCCGTGAAGGGGTAAGTATAACGATACTCAATAGGGAACCCGAGACCCCATAGGTCTCCTAAAGTTCCACAAATGAATAACCACAAAAAAGCATCAACTCTACTTAGGTATATGCCCATATATACACCTATGTTATCGAGATATACTCATATCATAAATGAGAGAAGTATACCACAAAGGTAACACCACGAAGGTGTAAGTACCACATAGGTAACACCAAGAAGATAGTACCACGAAGGTAAAATTACCACAAAGGATAGACTCAGCTCAACCAGGTACACAACACAGAGAAACAGACTATGATGCTAACCCACACAGGATCACTATGAATGCTGATTTCTAGCCACGGATTCAATAGGCCTAAATACAAGTATCATTCCGAGTCACAATGATGAAAAAATCGGCTTCTAGAGAACTCCTCCTATATCAAGTACAGTGGGCCTGCCGCATCACACCGAGGCGGTTACCACAAACCTTAAACTACTGAGGTACTCCTCCCCATCGCGTACCATGGGTCTTTCGGGTCACACAGATCCACTCCCCCACCATTGCCTGCTGAGGTACTCCTCCCCATCATTTACTGTGGCCTCTCCCTACCGTTTCCTACTTAGGTACTCCTCCCATTCTCTTATTGCGGCCGTCAAGTCACTCTGAGTCCAAAAGTCAGCAGTCGTCAGGTCTCAGCCAGTCACAGGGTTTCGTACGTAGAGCACTTGGGAGAACCGCTCCCCAATCCATCAGTTGTATATAAACCAGCACGAAGTCACACAAAGAAGTAACTCGATGATCCTTCATGTCACAAGGGTTCCTACGCAATAGACAACGCATCAACCAGATGCACAGTCTGTGCGTTTTTAGCATTTTAGTGTCGAGCACCCAGTTGGATTCGAGTGCGATCCAACCCGTCCGTACTCCATGATTCTCAAACTATCTCAGGAATAAGTCAAATGAACCATCTGCCGCAGATGGTTTTTAAAACACAAATCCAGTTCTCAAAATAAGGCCCTTTAAGTGTTTCTAGTCCCCGTTGGGCCAGGGTCTGGTCTGAACCAGTCGGACCAACCTAGCCCGACCCGGTCTGGTTTGGGCTGCGGTGGACTCGGCACACTGGGGTAAGGTTCACCCTAAACCGCAAAAGGGGAGGCCTGACCCGTATATGGAGGCCCGGTAGGGCAGTGGCCCTCGGTGCATCCCCTAGGTGGCTCGGGAGAGCCGCTCCCCCGAGATCGTGAATGGCTAGTGGTCGTTCGGCCTTTGAAGCGGCGACACCACGTAGGTGTCACTCAGTCACCGTAGAACCCGTCGAAGGCGCGGGTCATGCCACCTTCTCCATGTCATCATTCGTGGTCTCCTACTCTTCGAAGGGGCATGACAACGCGCCACCATTCCCTTTCTGCGGCCGGCCGATGAGCTGACTGCCTTCTCCATCTGTCGCGACCCCATTGCACAACGGTGGCGGGTGACATTGTGCTGCACCTCCTCCATGGCCTACTGGTGCCTGTCACTATGATGTTTTCCATATATTTGTTCTGTGACCTCCTCGAGTAGCGTGTGTTGGCGCAACGCCTCCTTCGTAGTTAGTTGGTGCCACTACGCCAGAGGTCTCCCATAAGAAGGTGCAAGGGTATCAATGATGAGGAGGATTTGGGCCAGGTTCGTTAGGCCCACGATATCTGCGTTATCCCATGATCAAAGAGAGGATAAAATGGGTTTAATAATTCCATGTATTAAACAACAAAAAAAACCCCACAAGGATAACCCGTAACAACCTCCTGCAAAATGAATGATTTGTGGATCAACCCGTTGGTCGATTGACCCATGTTCTTCATATAATTTTCAGGAACGAGGTAGAGGAAATATTTAATGGAAACATAAACAAATAAACCCCCTACCTAGAATATTTGGAGAAATGCCCACACTTGAAGGTGGGTTAGTGTTCTTCGTTCCCGCAACAGGCTTCCAACGATGCCACTCGAATGTCGTCCTCTAGTTACTGGTTCGGTGTCATCCATCACCTCCCGCTAGGATCAGCTCTATCCTCTAAGGGTCCGACATCGCGGTGCTCCTTTAGCACTTCATTTCTTGGCAAAGCTGTTCTGGTGCCTCCCCCCAAGCACTATGTATATTGGAGAGAAGGATGGTAAGTATCGACGTAGGAGTTTAAAGGGGATCATCAATTAAGAAGCTTCCTAATTCACCAACTACGTCATTACAAACAGTTGGATGTTCATTCCATTTATTGGTTTGACACATCAATGGACCCACCCCTCTGCTTGTCCATTGGAAGATATTAAATAAAATAATAAAATTAATTTATTTCATTTCTTTTAAAAAGTCGCAAAACATAAATTTTATCTCCAGACCTACTGCGGTCAATGTAAAGCCACCCTTAATAGAATTCTAGTTCTACGGATTCAATAGTACCCTCAAATATTTAATCTGAGCATCAGTTCAAAAGTTAGAAAATGCCGCTCACACGTTTATTGAACGTACCTTTAAAAAAGTTCAATAAATTATTAACGTTCACCCTCGAAATGTGCCGGTCGAGGATAGGCCCCGCTTACGGAGAACACACCCCAACGAACCCAATGGTACTCTTATATTTTCAATCTGAGTTATTTTTTAGAAGTTATGGATTTTACAATAAAAAAATTTTCACTAAATTATTTTATTTACGGCCAAACACTAACATTCACTAGTGGCCCGTGCTGGCCAATGTTAGTATCAGCCTAAGGAAAACATACCCTCATGAGTTCAACAGTGGTCTATGATTTTCAATCTTAGTTACCGTTCGTGAGTTATAATAATTTCAAAAATAAAATAGTTTTATATATTTATTTTATTTACGGCTATGCCAATTTCGGGTTTCTCATTGGTGGCTCGCGCCGACATAACATAAGTCACGCCTATAGTAAACCCACCATCTGGAGTGCAATGGTGCCCTCATATTTTTGATTTGGGCAACTATTTAACTATTATTCCAGTTTTTTCTGGAAAATTACTTAAGCACGCTATTTAAAGTCAAACAAAACATTAACAGATCATTCTAGGCACTATGGGCCTCTAAATCATGCACCTTCAGATTTCACGGTCTTGAAATAATTCAATATACTTTAAAAAAAACTTATAGGCAAATTCTAGGACATTACATCCCTTATGACCTTGTTGTTAAAAATGATGACTGGTCACTCAAAACACATAACAAATTATTCCTTACTTCTTCCCAATGGAGTGGAAAGATCACCATAAATGGTATAAGATCAGAGTGTAATCACAAAAAATAAATAAACAAAGGTGATATAAAATAATGAGATAAACCTATATTAATAAATTGTAGAACTATTGTAGATGATATACAAATTATAACTCTCATAATAATTGGACCTACCACTTATTCCTATAGTGAATACTCTTATGTATAAAATAAATATGTACTCATTCCCTTCTTGATATTTATTCACTCCTTGAGTAACGACATAGCTATTAAAATAGTTTCCCCACCATTTTATACATCATAGAGATACATGGAGCCATTGGAAAGGTTGGATCTAGCTCTAATTGCCTAGGGATCTCATACTCAAAATCTTTTTTAGATGATCATATTATACATAATAATGAAAAATAAAAGGTGTTACCATTCAATCAGAATTAGTATGACATGTTTTTACAAACTAAAAGAAAACCACTATATGTTGTCTGAATGATGCACAAAAAAAGATTCCTAATGTAATTTTTTCACTTTTATTATACTCTGTATTCTAGAAAGACGATACAGTATGGGTAGTCCATTATGTAATTAAAACACTACTATGACCTATATTCCCTGCTACGACTATCATATCCATAGACACATTATAAACTACCTCAACAATAGTCTTTAGTGACATGAGAATAAGCATTGATCGAATCATTGGCTTCAGACCATCTAAAACTTCATAGACATAAGGTTATCATTAATTACATGTTCTAGTGATAGGTTGAACAACTTAAAAAAAATTAGTATCATAATCCATCAGAAAATGATCTCCTTGATCAATGTCACAAATAATTAATCCTTTACTATAAGAAATTCTTCTTGATAGAACTACTGATTGACAACATTCTCCAATGTTTTACAAGTGAGGACATTGTGTAATATTTCTAGCATGATGGAATCCCACAATTTCATTATTTGTCTTTAAATAAATAATATGGTCAATATTAAATTATAACCTATAGGTTCTTAAAAATGAGGAAAATCCTCTTGATTTTTAAAATCCATTCATTTTTTCTTTGGGTTCCCTTATCTCCCTATAAGATTAGTGGATTTTTGTTGGTATAATCCAAAGAATAATTCACCATATCTTCTTGATTTCTAACAATCACTAAAACCTAGGATTTAATATTCTTTATTACTATTTCCACCAACATAGTGTAGACTTGAGGGTTTTATTATGGAATTTTTCCCATTGTTCTATACCCAAAATTCAAAGAGATCATTCTAGAAGGAAATATCTATTTATCCAAATAAATAACACATGGTTTTATTAGGAATAACTTTATGAATAAATACATTCTCTTTATGAATCCAAATTTAATTCCTTTAATTCAAATAATATAAAAAACATTAAAAATAACATCGAAAATGAAAAACTCAAAATCATGAAAAAAAAATTAAGAATAACCCATTACCACACATGGTAAATCAGATTTAGATTTGAAAGTGAGATTACCCGACGTGATTTTGGACACACTTCTTGGGCTTTAATGGTCCAAATATCATTTTATAAGCCACCCCATAATCAAATGTTTCGTCAACTATAATTTTCCAATGAACCATCTAGGGAAAGCTTGAAAAATCACCCAAGATGGAATCCACAAGGTCTGAAGATCATTCTCTATTGACATGTTCTAGTGATAAGATCCTAGATATTGACACCAAGGAAAATGGAAACAATTTCACCGTAAAGGAAAATCCAAACATTTATCATGGATAAAAAGATAATGATACTAAATTAGGGTAAAAAATGAAAGATATGGTAAAAAAAATGAGATATAATATATCAATACTAAATGATAATCCTTAAAAAAGCATCCATGACCAAAACCAGGTCTCCATGTAGAATCAGTCACAACCATCGAAACCAACCATGAAGATTTAATCAATCAAGAGAATGTTTCAAGCTACATAACACCCTGAACATTACTTGTATCCTGCAATACTAAACCTGAATATTACCAGATTCCTTCTAAGGGTGTGATGAAAATTTCATTTAGGATTCCAAAATGAATCTACACAATTTCTGTCAGCATAAAACCATTATTTATAGGTTTAAAACAAAATTTTTTTTTAAATAATATCTTTTCAAAAAAATTCTCATAAATCACATTTGGTATTCATCTAAAATAATTTTTATTAAAATCCAGAAGAATATTAAAATAAAAATTAATGATAATAAGAGTGAAATAAAAAAACAATCTGTATCTTCAATATGTGAGCATTCAAAACATTGAAAATACCATCACATATAAAAACAAGGACAAGTTAGGCTCTAATAGATGAGAATACATAGTAGGAGATGGAAAGGAAGACTAAGATAGAAACATAATATTCCTACAAAAACTGAGTCCTCCCAAAAATTTTCAGAATTAGGTTTATCAATAATATTCCCAAAAATAATAAATACCCAACCTCTAGAGGTTATACACACACTAATGTTTTCATATGTCTACAACCTGATGCATACAAGGTTCCCATGTTCTATATTTTCACAAACAAATTCTTATAAAACATGGTTATAAATATATAATACATTTAAACAAGAAAATAACCACCAATCCCATTAAATACATGTGATTTTTAATTAAAACCCTCTTTCATGAATTTCATCTAATACATGATGTTAATTGAACTATTTTTAATGATATCCTCCTTTAAAACCCACATTACAATAAAGAAAAGTTATAATATCATAACAAAACTTTTCATTGATATCAAATAAATAATGTCTATAAACCAAACCAAATTTATTTACATTAACATCAACTAAATCATGAGATATATCTAATTTATAGATACAAATACATTGAAAATAGAGGGAAGCTAGTCAATTTTGATAATGGTGATGGAAAATGAAGAGATATGGTCTTCACAAGAATAGATACATATGAACATATTAAATTACCCATTAAAAACACTAGATCTATAAATAATAACCTATATGCTTCCTAACAAAATAAGGGTATGAAAAATTTAGAGAATGTTTATAGAAATTATGATAAAGTGGGTGAAACTGAAATATTTACATAAATGGATCCACCATGAAAAATGGAAAATCACTAAGAGACAAAGGGGAGAACATCCTAGAATGTCATGGAAAAATATGGGTTAATGTAATGAGATATTAAGATGATATTATAGGTTAAAATAATCTAGGGTAGTATTGAAATATTATAATTTTATGAAACATATATTGGTCACATAGTTTGGTCACATAGATAAATCATGCGATAACTATGGGATCCCTATAATCTATTAAAAATAAAACTGAAAGGTTACCTAGGACAATCCACATTCATATTCATGGATTTCCTAGTGACTCACATGGTTATACGAACCTATATTAAATTGTATAAAATTACACGGGAGTTAGTAGATCTATACCACATTGTTACCTCATGGTAACTAAAAATTGTGTTAAGAATGTTCACCTAGATCGTTTCTCCCAAAACTCAAAATTATAAACCCTGAATCTTTAAACCCTTTAGAAACTAGAAATAGGTAATACAAGCGCAAAATAAGAGATACATATGACTTAGAGGGTGTCAAAATTTACCCCAAAATTCCACATTCAATCCCCAAATGCACTCAAAATTGAGGATTCTCATAGATACAAGGCCACTATTGCATTATCAATTATTAAAACTCCACCATATTGTGGATTTCCAATACATCATTTCAAAATACATAGAAATATAATTATATTATCAAGAATTACATTATTCTTACGATGAAAATTGTACACTGGTTTCACATCCACTAGGTATTAGGATCAAGATCAACATCCTACCTTTTAATCACATGGGAAGTGTTTAGTTGATACCTCCTAAATTTAGAGACATTTTCCAATTCATGAATCATTTTCATGTGAGATCAGAAGTCCAATAAATAAAATAACATACCATATCATTCAATGGTATTGAAAGGGGAAACAAACATTATTGTCAACTAACAATATGTTCCAAAATTACGATGTCCCAAATGAGATGAATCCTTGATAAAAACTTAATAACCTACCAAAAACTTCAAAAATTTGTGAAGGTAGGCCACATAAGATTTGATGAGACTCTGAGCATTCCATAACCTATTTTAGATCATCTGTTCCTTCTCGATCATCTCTTGAAAAAGTATTAGTCTAGCCAAAGAGCCACACTCCAAAATCTTCCAAACACCAATGAGATATAAAATGTCTCCCATACAATGATTCCAATGGGTTTATTATAATTGAACTCTAAAAAAAATTTAATTGAGAAATCAACCAATGTTATATTAATTTCCCAAGAACCACAAAAATAAAACTTGAAATCTTGATGCATATCCTGAATATTATGAATGGGTCACTCAGTATGTCCATATATATGAGGGTGATATGCCATGATAAACATTCGTTGGGTACGCATTACATCTTGTAATCCTTCTTAAAAATAAGATGTAAATCAATAATATTTATTAGAAATAACTGGGGATAGAACTCGCTATAGAATCATGATTTATCTGACATACAAATTTTTGATCACTTTAACATTCCTAATCACTTTTATTAAATGGAAACATTATAATTTTTTAATTCTATAAATGATCACCTAAATCACATATTTCATACTAGGATTCTATGGTAAACCAACATCGATGTCTATAGGTAATTAAAACCACTGTCATACTGTAATGGGTAAAGGATAGGGTAAATTAGAAGGTATCTAGTGCTCCACCTTAATCTAACAACAAGTAATACTTTGGAATATAAAGTATGTAATATAAATACTCCTCCCCGATGACCAACACCAAAATCTCAAAATATAATAAATATGTGTTGGCATTGAGTGCATGGAACCACTAGGAAAATTCAAAAAATTTATTAACTACGACCTTATATATATATATATATATATATCATAATGACAATACTTACTCAAAAAAACCATAATGGATACATTGAGATCAAACACACGAGGACTCCTAATAATCATGACTTTTTAAAAAAAATGATAATAGGTGTCTGATACTTTCTTAAGCTGATTCTAATTATCAAATGACGAATCAAATTTCATCGATCCTATTAATAATTTCCCATCATCCTACTTCACATCCATGCACATCTAAAAAAACGACTCATCAAAGACCACTCCTCTACATATTCATTAATGGATTGAGTTGTTAAATTTAATATTAACAAATAGTGGACTAAATTCTCTTTTCACAAGGTATATGAAATATAAAAATTAATAGTCTATAGATACACCACCTAGTTTCACTTTCCTAAATTTTGTTCTATCTTTGTAAAAATTTAATTCATTATTCTGTGATCCAAATACAAAGCAAACTTCTCAAAAAAAATATAATGGAAACATGAATTAATATAATTAATCATTATAGACAACTAACGATCAAGGGATGGATAATTAATCTCAAGTTAAAATAGTTAGTGAGATCCATTGTACATCACATTCATTCACTACAATTGAACACATATGTAGTATGTACTCTAAGAATCATTAAAAACATTATAAACCAAACTACGTTCTGGAAGAATCAGAGCAGGATATGAAGTCAACCTCACGTTATTTCTTCAAATGATCATGGAAACATATCATTCCATTCAAACATGAAACCCTTATAGGTAAATTATATTATTTTAGATACACATTGTGATAAATCCTATTAATTTTTTTTAATAACAATACAATCCTAAGAAGATACAAATCTAAAATTAATTTCATGGTTTCTATAATAATATAAATATATTAATAAATTTAGGTTTAACTAGGATGAACCAAAAATAGATATTGTTTACATGAATATTCACTTTTTAGATCCAAAATTCACATTTAAAGTTCATTCCAAATAGAAAATGTTATTTAGAGTTCTCATAATAACAAGTATATGATCCCAGTGTTCCTCTACCAACATATAGTACACCAGAATATTGTCCACAAAAAAACAAAGAATGTGTCCACGAAATGATGAATGATATAGTTTATTATAACAAAAAACATTATACAAGTTTTAGTAACACCAAATGGTATAACCAGATACTCATAATTTTGATACATACTCATAAAATATTTCATAGAAACATCCTCCCACTTGAATCTTAGCTTGTTAAATCCCAAACATAGATCAATCATAGAAAATTATCACGATCCTAAGATTTGATGAAATAGATCATCAATAATAGGAAAAGGATACATGTTATTAATAGTCACTTGGTCAATCTTTCAGTTATCCATGCCATATAGAAGGATTCCATTGACTTATTTGCAAGGAGAACTAATGAATCCAAATGTGTCATTATTAGATGAATAAATACATTGGCCTTATGATTATATAGCTAAAATATTTTTTCCTTTAAATCATAATGATCCATGTTATAGGATAGAATGTATATAGACATTGTTCCTGGATAATGTGAATAAAATTCTCAACCTCTATCTAGTGTGGAAGTATAGAAAAAATCATCTTGAAAAACCAAAGAGTACTCAACAATAATGAAATAAAAAAGACAACTTAAACACTAGTCTATGATGCGTAGGAATATTTCTTACAATTGGCATGAGATCATTCAATACTCGAGAATAATAGGTCATGCACTCTTAGATCTACGATCTTACTCACTATGAGAGATGTGAGAAACCACACCAGGAGATAAAATATAAACATGATAATGATTAAAATTAATCTCATCATTAAAAAAAACTAAACAATCCATTCCAATAATGAACTAGAATATTTCAAGATCATAAACAAGGAAATATAACATAAACTCAGGGTCTTCAATCATAATATAGATCTAAAATAACCAAAATACTTATTCCATAATTCACCTATAGAGGGTGGAATGATATATAATAAAGGGAATAAGTTGTAGGCATAATAACAACAAATAAATCAACAAAGATTATGTAAAAGAATCATATTCAACTATATAAATTAAATCTAGAACTATAGAGGATGAAATTATCACTGAAACTCTCATTATAATTGTCCAAACTTTAGATTCATCCAGAGTATACTCCACTGTATAAATATGTCTGGCATCATCAATTCCTTGATCCTCCTTCAATACCCGAGTGACCCCTTAGAATTTAAATGATATTCAACACCATTCATTATATCTAAGAGATCTTAGGATCCTTAATTAAGGGTGGAACCAGCACTAATTCCGTGGGAAACTCTTCTCCAAAATCATTTAATATGACCATATTTTCCAAAACGATGAAAAAATTTGGATGTGCCAAATAAGCAGGCATATTATAACAATGTGTTCCACATTGGTAGAAAAGAACCTTGTATTTCGACAAAGAATCCCACAAAACTACCACTAATGTAAATAGATAACCCTAATTGATATTTATATTTTGGATAGATGATACACTTTTTCTACCTAATACAATAACTAAAACTCCATTGAGGCCAGTTTTCACATTTATTTATCCTTTAGAAATAGACTTTTCATCCACTACCTCAAAAATGATATACATGAACAATGGAATAATCATTTTTAGAATCTTAGGATTATTACCCATTTCAAACCAAATACCAATGAGGTAGTCATTTATGATAGGTTGTATTAATAGAAATACCTTCTAATAGAAATGATAAATGTACTACATCACCCAATTACATCCTTGATCTAGGGTTACAAGGAATCAGCCCATCACCACATACAAAAAGTCAATAAAATACTACCAACTGAAGGTCTCAATGAAGGTTGTTCCAGTGATTTACGTATAAAATGTATCCTGAATGATAGAATCCCTATATTTCCTTAATGTTCCTTAATGTATATAATTTTAGGATCATTCATTAAGGTCATATAGATTCTGAATAAATTTTAAAAATCCCCTAAATTTTCTAAATCATTTCCTTATGTTATTGAGTAACCCTGTCACAAGGGATGATGGGTAGATTTTTCATGGTAAACACCAATGTAGGATATATATTCAATTACATGATTCAAACACCCACGTGAACTAGAGATTGAGTTGAATATATATATCTATTTCCAATTAACTTGGTTCTAATAGAGGATTTTCCTTCTAAACATTCCCCGCACATTCTTCCCACATAATTTAAGACATCCATCTTGGATGCATTATCGAATAAAAATAATAGAAAAAATGTTATTAAATCCGGATTTTATTTCTGAATCAAGTCATTAGATTCATGAATCCAAATAAAATACCCTAAAAAATAATATTTAATAACATAAAAAGGTTTTTATAAGAAGTAAAAACAAAAAATAAAGGTCAAATTTTTTATGAAACATCTATGATGACCCATGGTAACATAGAGTCCAATATAATTGGGATATTTCCACAATAATTCCATAATTACTATCTATTATCTGATGGTCCTAACAACAAACAATAAACAAAATTGGAAAAACCATTTCCAATGATACCATTTTTTTACAAACCAGCAAGGATTAATAGGACATGTCACACAAATTGGCTCCTGAAAGGCTCGATGTGCCTTCTTGATCACCACAGGGTAGAATCAAGATCTTGGGAATCAACATGAAATATCATGGGAATAATTAATATTTAAAAATAAATCATGTATCATTTATTAAAAGATAAATATAGACCATTATAGTACAACATAGAAGTGATTCTACAAAACCATGAGACATAAAATATCAATATAAAATGATAAATGTATAAGGAAAAAATACCAAGACTAAAACCATTTATTTTTATGACCATTAATCACCAACATCCAAGCCGACTATGAAGACGACATCAACCAGAAGAATCTGTTACGCTTCATGTCACCATTCCTTCTAACTTTATCCTACAAAACATAATATACATAAACCCAAAGACATATATATGGTCTGAAAAAAAACATCCAATAGGATACCACCATAATTTAATAAAATTATTTTCAATATAAATCCATAAATTCTATCATTAAAATTAAATAATTTTTATAAATTATTTAATTTTAAAATATATCACATACAATTTATTTGTATTTTCTTTTAAAACAATCCATACTTAGAGACACAATAATATGAATATAAATATGAATGATAAAATATAGAAATATTAAAAACCATCCATGAGTTAAACATGTGAGTGATAAAACATGAAATTATATAAATAGATACAAAATCTAGAGCAAGATTTGATCTATCATATGAGAATATGTACTATAATAAGAAAAGGAACACTAATCAGGTATAATTTCATTCCTAATAATACCAGGTCCTGAAACAGTCTATTAGTATCATGTGTAGAAATATGTATAAAGGTCGTAATGAATAATTAACACCTAGTGATTCCACAAACACTAAATATTTCATATGTTAATAAATTGATGCTGCAATGGTTCCCAAGTTCTATGTTTTCAAAAAATAATCATTTAAAACATACTCACATATTTATCGGAAATTTAGAAAAACAAATCATTACCACTCAAAATATTCAAAATATAGTTTAGAGATAAAATAATCTTTGAGTCATTTCATCATACACGTGAAGTGCATAAAACTTTTTTAAACAAACCCCCCTTAGAACTATATTTAAAATCCACTCATATATAAATATCTATTAAAAATATTATTTTATATTGAATAAATAGGTTATATAATCTAATTAAAATTTATTTTCATGAAAATCATATAAATCAGGAGGAAGAACAATTATAGAGGAACCTACTACACCATTGGAGGAAAACTAGTAGCCTTCAAAACCCATAAAGGATAACCATGAGATCTTTTCCAAACATACCTATATTTGTAAGAACACTGTTAATTCCTCATAAAAACCTCTAGATCCAAAAATAATATCTTATAAGTGTTCCAATGAAATAAGGTGAATAAATATTGATGGAATATCAAGAGAAAATATGAGAAATAAGGTGTAAATATGAATATTAATCAAAGAGATCAATCCAGAATGAAGGATAATTTTTAGTGACCTAGGGGTGAACCTCATATAATTTCTAGGAATGTATTATTCATGATTATAAGAGATTTAATGGATGTTAAAGGATAAAATGGGAATTGGTATTAGGTTATTCTTCAAATTTTGTGAAACCTGTATTAGTCACATGATTAGAAAAACTATGCGTCAATCATGCGGTCCCTGTTATCCCTTGAAAATAGAATCACATGGTTATTCGGAAAAAAACTTCGAGGCTAGGAAAACCACAAAAAAGATATGAAATAAATACAGATTCATATAAATTATTTTCCTAGTGACTCGAATGGTTCAATAGACCACAATCAAAGCATTAAATATTCCACTATAGTTAACATATCCATACAGAACGATCACTGCATGGTTACTACTAACAATGTGAAGATCATCTGCCTAGCCTCTTTTTCCCGGAACTATAAATTATTGACCCCTAACACCCAAAATAATTAATATCCTCAAAATATATAAAAAATACCAAAATATGATATACATGTGATCATAAGGGAATAAAAATTTGAAATAAAAGAAAATATGACCAAAACAGGAACCCTAATCACCCTTCCCTCTTAAAATCTATGAGTAGAAAACCATAAAAAGACGATGAATTTTTTTTTAAATCCCTGTAGGTCCTACGAAGTACTTTTTTAGGCTAAACATTTTATGTGATACCATACTGACCACCCATTCAACTTCCAATAGTTAATTATTTTAGGGAGGGTATAGAGGTTAAATCCCCTAGTTAGTATAATGAGAACATTGTATCAACCTATTGTTGAAATCTAGTAAATGGTCTAATAGGTCCTTATAAACCCATAAATATATACCCATAACCCCTAAAAACCACTTAATAAGCTTAAAAATAACTCTTTGACATGTTTCAGTACTACAAATTCCAATCAAAACCTTAATTCATCAATTACCCTCAGCTCTGGGGTTCAAAATTTAAATTTCCCACATATTTATAGAAATATAATTACATGGGTTTTTATGAAATCTTCATTTTATGAATTATCTTCTCAATAAATTTCCCTTGAATATCTCATGACTTCCCATTCATTGATTAAAGACAAATACCACTCCACTTTCTAGGTTTTAGAAATAATTTAATATAGTCCAACTACCCAAAAACTAGATATGGATACAATTAATTTTTTCTAAAATCACCTTATATGATCCTTTAACACATAATTTAAATATTATAAGATGAACTAGATTTAATTCCAAACCATAGTTTCAAATTTTATCTCAAAATTTCAGTGATTCTAGCTCTATCAAAAATTTCTAAAAAAATCTCTTACCACTGCATGATTACATCCACTTGACCATATTTCCTAAAATACTTGAGGAATTTTAGAATCACCCAATTCCCACACATATCTCAAAACATGGTGTAACCTAAAAAAATAAATTCATATCCACACCATGCCGACCATTATACCATCTTCATGAGAACCAAAAATCAGTTGATATAATTACTCATTTGACTAAGTAAAATATCTACCAATATATACTATCTAGAGAACTGAATAAACCATAACACTGTATCTAAATTATAAATATTGCTTTTATTTAGTAAAAATATGGTAACATCACTAAACATATACCAGTTTCAATATATATAAAACCTATAGATACGAGGTTCATATATTAATAGCTAATGAGGTACTCCCCTCAAGGGAATTTTTCTTTTTCATTATCAAATTGAATAAATTATCAAGTTCTTCATTGACCATGCACCATATATTACAAAAAATATTGAAATTATGTGATTAACCTGATAATATTTTAGAACCAATACAGAGCACTAATAAATAGCAATTATAGGATTATAAAAAATTCCAAAATTTAAACCAACCACAATTCTCTTGAAATGAGTGTTACACCCTTAACAATTAATATTTATATCCCTACTATATGACTTCACATATAAGACTATAGAAGTACAAATATGAACAAATAAAATGTTATTCATGTGTTACTCCTCATCTATGTTCATCTTATCAAGAAAATATGATCAATCCATATACTCAAGTATATAACCACATGGTTCTGAGACACATGTCTATAAAAACATACCATTGATCTATAACATATCACAAAAATCAAAAAAAATATTCTTTGAACCTATAAATAACTTCACAATAAATAAAATATCTACACCCCTAACCATAGAGAATATTATCTTTTCCCACAATATCCTATATCCTAATTTATGTTCCATTATCCATATATAGAAAACCTATAATTTCACATTAAAACCATGAACCACCCATCCCATTATAATGAAATATATCTCATCAATCATCTACCTATACTATAGGTTGATATAGCTACATCTATCTTCTGATCACATTCGACGTGTGATCACATACAAAGAACCCAAAAATATTCTAGAATTTACTATAAGTAGTTCAGAACTAGAAGTACATACCACAGTTACATCATTACTGCATCTATTAGGTTAACATAGAACATAGAAAATTCTCAATAAATACATATACATCATATATTGACACTCCAAATAATTATGATTCATTTATTTTAACCAATATATATCTGAATTCACTCAAAAATACCCCCATACATGAGGGTTCATACAAAAATCACTCTCACTCTTTAAGGGAAACATGATCATTTTTAGTAATATCTCACAGTCACTTTCCCAATAACGATCTTGATTACATCTGAATCAAAATGTCTATACACCCTTATATCACAAAATCCTATTACTATAGTCATTCTCCCATGATTTATATCTCACCAAACCTATACCTATGTTACTAATGAACTATCAATGAACCCCTTTCATGTCAATGCATCTAACTGTAAGAATTATTGATGTTTTCTTACCCAATGACTAGATGCACAATATCTATAACAAAATATATTAATCAATATAGAAACTCAAGAATCATTTCAAAATTCAAGGAACCTATACTTTCCCTAGACCTCACCATCTAGTATCACATATCATAATTCCTTTAGAATCTATAGCTGAATACTATAAGTGTGTAAACCCAATCCATCATTCCTTCAAATAAGTCTTGATAATAAAATAACTATAAGAAATTGACATCTCATATCCTAAGTCATACGATATGACTTTATATACCCTCTACATAATATCTTATGTCACCCTAGTAACAAATTCCTATTTGGAACCATGTCTTCAGTTTACCCCTTTAGTTCCAATCCATCAGAAAACATCACTACCATGAACCAAAAAACTAAGTGTATTATTCCATTAATGAATTATAACATTTTTGTCATCATAATGTAGTAAAATTACTTAATTACAATTACCATCATTTCTGTTTAATAAAATTTAAGTCATTGGTTATTGAAGACTACCCCAGGGAACTAATTTCTAAAATTTAAAGTAATTAAAACACATCAAAAACACATTCCAAAAATGTTTTTTCCAAATTCGGTTATTCTAAACCCATTTCCCATTTTCAAAACCATTTTATAATCACAATGATTTTTAGATGTGTCCAGAAATCCCATAAATTTATAATATGATGCATATACACATTCCTCTTTCTACTCTATGCCATGATAAAAAAAATAAAAAACACAACCAATAAAATCATTATTGATTAAATATTTTTGAACTATAATAGGGGAAACTAAAACAATGACACTGTAACCCTATTAACTTGGGCCCTTCACTTGATATGTGTTCATGAAACCCCAAATAAAATTATTTCCCGTGTTATGACTCATTCATATCTCTATTAACCTAATCATAAAACAGTAATATAAAATAAACAAGGATCTCGTACCAATTTCTAACACCTCGACTAATTTTTTTAATGAATCTCATTATGGGGTTCCATAAGACCTTTGGTTCACCTTCCCATTTGTTAGAGGATTTAAAATAATAAGGAATGTCTTAGATGAATTCTAAATATACTATACTCTTTATATCATAACCATCAATGGAAATTAAATAATTATAATTCATGAATAATCTACATATAAATGTATATAAATGTAATTACAATTAAAAGAACACCCTTAAAACCAATATATCACTAAAGATGAGGTTATGAGTATGATTATTGTTAAATAAGATTTTTTTTATTTATTCTCTTACAAAAAAAATATAACATGAGTCTAGGTCAATCCATAGGGATGTACTAAAAATATATTAGTTTAGCCAAGAGAAATAACTAAAAATAAGAAAAATGAAAAAAAAAATATGATACTAAAATTGGGGGGACAAAAATATATCAAGAAATAGATGATTGAGAAATGATGATGTTCAAAATAATAAGTAGTTAAGTCTCTATGTAGGATAGAATATTGGATTGTTAAAATAAATCGGGAGATTAATGATAAATTTTATTGATTGTTAAGTCTTAAAATTCCTTGACCATGTGCAAAGTACTAAACCAAAATCGAGTAAAAATACTTTAATACACACCTTTTTATGGATAAATAAAATTCACAGTTAACCTTCATTGTTTTTTATATAATAATTTTAACAATATCATTAGGATTTATTGGATGGAATTACCTAGATGATATTATTTTATAGACATGGTGTGTTTTCATTCAATGATTTCCAATTATCTTACCAAGATATTTTAAAATTAAAATTTTCATAATATTTTTTAAAAATGTGGAAAATATATAAATTGATTAATAATAATTTGAAATGTTACTTATAATGATAAATAAAATAATTAAAGAATCAATCAATGAAATGAGGACATTATCAAAGAAAAGTAAATGCATAAATTACATCTAATTCTATGAGATGGTTTAGACAAAATAAAATTTTAAAATTATGATTTGAAACATTGAATTAAACTGATTAGATGTGAAGACAACATAATAAAAATTAGTTGATGAATGATTTTATGAAGAGAAAACAAATCTCCTTCTTCAAATCAATAGTCATATTCTCAAAAATCTCTCAATGTATTTGTAATCTTCCTAGTTTGAGTATCCTCCTCCAATGTTTTCATCCAATGATAAGTTGATAATTTGTGTCTTTATATCTATTTTTCTCAACTATTTACAAATAATTCATATAATTATTTCTTTAAGATCAATTTTATGTGCTTTTAGTACATCACATGAGTTTCCAAGTGGTGTGACAATCACTAATCACGGTCATCCTTGTGTGTCATTGGAAGATCTCCCAACTAAATTCAATTCTCAGGTACATCAGTATGATTTACCTCTACAAAACTTGTTTAAATATCATCAGTTAATCCAGTAAACTCATGATGATTCTATTAAAACATCATAGTTTTACCCAACTACTCTCATTATTTTACTTCAAATTTTTAATTGGTTTAATTTTTAATTTTTATATTTTGAGAAAATATCCTTAAATTTAATTTATGTGAAAGGAAATTTTGATGAAATGATACATTTCATATCTAATAATTTTAAATTTAAAAATTAATTCCAATTTGTTATTTAGAAAATTAAATAATGGATTAATGAAAAAATTATTTTCAAGAAAATCCAATTTCAAAATTTCATCAAAAATATATTTAAAATAAAATTCCTATTAAACCAAGATAAATATAAATATATAAAGAATATAAAATCTGATAATAAGAACCTTGAAAAATTTTATGCACAAAAATAAATTATTATCATTAAAATATCCAATTAATCCTATAACCAACTAGATGTTAACCAATCATTATATATTTTCAATTGAAATTATATTTAAACATAAAAAATTCATTTAATCATACAATATAATGTGGAAGTGTGTATCAAAATTAGTTTACTTAAAATTCACTCAGGCTTATGAAATTTATTATCCTCCTGAAATCCATTTATCATGATTAGGGGAGGAATTTCAATATCAATATTGAAAAAATGAAATTCTATAAATAATTGTTTTTAAATGGATTTTTCCCATAGATCCTCTCAAGAAGTACATGTTTTCTCCCTTTCAAAATTAAATGGTTTTTTTAAAATGTAGGTATCCAATTTTATAAAAAAATGAATGAAATAAAAACTTCAATAACAATTAAACACACATAAACTTTCATCAAATTGATTCTTCCTAACATACCTTTTCCTCAAAGAGAATAGAAGTAGATTATATAGGATTTGAATAATTTAGATTCTCTATTGAATGGAAGGAAAATTATAACTAGTGGAATTAATAACCCATAAAATAAAAAAATTAAAAAATTTAAAAATTAAAAATTTTAACTTGGTTTAAGAGTTCATTTTATATCAATTTTTTATTCATATCTTATGAATATAAATCAAATCAATATGTTCAATGTCAATTAGATTTGTAATATATAGTCAAAAGTGATTATAAAAATACTTTTTTTTCAAATTAAAAAAAAAAGATGATGTTTGTTATTAAATATGTGAAGCATTATTGAAATTAACCTCCTCAATATAAAAAATAATAATAAAATTTTAGAAAAATATTCTCCCACTGAATGTTAAAATAATAATCCAAATACAATAAATTTTTTTTTCTTTAATTTTGAAGTGTACAACATTAAAAAAACTAATATCCAATTGAACAACATCCCCCCCATGACAGAAAAAAATAAATCCAAAAATTATCATTAATGGTCATGAATTATTGTAGAAATATATAATAAAAATTGGGTAAAACTTATTTTCCCTTCATAAATTCTATGATTTTCTAAAGGAGGCATAATAAATTTTGAAAAAAATCTATTCACATTTCCAACTAATTTTTCTAAAATTTTATTTTTTTCATTATAAAAAAATACCACAATTTAAATTTTATCTCATATGTATAATGTTGAACAATAATTTACACAATAGTAAATTTTTTATTCTAATGCCACATTAAAAGTATTAGCTAGGTTTGAAAATTTTATTCAAGATGAAATCCAAAAATATAATAAATTAAAATAAGACACCCAAGCGAAGAAAAAAAATTCAAACAATTCATTTATATCATCTAAGGATCTCCAAAAAAGTATAAAAAGTGTAAAATGGTATGTACTTTTCTGAGCACAGAGCTTTTATCATTTTCATTCAGTATTAACACTTATTTTTTGTTCAACTTGAAAACAGTACCTAATTTCCCATATAAGAACATGATAAAGAAAATATAGAACAATGATAAATATATTTCGAGTAAAATTGGAATATAGTTTTGGTTTAAACTGTTGACATTTATTATATCTATAGCAATGTAACTCATTTTATCCATAGGAAATAATATGAAAGTATACTACTAAATATCTGTATAAGAATCCATCTAACCGGATAAAAATCAACATAGAGGGTCATGTTGTTTTTCTATTGACTATTAGAGTTCATTTGAATGAGAAAAATTATTTTTCATTGAGTATATTGAGAATATATAAGCAATCTTGGAACTCAGAGAAGTGACCAAATTTTTTTTGGAAGATCAATCAATAGAAAGAATAAACTTAATTAATATAGGAAAAAACAGAAAGGACATGACCGACCATGAAACAAAAATAGCCATGATAATAAAATCAACAACAAAGTCAATAAAAAGATCCAAAAACTAATGATTCAACATGTTTCAGAACAACCATGGAAGCATATTTACCACACTAAGATATTGGTCATGATTATATTTTTATAGGTCAATTTTTTAAATGTTTAAATTTATCCATGAATTAAATAGACCATAGGAACTAAGAAATAAATATAAAAATAATATAGGATCAGCCAAAAGTGGAAATTGATTGCGGGTGAAGGAAATTAATAAAGTATTGGAGTGAACGTAACAAGATAGGTGACCGTGTAAGATATACCACCAAAATTTATCACAGGGACATAAGTGACCATAATAATTGATGACTCAACATAAAATTCATCTAGTGGGGAAAAAATGAAAACCTACCAAATAAAAAATAAAGTTTTAATCTAAATAAAAAAATTAAAATTAAAGAATAAAAGAACCACTATTTAGCTCCAATGATGAAAATTTTTTATAGTGTGTAGTAAGATTCATCGAAAACATTAGAATAAAGGATAAAAAAGTTAATCAATTTGTTCTCCCTAAATTCACTCATTAATTCTATGTCCAGTAAAAAAGAATAGTTTATTTTCTCCTCCTACCAATTCAATAGTTCCATTAAACAACAACATTAAAATGGAAAGTCGTCCAAACCACATATATTTTAGCTCCAAAAGGAAGTGTTTAAGCCTATAATAGAAGAGTAACACATTCTATCAAACCACAAATCTATTACATTTAATAATATAATCATGAAAAGAAATAATTATATATTTATAGATCCTATAGTCTTCATAATAGATATATGTTATCTCATTATTTTTACATAAGTAACGTATTATACTTTCCCCAATTATATTTTAATCAAAATTCAAAGTCATTATAGGCCAAAAAGATTTCTACTCAAAATCTATAAGAAAATAATTTTTTTAACCAATCACTCAAGAAGAATAAATTTATATATGTGTTTTAAATAAATCTATACTGGTCTACAAGGCCTCATAAAACATTAAATACTAATATTTTATAGTGATATAAAAAATTTTCTACAATGTATTATGAATCTACCTACATGAGTCCTCATATTTTCTACAAAACCTTGGGTTGTAATTAGTTCCATTTTTTTGAAAAAAACCATATTTTTAATTTAAAAATTTGATGTTATAGTTCATAAAATGGAATCTATTTCCTATTAGAAAATCATTGTATACTCCATATTCTTATTGATAAAAATAACAACACTAATTCGATGATTACGATAATGTTCCACCACCTTGATCAAAGTTGAAACAAAACCCATAACCACTAAAATGTAATCATTACCATGATTGGTGGGAAAGAACACATAAAATTTGAACCCCATGAATAAAAAATATCAACATCTAAAATATCTATTTGTGAAATCTTCTACACATTTCATATATTTCATGACCTTTTATACTTATCATAACCTATCAAAAGTCTCTTGGAATATTTAAACAATAAATTAAAATATAAATAAAATTTTAAGACTTTTTGGGAAGTTCACCCTTCTCAATGGTTCCCACCTCATGGTTAAACGTGAAAATTCTAAAAAATTCGTGAAATTTATTCTGAAGTAACAAACCATCTCAGAATAATATTTTTACACCTCTTAAGGAGAAAATTGCAATAAAAAAATTATTATTTCAACCCTAAAATATATTTCATAATTTTACTTTATGTGAGATACATGTAAATGATTTATATAGATTGAAAATTAGTATAATACCCATACCAATTATCCGGAATATATGTCACAACTAGTAGTTATTCATCTGGGAATTGTGATTTAATCTCTCATGGTACACTTTCTTATGTGTTAGATAAATTAGAAAAGCAATAAAATAATTTTTTTTGAACACCAATATTATTTTTACTTTATATTTAAATATATTTTTTGGGGTGTATCCATCAGATAAATCATATCTGAAACAACTTCATAGTACACATGTACATATGTGATGAATGATTATTAAAGACAACCACCTTTCAACCAAAAAAAGTAATAAGATTTTTTTTTTCTAAAGAAAAAAATTATTTATTACTTAATTTGTAGTTGTTTAATTAATTTGATAATCATATATTAACCTTAATGAATAATACACCACAAGCAACCACTTATTTTTTATTTTCCCAATCACTTCCCCAATAACAATATAAATAACATAAAACATTAATTATGTCATAAATATCTAGTCTGGAGTAAAAGTTGTGGGTGATGAAGTTTGTTTTTATTTAATAAAATTAAAATGTTATATAAAATTTTCATTAAAAAATAGAATATCAATGAATTTTAATCAGAGAAGTGATTTTTTTGAAGTATCTATTTTAAACATTAGGTATAAAATGATATTCCTAAAAAATCATATCACTCCATTCACATTCTCGGAATCAGTGAGTTTTGGAACTACCACCAATATGGCATTAACAACCTCAATTACCCTGTTAGAGACTTCAAGATCGAACACTACCCCCTCAGTGACAGTAATAATGGTATTTTTCCCAATTAATAAAATAGTTATTCTCTACATATAATATTAAAAGTAATTCCATAAGAAATAGACAAATTTTAAATGAGATTTCAACTATATAGAAATCACAAATTAAATACTCTATAATTGTATCAATCATGGTAAATAAAATATCTGTAATATTACTTTTATAGTATTCCAGAGCATCCAACAAGGAAAATGTCATTCCCTAGATGGAACATGTCCCAAATAGTTAACTGGCCATGGTCTTTTCAATGTCTATAGAGGATAATATAATTTTTTATCTAGAATATCCATTAAAAAAACAAGGGGAAAATCATTTCAATATACACTCTCATGATTTTAATATAAGAATGGAATTAGAAAATGATTATTTATAGTGGGTGAATAAATTTTCTAATACGAAAAAAACTCTATATTTATCAATTTTATTTATTTTAATTTTTTTATATTTCCCATTATTGATGATCATGAAACCTCCCTTCCAAGGGATAACCTAAGAATTGTTAACCTAAACCATATTTGAGATAATAAATACTATTACATTATCTAATGATTTAATCACATAATTTATGACTACCGTATTCATGTTAGTGTTTACCCTCATTATCTCCATATCCATGGTTTTTTATAAATATATATAGAGATTATTTTCATGCCCTAATAAGGGGTAATCCATTTGATAACATAAATAATATATCCTATAGTAGATTTGATCTTTTTCAAAACAGTTAACAAATTTTCTTCTAGACTATCCTAATGTCAGAGGAAATAACTTCTAAAAGCGTGGAAGTCTTGATTAAAAGAGAATATTTAAAATGATTTAAACGTGTTTTATTCTTCACATTTGGTTTTATTATTATTATTGAGACTATTTATCTTATTTTGAACATCACATTCATTTAAATATTATATTTTATTATGTAAAGAGGTTTCCTTAATTGAATATTTAATTTTTAACTTTATCATAGAACCCAATAATTCTTTTACAAAAATATTAAAAGTATCCTCATATTTAAAAATTTATACTCAATAGTAGTTTTTCTCATTCATTGGTTAAATTATACTTTTTAAATGATTAAATTACACATTTTTTCACCAAAATTAAAAATCAATTTACCTGAGAAACATTTATTAGTTCTCCTCCTATGGTAAGAGAAGGCGTTATCTATGGTGTTGGGGAATACTTTGTTTCACTAAATGACAATGATTAGAAAATTAGTAGGTAATTACAACTTTTAAACTATAACAAGAAGACCATACACCAAACATATACGGTATGATATGGAGTGGTAATATAGTTATAGGAAAATAGAAATATGCTACAGTTCTCCAAATTTCAACTATTTAAATAATGAGTATTGTATTAAATTGATAAATTCACTATGTTACCATAAGTAATTGATTTTACCATAATTTCCTATAGTTAATGAGATTTAAAATCTTCCAAGATACTTGTGTCTTGGTGGTTTTTTATTGTATAATATTACACTACACTCTTTAATGATGTTATTTTTATAATACTCCAATTTTTTTCTTATTTGGAATTATATTTTTATACATTTTATAAATAATTTAATAAATATTAATTCCTGAATGAATGTAATGTTAACTTGGATATTATTGAAAAGCCCAAATACCTTGATATGTTCATATTTTTTACTTTTCTGTATTAGGTTTAGAGGGGATGGTACAATTGGGGAAATTTTATTCAAGATAGTGGGTATGAGCTCAATTTATTCTTAGATATTTAACATAAATATATTAGGTCTCATTTTAGAATATTTTTTAAAACATTTTTTTGAACTAGAACTGGTTGGAATATTTCATTTTTAGAGTTTCAATCGATAATTCTAGATTATGGAAATTATCATTTTTGGTCTACATTTTCCTCTAGAATTTAATTTTGAACCATCATAGGGTTTTTATAGTTTCTTCAGTTTTTTCTAACCTCTCATTCCTGTCACATCCATGATATTTTCCATGAATTTCATATCTATAGTATTGGTAAAATTTCCATTTTCTTTACCTCCAAATTCCCTATCCATTTGAGAGATTTGAGTTAGTAGATTTTTCATTTTATTTTTATTATTTTCTATTTAATAATACCTCACATCTTTACGTAATGTATCATTATAATTCATCGTACTTATATTTTTATGAAAAATACCCTCTTAATTTATTTATTAATTAGATTTCTAGAGCCTATTTTGGTTTTCAAATTATTTCATAGGTTGTGGAATAATTCCTTGATCAACAATTTTCCTAAACCATACCCACTCCCTCCAAGAAAGGTATTGATGATTCATATTAAATTGGTTTTAAGTATTCAAAAATGTAACACATAAAGGATTCATACTTGGAATGTACTAAGTAATATAAAAATTTTAGGGGATCATGAAGGAAATTTAAATTTAAGGCCACATGAGTAACAGTGACCAAAAAAACCAGAGTGTTATTATTTATCCCCTAGGGAATTTCAATAAAAAAAATATAGTATCCCATGGTCCTATTTATTGTATAGAGTTTGTGTCATTTCAGGGGATGGTTATCCATCTTGAACATTTTTGTTGTGAAATTTATAAATTTATATTGAATTCCTATATAGGTTCTTACATACTTTTATAAAAACTAATCCTTAAAAAAATTAATCCAAAATTATTTTATTATATGGGGTGAGTCCATTTTAAAAATTATTTATAGGGAAATATTTATAAAAAAATTAGGACAATTTTTTAAGAATACCACAAAATGATTCAAAATAATACTGGATCAAATCATCCTGACCTCGATGAGAGCAGATAATCGAATGTAAAACTTTAGATAGAATACTCCTATGTTATAATTTCACAATAAATGAATTGAATATCTAATCCCATGTTTAAAAAATCTCATCCTAAAACTACAGAAGTGAGGTTCTAGAATAATTTTAAAAAATGGACATACCTTCAATTTAAACTCTTCCTAACCAAGACCTTATAGTGGTAGCTACTGTACCAAGCTATATATGTCCCTAGTGAGAAATAATGAGACATCATTTGTTAGTATATTAAAATAAGGTAGCATAGATATTGATGAATTTTTAATATCACAATTTATATACCTAGTTTTAATCCTAATTCTAGAAAAATTATATGAAAACACGCGCAACTCAATATCCCCAATCATTTACCTCTAAATGACATGATCTCTAATATATAGTAGAATTTAATTTTTTAGATGGTCCAAAACCTCCCTATTATCTCCCATTTCCACATTCATTTTTAGAGAACCTATGCGTTTTTATTTTATTTTTTAATGGAATTGTGTTCTTAGATCATATTCATGTTTCAATGAAGATAAAAGATTAAAAAAATAGATTTTTGGCGTTTTTATATCAAAATTGATTAAATTTTACGATTTTTCATATATTTTATCTCGATTTGGTCACTTGATCATTCTCAAGAAATGGTGCCTAATTTTTTATAATCATTTCATTAATATAGAAAATTTATTTATTTATTCATCTATATAAAGTTATTATATTATTTGGTTGGTTTAATGCCTAAATAAGGACAAAAAATATGTTTGAGTAACTTAGGTAAAAAACAAAAAAAACAAAAAAGTGAAATAAAAATTGCAGTGGACTAAAATTAAGCAAAAAATTTTGACTGAACACTGATGAGGTGTATAAAAGAAAGTATTTCAATATTAAATTAGTATACAAAAATGATTTATTAATAACCAATGGAAGAGAATTGATAATCTTGATTTATTGATAACTAATAAATTACCATGATCATGTGAATTATATCAAACCAAAATTTATGAAAAAAATTTATTAATAACTTCTTCATTGATAAAAAATAAAGGTAATGATATATTGTTTGTAAACTGAAAATTTTAACACTATTATAAATAATTATTTGATGACATCACTTAGTTAAAAAAAATTGTAAAACCTTGATGTGATTTACATCAATTTATTTCAAAAAATATTTATTAGATGATTTTCAATTCCAAATTATACTGATTGTTATGAAAATTGATTAAAAGATAAACCATCATTGAATATAGATATATGATAAATTTATTTCTAGTGATACTGTCCTAAAGTGAATAAATCTGGAAAATAAATGATCTGATAGTCAAAGAAAATTTAAGGTATTAGTTCAATCTTAATCCCCATGGAATTTGAATAAAGATAATTTTTTGAAAAAATAACTCAAAAAAAATTATTCAGCGGATTAAACAAAAAATTTATTAATTATATCTAATATAATATTAATTTTTTGGAGATAAATAAAATATCCAATTTTTTGTTGTTTTTATCCTCTTAAATCATACTTTCTAAAATTCTTATATTTATTTTTTGAGTATCCTCATCCAATGTGTTCATCAAATTATCAGTTGATTATTCATATCTATCTATATGGTTCTTCTCCTCTAGTTAAAAAAATATAAACTGCAACAATAGATTCAATCTCACAATCAGTTTCTCTTGGCTTATCTACCGAGTATCCATGTGGTGTACCTATCAGTATTCATTATCCTGTTCACATGACTCAAGAAGACAATCAATATAAATGCGCTCCCCCTTACATGATTATGTTCACAGATGCATTGTTTTGCATAATGTAGATTTTCCTTGCTAATCACATTCTTTGGATTTTAATTTTTAATTTATTTCATCTATCATTTTTAATTTTTGGGATCACAACCATGAAAGTCATATAAATTGAAAAGGGAGTTTGATTTTTTTACACATTTATGAATTTCTAATCGTTGAAATTATTTCCGACAACTTATTATCAAAATTAAATAACACAATGTTGAATGAATATTTTTTTTGGAAAATATAATTATAAAATTACTACAAAAAAATATTTTAATTAAAATCGCATTAATATAAATTAAAATACATTTTCTTAAAACATATAAAATTTTAGAAAAAGAATATTTAATCATTTAATTACCAAAATAACACATTATCATCAACATTTTCTCTGATTTATATATAAAATATATGATTAACCAATCATATGAAATTATTATTAACAACACATTCATATATAAGACCTTCAACTAATTCCTCATAATATTGTGGTGAAGTGGAAAAAAAGAGGCTCCATAAGTAATAAATCATATCTCAACCACCACCATATCACTTCTATTAGGGTTATGTATTCTATATCAAACACCAACTTGTCACTCATGGTGATTTAATGTATCCTATCCTGACCACCACCCTATCATTCAGGTGGAGGATACATTCAAACTTGTCAATTCCCACATAGTGTAGTCCTTAGATCATTTTTGTTCCAATCACACCCAATAAATACTATTTGAAAACATACATACTATATAATATTCATACAGGACATAGCTTACAAATAAACATAGTCATCATAATCATTTACCCTCTCGACTAACATTCCCCTATTTTTCCTTTCTACATATGGTGTAACAATCCATGCTAATATATTTATCATTAAACTCAATGTGGAAACTATATGGGTTTGTATCCCAAATCAGGATCTAGTCATTGAAATCAACATATATCTATCGCCCTATAATTAACCAAAACACATAGGACCTTCCAGACCGTAGTATTAATTGGTCACTAAAACCTTCCTTTATAACTCCTATAATGCCATCCCAATAGTTATATCAAAAGACCATCCTATGTAAAGAATTATCTAAGACCTGTGGAAACTCATTAGCAGTCTCTTATCATGTTTATCCCATGACCTATAATTAGAGTCAAATCACACATATCTCATAGACACTTCATATCATTACCATCATAGTTGGACTCCCCCCATTGCATTAAATCATTATTGGAGGAACTCATACTATTCACACATGATTCACGGCCACTACATACCCTCAAAATGTGGAATCCATCATTTGATAAGAGAATAACGTTCAAACCATTTTCTAAGATTAATCCAAATAGGAATAATATTTTATCCCCAATAGATACAACATGTGATTCTAAATATCCTTTTGACCCTATATCGTTCCCCAATATACTCAATTGTATCCTTTAGTTATGGTGATTCTATTTCTATGATATTCAAAATCACACAACATATGGTGGAGCACATATTTCAAGTCTCGAAGACACTATCTGATATAATTATTCTCTTAGTGATCAATCTATTAAAATAAATTACCTAAACCAAAAACAACATATAGTCATTCTAAAAAATACCTTAATAGAAATATGTTTAAGTGTCTTAGGAACTATATACATAAATACAATATTATGATCCATAACCTTGAATTATCTAATCCTAGTCCAGGACCACACGAAACAATTCCATTATCCCGATCCCCTATATCATTTCATAAGGCAAAAAATTTAATTATAAATAAATATAATTAATTAAGTCACCACATGACCCTCCCACACTATTGGATACTATGTGATCCTTCTTCCACATAGGATTGATGGTCTCTACAGACAACCGAGTCACACCATTGAGGTGTTTTGGCATACTCAGATCCTATGATGGATCAAAATTAATGTTGACAGAGCTTCCAATGGAAACCCGAGACCTGCTTCCCATGGTGCTATCTTCAGAGACATCCTTTTCTATTGTCTAGGATACTTCTTCGGTAGTTGCGGTGTCTACTCGTCTTTAGAAGCAGAAATGATTGTCTTGATTCTTGTGGTCTACTTGGTCAAAAAAATGGCTGGGACAATATTTGGATTTAAGGTGACTCAACCACTATTGTCTAAGCTATCTGGAATGGTATGGTTCACCTTCTATGGCCGCTTACTATCCACTGGATAGGCTTCCTTGCATTGCTTCAAGAGATCGATTACATTTACACTCATGCCTTTCGTGAAGCGAACATGGTTACTGACAGGCATGCCAATAAGGGAATCAACCAGGGGAATTACTTGGATGGATGATCTACCAGTCAATCTTCACTCTCTTTATGCAATTTTTTAATAGAATCCCCTCCTTTAGACTTATGTTATATCTTTATTTATATTTAATAAATTTTGTTTTGTTCTTTGAATAAGGAACCACCTTACAAAATAAATAGAGAAGAAGAACATTGGTAAAATCAATAGTAGAAGTAAAATAGAGATAATTTACCTCTAATTTATCATGTAAAATTATTATAACCACACCCCCATCAAGGGTAATCCATTGAATAGTAGTAGGGTTGGTGATATTTTCCAAATGGACTCTTCATGAATCCATTACTTATTAAAATCTAAGATGGTTCTACCAAGACAAGATGACCATACACCTTGTTTTTAAAAATCTCAGTGATGGCTTACCCAAAAGATAGTGAAAATACAATGAGTACCCAGTACCATAATAAATAAATGTTTTAGCTTTACTAGATAGATGGTGAGGGTCCAGTGGTTACATACCCCCATGGATGGACATCAGGTACCCAATTCCTTGTATATGGATCCCAATGGATACTTGATACTGAAATTCAATATCATGACCACCTAATCCATTTTCCACACATTAATCATCTCCCAAAAACCTAGATACCCTCTCAAAATTCCTAAAAACATACTTTAGAGATGTCCCAAGTCCTATAATTCTAAATTTAATACCAATTATCTCTTCCCATGACTTCAGGACTAAAAAATATAATTTCACTTGAGTTTACCAAAATGTAATGATGCAGATCAATACATTAAAGATGTTTTTATGTTATACAGATCAAATATTTACTTCAGTTGAACCATATATAAGATGATGTTGTATTTATTTTTTATACTCATAATTAATTATAATTATTGGTAATGATAATATTAAAGAAAACAACCAAAATTTATAGATAAAGAAACAATTGACATTCCATGTTTCAATAGAGATTAAATATTTGTTCAAAGAAAGCGATTATTGAACTTATATGATAAAGTGAAAAAATATCTTGGAGATTTTAATAAATCACCCAATATATGGCTCATTATTAAAGGTATTTTTATTAGGGGTTACAAAACATCTTATTTATGTTTTTCTGATGAATTTATACTACTGAAATTGAATTAGGATTAGTGGATGAGGCTCTGTGATGGGTTGAGTAGAGACTTGAAATTTAATATAGTGTCTATGAATTTCAAGAGGGTTCATTAATGACTGGTGGTGAGAACACTTATTAATTTGAGGACGTGTACATATTAATTTGTGTATATGACATTTGAGGTGACACCACATAACATTTTGAGAACCCAAATGAATTTTTTTCTAGTTGTATGAAATTTCCGGGACCACATATGACTTAGAGAAGAGGAAAAAAGTGGAAAATGAAATTTTGTGCATGGAATCATTTGATTTTTGCATGAAATTCTCAAGAAAGTGTATGACATTGAGGATCTTGTATTACATACAATAAATCATATAAGACTTTTTCTCTATGTGCATGAATTCATAGTTTTCTAAAAATAAATATATAATTAGACATATAAAGTCCTATAAAAAATATATATTATTTTAGATTTCAAGAGTTACTTATTTTGATGAATGGAAAAATAAACTCAGATAATACTGATTATCTATTCATCATGGATTTAAGCATCATGAACATTTAATAATACTATGATCCTATATGTATAAATCAATAAACTAACTGATGGAGAAGTTGGTGTTTGTGAGATAAGTGCCACACCACAATCTAGAATTCCACCATTCAAATGAGGTTATATATCTTGGTGGAATATTTTTAATGTAAATAATGAAATATTATTTATGGAAAAATGAAGAATATGATATTAATAATAAATCATGAAAGAAAAAAATATGGGTCATAAGAAGAGTGAATGTGTAGACCATTATTTGAAACATGAATGAGAAGAAACTTGTTGAGAAGTAAATAGTTTTAATTATTAAAATAAAATTAATATTTGAAATGTATTCAAAGAATATAAATAATTAGAAACTAAGTAAATGTTTTAGATTTTTTTGACAAGAACTGATACACCACTGTATTTAATAGTGACAGTTTAGATCGGCTGATGGATATTTATTTTTAAATAAGAGGAATAAGAGCTGCATATGTGTAGTATGTTTATAAGAACATTCACTCTTCATTAATCATTAATCAAAAAGATATTTTTTTCTATTGATGTTAATGTATATGTGACTGATTATAGTCATCGTAATGTGTAAAAGGTCATACCCCATCCTAGGTTCATTTTGGTAATATGAATTGGGCTATGTTTGTACAATAATAATAATGTCACAATACGGAAATAGTCATATTTAATGTATGTGATCCTTGTTAACAATTTAGTTAAGTATATATCATTTTTACATTAGTGTGTATCTTATAAGAAAGGAGTTGTATATGAATGATAGGAAAGGTGATATAAAATAACTATACATACTGATTCACCCCCTCTCTATGGGAATCCATCATTGTTTGATCCAAAAATTGGTTTGAGATCCCCAGTTTACTCTGAGGTATATATATATGGTGACTAATAAGGATCACTACAACATTATTAACAACCAAGGTGTCTTGTATTTTGATATAATTGGAATTCACTCTAAAAAAGGGACAATAATATTCATTATTCAAATCAATATGAGTTAAAATTTTAAATGAAACCATATTATTATCTCTTAATAATAAGAGGAATATTGAAAATGATGTAAAGGGTAGTAATTAATTATTATCTACTTTATCAGGATAATATCTGAATAATTTAATGGGACTAACTACCCATAATAATATTTGGAAGAATATTCATAGCATATAGGATGATATTAGTGTGAAAGATGTAAATGTAAAAATTAATGGCCAATAATTTGAAGAGATTTGAATATAGTAGGATTAAATAGTTTACAAGTTCTTTACTAAAGAAAATTTGATATTAATAACTATTATAATGTTCTGAGAAACTCATGAAGACTATACTATGTGAAAAAATGATGATTATCCTAACATAAAATTTAGGATCCATGATCCAATCTCTGTTAGAAAGATATATTGATTCTTTTACGATTCATGATGTTTATATAACTATTATTAATTATGAAATTAGAATTGATGCACTCTTAAAGGAAAAGTAAATTAGTAAATGGAAATTATATTGACGGATTTGGAAGGTATTAAGAAGGAAGATAGATAAGACAATTCATATGGAGAATAAAATATATAATATTATAAGGAAACAACCTCTCATATGTTAATAAATTTCATAAGAGGAGGAATGTGAATTATAGAGGTAAAAATAATTTCAACTGTTTTAAATGTGTAATGGTTCATTAGTTATTTTCCAATTTGTCAATAAAAAATAGAGGAAAATATAATGATAAAGAAGCTACTAGGATGACCTTTCAGAGGAGAGTTCCTTCAAACATTCTATCAAATTAAATGAAAATTATTTCACCTAGTTTCTTTAAAAGGAACATTATTTTAGTTGAATAAAAAGTTTCTGATAGTGAAGATGGGTTTATGGTTGTTATATATCTTTATGTGTCACTAAAATAGTTCTCATGGAACAAGATATAGAATATGATAAATTTTCATAGCATGTTTCAGAATATAATAGTGAGTATCCTACATTATAAACTAAAATTTATAATGACTATTATATGATAATTGATATCGAAATTTTCATGATAGAAATTATAAAATTTAGAAAATAGAACACTCGTCTAAATGGAAGTTTAGATATGTAATGTAAACTATAAGATGAGAGATATATTTAGGTCAATTTAATTAAAAATTGAATGTTTATATTATTGAAAATGAAAAATCATTGATGATATTACTTCTACCATTAAAATTTAGGATATAGGTGGTGAAAAAATTTGAAACAAATTTAACTAAGACTGAAAATTAAGATAAGAAAAATACATATAACATTAAAAGGGTTGTTAAAGAAAATGGTGAATTCTTTAAACAACCTGTGATAAGTAGTTCCAAAACAAGATTCAGATCATGAAATAAAAGGTATAAAGATATTATATTTTAATAGATGATCACTTTTTTAAAAAAATTATCTGACTTAATGAAATTTAAAATAGTATGGAATTTAATAGATAAATATAAATATTTAATTATTTGATAATAAAAACCCATAGTAATTGGGTCTATATTAGTAAAAATGTTCAAGGAAATATCTCATAAAATGTTCTTTGTTAGGCATACTCATTTTAAGTAATTAAAAGTGAAAAATATAGTAACCTATTCGACAAATATTTTTTTAAAAAAATAGAATATTCTTGGGATAATATAGTAGTATTATATGTTTAGCTAAAAGGCATAAATGTTTTGGTGTTAATTTTTTTAACAATATTATAAATAGAGTAGAAATCATCGGGGTGGTAGTGACTAAAGATTATTACTCATGAAAAGAATAAACAGCCTAAGAAGAAAGTTAAAGTTACAAATATTTTAGGGATATTTAAAGAGGTATTCATAGGGTGTGATCATAATGTGAAAACCCTTAATATTTCTGTTTATTTTACTCAAGATCAGTATAATATATGTAAGATATTTATAAACAATTGGAATATATATGAGATTACATAACAAGAAAATATAGTTGATGTAGAATTTAATGGTTGTAAATTTGAAAATCCTTGGATATTGGAGGGTGGGTTTTCTTCTAATTTGACATATTATTTGAAAAAACACATAACAATATATATAATTATAAATTTGGAGATGTGATATTTGTTAATTAATTATCTTTAAATATCAAAGGAATAAGAATTAAAAATAGTGCTATTAGTTAAAAAATCATAGATAATGTATTATTTTTTATGGATTAGAGAATAGTTTGTTGAGTTTATCTCAACTATGGGATAATGGAAATGAGGTTATCTTCGGAAAAATGGATGCATATTGAAAACAATAAAATATGGGGTTATTCTAATTGGGAATTTGAGAATCCCAAGAAATTTATTTTATGTTGGGGATATAAGTGCATGATTTTACTTGAGTATATAGGTAGAAAATAATTTCTAGCATAGAAATATTTTCTACCATGTCTAAAATAATATGAAGAAAATAATCCCTTAGGAAGTTATGAGGAACATGCACATTTTTAATGTGGTTTATATTACTCATTATAAAATCTTCATAAAGGGAACATTAATGAACCAGACTCATATGGGAGTCAAAAATCAATAGTCAACGCCTCATGAATTGATTCACTCAGAGGTTTGTGGTTATATAAAACAAAATTTCACAAATGAAGAGAGTTATATCATCATTTCAATAGATTATTTCATGATGATGACATAAAACTTGTCCAAATCAAAAATTTAATGAGAATTTAAAAGATTCCTATGTTCTAGAAGTCTTGAAGAGAAGAAAATAGTTTTATACATTAAGATATTGAGATCATAAAATTGTAGTGTATATGGAAACTAACGTTCACTAATTATTCTCACAAATATGGAATAAAAAATGAATTCAGTGCCCCATATACACTTAAATAATAGGGTTTGTATGAAAGGATGATAATGGTTTCAATTTACATGAATATAAAAATATTCGTAGAGCATGAATACTTAAGTTATTATTGGTTATATACCATCACAACTATTGAAATAATTCATAATAGATGTCCCATAACTCCAAAATATGACATGACTTCTTATGAGATATGGTTCAAAATAAATCAAAATGTTAAACACTTTAGGGAATTTATGAGTCTATTGCTAATCAAGAACAATGGTAGAAGAATAATAAAATTTGATAAAAAATAAGAATATCAAATCGTCCTTATATTAAAAAAATGTCAAATAATATAAAAATTATAATAATAAATATAAAAATGTTATTGATAGTTATGATTAAAATTATTTGAAAATTGATAAGGATTAATAAAAAATTATCATTAAAAATAATGAGTATTTTGTTTTTTGTTCAGAAAATACTGATTACAATATAAAAATTTACATTGTTTCAAAATGAAGAGGTAGGGTCTATAGTTTATAGTGATTAAATTATATAAAAGAGTAGGACATGTTGTGCATAAATGTTATACGAAATATAAAATTGTAGATGAGGAAGATGTACAGGGTAGAAATAGTCTTTGAAATCAAAAAACATATCTCAAAGAAATATTTCAATTCTGATGAAAGAAAATATTAAGAAATAAAATATTGCAAGGATTTCGACGAAGATATACTAGTAACTTTTACACAAAAAATGATAGTGATGTTGAAAATAATAATGAGGATTGAATAAATATTTCAGATTATCTCAACGTACCCCATGGAGAAACGTATATTTAGAGTGCTAAGATATAGGAGGCTAGGGCATTTTTTCATGAATCTAAACTCTATATACTAATGCAAGAGGACAATATGACCTAATTAAAAAATGAATTCCAAAAACATAAATATGGAAATTAAGGAAGCTCATGGAAGGAAATTTAATTGAAACTCAAATATGAGTAGGAATTCACATAACACCCGTCATAGGTCATAGAAGAAGAAAATTCATATATTTTCCTAGTGCGTCATATTTGATTACTGGGGTCATCTCTCACCTACTTAATCTATTTAACTTAAAGGAATTATTTGTTTTTTTATTTAAACTATGGTGTAAATAAATTTTAAATAATATATATTATTATACTAACATCCATTTTAAAAATGTAGTTAACAATGAAAAAACATAGACATTATGGTTTGGTTTAAGTGTTCCATCACTCTCCCTATTGGGTTTTAAATTTAGTTTGGCAGTTCAACCATGAGAACTCACTTCTAGACAACTATTATTTCATTTAGTGGTTTTAAATCATGAATTACTTCATTAATATTAATTCCAAATCCTCCTGTAATCAGAGTTGATGACACACATCAATTGGAAGTGTGACATATTCGTGGCCCCTACTCTATCAAATGATATTGAATACAATAAATATATCAAATACATTGTATTAATAAATTATTTTTAGTGGGAGGGAAAGAAAATATTTAAAGAATGAATAGAAATGATTTGATTTTAGTTTCATAGTGGAAAATCGCCACACTTGTTCACTTTAGTCTTACTCACCAAAAAATATAAATAAAACACACTAATTTATGTATATAATTTAATGAAAACACCACTTACCTCACCTGATCTGAGCCTCTAGTTATCCCATCAAGTTTTAGGGAAATTGGTTAGAATGGAAAGAATGAATAAGAAAAGATAAATAAAATAAAAATAATAAAAAAATAAAAATAATTATGAGAATAAAATTAAAATAAGTATGGGGGTTGAGAGAAAAGGAAAATAAAATAAAATATATGAAGATTAGAGATATATATAAATAAAGATAAAATAATTAAGATTGAAATTAAAATAATAAAAATAATTCTAAAAATAAAAGAAATAGAACATGATAAGAATGAGAAGAATGGAAAAATTAGAGACGAAGAAGGGTGCATAGAAAAAAATTAGTTAACATGCATGAATTAATTTTTTATTTTATAATAAGGTAAATGAAATTACATGAGAAGAAAAAAATAAAAAATAAATGGAAAAAATAAAATTGGGGAAACAAAATGGATGAGAAATCCTTTACCTCCTCTGTGTCGGTGGAAGAACTCCTCTGAATAATGGGTAGAGACCTCTTTTTATAGGAAAACATGAGTGGATAATTTTCCTCAGAATGATCCTAAATATCATTGAATGACATAACAAGGTATCTTAATTTTAAAATCACCCCAAGAACCGCTGGTATAAATGTTTGAAAACTGGAACATCTCAAGTGAAATTGAGATTTATTACATGGATGGGATCAATGTGGTTCAGCCTTTAGTGGTTCATGCCTGTGATTCGTGGAATAATGTTAATGGTAAGGTGTTTTAGAGGCATGTAATGTAGTGGTATTTTGGCTATAAAGGATGGTTGAATATAATTGGAAGTCTTATCTACCCATCTGGCCTTCAGAGTGGTTAGATGATGCTCAAATTGGATTCATGGTGGCTGTTCATGGCTTCAAATACACTCTAAGATTGAATGGGCACCACAGAAATGATGTGTGGATGGAACTGATCACTTTGGTGGATTATCCATGTTAGTTATCTATCAAAGAAGTGGTGGTCATGGATGTCAGGTAGTAAAGCCATAGTGTAGACAGGTGGTGTGTTTTGTTTAAGGGTGAGCAAGGTGCGAAATAGAGTGACAACCTCATTTTTTAATAAATCTATTTTAAATTATATCCCACATCGAATCGTACAAGTAGAGGTTGACAACATATAAACATGAGTGATTTATCACCGTCATAATGAAGTCTATTGGGATCTTGAGGACCCCCACCCACCGTCATGGACTGCCATATCCTGATGACACTCACCTCACACCACCCTAAGGGTTTCACCACCATTGGATGGTGCTCTAGCCTACGACCAAGCAATACTCACACATAAATTTATCCACCATGGGACATTAAATGCCTAACCCCCCTTTGATATCCAACCACTAGGATGGACCTCCCATTGTCCTACATTTCTTGATGACCCCTTGTGGATCACCTATGTGGAATATGGGGCCTTGGATGATGGATGGCCCAAGTTGCCTCATATTTTTAGTAAATTACTCGAAAAAGAGTTAAGAAAATTTAATAATCAATTTAATTTCTCAAAAAAATATACAAATAAATCTAAAATATATAATTACAAACAATTTCTTCCATTTTGATTCATTTTGATTCCACATTTAGATTTACCAACAATTTTATTAAAACATTCAATTGCATGGGAATCATGATTAAAAACCATTAAAAATTCAATTATAATTGAATGAAAATATGCATCAAATATGACTCTGTCAAATACCCCCACACATAATCCAGGATTATCCTCAAGAATAAAATCCTGACATAAAATTAAATAGGGACCCAATGTTACTGGTCACGAAATTTAAATGTAATAAAATTAAACACTTTTCAATATTAAATCTAAAATTCAAATTTCACATAAAATATAAATTTAATTTACTAGTTTCAAAGAAATAGTCAATTCATGTGTTTTATTTCTTCCATTTTGAATATGGTTGAACTTACCTTCCCATTCATTCATTATTCTTAATTCATTATTATGAAACATGATAAATAATGTTTTATCACACCTTTGAATATTTTCACCCATCACTCATGATAAAATTAAATTAAGGTTATGCTCATATCATGAAGAAAAGATCCTTATCCACATTCTTCTAAAGGAACTATATTTTCTATTTTTTTATGAAAATAGACACAAAAAAATCAATAGGACTTGCATTTACGGTTCAAATGTCTATGAGGCAAATGTTTGGTAGAAATTTTTGTTGAAACATTTATGGCCCAAGGTGGGGGATTATCTCATATGTATAATGCATGATATAAAAAATAAAAGTTTAATTACATTGTTCCCTTCAATTGGTAAAAATTACTACATCCCCAAAAACTCAAAGTAATGGTAATGATCAAATTAAATCACAATTAATGTTTTTTGTTCACCCTCGTTAATTTTTCTCTACTTATATATATATATATAAATTAATTTCTGATTAATTTTTTTTATTTTTTGAATTTTATGCTTAGAATAAACCTCACATCCACCGCCTAACCAAATATATAAAAATTATTAGTCTAGTGATGGTGATTTTTGGTTTTCCCAAATCAAAAACGTTTTTTCATTTTTTGGTTTTTTAATTTTAATTCTATTTTTTATTCAATATGGGTTAAAAATAGAGAGTACAATGGCTATAATCCTTTATAAATTGATATATATATCACCCCATACTTATTCCATATAATGTAAGTCATTCCTTTCTTCATGTAACCCTTAACCCACAAAATACAAATTTAAAATATCACAAAAATACTAAGTTGAGGGTTGTAATGGATTAAAGTGGATTCAAACATGGCTCATCCCTAATAAAGTCATTCAAATTTTCTATGGTTTAAAAACGGATCAGTGTAAATGTGGTTCTCAAGTATAAGATATTGTTAAAATATGTCTCAATAATTTTAAATATGTTTCTTCATATTCATAAATATTACAACTTCAAATAAATTTTCAAGAAGTTGGCATGTACCAAGATCACTCAATAAATATTATAATTATTAAATTGTAAGTAATTGGTATATAAATCCACTCGGGAATAGTACATATGATTTGGGGATATCATTCATGAAATGACTAATAATAAAAACGTCTATTCAATAAATTCTAGAAATTCAATGTATGAATAATGATCAATAAATTTTATTTAAATGAATCAAATAATTCCCTAAAATCTCGAGTCATTATTTCAATAACCATGATTCACCTTAATTGTTCAATTCACTATTTTATCCATTAAATTTAATCAACATTGAAATCAAACACATGGAATCATAAGATTCACAAGAAACTCATGTATCCTAAATAATTCAAGTAAATAAATAATTCAATAGTGCGCATCCAATTCCATTTTAATTTACAATTCATTTTGTGAAAAACAATTAGAGATTTTAACAGTTAATAATTAAAAGTTAACTCTATTTACCATAAACCATATTCATTTTTAATATTTCAATATTTGAGGGATTCCATATACTATACAGAACCTGTAAAATAGAATAACTCAATTAATCATAAGGATCATGTCTTTTTATAGAAAAAAGATAAGATGGAGTGGGGTTGAATGATGGACTACTCATAAGAACAAAATTGAAATCTAAATTCATAGAATGAAAGTAAAAGGTAAAAGTCATCATATAATCCCCAAAGTGGGCTCTGATTGTTTACTTCCTCTATATGGTAGTGCTAGCTATTATGCATAATCTGATGGTGGGTTGATCTTCTTTTACATGAACAACCACATATAGATTTTCCCAACTTCCAATTCAATGATGGTGTTGAGGAATGATCTAGGGGAAGATTACACCAAATCCACCACTTCAAAATTATGTATATCATTCATGGTGGGGGTAGGATGAAGTGTCTATCATCCCCATCCTTGGTTTCCACATGTTCAACCTCCTCATTCATGTCCCGTGATGGATCAAAATGGGATGTATAAATTGAATGATCAAAATGAGTGTAAATAAGAATCTTTTCGTGAAGAATACTTATATTTGAAATTTTAATTAATAATATATCCCTGTCAATATTTCTATCCTCTATCTTAATTTCCTCAAGCTCATCAACCTATATATCTTCTTGGACTTCCTGAAATTCATGTTCAATAAATTCATGGTTCCCAATGTGTTCCTCAGACGATATATGGTTAGTTTATTCAACTTCCTCAGAGGCATGGAAATGTTTGAAAAAAATATGATAATTAAAAATAATCAGTGATATTGAAATCAAATTGAGTAATATTAGAAAATAAAGAGTTCAATGAAATATCACCCCCAAGATTTTGTTCTGGTTCAATAACTACCTTAGTAGTTAGTGCCTCTTGAAAGTGAATCTTAGTGGATGTGTCACACCACAACTTTGGAAGCCCATTTATTTAATTCATTTCTCAATATCGTGTCGTTTGGAAGATGTTTAGTTAGTGTGATAGTTTTATATTTTCAAAGATTTAGTTTTTAGTGGGTCTCGAGCCAGTTCACAGTCACCGTATCAATAGAGGTTACCGTACAATCAGTCCTGGTGAATGCAGGGTCGCCCGATAGTTTAAATAAATAATAAATTAAATAAATTAATTGTGTTAATTGAAAAATAAAGATAAATGAAATTTTGTAACTATAATACAAAGTGAATTTTTAAACCATTGCTATAATAAAAATGGACATATTATGATATTATTATTATTTAATCAATTAATAATACTATTATTATTGAATTGTTACAAATAGTGTTATTATTATTATTAATATAAAATGAATAATAAAAAAATATGATCCAAAGGGGATGGGCACCCCCCATTCTCCTTGCTCCCATGCGAGGTGTAGGCCAAGCCTCGACCCCCTCCTTGTCAGCCGGCTCCCGATGGCCAGCCTCCTCCCATGCTGCATGCTCGGACCCGAATCCCTCCCTCCTTAATGTGTGCTCTCGCCAGACCGCCACAGACCTCCTATGCTTCAGCTAGCCGCCTCCAGCCAAGCCCCGCTCAAGACAACGGTTGCCCTCTATCTCCCGGCCATGCCACCTTCTACAGAACATGCCCCATACAGGCCTCACCCCTCTACGCTCTGGCCAGCTAACCTCCATCGCCTCTCAGGAAGTCTTCCATCATGAACCTGAACCCTTCACATCACCTTCACCTCCCCTTCGGAGATCAGTTTCCCCCCTTCGGTAAACCTCTTCCTCATTATTTGGGGGATTCTTTAATTTATTTAAACCCTAATGTTGTTGTTGGATATTCTTGTGTTTTTTCCTTTTTTAGCATGCATGGTTGGGCCTTGGGGGATTTTTCAACCTTTCATTGGAGTTTTTTTGTGTCTGCAATTGGTGTCTGGTAGGTGAACCCATTCTTTTTTACCTTCCATTGATTTTTATTGATTCATGGGGTTTCAATCAAATTTATTAACTCGTTACACACCACTATGGTACCTCTAGATAGTTTTTATGCCATTTTAATGATGAATGTTTGTATTAACAATATGATTTTTCATGAAACATGATTTTTTCACTTGTATGTTTGTGTGAAAAGTTCTTGATAAAATGTCACATAAACATTCAAAGGAAATTTGGAATGGTGAGTGGTGTATTAACCATTGAAATATTTGGTTATATTGGTTTAGAAAATGTTTGAGTTTTATATGAGAAATAAGGTGTTATCCATTTGTTTGGTTTGGAACATGATTTTGAAATAGCTTCATGATTTGGAAACATGTGTTTTATTTTATAAATGAATGAATGGATGGTTTTTTGTGGAAAGTAAATGGTGTATTTAAAAAATTAGATTTCAAATGCTTTGATCGGTTTTAGTGTTTCCCATTGGATGATGGCATGACCATGGGAGAATTAGTTGCACACATGGTTGTGCAATCAAATGAAAATGGAACTCAAGAGCTAGTGTCTGTCATGAGTACCTCTTCTCACGTTATATTTCCCCTAAAATAGTTCCATGTTTTTTAAATATCGGGGAAGTGGTACTCTAAGTTTTCCAAACATAACTTCAAATGGGTTCATGTGGTTTGGCCCGATTGTCCTTAAAACATGCTTTGGTGGGTGGTTGGAATTGATAAGGCCCGTTCGGAAATTTCAAAGTGGTTGGGTGTGTGTGTGTGTTCAGAAGCTATGACGTACTTAGTATTTTGTGAATGTTTGGTCTGTTTTAATTTTTTTTAAATAACTTGATCACTTTTGGGGATTGCTTTATTTAAGGGATTATTTGTCCCATTATGTATAAAGATTTTATTTGGTGTTTTTTTTTGAAATTCTTTATAAATGATTTAATAAAAGGTCAAGAATTATGAAGATAAAGGCCTAATTGACATTTTAAATTGGCTGTTTATAAAGGGTTTGATGTGTGGTATTTTTATGAGGCCCATTTGGTATCATTGAAACATTTTGCTTGGAAAACCCCTCTTTGGTTCGGTCTCTCACCTAGGTTGTGGATCATGAGATTAGAGGGTACTCAGTATAGGACCTCCTTTTGGTAATTATTATTTCAGTCAGTGGACTAACAATGAGGTGGATGGGTGGGGCCAGATAGTATAGTGTGCTTGGTTAGATTTGAGTGTTGTTATTTGAATGTGTAGCACCACCCATTGTGAACATAGTACGGAAACCTGGCATAACAGTGAGGTTTACCGAGATCTATTGTTGCACTGGAAGTCCATGTACTATCTAGTGGCCCATAGTAGGTTGACATTCAGGATTATTTCTATGGGATTGGGCCCCTCGCTCTGACCTGAGAATGGGTCGTTGGGTGTTTGGGCGTTTGATTCTGGCGTGTGTTTCATTCTATCGGTGATGGATTCATTGGTATTAGTATGTTCTTGTCTTCGTCCGAGTTCCTATATTTTCATGATCCTTTTATACAATAAATAATAGTACTATTTCTCTTGATGTGTGTAGAACCATACCATTGATCTTGGTTTTGGTATTTTCTTGGAAATACATTGTATTTGTGGTTGGTTTTAAAAAATATTTCAAAGTAAATGTTTCAGAAAAGTTTTTGTTTGCCCCCCTTTATTTCTTTTCCTTTTTTTGAATTATAAGCGGAATGGAATTGTGATCGTTAGTTTTCAAAATTCATTATGTGGGTGTAATCTTTAATTTTTTATAATTGTTGTTCAGACAAGAATTATTGCGATGTTTTGGAAATGGAAAATGTATTGAATTTTTGGATCACATTTGGAATTCCTTCTAAGAATTTTAATGATCATACATGTCCTATCATTTCAGATGTAGGTTCAGTTCCTTGGTTTAGGATCTTCTTTTGTTTACCCATGTGAGGTAGGTTGTTAGTGGTTGGAGGTGACCAAGAGGTCACATGGAGGAATCCTCAATCTTTTTTCATGCCGTTTCTTGTTTTCTTTTTTGTTTTTTTAGTTTTTCGTTAATTTATTTATTTTATGAGCCAAATAATTCCCACCTGTTTATTGTTTATGTCCGAAACTATTTTCTATCTTGGGGGGATCTGGAAAGCCCCTCGGGACATACTGTAGACCGGATTGGGTGACCGATTTGGGGTCGGCCGTGTTAATACATGAAACAATTGTATCAAAGGAGGCCCTTGTTATTTGGGATGTTCGGTTGATATAAATTAAAGTTTTTAGGGCTCATGAGGTAGGTAACGGGTCAGTGCCTGATCACCACCACTCGAGACGAGACTTGAGTTACTAGAGGTAGTCAATGTTTTGAGTTTTTTGTCTTTTGTTGTTCTGGATTGAGGGATGAAAATAGTGGGGAATCAATTAATGTTGCGGCCTTACATGGGGTAGTGACCCTTGTGGAGCCTAAGTGTCCAGTTCAAGGTCCTCTTAGTATTATTTCTTACTTGGGGCATGACTCACCACAGTGTCGTCGAGGTAGGCATATGCACTAGTTCCACATTATGGTGTGTTTTTTTGTTGTGTATTATTTTGATCTTGGTTGATGTGAGTGGGTGTTAAAAATTTAATTGGTTTTGAAATGGAAAAGTGTTTATTTTAGTTTTTTAAATTCATAAATTGGGTTTTTAAAGAGAATGTGTTTTGATTTTGAAAATTTTGGTGTGTGTTTATATTTGATAATGAAAAGTAGCATTTTATCCTTGGTATTCCTTATAGAGTTTTATATATGTGTGAGTATGTACGAAGAGTGTATGGGGGGGAACTTGTCCACGGATGATGCAAGTAGGATTGGATGAACACACATGTGATGGTTCATAAGATAAAAATGGTGAGAATTAAAAATTAAAAAGAAATGTTGGTTTTTTAAAAGAATATTTTACTTTTGTTTTTTTAGGATCAGCTTCTATTCCAATTTCCCTTGGAATGGGTTGTTTCTTTGATTGAGTTTTAGCATGATTTCAATCACACTTGTGTTTTTTGTGTTGTTCTGAGTATGCCGCCCAGAAAGGTCTCTATGGTTTCCAATGTGTCAGGCCCATTTTTCAGTTCTTTTTGTCTGTTGCCTATCTACCAAGGTAATAAATTTCCATTAGAGGAAGTTGTATGGTTTTTGGAATTATAGTGGCCTTCAGGTTGTTCAGAACTCCCATTTTTTTAACGTTTGTACCATCGTAGATTTATTTTAGGGTTCAGTTCTAGACTAGTAAAGATGGAATGTACATTTTCGTTAGAGTTTTGGGTATGGTTAATGGTGTTCAACTTTTTCTAAGGTTCCGAATCTTGAAAAGAGTGAATTCCGGATAAACATTTCTCCATGAAACCATCTTCGTCGGTGCTGGAACCCAGTTTATCAGGTCGTTCACTTGTGTGCCACTAGTATGGGCAGTTCTTGAATTCCAAGTCATCTCATTGCATCCCTTGGAAAATTTCCCACCAATGTGGAAATTTGAATCATCGGGAGGAAGATGGAGTTGGGGTCAAAAGGATGAAACTGACTGACTATGAGTCAAAAGACACTTCAACCATCAGGGCCCCTACCACAGGTCTCGGGGTAAAGCTCATGCACATTTAAGAGTTTATGAGGGTATGTGGAACCCTAATCTAGTTTATGTTTTCAGTTTAGGGATGGGAGTTTCCAATGTTTCCTTGTTCTATTCTTGTTGCCTTCGTAAGCTCATCCTCATTAGGGTTGTGTGATGAGCTTGTTCTACTATAATCCAAGCAGCCTTATCTGCTCTTACCATAGTTTCTAAGTCATTCAGATTTCTTGAAGGGGTATTGGGACCATGAAATAAGGGACCTATTCTTATTTCGGGTCTAGTCTCAGTTGTCTTCGTTACGAAGATGTTTTCTGAAATCAATGGGTGATGCCTCCTGGCTGGTTATTAGTTTGGATTCCTCTCTAGGATTTCCTCCATTGTGTTTTGGTTCTATGGGGGATTCCTCTGTTCCACTATCCAGATTTATCGATTGTCCCCGTAATAGTTTCATATCCTAGTTCCGTTCGTATAATTGTTTCTTTTATTCTATAGAAGTTGGATTGGATCAATTAGATGTTTCCATGTGCATATCCCTCCCTATTTGGGGTGGTATGTTTGGTTTTTTCATTTCACGCTAGTAGATCATTGTGGTGGGGTGAACCCTTCGTGTTCAACCTTGTTTTGAGCGCGGTTTCATTTGGGTTGGTTGAGTGTGAATTGGGGAATAAATAGTCTCCCCGAAACTCTTTGTTTCTTCTTGATGCATTCTGGAATGTACTCAATTCTTGGATATCATTCGGATTGATGAATTTTGTGGGGTAGAAAGTGTCTATGGTGGGGATAATTGTAACAACATGACCTCGGATTCCCATTTATTTTATATTTTTCTCAGTCTCAGGTAGTTTGGATGAAGTTTAGTTTGGGTGTTGGTTTGAAATTTTCGATGTTTGATTTTTTTGGTGGGTCTCTAGACATTGCACAGTCATCACAGCGTAAGCGGTTACCACACATTCAATCCTGGTGAGTGTGAAGTCTCTAAATAGTTTAAATAAAAGATTAATTAATTAAATAAATTATGTTAATTTAAAAAGAAATCTAAATAAAATTTTGTGACAATAAAACAAAGTTAATGTTTAAACCATAATAATAATATTATTTTACAGATGATGATATTATTATTATTTAATCAGTTAATAATACTACTATTTTTAAATTTTTAAAATTATTATTATTATTATTATTATTATTTTTATTATTGTTTCTATTATTATAAAATGAATAATATATATATATCTATCTATATGAACCCTGGGGGATGGGCGCCCCCACCCTTTCTCCCTGATCCCGTTTGAGGCGCAGACCAGGTCGCCCCCCTCCTAGCCGATCAGCTCCCGCCGGCCAGCCCTTTCCAGTGCGGTGCGGTCAGACCCGCACACCCTCCTCCTGGAAAACCAACTTCCGGTAGCCGACCTCCTCCCATGCGGCGTGCTTGGACACGCAACACCCCCTCCTTCATGTACACATTTGCCAGACAACCTCCAGTTTCCCATGTTCAAGCTAGGCCACCTCCAGCCAGGCGCTACTCCGACCAGCCCTCTCCCTCTACTTCCCGTCCATGATGCCTCCTACTATCCATCATTTGTCCATGCCTCACCCCTCCACACTTCGACTAGCTTACCTCTATCGCTTCTCCCATGGTCTTCAAATGGGAACCCGAACCCTTCGTAGATCCTTCCCCTCAACTTCGATGCTCTGTCTCCCCCCTTCGGTAAATTTCTTCCTCAGTGTTGGATTTTTTCCATTATTTTTTTGAAACCCTAATGCTATGTTGGTTAATTGATGAATTTTTTCAATTGTTTAGCTTGCACAGTTCATCCTCGGGGGATTGTTCTCCATTCCGTCAGATTTTGGTTGTGTCTGCACTTGGTTTGATGTAGGGGAACCCATGTTTCTTCTTTTTCATTGCAATTACATTAATGATTGATGTTTCTAATTAATTTATTAACTATTTTGACACCACTATGGTACCTATAGATAATTTTCTATGAAATTTTAATGTTTAATTATTGTATTAACAATATAATTTTGCATGAAACTTGATTTGTGCTCTTTTGTGTTTGTGTAAAAAGGGTATCATGAATTGTCAAATGAACTTTCACAGGTAATTTGGAAGGGTGAGTGATGTTCCCCCCATTGAAATATTTGGTTATGTTGGTTTGGAACATTTTTGGGTTTAATATATGAAATAAGGTATTTTCCTTTGATGTGGTTTGGAACGTCATTTTGAAAGTGCTTCTTTATTTGGAGACATATGTTATGTTTTTATAAATGAGTGAAATGGATGGTTTTGGGTGGAATGTAAATAGTGTATTTAAAAAATTTCATTTCAAATTCTTTGATCAGTCTTATAGTGTCCCTTTGGATGATGAAACAACCATGTGCGCATATGGTTCACACATGGTTGTGAAATCAAGTGATAATGACACACTAGAGATTGTCTCCCTCATGAGTACCTCTTCTCCATTTCTATATATTTTACCTAAAATTATTCTATGTTTTCCAAAAAATTGTGGAAGTGAAACTCTTTGTATTCAAAAAATAACATCAAATGGTTTCCTTTGGATTGGCCTGGTTAGCCTTGAAGCATGCATGTGTGGGTGGTTTGAAATGATAAGGCTTATTTTGAAATTTCAATGATGTTGTGTGTGTGCTTGTTCATAATATATGGTATATATTGTATTTTGTGAATGTTTGGTTTGTTTTAATTTTTTTAAAGATAAGTTGATCACTTTTGGGGAATGGTTGATTTAAGGGCCCGTTTGGACACTTTTGTATAAAGATGGAATTTGGGGTTGCATTGAAATGGTTAATAAATTTTTTAATAAAAGGCCAAGAATTGTGAAGCTAAAGGACTAGTTGGAATTTTAAAATGGATATTTATAAATGGTTTGATGTGTGGGATCTGTATAAGGCCCATTTGGAATCTTTGAAACGTTTTGTTTGGAAAAACCCTCTTTGGTTGGGTCTCTATCCTCAGTTGTTGATCATAATACATGAGCGTCCTTGGTATAATACCTCATTTGGGTAATTATTAATTAGGTATGGGTCTAACTATGCGGTGATTCAGTGGTTCTATATTGTGAAGTGTTCTTGGTTTGATACGGGGATTGTTGTTTAAATGTGTGGCACACCACCTTGTGAACATAGTTAGGAAAACTAGCATAACAAGGATGTTTATTGAGAAACATTACTGCACTAGAAGTTCATTTACTATTCAATGGCCCATAGTAGTTGGAGATTTGATATTATTTCTATGGGATTGGTCCCCTCGATCTAATCTGAGAACGGGTGGATGTGCATTAGGTTGTTTTCTTCTGTCATGTGTGGCATGCTGCTGGGGATAGAGTTGCAGGTATTATTATATTCTAGTATTTCTCCGAGTTCTAAGATTTTTCATGATCCTTTGATATGAGTACTATTATTACCAGTTCCCTTATTTTATATAGAATCATACCCTCAATCATGGTTTTCGTGTTTTCTTGGAAAAAATCGTATGTATGGATGGTTTTAAAAATGATTTGAATGTAACTATTTCCGAAAAGTTTTTCTTCACCCCTCATTATTATTTTTCCTTGTTTTTTAATTATAAGGGCAGTGGAATTGTGATTTTTAGTTTTCAAAATGAATTACTTGTGTTAGAACCTTATTTTTTTTATAACGGTAGTTCAAACTAGTATTATTGGGCTGTTTTGGAATTGGAAAACGTATGGATTCTATGGTCCAATTTTGGCATTCCTATAGAGCATTGTAATGCTCATGCATGTCCTATATTTTGAGGTGCAGGTTCAGTTGATTGGTTTATGTTCTTGATTTCACTACCTATGTGAGGCTTGTTGTTAGTGGTTTAAGGTGACTAGGAGGTCACATTGAGGTATCCAAAGTCGTGTTTTCATTCCACTTCTAGTTTTCTTTTTCATTGTTTAGTTTTTATTTATTTAATTGTCCTTATTTAATGGGAAAAATCATTCCCACCTTTTTATTTTTGATTCCTATCACTAGTTTTCATCCTGGGGGGTTTGGGAATGCACCTTGGGACATACCGCAGACTTTCTGGTGTGACCGGCTCGTAGTCGACCAGTTTGGTTCGTGACAGGATGGATGCTGGTAGTCGGGATCCTCCATCATTACCTCAAATTCCATCACTTTTGTGGATTCCTCCTCTCCTATAGCTCAAGACTAGAATACTAGTGATTGCTTTTATACTATGTATGGAATGGGGAAATAATTTTGTACCTCATACCCATTCCAAATGTTTTACATGACTTGTTTATCTACCACATGTATCTCAGCAGGTCAGACATCCATATAATGAGACCACTGTCGCTAATCAAGGCCATCTAGGATCTGGATCCTCAAAAGGTTAGGAAGATGATATTTTTTTATTTGGGAATCAACCCCTTTGATTTGTTTAGTGAAATTAGAAAACTCCAATGGTAATTCATCCTTATCCTCCAGAATTTAATGATCAATATTAAATTTATCAACCATATCTTCCAGATCTTGAAATTATAGTTCGGTGTTATTCTCATTCATCAAATGCTTGTCCAGGTCAGTGAGTTCATGTAGAATCTGTAGGCGATCATTCCCTGCATTTTGTATCACATTATTTTGATTTTCCCCAATGATTAACTATTCCATGTATTGATAAAATGGTTATTTGAAAACATTATAGACTTTTTTTATATTTTTTAAGGAAACTAAAAACAAACTACTGTGAAATTGTAATAAATTAACGAGAACTACTAATAATATACCGAGAAACAATTCTAGTTTTGACATCACTCATATAATATGGTGTAGGAGAAGAAAATTTCAATATATTCATAGTGAAAAACATAGGCTAACTAGAGTCATCTCACTGGAGGAGCATAATTAGTTATTCACTAACATAATCTAATTCACATGAAATAATAATTTTTTTATTTAATATTTTATTACAATTAATTTTAAATTTATTTGAATTTTAAATTAACATGAAATGAAAAAATGTTGTTAAAAATAAATAGCGTGGCCTTTGTGGCCATAGGATGCTTGAATCAGACTCATGATCGTTGTTTATGGGTTCATATATGATCCAAGGTGGAACAGGGCAATAATAAATGGTGTATGTCTCTAGTCGATCTCTTCGGTGGATCGAACATGGTGGTTCTCCATATATGTGGTGGAGTCCAATGATATTTAATGGTGACGATGCAGAAGAGATGGGCTCTGTGTTCTGTCTAAGGGAGAGTAAGGCATGAAATACTATGATGATAGATTTTTTGTTAAATTACATTTAAAATTTTGTCCTACATCGAATCACATATTTGTAGTGTGAGCGCATATAAACATCATCATGGGATCACCCCTACAATAAAGTCATGTTAGGTCTAGATGACTCTAGCATTACACCATTGATTGCCTCATCCCAACGTTTCTCGCCTCCTGTGGACCCTTTAGTATCACCACTATGAGCTACTACTCTAGGCTACGACCAATATATACTCACCCATAGATTTATCCACCATGGGCCCTATAAGGTCCTAACCCAGCATGTGCATCCTACCACTAAGGTATCCCTCCTAAGGGTATGTATGGATGGTTACACCTTTTGGGACACCTATGTGGTGCGTGGGACCTTTTTGAGGTGTGGAATAAGTGGAGTCATTTTTTTAGTGATGTACCTAAAAATAGTTTGGAAATTTTATGAACCGTATTAAATTCTTATCAAAATACCCAAGGAAAAATGAAACTTATAATTCCATATAGTTTCATCCATATTTATTCATTTTTATTCCACATTCATATTTACACAAAATTTTATTAAAACCTGAAATTGACCGAGTATTATGATTTGTAACCATTAAAAATTCATTGAGAATTGATTAAAAATTTCACTAAATAGGAATACGTTAAGAACATTACATCATTGACGGGATATGTAAATAGTGAAAGAATCATCCAATAAGTTTGGTTATCTAGAAGAATAATTCATGAAAATGAGACATTTGTTTTTCATCAAGAGTGGCATCTCACAGCCAGTATGGAACCACATAGCTCAAATAATGTTTCTCCAATCATGTATAAAATGTTATATAGGGAATTATATGAGGAAATTATACCCATTCCATGAGTGCAACTCTTAAAAGATAAATGAAAATATATTTTGGAGTTTGATATCATGGAAATTGAAATTGTGGTTGGTTCTAATAATAATGTATTAACACTTCTAAGGGAAGTGGGTCTTCCCAACACTCAATTAGGTAATTTTGGAGCAGTAACTAATAATAATAATATTCCATGAATAAGGTATTTTTGTTGTGGAAATATGGTAAACACTTAATATTTGTGTGTTTTTATAAGTGTTATCGTTGAGAAAAAAATTCAAAAAAAATAATCAAGTTGGCTTTCATAATTTTTATATGTTTTAAATGTTATTATTTCAGATTTTAAGGGTTTGGGGACAAATTTATCTATTTTTAATTGATATTTAATCAAATGGTTCCAATACAATCTCTAATGGGTAGAAAATAAAAGATGGAGTCTTCATCAAAAAAAATTACAATTAAAAATAAATTCTAATTATTCTAAAGTAAGGAATATTAATTATTTATAGAATAGAATCAAATTCATCCATCATCAGTGTAGGTTGATTATAAATATTGGGTGAATAGAAGAATGTTTTATTAGTTTAATTTATCTTACATTTCTTTTATAGATACTGAAATGTTTGGTTTGTGGATTGTTCATAGAAAATTCACATCTAACATGAATAGAAATGAATACCTCATCATAGGTATCAAATTAAATAAATATGGTTTTTTTACGATGATGAGTGTATTTTGATCATTGGATCTAAAAGATATTGTTAGATGTTATGATCTAAGGTGAAATAATATTCTTTTTTTGATGGATTCATGTACAATCATCTTATTTTTTAGAAAATTATGTTTCTCAAGATATGTTTTGGAGTTGAAAAATAATTTTTGTATGTTTATAGAAAGAGATAGTTTCATTATTCTATATGGAAAATTAAAAATTGCAATCTTTAATTTTTTTAGTGAATAGAATTGTTTTATGATGTCAAAAGATGATTAGAAGAAACTATGGCATAAATGAATTGGGTTTTTGAGCCAAAAATCCATATAAAGAATAATGTGTTTATTAAAACTAGATACTTGAAAATTTTAACATTTTTATCACACTCACACATGTTATTCTTGTCAGAAGGTAATGATTATTCAAAAGACATAGAATCCATATAAGTTTAAGTCATCAATAATTCTTGAGCTCATGCATGTGGATGCATGTCGACCAATTTCACCCAAATACATGGATATAAAATAGATCTATATCTTCATTGATTATTATTTCATAATAATTTCTATTATTATTTTAATATATCAATAATATAATATCTTTTCTAGTATTCAATGATATCATAGTTTGAATAAAAATATTATTATGGAACATCTATAAATGATTTGAATATATAATGGTAAAAAATTACCAAAATAAAAAATGAAGAATATATGAAAAATCATGGGAATTAGTGCCATGTTTCAGCTATTAGAGCTTCTCAAAATAATTTAGTTTTCTAAATAAGAAATCATATCATTTTTTAAGACAATGCTTATTGACAATGGATTATGAAATAAATATTGGGAAGTGGTAATTAAATCAGAAGAATACATATCCATTAGATAAATATTATATCCTAAAGAAAATCACATTACTAGTGTGAAAACAATACTTTTTATATTAATAATTGCATAAAATATAATTTCTTTCACTATATAAATACTCAAAAATAGTTACTAGTATATTTTTATTTGGATGGGGAAGGTATGGTTGATGAATGAAAATCAAAATATAGTGGTGTCTTCTATTTGGGGATTTATTTTATTTCATGACTGATACTGTATATCATTTATTATCATGTAGGATGGATATATATTAGTAGATAAAAAATAGACTCAATTAAATTAGTTAAATCAAGATATTATAGAAATTAAGATTAATGTTGTATCTCTTATTTTGTTCTCATGTGACAACTCCATTGTTATGAATTGTAGAAATAATCTAATACAATATTCCAGGAAAATGAACAACATGATCAAATATATATTTATAAGAGATAATGATTATTATTTTTTATAATTTGTGTTTTTATAACTCATGAACATAATTTATATATTATTATAAATGAACTAACATATGTAAAATTTGAGAAGCATCAACTGGATCATAGAGTCCAACTGAATTCTTGTACATATATTGAACATGAAAGAACTCCCAACAACTCTAAGAAAATTTCTATCAAGAGAAAGATATAGAACTCTTTTTCATTTCATTTTTATTTCTCTAACCCTCTCATATAACCTTTTAGATAAATGATATCATTGTCTCCAAGGACCATGATTGATTTACATCTCAAGAATAAGCTTTGCAAGTATGTATCATGAGGGGAAATTATTTGATGTTCAATCAGAGGAAAAATTTCCTACAATGAGTATTTACGGTCATGGATTCATGATATATTATCATAAAAATATTTTAATTGAATTATTATTTTACATAGCAATCATGTCTCATGTGGCCTTTTAATTTGTGATCATGGAATCATTGGTGCATGAAATATAATGTAGAATGTTGATATTTTTACTAGTATTATTTGAGTTTTTGTTGTTCTGATGTTTTCAAAAAAAGGGTGAGAGTATTAGAATATCTATCATTTTAGGATTTGTTTCTTTTAACCTTATCAAATTTAATGGAGTATGTTTTACAATTGACGAATTTGGTTGACCAAAGGAATAATTTCGGTTTCATTTCAATCAGTGAAGTATGTCTACACCACATGTTATTCTATCCTATTATAAATTAATATATAATATTTTTAAGATGGTTCTAGATAGAGGTGTTGACTATGAAAACATCAGTGGGAATTTTTAAGGATTAATTTTCTTGTGTGAGGTGGTAATGTCCTATATTTTTGTGTTGATTATCATGTGATGACAGAAGCATTCATTAGCAATGAACCATGTTGTCTTATTTGGTTTGGTGTTCTAGGATTCTATAATTTTAACACAGGGTATCCCATATAGGGTGTGAATGAAACCAGGTGAACCTGATAAAAAAAGCGATGAAAATCCCATATTTCACGGTTTAAATGTTTTTGTCATTTTCCCCCTATGGTGGGACTCGAAAGAACAATATTAAATTACTAAGTCATCATAGTGTAGACCATGTAATTTCATTATGTGTGGTGTCATCAAAATCCAATTTTGATACATGGAGAGGATCTCCAAATCCATGGATAGATATTTGACGGTGTTGAATATTTTTGAGAGAACAATATAATTGTGACAAATATATGGGAAATCTATAATCTTTGATTGTGTTTGAGTCAATAAATTTGGGGAGTTAATCAATGTGGATCTTGGGGTATCCAAAACATATGTAACTATCATTTTTATATATTTTTATGCTGTATTTTGAAGACCCCAATTTTTTTAATTCTATTAAATGGTTCTAGGATTACTAAATAATGTTTTTAAATTGGATCTATGTTAATGTTGATGATTTAACACAAAAAGTAATGGGAAAAGAGTGAAGGTGAAATTATTGACATAATTCTGTTGAAGAGAAACATCATTCATGGTGTATATATCTATCCCAATTTTTGAATATGAAGAATAATACAACTTCCTGATGATAATTTAGTTCTTTTATGTCATATATTATTTAAATTTCCAATCAATCATTCTATTAAACCGAGATGGTTAGCGAGGGAACACAAAACATTTAAACATTGTAAAAATTGATATTCTATTTTGAATAATGAAGATGAAAAATCCAATGCATGCTCCTTGGAGTAGCCCAGTGAAGGTGAACCAAATAAAATTTCAATATTATTTTACATCATTCTTAGATCTATAGATAAATGAATTTATAGTTTATAGTTTCCCTTATATTATCATATCAAGATAAAAAATCAAGGATCATACTGAAAAACCTTGATTCACCCCTAGGTATATTACTCAATTTGACAAAAACAATTATACTTACAAAAAATTCATTTTCTCATTACATATATTCCATGTGTAGTTTTTCACATAGTTCTACATCAAATCATTAATAATGTTGGGGGTTTGAAGGGTCGACTCTATACTATGATGCTTAATAAAATAACAGACTCCCATTTCTCCTTCATCCCTTCTTATTTGTAATTATATTATATTAATATATTCTAAATTTCTATGTAGCATGATAAAGTTAATCTAATAAATTTAAATAGTATACCATAGATCTATTATTCATGATCGGTAACCCATTCACTATTATTATTCCCTTTTCATAAGCTATTATTATTACAAAGTACGAATTCCTAAATTCTTTCTCTTAATTATTAATTATTTTTATTAGTAAAGTTGAAACTGCAATTACGTGTATCATTATATAGATATATTATAACAGAATTATTATCATTTTGATATATTATAAAATATTTCTTAGCTAATAAATCTCATTAATCACTTTTATAAGCTGTTCCATTTCCAATATAATCCAATGAATCACACTCTATTATTAATATTCATATGCATCTATAGTGTCGTTAAAATGAAATCTCAATAAATAGATTTTACTCTAACTACATATCCTTTACATATCCTTAAATATCTATGATGGCATGTTGTTTAACATTACTGTAACATATACTAATACCCTAAGAAAAATCATTATTATCAAAATCATTGTATCTCCCAAAAAAGTTATGTATAACAATTAGATAATTAAATGGTAATTATAGGTAAGTGGGTGTGGGTATCAATCAAAATTGTGTCTTTTTTTATTAATATCTGATATCCCATTCATTTTCCACCATTTCAAAGATATTTCTTCATTGTTTTCATTTATATCCAATGCAATAAATTTTATTTTTATATTTATATTTCTGTTGTAAGAACCTCTCAAAATAAGATGGGTTAAAATATCCTCAACAATTTCAATACCATATAACATATTTTTCTAATTAATGGGTATTCAACTAGATATTCTCTCCATTAAGTTTATTATAAAAACTATTTATGTGATCATATATTACTTTATTATATATTGGGAAACTAGAAAATAATGTTATTGATTAAAATCCTTCTATTGATATGTTTTTCACTGATGAATAATGTTATATGTATTAAAACCGGTTTTATTATATAATAGAATGAATTGGAGGATTTTTGTGGTGGGCAGGGCGTATAGTTATATATCAATTTTTTATATTTCTAGGTCTCATGAGACAACTTATATAATGTAATGAGAGAACCTTAATCATTATATATATTGTCTTGGAAAAAGTCCTTACTAATATATTTATGATGTCTAGAATTATGAATTCTAAAAGTATCCATCATTATGAAATGTATTTAATATAATTTTATTTTCATTCAATCCTATTAATATATTATTAAAATTATAATTTATTGTAACTGGGAGAACCGATACACATAGTAAATCCACACATTGTCCCATAGAAAACACAATTCTCGAGGACCATGTATAATCCATCAAATAGGACAACATAATGACTAAACCATGTTTATATTAAAACTTCATGTTTAGAAAATAAAAAAATTTACTAAAAAATTCAACATTGGAGGTCTCTATCACTAGGATAGTTTTTGATGAATGGATCAATAGACTCTTAGCACCGAGAAAATTAAAGGTTGAGACTAAATTAGATGACAAAAATATCCTAAGCATAGTCATATGAGGAATATATTAATGGAAATAAAGATACCCTACATTAAAAAATACTAATGTAACAACCTATATCCATGGTTTTTTAATTCATGGATATAGGTTTATTTTTCCAGGTCTATAGCCATGGTTCAATTAAAAGTGTGTCTATAGGTATAGTCGATAGAAATAGTTAAAGGAAACAGTGGTCAATGGATTTTGTGCCTATGTTATGGAAATGTTTTCAATAACTATAGTTATAGGTCTATATTAATATCCATAGTTTAAGAAAAATATGGTCACGATTCTTGTGAAACTGCAGAAAAATATTTTCCCTTGAGAGATAAATAGGAAGACATATAGCCTTAGATTTATAATAATTAGTATGGTTTATGAATATTTATTGAAATTTTACACATTAATACCAATAATTTTATCTAGTACTGATGTAATGTTTTCTGGGTCCTGTATTGGAGGTTTGGGGTTAAAATACGGTTGTTCACAATTTATTTACTGGCTATAGTTATAGTTTCCAAGGTTATATACATAATTTTAAAACCCTAGAAATAAACCTATATAATTTGTTTGAAACCATGGAAATTAGTATATTATCATGGTTAAAAAATATCCATGGTTAGAATCAATGTAAATAGGGCTACAACCATTGTTTGAAATGGTGGTAATATTGTTATAGCCATAGTATCAAGGGATAATTCTCTATAGCCACTATTTCAAGGGAGATCTACATGGGTTGAAACTGTGGAAATGTTTATATAGATATTGAAACCATATATCATCCTATATATATATATACATAAATTACATCATAATATATTAATATTAGTTTTAATATATAAAAATAATGATGCGGCCAGTAGAGTTTTAGTGTCTCTAGAAGGTTGGATAGTTAACAAATTGGTTCAAAATTGAACTATATTTTATCCTACTATATACTTAATAAATAGATCATTTATTATAAATTTGATTGATAATAAATATCATGACAACCATGGGAAAGGTAATAATAAAAATATTGAGCTTATATGCTCAGTATGAAAAACCAAAGATATATCAACATAATGTGAGCATAAGGGTATGCGAACATGATATTAACATTTGGAAACCACACCCTTCATATCATTGATCATAAAATAGAGTCATTAAATAATTATTGGTAGTTCATAACACATGAATTATAATGAAATCAAAGAACACGAGCCATAAGAACCCCACATTGCCCTAAGGCATATATTTTGTTGGCACACATATAATTAAAATAATATTATTTCAAGGATATGAACCAAGACATTCATAAAATTTTACGATTAGACTATCAACACATGTACCAAATTTGAGATTGTGATAACATCACCTATACCCTATTTTTGTCTTGGGATAACCACTTTTATTCTACATTCTTGGATTTGGATAAACTCACATGTACACTCATTTTGAGGTTGGTACAAAATCTCATGAACCCTTGGAGATAATAGAATATTACTATTTACCCAATGAATTATATGAATATACAAATTTTTACCCACCCATCACATAATTAAAATAATACATATGTGTTCCTCAAGATCATAAAACATTCATCAAAACAAAATCCTTAGAAAGGAAAATGATTTTTTAAAAATTTCATTATATCATAACACAATTTCATGAAAATGGATTCAAAATAATATCATCAATTCATAATTTACAATATTTTGGAAATTAAATGGGTTATATTAACATATATTCAGCATAATCCAACTAATTTTTAACATATTATTTTGAATGTTTTGTGAGGAAAATATCCTTCCCACTTAAATATTTATAATTTAAATCTAAAATTTCATAAGTATTATAGAATAATATATCTTTGAAAATAGTAATTTAAAATTATTATAAAATCTTTAAATCATATAGTATTCATTATGGAGGAAAATACCATCATTCCGTACACATTAAAACAAAAATTCCTTTTGCATTTTTAATAAAATTTTAAAATAACTTCACCTGGAAAATAGAAATAATGTTTTTTCAAAATTACTTTGTGAAAATTTTAAAATGAATAATAATGTTATTAAAATATCATTTTAAAATGTAAATAACATTAATTAAATTATTTTTACGATTTATGGACCTAGATGAAAAATGATTTTCAATTTAAGATATAGTTAATGTCAAATTTTCTTTAATAAAATTTAATAGGTATATTGAGTGCATAAAGACTTGAAAATGAATTGAACATATTTTATTCTATAAAAATAAAAATATTATAATAAAATTCATGAGTTTTTTTAGAGATAGATCATAATATTTCATCATCAGAAATTTAATCATAAAAAATCCTGATAAATAATGAGATTGTAACTTTAAACCCTTACCACTGTGGTAAAATTTGAATCCTAAGATCCATAAAATAAAGAACCTTATATGGATATTTACATTATATAATTTCATTATAATATTTATAATAGAAATTAATTGTAATTATATACACTGCACAAAATAAACAAGTGGTGTATAAGTCTTGTGTGGCTTAGAAATACAAGTGATAAGAAAATCCCATACAACCTTAATGAATTTCGAATTGGAAGACCCAAAAATAATACAATAAGATGAAATGTAAAATATCATTAAAATAATATAATTCATTTTATAAAATTAATGAGAAAATGTATATACCCCATAGAATAAAAATGAGTGTTGAACATGGCATATGTCTCATATAAATAAAAGAGAGACTAGAAATAAATTACCACCTTAGTTTCTTTTCAATTGATTTCCGTATAAAACAAAGAATATAATATAGAAATGTGTATGCTGTAATTTTATTGAGAAGGAATATATAATTAATTAATGGTTATTATATTCACAACATAAAAGAAACCTATGGTTAACATTACATGTCTCCCACATAAATAATAGTGATATGAACAATCTGTTACATTAAGTCTCAACTTCCATAATTCACATTCAAAAATATTGAATAACATATATAGGTTTATTGTAAATCTATTTTTTAACCATAATATTATATATGTTAATATATATTAATCATTATACACCTTTTATCATAAGTTTATTAACAAATCATTATTAAAAACATAATTTCAATTGATATATGCTCAATTTTTTATGTGTGTTTTGGATCAGTAGTTTTTGTCCTTATACATTGATTACAAATACATCATATAAATTATTTTTTATCATGGTATAAATTTAATATATAATCAATATTTATATATTTACATTCATCCCCAAAATATAGGGATGAATAAATGAATATCACCATTTACTGAGATGGTTAGTCGTACGTATGCATTAATGTTTTTTTATTCCCTCAACAGATGGAATAAAAGAAAGGTAAATATTAATTTTATTTTCTTGAATAATTATTATATAAAAAATAATATACATTAATTAAATATATCTTTATTACCATGTATTTAAAAATAAAATTAAAAACATATCAGATAACATTGTGTATATGGTTGTGCACACCTATGCATAGGCGACGTTATTGTCTTCTAACAAATTGAAATGCAAGAAAGTTGAAGAGATATTATAAATAAATATGTATAATAATTTAATAAATATAATATATATAATTTAAATCCATCATTATATCCAACCATGAGGGATGGTGAAAGAAAATGAATTACATTTGTTCATGAGGTGGTAGTTTTATGTACACGTGATGAATTTTTTTATTATTTCCCACTTCATAAGAGAGGATATGGACATGGGTTATTAATTTAAAATAAAAATTTTATTATATGGTATATTATTATTATACTATATAATCATATTTTAAGAATACTTAATTGAGTTGGAAGAAGAAATAAAATAAAAAATATCGGTTAAGAATGATACATGTTCTTCAGATATCCTCCTCAGGTCAACACTAAAATCATTCTTAAGAGAGTTTCCTAATACCAATAAGGACTCTATAAAGTGGGTAGTTAAGTATAGAAATTATTATTCAAGTTAATTGTTGAAAAACGTTTTGGATTTGTGAAGAGAATTAGATATGGGGTTCCCTTCTATTGGTGGGGGAGAGGACATACATTGAATCTTGTAAAAGAAAACGTTATACCCATAATTTACACAGTAAAAAAGGCTCCAAAATAGATCATTCAAGAACCTTAAACGATATATGTTTAGACATATGGGCCTAAAATATTAATAGGACAATTTTGATGTAATTTTAACCCTTATAAATAATTTTTTACCCCCATAAATCCCATTTCAACATTAACCACAGTAATTACTATTATTTTTACTATTTTACTATTTATTATGAAAAAAAATTAGTTGAAAAAATTATATAATACTAATTATTATGTCTAAAAAAATGGAATTAATATTACCAAAGTCAATTCATTATATATTTATAATTTAATTCAAAATTAAACTCACAGACCTGATAAAAAATAGTTCTCAAAGGAAAAAACATTGAAAAGTATAAAAACATTTATATTAAAATGTCACATTAAATTGATTCCAATGACCATATTTTAATTAATCATAATATAATTAAATAAATTGATTTTTAGAAAACTTTAAAACAAGATGTATCTTTGTAAATACTTTATATGAAAATTTATTTTTTAATTAAAATAAGTATTTTGACACTATTCATAGAAAATTAATATTTTCAAGAAATTTTATAAAATTTAATACAGGATAATTTTTATGAGCTTATTTAAAAATTGAATTTATGTTTTAAAAATAAAATTTTATTGGTGAAACATATTAATTATATTATATGTTCATAAATGAACAAATTTTTTGAAAATTATATTTTTAAGTATAAACCTATATATATTCTTATCCCTTGCATAGAAACAATATTATATGAATAAGAATTTTTTTAGACAATATATAAAATATAAATATAACTAAAATAATTAACTAATATTTAAGAATTTAATTTACTATGGAGAAACACATTGCACACCTAAAATAGTTTTCCAAACAGACATTTCATCTTCTTTAAAATTATTTTTATTATCATTTCCATTCAATTTATCAGTAATGAATTTTATTTATACATGCTGAGACCTTCTAATATTAATAATATAGAAATGTATATTAATACCCTTAAATATTATTGCGAGGATAATATATTCATATTTAAATATTTCAAATTATATAATTGTACCTTTAAACTCTATGATCTGTGTAACATATGATATCAAACCAATTAATATATTTTTCAAAATAATACATCATAAAATCTCATGGCGTTTAATTTCCCCCAAATAAATTAATTCATAATTATTTCATCTTATTCCATAGAATCAAGGGTTTATCATTTTAAAATCCCTTTATGGAAACCCCATATCATAAAATGATTTAGTAAAAAATTCTTCTAATATGGGTAGAGTCAAATACGATGGTTCTTAAGAATAACACATAACTAGGATTAGAAATTAGAGAAAATTAATTAAAAGTGAAAATAGGTACAATGATGTAAATTAATGTATTTATATCACTGATCCCAATATTGTGAATAATCATTCGAATGTTAACAACCTCAATACAGTAAACCAATGACATGAGAAAAAATACAATAAATTTATTGTAAATGATTGAAAAAGTATAAAATTCTATTCAAGATCACTTTTCCTAATGTTGTGGGAGTATTTTACTATAACAATAGTGTATATGTGAAAATATACTTACTTTAGTTCCATATCATAAGAACAATTTCATCTATTGGATGTTCATAGATAAATTTCCACGTCATTTCCTACAACAAGAAATGAATATCCAATATGATTTTTTTCATCCCTGACGAAATAAAATAAATTTTTAATAGAATATAAAATCTATGAAATAATGAAATGTCATTCTATATATCTCTATATATTTACCAAAAGAAAAATGGAATGAATATGTTACACAATATTATACATTATTCTCTAACACCTATACAGTAACACTTAATGGTTAAATTATTCCATTTCATAAGTACTTAACCTTAATACTCCTCAAAAATAGGTCATAAGAAATTAAAAAACAAAAAATATTAACGATTTAGTGAAATATAATTTTTTTAATATCAGATTTTACACTTTTTCACCAAAACATAACATTTCTCATAATTTCACATATATAATATGTGAATACTGTGATCTTGTATTCACTTGAAACATTCTAATAACATGAATCATCATAAAACATCATCGAATAGATAAATACATTAAAAATTAACAATATCCTTATTCCTTAAATAAAATAACATATTATAAAATATATTCCATGGAATTAAAAATCTAGTAATGTCTTTCATTAATTTATTTTCCCCAAAATAAAAAATCATTTTTAGGTCAGAAATACAATTTGATTTAGTTCATCAATGTAAATCATATATTTATCGAAAATAAATAATATTACTTTAGAATATGTCTCATATTAAGTATTAACTTTCCCAAAATCATGTATTATATATAAAATATCTCTTTACCTTCGTATATTTTTTGAGGTCATTTGTACCATTCAATATAATCATTAAAATGTTTAATGAAAAAATAAAATAACAATACATCTATTTTACATGACTCTTATAACCAAAGTATCATTTATATAAAACTTCTACAAAATAATTCTAAAATCCCAATATATTGAAAAATTAGTCATTCCTATTCCTCCAAAAACCATTAACCACGATTCATCATTTTATTCCATGATAATTATTGATAAAAATATTAATTATAAATAATGTATTAAGTTCAAAAACTTAAATTTAATAATGTTTCATAATTTTAACATAAATAATACTATTAATAAATCTATAACATCTATATATCATTTGAAGTATCTTTATCATAAATAGTGAATACATTACATGTAAAAACTTCCCAATTATTTTACAAATAATTCCCACTTGGACATTGATTTTCATAATTATCATAAATTCCACATTTAAGAATTTTAATCATTTATTATACCTTAGGGAAACCATTACTCTCATCCACTGTGTTAACTAAAATTTCATTCTTTCCCTTAGAAATTACAAGCTTTGTGTCCTTTTATACACTCAAAACTAATTCCCGTTTCTTTGAGACATTCACATGAGTTATTCCTACAACATTATAGACATGTTGAATGTTGAATATAATTTCCTTTATGTTCTTTAAGAAACACCTTCTTTCCCCATTTTGGATTGTTAGTAAAATCACTAGAGTTGATATTTTTAATCTTATAATGTTCTTTATTATTTTCCATAATCATAATTTTTCAAATTAAATATCCCATTTTAGTTGATTTATTATGAGTTAAATCATTCCATTGACCATTATATTCAATAATAACATGATTATTATGTTTTCTAAACATTGAGAAATACCAAAAAGCATAGTAAAGTGAACAAAATTCAATGGAAAAACATAAAATCTTGGAAAATAATTTATTAGATGTATAAATCACGACACATAATTTTTAATCCTGTATACCGTAGTGTTTACCTTGGTCATTCATGAACATTAACTATTAAAATACTGAATGATGGTTTTTAATGTGTTTGTGAGTTTCAAAAACATATCCCTCAGGAGTGTCAGACCAGGTTTGCAATAAGGACCACTATTGTTCAATAGTTGATGACAGGTCCAAATCTCAATTCACCCTTTTCAGAGTTATTAAAATTATATTATGAATTAATAGAGACACAAAACCTTATTGATTCTAGATAGAGATATTATTTCTTGGAAACACTTCCTCTACAATATAAATAATGTATAGGAAAAGTTTCTATACTTTGACTTTCATTAGTGATCTCACTAAGGATTTTTATCATATTTTCAAAGGATAACAATAACTATACTCTCATACCAACTATAATGAACCTAAATTATCATATATTGATAATAAATCCTAACAAATGAGTACTTATTTCATTATAAAAACATACACATAAGGACTATACTGGTTTAACATCTTTAGAAACATCAATACATACAAAACTATATTACAAGGGATCTATAACATACACCATAGTGTATGTAATAAATAAAAACATTGTTAGGCATATCATAATTAATAACTTTATTTATAACCTAGGGAAAATAAAAAAAATAGAGGTGACCTCAGATTCTATGTAAGGGGAAACATAGGAGATATCAGTATATCATGACCAAAGGTTATGATAACATGATAATGAAATTTTAAAACCACACCCTAAATATCATTGATCATAAAATAGATCCATTCCCAAAGTCTTGGTTGTTTATAAGACATTAATAATAAATGAATCAAATAAAATGAACCATGATCAATAAATATAGGCATAAGATATAGAGGTGTGGCATACACATAAATATAAAAAATCGAATGTTAAGGATATCCAAAGAGTCATTTTAACTTGTTAGTATTTGGATAACCAATAATTTTTATGATTTAGGATTAGGATAATCATACATATAATATCTTTTCGGATTGGGAAAACCTCCCATTTATCTCTTTTAGTATTTGGATAACCTCTTATATACCATTATGTGGGATCGGGATATCCTCATGTGTAAACATTGAAATCATAGAACATTAATCATTTTCCAATGCATTAGAAGGATATATAATTTTGGGCCCATACATCACATTATTAAAACCACAGATATGTATTCCAAAAGATCATAAAACATTCATCATAGCATAACCCATAGAAACTGAATGAGTTTCACAGTTATATCATTATAGCATAACCCATGGAGTTGAAATAGGGTTCAAAATCATTTCAGCAATTATTCATAGCATAACCCATGGAAAAAGAAATAAGTTCCACAAAAAAAATGTAATCTGATAATAAATAATCTAGAGAAACAATAAATATGGAATCACTGGATCATAAACATAGTAAAAATTATGATATGTAAAAGGATTTCATCTTATATGGAAAATGATTTTTAAAATATCTACTAGAACATTCCTAGAAGAAAATATATTTTCCATATAAAATTTAATAAATATCATGGAAACAATTTTATATTATAAAAACCTTGTAAATATGTAATCGAATCCTTAAATTTTTTTTGTTCATGATGACTAAAAATATCATTCATTCTATAAATGTTAAAACAAGGATTCCTTTCAAATTTTTAGTAAAAAGTACCTCATTGGACAATTAAAACGAAATTACCTTTAAAATAAATTTTAAAATTAGAAATAGTGGTAAATATTCAAATAAATTTTTACACTCCCAAAAAATTATCTTAAATTTCATTTTAGAATATAAACATTTTATTTAATATATTTTTACTAAACATTGATATGGAATAAAATGGGTTATCGACCGGATTGAGAGAAAAAGTCAATTTTATAAAACAAAAATCTATATTGAGTATATAAAGAGAGAAAAATCAAAGAAAAACATTATTTCCCCAAAAAAACCTGAGTAGAATAAACATAATGAAATTATTTGGAGATATATCATAATATTTCATAATCAGAAACTTCATCATGAACAATCCAAACAAATAATGAGTTATATCATAAAACCATTAACATTTCTGTAACATTTCAATCATAATACCCCTAAAATAAAGAGAAATATACAGATATTTATATCATATTATTACATTATAATAATCATTTTTGTAATTAATAGTTATTATATAATCCAAATAAAAGTAACAAGTGGCGTGTGTGGCATGTGTCCCACTTAAATAAAAGTGAGAAAAAATCGATTATAACTTTGTTAACATTTGAACAATATGACCCAATAAATAATAACATATAATGAATTATTAAATGACTTTAAAATAATGATATTAAGGATATAAAATGTCAATGGGAATGTATATACACTACACAAATGAAACATGTTTAGAATAAGACATATATCTCCCATAAATAAATGATATAGTAAATTCCCCTTGCGACATTAAAACAATTGAATTGTAATCCCCATGAATGAGAGAATATAATATAGACATATATGTACAATTATATTCATTATAAGTATCATAAAATAAATTTATGGTTATTATATACACCAAAAAATAATGAATCATGGAACATGACATTTTTCCCACATAAATAAAATGTTGATGAAAACCCCAGACATTAACTCTCAAAATCATTCATACAACTTCAAACATTCTGTATAATAAATGTAGTGCTATAATTCATTTATTACACAAAAATTATCATATAATAATTTCTAATTTTATTTCTTATCATCCTTTTATCAACCCTTTATTGATAATTCTTTATTAAAACATTGTTCCAGATGAAATATTCATCGTTGTTAAGTATGTTTTTGTTTGATAGTTTTATTCTTTATACATAAATTATAGTCACATCATACACAAAATTTTAATAATGATATAAATACAATATATATTCATTATATAGATATTTATTGTCATCCTAAAAATATAGATATAAAGATATGAATTACACTATTAATGGAGATTACAAGTTGTATGTACGCTTGAAAGATGTTTCCATTTTCTCTATTAAGGAAATAAAAAAAAGGAAAATATTAAATAAAAATTAAAAATAATTTTTCTATCATATTTATCATATATATCAATATATTAAAAAATTATTTCCTTATTACCATCCATGTCAAAATGAAATGAAAAATGGATCATAATGCTTTGTGGAGGCAGTAGTCTATACGTACATAAGAGTGGCGATATTGTTTTCCAAAAGATTATATGATTAAAAGGAATATATGATATTATAATTATTTAAGTATAATTATATCATAAATATAATATATATATTTTAAATAAATCATTTTATAAACATGCGATAGGAGGTTATGGAAAATGATTTACATCAGTTTTTTAGGCGGTAGTCCATCGTACACACAATCTATGTTTTTGTTTGCAATTTGATAGAAGATGAAACATATTTAGGTTATTAAATATACATAATAATTTATAATTTATATAATATACTGATTTTATTATATAATCATAGTAAAAAAATGTTTTGAAGGACGAGGAAAAAGAAATAAAATAAAAACGCTCAACTAGGAATGATCCCTCTTTTTTTAGACAATCTCTACTAGTTGTGACCATAAGCATTATTATGAGAGTTTTATAATAAAAACAATGAAACTAAGAAGTTATGAGGGAATTATTTAATGCAATTAGGAAGGTATTTGCGAACACATAACTATTTTTAAGTGTATGGAGGATAGGAGATGGGGTGACATTTTATAAGTGGAGAGAGGATACACTTGGAATATTTGAGAAGAAGCCATTATACCCACATTTTAAACAAGCCACAGCGGTCAAAAAATAATTATTAAAGAATCTTAGAAGATATAATGTCAAAATAATTATATAAACATGGAATATAAAATGTTTTTATTTCCTTCTAACCCACATATTTTTAGTTTAATCACCGATAAAAAAGTTTTAACATTAACTGAGATAATTAATTTTTATTGTTTTTATTCTTCACTATGACCAACTATTAATTTAAAACTATTATGTACTATTAATTATTCTGATTAAAAAATATTTAATACTTTTATGAAATTAGACTCATAGAAAATGAAAATTTTAATTTAAAAATAAACCATTAAATAATATGAAAAAATAGGTTTCCAAGGAAATTACTTACAATGTCTAAAATGTTTTTATATAAAATTTAAACCTTGAATTTATTATAATGAAATAAATTAGAATAATAATATAATTTAACTAATTTTTCTTTTAATCTATTTTTATAAAACATGAAACATTGTAAATAAAATAAAAAACATAGTATTAAATAAAAAATTGTATTTTATCCCTATTCATCAAAAAAATAATCGTTCCAAAACATTCAAAATATTAAATCTAAGATAATATTTATGTGTATATTTGAAAAATTATTTTCATTTCATGAAATAAATATTCTAAATTTTTCATAAATATGTTTTATTATAAGTGTGTGATGGTAACATTTTTTAGAAAAATACATTTTAGGCATAAAGAAAGATATATTCTCATCAAGTTATTGAAAAGTATTATATAAAAGAAATAATTTTATTTAATATATAATATATAAATATTATTAAAATAATTGCATAATATTTTATAATTTAATATATTATTATTAAACACATTTAATTCATAAAAATATTTTTCCAAAAACATTTATTTTTCTTTCAAAGAATTTTTATTTTCATTTATAATCGATTGATATAAATTAATTTATTATATACCTATGTATACCATATAATTTTCATAATTTACATAGTAATATTAATAATAACCAATTTAAAATCTAGTTTAAAATAGTCACATTTAAATATTTTAATTTTATATTAGAGTTCAATTATACTCGATGTTTTGTATAATGAAAAATATTGAAGAAATTAAATTTATTTGAATAAAATACTTCATACAATCTCAATGTGCTATAATATCCATGGATTGAAACCATGTCAATACTGTTATAACCATAGTTATAAATTGTATAAATTGGGTTATACCCTTGGTTTGAAGATATGGTTATAGCTCTATCATAGTGTTTCAATCCTTGGTTATATGTTCAGACCTATAAGCATTCTAATAAGATCCATGGATATATGAATTGTGATTATTTCCAATAGCTATTGTTTATAAATATATAGCCATGTCCTTTTACAATGTGTACAACAAAAATTTAAATTTTTCATTAATTGGGGAAAAATTTTGGGCTTTTTGTAAAGCATAATGGATAAACTATCCAAGGTTATTTACTTGACACGACGTGAGGAAATAATCTATTTGGATCACCTTACTCAAACCAACTAGGTAATATGAGATGAAATCTACAACTAAACATCCCAATAACCAAAATTTTTTAAGAATAGAGAACCTTTAATAAATGATAGAAGCACAACCCAAGAATAATCCATGATGACAACTAGTGAGAAGAATTGAATGAAATTGAACTGACACTGACGAGTCAATAGAGAATAAGCATAAAGGAACCATATATAAAGGAATAATCAATATCTATAATATGAATAAACTAAACCTAAAAAGAAATGGTCATTAATATATATAATATAAGAGACAGTTCATTACAAGTAGAAATCAATGTTGAATCTATATTCTATATGACTACTATGCTTATCCCTTTAGAAAGACCACCACTATGATATATTTTAGTGATATATGTAATGAATGAAAAATAATTTCGAGTACATATATTATAATGAGTATATAACATAAAATATCCATTATTGAATCTACTAATTCAATATATTACATTATGGATGTTGATATAGAGGCTAAAAATTGAGAAGACTTAGAAAAAAATTCATAACCGATAGTCCTAGAATAATATTACAACTGATATTCCTAGAACAAAGGAATGAAACATATAACATCATCCCCTTATCGATAATGAAGATTTACAGAACGAAATAAACATCCTATAATATTAACCATGATTATATATTAATTAATTTATTCACATGATCTTTTTGATATGGATTAATATTTATTAATTACTCATTCCATATATTTTATTCGATTATCTTATATCTTATTTGATATTTCATTCCTTACTTCTCATCTGAGATCACCCATTTTTAAATGTTACCTAATTTTCCAATTCAGTGGAGAGGAATATGACGTATGATCATCTCAAATGATACATTTATATTATTAATGTAATGTAATGTTTATATATATAGTCTCTTTAGGATGATTTCACATTGAATCATTAGTATTAGATCTGTTATACTGTAATTACTTTGTAATAAATAATCACTAAATTCGGATAACCATTTCAAGGTGGTAACAATGTGTCATGAACCAGGCTAGATTGACATTTGACCCAACATCTAACTTTGTCTGAGAGATGGCCCGAATGGAATTCCCAATCCCCACGAGCTGACAACATGTGATGGGTATCAAAATTATCCAAGAGGGAAAGACTTCAGCCCCAAAACCCGGATAAAAAAATTAAATTGAACAAACTAAAGAAATAATAATAATTGAATCCCAAATAAATATATAGAACTAATTTAGTTTTAAATCTTAAAAAATAGAAAATAAAAAAAATGAGACTGAACCGCACTACTAAAATCTCCATGTGACCTCTTGGTCACCTCCAACCAAAAGACCAACCCCGTTCCAACAATGAGAACATGAACTTGGGACATGTACCTATAAAATAGCGTGTTTCTACCACATAGAATTATACAAGTAGTGTGTACACATAAATAATCAGTAGGAAACCACCATAGAATCCATAGATTTCCATTCCCAAAAAATACCATCAACACTTTTTTGAAATACATTTATAAAAAAATAGTTTTCTAATTTTAATAAAAAAACACTACTTTTCCCATTTAAAAGGATACACATAACATTACTAGTTTTCAAAGAATATTATCATTTTAAAAACTCAAACCCAAAATAAAATAAAAAAACAATACAATACTATACTGAAAAAACATGCATAATAAACAACTAAAAATATTTAGTATAAAGTAAACAGGAAACAAATATAGTAACCACGGTAATTTCTGAAACATACCTAGAGATATCTCAGGATGTACTCATTCTGGACTCACTTAATGGCATATGGTGCAGTTCCATAGTCAATAACCAACTATCTACTCTAAACTAGCCTCACTAGTGGCATAAGTCACCTGGCCACTAAGACATCCAAAGGGTACCAATCCATCCAATCGAGGTTGATAAGAAACCATTACTCAAGCCTTTAAAATACACCCAGAAAACCCATGGTAAATGTACATTTTGTAAGCAAGAGATAATCACACGCATGAATCACCTTACCTTCCTCCACCGCACATTCCTACCCCATACTTGGAAATGACTTATATGACAATCCATATGTGGAAATACCACTATATGGGTGATCCTCATAAAATAATTCATCCATAAGTGCTAACCAAGATGTCACATAACATGGTCTTATAAAATATTTCTTAAAAACACCTGATGATTCTAATTGGGCATTCACACATCCAAAACCAAAAATTATTTTCAAAATGTTATAAAGTTCAACAGGACCTCACATAGAGTCTATATCAAATACACATTTAAAGTATTTCCAAATCATTTTCCAAATTACATAAATACCCATTTTCAAATATACGATAACAAAAGGGCATTTACCTCTCAAGATAAATTCCATTTAAACCCGTGAAAAACCCAATGTAGACATAAAGATTCCAAATAGGAATTTCCTCCATTTAGAAACCAAATATCCTTCCTAAAGTTCCAAAAAGGACACAATATTAAAAATAGAATTGAAAACCCCATTAAACCATATTGAGACCTTAGAACATTTTGGAAAATGATTATGTTTTACTGAGAATTCCGTAGAGGAGGTGGAATAAATGTTAAGTGTTTTGGAAAACATGTTGTATTGTTGATAAGACTTTTCCAACACCATTATCAATTATGTTCCAATCCATGTGTCCAATTATGAACACATGGGTTTTCCCACACCATATTGTACAAGCCATGAATTTATAAAAACTATCAAAAATACCTTTAATTAAACACTACATGATTTTAAACTAGACACAAAACTTTCACAAAAACCTCATGTCATATTCAAACTAAAACACAAGAATATTTCCAAGGCCATAAATTCTCTCACACCATCATTTTCATAAAAGTAATTAAGAAGAATTATACTAAACACATTACACACATGAACAAATAAGCATATTTATGAATAACCTCTTTAAAACCCAATTGACATCTCATAGAACACCTAATGTGTATATATTTATAAGAATAAATTTTTTTTTCAAAAAACAATTTTTCCCAATTTTGAAAACATGAAACCACCATAATAAATTATCTACTTGAGTAATAATCATGAGAATCATATTTATGTATTAATTAAAATCACCCAAGAATCGATGAAATGGTTCAGAAATGAAAATAATGGAAACACCTACCTCAACGGACTGTAGGTGGAATTAAACTTCAAGGTAAGGGATTATTGAGCCCCTTGAATGATCCACGTACCCTATAACCAAAGCAAATATGGTAACAAAGAAACCCTAACCCTTAGGGTTCATCCAAGTGGGAAAACCCATAAGTACTACCTATGGAAAAATAGAGAAGAGCGAGAGGATGGGGAAATCAAACAAAAACCCTAAGAATATTACCATGGATGATTGGAAGAGCATCAATGGAGGGAGGAGAACCAAATGGAGGGGGATAAAGGGCTACCTTCATGCACCAAAAAATGATCAAGGAGGAGAAAAAACCTAAAGGTATCAAAAATATGGGAGAGTGAAATAAGGAGTTTAATATTTAAAAAATATGGGTTTCACGCACAGTTTGACCGCATGGTTTACCAAACCATGTGGCAACTGGGCATCCCTCACTATCTAAGAAGAGAAATCCACATGATTAGTAAGCATGGTATCCTAAAACTACACCAAAGATGCATTATAAACATCCCAAAAACACTCAATGCCCTCATAGTTATCTAGGGAGTGCACATGATTTTCACAAACTGTGCGCAAACTGTGCTCGAAAAAAAAAATTCTCCCCAAACTTCTAAAATTCAAAAAATAATCCAGGGATCAATAAGAACCCCAAAAAAAGTTAAAAGGTGATGAAAATTTTAAAATTAATGAGCATTCAAGGTTTTAGTGTGACAATTCTCCCCACCATAGATAGCTTCTATCCACAACAAATCACCCAGACAAAAGTTACTGAAAACATAATTCCATGCATAATCAAAGCCAACGAAAACATGATCCATGTGCTAAACATTCACTTTACAAGTTATATCAGAACATTATAGATGAAACCAAAGAATATGAACAATGGGAGAACATGAAAGGGTCTACCCACCACAATTACATTACTCTCACCTTTTTCCATGATGAAAAATTTGCCCAATGGGGGGAATCCCAACACAACTAACCCACACTTATTCACACGAGAAAAATAGTCACCACCACTAAAATAGATCATTATCCACAAAATTGGAACCTTCAACACTAGGGGAAACCCAAAAAAGGAACTCAAAACAAATAGAAAACCAGAAACACAATCCATTAATTTCACAAAACTCAAGCATCTCCAAAAAAGCACAATTAAATGAAAAATGGATCAAAATAAGTGCTAATCACATTAAAAGAAGATCACAAGATCCCAAGATCCACATTCAGATAAATAAAACTGGCCATATTTTAATAAAACAAGACCATCAAACTTTTACAAGGAAATGATAAACTTATAATAACAACAAAACTGAAACATAGATAATTCAATTGTCTCCATTTTGACACTGGAACCAAACTAGTATAAGGTTTCCCACACCCTTAGTGATTCTGTGACTATGCATGAGCTTCACTCCGAGGCCTATGGATAAAACCCTCATATGTGAGGAATTTGCAACATCAATTTCAGGTGTATATATCCTCCAAAAAAATGACGTATTCAAACAACGCTTCCTATAAGACATCCCTTTATGAACCATACAACCACAAAAATGGAATGTGTTCATAGGATTGCAATAAGAATGATTTGAATTCCCGAACCAACTATACTGGTGGCATACAACCAAATGGTATGATGAACTGGAAGCTAGAACCAAAGGAAGATACTTTTGAAAAAAATGATCCTCCCCAGATGGGGAACATTCACGTGAAACAAGGGACACCCTATTTCTAATTGCCTATACTATGGAAACCAACTCAGCTAAAAACACTTTGTCCACTAATTTTTCAAAATGAAGGTCCTATTAAGAGAGGAGTCTCTCCTTGATCTCACGTTGAAGACCCCTGATGAAAAGATAAGTCTTCAATAGATTCTAAAAAGAACCCTCCAGATAAAAAGAAACTAGCTCATTGAAGTGGTCAACATAGGCCTTCACTGTCTGCTAGCCCTGCTTAACACACATGAGTTTTTACCTTTTCTTCTTCTTCACCTCACCAGGTATAAACTATCAGACAAAGAAGGACATAATCACTTCCCACATCATCCAAAATTTCATTGAAGGTGGAGAAAACATCTCTCATTAATCAAACAATGGATCCTCAATCAAACCCAATACAGCACAAATTCTAAAATCATCAAGAGTTCCCAACAATCTGAAGACACTCTCTATATCCTCAATCCACTTAACTAACTCTAAAAAACAATAATCATCATTAAGTATTTTAAACAACCGAGAAGATTAAAAAACATGGTTTAACTCAATAAAAACATTAGGGATGTTTTTGGGTGGAATATTCTAAATAACATTAAAAACAAAAAACCAAAATCCACAAAAAAAAAATAATTAAAAAGAACACCTCATGCAAAAGAAAACAGGTTCTTCATCCAAGAACATCCACGAAAAAAATAATAATCTTTTCAGAAATCACCTTTTCATTTAAATTTCAAAAATGCCTAATTCCATGCCCACTCTCCAAAAACTAAAATCCATTTTGATAGGAAAAAATTACACTTATTCAAGAAAAACTCAAACCCAAATCCTATCCCACTCGAAACCCATTTCAAAAAAAAACAATTCGAACTATTAATTTCAAATACCCACCTATGTAATCATATGATCCATCACATATGTTCTCACAAACTTCTTATTACATCATCCAAACACAAGTGCCAACATGCACTTTCCATACACAGCCCCACATATGTGAACTTTCATAAGGTGTTACAGGGGTCACATATTCCATTTCCACTTCAAAGCCCAATCATTTTTCAAGTGTTCAATCCAAAACATTTTATTTTAAAACCAATATTGAAAATCCAAAATAATTTCAAATAAATCCTTTTCAATTTCAAATCTATTTTCATTTTAAAGGCCTACTCACACAAACCATGATCAGAATGAAACATAAATCATGAAAAAATAATTGAATGAGAAACTTGTGGTCATGTCCAACCCAGTGGCATGGTAGTGGGTCATACCCCAAGTAAGAAATAACAACTAAGAAGACCATGAACCATGAACATGGACTAAATATGGGTCAATAATCCATGTGAGATCACAAAATGATTCCAGATCGACTCTATAGTAATTAATCAATACAAATACAACAAAAAAGACTAAAATACCAGACTATCCATTGTAACTCAAGGATCAGAATGAGTAATAGTTCTCAATTCCCTTCCTGTAGCTACCTATAGAGTCCCAAAAATCATTATTTCCAACTATGAGAACCATCAAATAGAAAGGGACCAATATGATACCATTTGTTCATGAATCAGACAAGAGTTCCATCAGACCAGACATATGACCTGGTAAGAGACCTTGCCTAATATGAATTCCCAATCCCTATAGGTTGGTAGCAAGTTTTTGGCATCTAAGTTATCCAAGAGTTTTTTTTCCCAAAAACTAGTTTCAGAAGATATAAACTCAAAAAACAGAAGAACCAACAACAACTAAATCTCAATTAAGTATATAGAACCTATTCACTAACAACAAATGAACAGAATAGAAACTAAAAACAAAGAAGAGACCAAACCAAGATACTAAGGTCCCCATGTGACCTCTTTGTCACATGAAACCACAAGAAAAACCCTACTCTTACAACGAGAAAATTTTCTAGAAACCTACATATGCAAACAAATATTGGCTATACTGACACCAAATGGTGCAGGTAGGTTGTGATATTAATAGTTCAGTAGGAACCCCCCATAAGATACATACATTACCTTTACCAAAAATATTCCATTAACACTATTTTGTAAATCATTTATAAAAATAATATTTTCTCATTTTAATGAACAACACTTCTTTTCACTTTTAAAATGATACACACTACATCAGTAGTTTTCAAAGAATATTATCATTTGAAAAACTCAAACCCAAAGTAAAATACAAATAGATGACTACCAAAATATGATGAAAAATAAATTGGTAGAATAAACATGAAATCAAACAGAGTAGAATGTTAAAAAGAAAACAAAGATAGTAACCATGGGAATATCCTATACATATCTAGATAAATCCCGAGACATACTCATTCTGCACTAAACTATTGGAGTATTGTACAAATCCATAATCAATAACCAACAGGCAGCTCTACACTAGCCTCACTAGTGGCATAACCCAAATGGCCTCTATGAAATCCAAGGGGCACTGACCCTTCTAATCGGGGTTGATAAGAAGCCATCACTTGAACCTCTAAAATACTACTAGTAAAACCATTGTAAATGTATACTATATTAGTTGTATGACTTCACACGTGTGACTCGCCTTACCCACCTCCACCACACTTGCTTACAAGAAACACTAACATAACCTATAAGGTAACCCATATAGGTAAATCCCTAAATAGGGGATCCCTTCAGAAAATAAGTCATTCATAAGTTCCAACCCGGTCGTCACATCACATGGTCTTATAAAACATTCTAAAAAACATCCAAAGATGCCAATTGGGCATTTACACGTTCAAAACCAAAATTATTTCTGAAATGTTATAAATTTCAAACCGGGCCACACATTGAGTCTATTACAAATTATATTACGAAGTATTCCCAAACCATTTCAAAAATTATATAATACACAATTTTCTAATATACAATTACAGACATTCCTTTTCCCCTCCAGATCAATTCTATTAAAACCCATTAAGAATACAAACAATATACATAAAGATACCTAACTAGATTTACCTCCATTTAGAAACCAACCATCTGTTTTAAAGTTCTAGAGGGGGAATAATTTTGAACATATCATTCCAAACCACATGCAAACTATACTAAGACCGTAGACCATTTAAGAAAAAGTGTTGTCTTTAAAGAGAATTGGGAGGTGCAGGCGAAAGAAAATTTATGTTTTTTGGAAATAAGGTATTATTGATTAGAGGAAGTGTCCAACACCATTATTATTTGTGTTATCATCCGTGTGTCCACTCATGAACACATGGGTGAGCCCACATCTAATGGAATAAGTCATGCAATCATAAAATCACCCAAAATTCACCTTTAGAGAAACATTACATGCTTTCAAACTAAACCGAACATTTTCACACAACACTTATGTCATGTTCAAATTAAACCACATAAATTTTATCAAGGCCTGGAATAATCATAAACCATTAAATTTCATAAAATAAATTAATTGTTTTTAGAAATCACACTTCACACATGAACACTAGTTATATATAATAAAACCCCATAAAACCCCAATTTACATATCATTGGACACCTTATGTGAATATATTTATAATCATAATAATATATGTTATTCAAAGCCCATTTTTTCCAAAATTCTCAATCATCAAAGAACTATAATATATTAACCAGGTTCATGATAATAATTCGAAGCATATTTGTAAATTAAATAGAAGAACCCACGCATCACTATAATGTGCCAAAATGGATAATAATGGAAACACTTACCTGAATGGATTGAGGATGGAATAAAACATTCAGGGAAGGGAGAAATGAGCCCCATCGATGATCCACACACCCTATATCCAAATGAAATCTAGTCACACACAAAAATAACCCATAGGGTTTGGCCAAGATGGAATCCCTATAAGGAAAACCCAAAAAAACAAGAGAGAAGAGGGAGATGAAGGGTAAGTCAACCAAAAACCCTAAGAATCAAACATTGGATGCTTGGAAGAGCATAAATGGAGGGAGGATAAACAACCATAGAGGGATATGGGGCACCCTTCATGTGCTAAAAATGACCAAGGAGTATGGAAAACATGAAATAGGTTAAAAATATGGGTGAAAGAAATAGGGATTTTAATATTTTAAAAAATTGGGCTACACACATGGTTTGACTGCACAATTTACCAAAAGCTATAGAAACCTTGCATCCCTCACTACCCAAAAAGAGCAATCCACATTGTTAGTCCAAATGGTCTCTAGACTATGGGCCAACTATGCGTTGTCCACTACCCAAAATCATCCAAAGATCTCACTATTACATGGGTATGCCACATGACTTTCAATATCCATATGCAAACCATGGACATGCCAAAAACTAACTCAAAACATCGAAGATTAAAAAAATTAAATTGGGGTCAACCCAAACCCCAGCAAAAAAAGATCCAATGGATTGAATATAATAAAATAACGGATTATACAAAGGTTAGGGTGTGACACAATGAACCACTAATCTAGACGTGTTAGGTAAATTAAACTATATTTTTATTTTTTATAAATAATTGATATTCAAATTTTATATTCAGTACTTTTCATAACCTTCAAAAATACCTAATAAAATCAAATATTTATTTTTTACAATTATATTCCTTAATTTTAATAATAATTGATGTTAATTAAATGGTTTACTTTATCCTTGATCATATTTAATCCATGTTATATATTTTATATTATTATTCATTTTATATTATAATATAAGATATTATAAATGTAGTATAATAATTATTTATGTTAATATTTTAATTCTTGAAATTTTATTGAATAGATTTGGTACTATATCACTCTGTTCATTGTTATCATTCTATATTTCTACATTTTGATATTAATTTAGAGGTCAATGATTGCCTTTTTTCTAATCATAGAAATCATTTACTTCGCATTAAAACGTATTTTTATTCTAAATTATAGTAAATTATTTTTTTCAATATGTTTACTTTCAATATATTAAATATCATGAAACTCATTCTTCTAGATCTAGTTATGTTTACATTATAATTTACTTTGAAAATTAAGACTAAAATATCTCTATAAAATTATTCTCAATTAAATTACACTTCCACATTTTAAATAATTATTTGTTATTTTCATTTGGAAACTGTATTCTTACAAATTAGATGAAGGTAAAAATTAGTTAGAGAATATTTTATATCATTTAATCCATGTATATATTTAAAAAGTCATTTAACTACAAATTATTTTGAGACAAGTGTCCCATAAGAATTATAAAACCAAATCAACTATTCGACGAAATAAACCAGATATAGTCCTCATTATTTATGAAAATTTTCAATTTATATGACAAGTTAGAAATCTAGGATTATAGTAATGACACATCTAGTAATATTTTAGTTAATTTTTACTTATTATGTCATATTTTCTTTTTAGTATATTCATATATCACTTATGAATTGTATGTAGGACTTATGAATTAATTTTATCCACAACTATTACTCATTTATTCATAATATATTTTTATTATATGTATGAAATGTTTTGAGATTGTATGTATGATACGACCAACGAGCCCGTACCCAAGTGGTAAGGGCTCATACATAGAAAAATCACTCCATATGTCCATCAATTAGTAAGTCCTCATCCAAAAAATAATTAATTACCAATATATAAGTAGAAAATAAACAGAATAATTAGTATACCAAAGGGTTTTTAATTTTTTTACTATAAATTAAACTAACAAATGTTTCATCCATTTTATTTTTTTAAACAAAACTGAATGTATTTTTTCAAAACAATACCTATCCGGTCATAGTTTAAATACCATTGAAGTAAATATTATGAAATAAATGTTATCCCATTGAAATTTTTAGAAAAACATATTATTCCTTTAAAATTAAGGATAGTTTTTTTTAGAATTCAATTATTATAAGAATTATAAATTAACAATATTTTGAATCAGTAAAATGTTCTAAAAAATTTGATTATTATGATAGAATATAAAACCATTCTAGTAGGAATACATTCATATTTTAACCATATTAAGAAACTCTATAAAAAATAAAAACCACATTTTTGGAAATAGGAAACATGTTCTATACAATTTATGTTTAAATTTATAATAAATATCATGAAATATATGATTTATATTGATAATTTTTAAAAAGACACATATTTTCACTTTAAATTTTTTGATAGAATATATTTGTTCTCTAAATTCACTTAACAATAAATATAAATTATACTATTATTATGATTAAAATATTCAGGTTCACATTCTATAAAACATATATAAATATATTAATTTGAAATAAATATTGTTTTTTTAATATTCAGTTAATATAAAAATATAAAAATAAAATATTATGAATGGTTATATTGGTGTTCAACATTATAATATTATAAAAAATTATAAAATCATTATAATAGAAAAATCTTCTTGTTTTTATCATATTAAACTACTGTAAGAAAAATAAAAACAATATTATTGGGAACATGACACATGTTCTACAAATATTATGAATAAAATTGTAATAAATACCATGAAACAATTGTTTTATATTTATAATTTAAAAAAACATTACTTTCCCCTTTAAGGTTTAAGATATGATATTTTTTCTCTACATCAGTTTGAAAAAAAAACCTAAAAATTAAATTATTATGAATAACATATACACATTCACCTACTGCACAACTTATATAAATAAAAAACTAGACTATCTAGAAGCTATGATTCTAACAATTTATTAAAGATCAAAGAAACGTACAGGGAAGATATGTGGGTCAAATAGAGAGACATTCCCTCATCCGTCAAGTAATGAGATATTGATCATAATAAAACATGTAATTACCATAATCAGAATCATCAGTAGTTTCCCACTCAAATTGACACATACCTTTATTGAAGATCATAAAAATATCACTATCAAACATACCCTATAAATTCTATGATGATCGAGTAGACACAGTTCAAGGTTTATTCGAATAATCTTTCCTTAGACATCTCATCGAAGGATCATAAGTGAATCCCTAATTAACCATCTTCCTTTTCCAGTTTAAAGTACATTTTTAAAATATGTTGGACCTACAGTACTTGTTTCCTTCATAGAGGTGCAATTACAAAACCCTTCCACAATAAAAATATCACCCCACTTCTCAGTAAATCTTGAAGAATTAAATATTTTCCAAATCTTCTGATGAAAGTCAATATATTGATGAGCCCCATTGTGATTATCCAAAAAATGATCCAGGAAAACAGTCCCACAATTATGTAAGCTTGCACCAGGATAATCATTCCAAATAGAGGTAGCAACACATCCATAAGTTGATGTAACCTCCTTTGTAGAGACAAGCTATGTGTAATAGGGACCCCTATTAACTCTCTTCAATGACTTATCCACCATAAGATTCATCATTTTTCATGTTAGGAACTAGATGATCATTCTCAAAATCTAACATATCAGCTGGCGAGGGTAATGGATTGTTGAAAATATCTATATTGTAACCAAGTGGATTTGAGAAAGCCATGTCCTTCCTCTCTATCTTCCATTAATAAAGATTAGTGGATGACCATTCATTCCACATCTCTCATAGGATATATTCATTATACATAAATCCAAAAAATTCCCCATATCCATAAAATCTTTATAGAAAAGTTGTTTTCTTTCATATTCAAAATCTATTCGAATGTTATCAGTAGGAGTGGAGAGAGTAACCCTGTCAATAAGGGTGGAGCAAAGGTCAATCTCTACCAGTATCCTGAAAAAGATTCCAAAATAGGCAACTTTAGATTCCTTTTCTAGGAATATTGGAGTACCAATTTTGGTTCCAATATCACAAAGAATCTTTGGATACCATAGGATTATGTTAATACTATAAAGACAAACCCAAACCTAAAAAACCATTTCCTTCATGCGATTTAATGAATTCCAGAGACTATTCATGAATGTGAAGCCATCCATATCTCATGGATTGGGATACGGTGCTCCACACATCAATTTTAGAACTATTCAAAGGAAATATGAATCTAAATCAACCACGACCAAGACAGACTCATCTCCGATTAGAAAATACCCATAAAAACGAGATACACTGGACCAAATCATCGAACTTCTATGAAGTCTGACCATGGGGTAAAACAAGATGTGCAATTTGGGATTATTTTCCTGATTTCAATTCACATTAAAAATGAATCAGGGTTATCCTCAAGATGATTTTAATACCCTTTTTGGATAATTCTTCCATAACAAGAGTCAACGAAGAATGCAAACACAAGATGCAGATCAGATCCTTCATTCCCCCTCAAGATGCACTTCAAGACCTCTGATGCATCATTCAGTTTAAAATTCCTACAATCAACAAATATTGGCTAACATACTAGGAAATATGACATGGTAGAGTTGATTTCCTAGAATCATCATGAGAAACGAAAGGTGCATTCTTGTTCAAAAAAATCAGTAGAACCCACAAATTTCCATAACCGAGATGAACACCTTTAATCCGAGCGTCCAACACAGTAGGGGCCAAACTAGTTGTAGGAAAAAAAATGGGGAAGCCACTACCGTAGTGGCATCATGATCCTACACTAAACCTCAAACTATCCAAACACCATGACCACCATGATCCATATCCAGATCCAATATTTTTTTCACGACATCAAAACAAAGAGCTGACAGATCCACCAGATCAGCGCAACCTTAAAGACGCATCATATCCTTAGACCGAGCTTCTCCTATTTCACTATTATCAAGTACAAATACCAAATAATTAGAAATATATATCTTGATATCATAGATCTGATCGCCATAACAATGGGACTCCTACACCCCCCAACGCGCCATCTTTTCCAAACCACCTTTCTAACTTACAAATCATGAAAAACATATATAAATAAATTAATTATAATATTTCAAATTTCAAATCCAAATATACATGCTACAAAACATATAAATCACCATTACTTGTAAAACAAATCATATTATAATAACAAAATTACCCCCCAATTCCAAGAAAATATAACATTTTCAACTATTTGAGAACTTGTAATACCATAAATTTATCATCAATAAAAAATGAATTCAATTGTAACACTAGGATTTGAATTCAAATAAAAAATAGAATTAGATGACTAATTCATCACTCATATTAATATCCTAGACAAACAATAAATCTTTCTATTATCTATAATAGTTATTATTATTTTTCAAATAATTTTTATCAATACATCCACCAAATTGTTTTATCAACAATTTATGGATTTAATCAACAAAAAATTTAATATACATGTAAAAATTGTAAGGAAATTATAAAATAATTCAATCTATAAAAAAATTGAATTTTTATATAATATTTATGCTTTAAATAAATATTTACGCAATTCTGTAATGAAATATCCACTATAAATTATTTTATGTTATCAGTAAATTATTATTTGAACACACATAATTACATAAAGAATAAAACCATTGTCCCATTATATGTACACTCCACAAAATAATAATTATGTACTCATTAACAAAAAAATGTAAACCACACAATTTCACTATTATTTTTTTGAAAAAAAATCTAAGAGATAAAATTCATGATATATTTTAGGTTAAATTCTGACCTCCTAAATTCTTTTTTTGAATAGATTTGTTCTAATAATAATCTAACACATTTTTTGGGTCTATTAGACTTAGTTTTTGGGTAATAATTGATATAGTCTCATAGAATCATAAATGGAGCACCATGAGAAGTTTGTAATAATAACACAATGATTACTTCTAATGGAAATATGAAAAATCATTAAAATGGGACATCATATTTAAATTTATTTATCATAGTATTTTCCAGAATAATTTAGAAAATTTAGGGTATAGGATTGGAATTTTAGGATTTTGATTAACTAGAATTATAATATTTATAAGTAAATTGTCCCCTTAAATCCATAACTTACTTTTCTAAGTAATTCTACATGAAAAGGTATATGAAATTCCAAGGGTGTGATTATGTTTTCATTTATATATGATTATTAAATAGTTATTTTCATCTTGTTTAAACAGCATGAGTAATTTTTATGATATTTTAATTTAGAGTTGTAATTAAAATTAATTTTAATAACATTATTATTATTATTATTTAATATTATTATTTTCTTTTCTCATAAATTTGTAGGTGAAATCTATAATTTATTTCCCTCCCAATAAAATAATGGCTGTAATTGGTGGAATTATTTCCGAATGCATTCATACCCTGGGATTATGTTTGGTTTTGGACACTTTTTCTAAATATGGGAAGTCATTAATATGAAAAAATGAAGCTTTGAATTGTGTGTCAAGGATGAGAGTATGAGATTTCAGTGAATCCCATAAAGTCAATAATTTCCTTTTTTTGTTTTTACTCATATATTTAAGATATATTTTTAAAACAATTCTTATTAACTATATCACACAAAATTTTCAAGAAACCGATCGATTGATGCCATTCATCAATGTGGACATATGTGTGTATCATATGTTCTCCATTTTTATATATGAATGATTTTTTATATCCCTAATCATTGGTTAGTTATGTTGTGGTTTAAATGAATTTACTTGGGAAATCTATATTTCATTTCAATCTATATAGAGGGGTTTAGATTTCACCAATGATAAGGGCCACCTACATATCCTAGTGAGGTTAATAAAAACCAATTTCCATTGATTCCCCTTCACAATGAATGCCTATACATTCTAGGTCATGTAATGAGGACCATTATAGTCCATCTTAATTTAATTCCACCATGACCAATGATGTGTATTTAAATGCCATTTGTCTAGGACTATTGATTTTAATTTTATGTTCATGGAACCAAGAACATGGAATTTTTTAATTTATTATAGAATAATAAATACAAATTCTATGAATTTTAAAGTCGTGATGAATAGACAATAAGGTTAATGAGACCAACAAAATGGTTTATGTGGGGATTATTCATGAGTTACTCAATATGTTAATGTATGGCGTTCAAATTATATTGGAGGCCAATTTGGATTCTCTCCTACGTATTAGAATCCTTATAAGGAAGGATAACTATAATAATAGGTTGTGTGGTATAATAAAAAAGGGTTGGTAATTACATTCAATTAGATGAAAATTTATGTCTACAAATTTCTTATTATATAAAAGAAAAAATTCCAGATTCTTGAAAGTTATAGAGACCAGTTTGGGGTATCTAGGATAACATGTTGAGAAAGGAAAGTTTTCACTAGTTCCCTAATGATAGGGACCCTAATTTTCATGGTAATACATACTTGATTATATCCAAAGTTCCTGATAGTTATAGAGTAAAAACGTGGTAAATATTCTAAAAATTCTCCAATAATCATTATCAACGTGATACGTTGTCAAAGGGAAGAGTACGAAAATGCAAAGGTACATAGTAATGTATGTATAAAGACATTAAATGAGGTCATTTTAGAAAAAGATTCTTCAATGTTTTTATATAGATAATATGAGTGTAATAAATTATTTTGGATAAATAATTTTTTCTACATAGGTCTATTAGGTGAAGCATTGATCATTATGGTGGCCAAAATGTCTCCAATGAGACTATTCATTCATTTGATAACCAGAGGTCAAATAGTTTTTGGTTACTGAACACGATAAATGTATGAATATGTACCATAGGAGTGATTTATTTTTCATAATAATGTGTTTTTATATTTGTGGATGAGGTTTAGTAATGTTATTTGGGTAAATGGAAAGACATCATATATTATTTACATGATGGGTATCCATTTTTGAAGGAAATTTAAGGAACCCATAACAATGTTGATTATGTAGCCAGTTACATGAGGATTATATATTGAGATGTAATCTCAAAAAAAGAAATATATAGTTTCCTTCCCCAAAATGTTTCCTTGAACAATGGAATCATGTATTTGTGGTGAATATATTAATATTTATATTAATAATTGTTTCCTAAAACCATATGCAAGGAACTTACACATCAAATTTATTATTAATTTATTTAATATCGAATGAAATAAATAGTTGTGCTTAGAAAATTTCTTATTTAATGATTTATTATCATCCAAAAAAATACCCTTTTGGATTTAATTCATTGTTATATAAGGATATAAGGATAAAATACCTCCAATGTTTATTTGAAGCACACTCCAATGATCTCTAAGAAATACCACTCGGTTAATGGGTACTAGCACGAAGAATATAATGTCTTACATTGATCGTTATTAATTTCCCATTATTTATTGTTGAAGAAATATCTCTTGTGATTCTTTTTCTTGGGATGGAGATACAAGTGGGATCTAAGAGAGAATTCATTATAGGAAATAATTATCTATTATCTATTTTGGATACTATACACAATAGATATGGTCATCTATTTATATAGTTATGATTCATGTTAAAAAATTATTCAATGGTCTACTAGCCATTAAATAACATTTATTACCTCTAGAAAACTCCATGACAAATAATAATAGTTATATTATTATTAGTCTATGGTTAGTTCTACCATTCACAATAAAAAATGTTATGTAATGGTCTGGTTAATTAATATTTTTCACCAAATGCGCTCTTGGCCTCTTTGAACTCATCTGGAATTTACATAACAATATAAAATAACTTTATTAAAAAATAACTTTGTTATTCAAAAACTAGAAAATAAATATTTACTAAAATATTCAATAAATAAATTAAATATTTTATTCACATACCGATGAGTAAATATTTATTTAATTTATGAGATCTGTATAACTTGAATAAAATTATTATTTGGACTTGAGAATAATATTTATTCTAGAAATTAAACTCAAAAATAATATAATTGAGATCAACAGAAACACTTAATGTCTGATTCTCTAGGATTCATTATCAATTGTATTAGACATGATTTCCTAAAGTATATGATTACTATCTATAAATGGGTCATGTCACCCAAGAGAAACAACATAATGTGTCAAATTCAACAATGACCTAAAAATTCTAAATCTGTAACATAATTATTTTATCACAATATATCATCAAGGAGGTTGCTCATTTGGTTCATCAACATTTATGCCCGACATGTCTTTCTCTCTATATTTGTAATAAACACGTCCTTATACCAAGGAAATGGAATTTAATGCAACGATTCTGTTCCAATAAAATTTCTAAGATAAATGATTCTATAAATATTGAAGGGAAAAATACATTCTCAACTTATTCATTAATGACATGTCACTAAGGATACACCCAATGTATCCAACATATACATGAACTATTATTGTCGTGGTATATGAAATACATCTATGTATTCATATTTTAACATTAATTAATAAGTATCTTAATGTATAAGGACCACAAAAAATTCTCATAGATTTGAATATTTGATGACACCAAAACATGAATAATTACTACAGGAAGGCCTTTTCTCATTGTATTCTGTATTGAATATTACCGTGCATGAAATTCATGAGAATAAGCTTCATCTTCTTACGAGTACTCACACATGATATTCTATATACTATGTGTCCCATCATAGTATGTTATCCAACTGCAGATCATTATTTATAAATATATTCATATCAAATCAATATTCTCGTCATAGGAGGGAACTTATATGTCCTTATATATGTGATATATATATTAGTAAATTATTTTATTAGATTCATTCATATAAAAACAATACTAAATAAGTAGTTTTAAAACTATTCAATACATTAAATATACATGTAATCAATGTCGAAATAGTTGGTCCTTGGACACCAACTCCAACACCCCAACTCTAATACATACATTAGAAATATTATTAAGGGAGATTCTTATAATAAATTTGAAAATGAATAGATAAAAGAAAATTTGTTTCTTCTTAGAAATTGTATAATTGAAATTTAATAGTCATAAAATTGTATGATGTGGGAATAATTTATAGGAAAAATGTATAACCTCCGAACCGTGGATCAATAGAACAATTTCCATTGAAACGATACATTTCTCGATAAAAAGTCTTCTCTACCACCACAAAAATTGCCTCCATGTTTTACTCTCGTGCATATATGAAGGGGTGTCCACTTCAACTCGACATATTATGGTACCTCAAAAAATTTTCACACAACCTCTATGTATTGTAGAAATTTATTTATCTATACATAACGTGGTTCCTCTATGACACTTCCAATATCTACCCCTCAGAAACAATAAAGGATTTACATAAAATATTTACATGGGAGTGTTTTTTATTTACAATGAATATTTTTCACATATTCTAAATTAAATTATTCCATTCCTTAACCTTTATATATTAATTAAAGAGAGTATCACATTTTTTGAATTTAAAAAATACCCCTATAATTGTATCTTATTATAATTATAAATAAATACATATAAGGAACATAGTATAGTTTCAAATAATATTTAGTCATTACACATAAGATTAAAAGATGATTGGTTTCCTTTAACCCCATAAGTACAGAGTAGAGGGTACCATTTCAGTAATTTATGGTCACGTTGAAGATTCGCTCACATATATTAAAAAAATTCAACATACCAGAAAATGATTGCTTATTAAAAAAACATCATGAACATTCAACTATTTATGTAACAATAATTCATTTATGAGATTTTTTTATTTTATGTCTATTTATATAGAGAATATCTATCCATTTAATTTTTATATGGTAATGGATTCACATGATTTCTATAAATAATTTCCATTTCCCTAATTATTTGTGTTCTTCTTTATTTTCCCCCTTTTGGAACTAACCCAATTATCAGAATTTTAGATATAGTCCTTTATAAATATGAACCCATATAATCTACCCATATATCTATTATGACCCTGACAACAATGACTGATGGAATTGATGATGGAGATAAACTAAAAAAAGTATATCATACTATATGATATACCCTGATTGATTTATTGTGATATTAATAAAATTTATATTAAAAATAATAATAAAGAGATATCAATAAAGGCCCGATATAACACTATATTGTGATACATGTGGATTAGGATAATTATTAGTAACTGTGTGAATAATTATACATCTTTCAAATAGTTACATTTGGCTATGAATAATATGGATGTATTACTTATGTAATAAAAAACATTTAAATTTTATAAGAATATGAAAAAAAAACATTGGATATGTGTCATGGTAATGAATAAAAACTAATAAGTATTGGAATCCAACACATGAATCCATTAATTTAATGAGAATATCATATATATAGGATCATATCCTTCAATTAGTGGGAGTGAATAACTATTATAAAATTATAAAACACTCTTTGAGCCTCGTTCTCTATTTCACTACATCATGGAATGTTAAGAAAAAAATTAGAGTTCATAGGGTCCTCATGATGTGATTGAAGATTCTTGTAGGTATTTTATATCCATATAAGGTGAGTTTTTATCAGTGAATGCTTAGTGATCTCTATGAAAAGTACACTGTTGATATTGGAAGAGATGGAACACTCTCCGATTATGGTATTCCAATTTTTATCTCATGTTAATCATTTCATATTCATTTTTTGGTTAAAAACCCTCAATTTATTTGTTTCCCCCATGGTTTTGATGATGAGGTGATCCTAAAAACCCATTAGTGGTTTCATACCCCCAATAAACTTCCAATAAACATGTTTATCTTATAATTTTGTGAAGATCAATTATATCATAAGCAGCATATGTCCATGTCAGATGGTATGATAAGTGTGTCTATTTTTTTAATGTAGGATTTACTTGTGTTACCTTAAGATATCAGATATCTTAAGGTACAATACATTATAATCATTTATAAGTTATTAATGTATTATATTATAGAGTATGATACATTAAAATCTATTATTTTTTCTATTTCATAATGTATGATTTGTTATTTGTATCCTACAACTTGAATCCTAGTTTTTATAAAAATAATGGATTGAATCATAATAGTTATATAGAAGATACCTTGAATTATGAGTAATAATATATTATATTACATATCATATTTTACGATTTATATATAGATTATTATTAAACATTCTATTATCAATTGTAAAATATTATATATCCTGAAAAATTGGATAAATCATTTTTATGTAATATTTCGTATAGTTTATATATAATAAGTGTTCATAATTATGAATAAGTTATTTTTATGATATAATTAATATTTAATATTAATATTAATATCTCATTTTAATTAAATGAATATTATAAATATTTATTTATTTATTCCTTTTAAATATTGATTTTCATTATTTTCTTATAAAATTTTAGTATTGTGTATGATATAATTTATATGATAAATTTTGACTTATGAAACTATAATGTAATTCATTTCATGATAGGTATTAAAATATAAGATTTAGTTTAATTATATAGAGTAATTAGTTTACATTGTAGTTTTATGCATCAATTTATAGGTTAAATATAGTTAATACAAATTAAGTGATAGATTTATGATGGAATTAAAAAATATATTAAGAAAAGTATCAATGGGGAATGGTGGTTTTTTCCATACTTACCACTAGACTAAAGTATTATTTCCTATATAGAAATTTGGAAGATAGTTATCTTTAGATAAAAGTTTACACATGTGGAGATTTTAAATTTCATATAATTTTAATCCTTAATATGAAAATTAATTTCATGTATATTTTTCATGAGATGCTTTCACTTGTTTGAAAATATGTCTAGCTTCTTTTTTTTGGTGAATAACATAAAATATATGTTATGTAAGAAGTTTAAATTAATATTATATAAACATATGAATTTTGAGGATATAATATATATTAAAAAAGTAAATAGTTAGAAGAATGAATAATAATGGAATAAAGAATGAGATAATAAATATTTTATCAGATGAAGAATTTATGGGGTTAATATGGATTATTTTAATATTTAAATGGTGAGAATATAAAATAAAACTCCATAAATCCTATGTTTTAGATTCCTTCCAAATCAAACACATGTTAAGACTATAATTATCCAATTTAGTAGTTTCATTTAAATTCATGGTGACCATGGGTTTTCTTAAGTAACACATTGTAGATATGAATAATCTAATGATTTAGGTGACCATATAATTTTACATACATTGATTGATACCTATCTGGGAAATTCAAAGAGTTTTGAAAACAGAGGTATAGAATTTAGTTTTTCCATAAGGTGGATTTTTTTAAAATGGTTGTATACTTAATAATCCAAAATTAATATGTGATTCAACTGGTTTTATTGCATACATCCTTTGATTATGTGATGTGATTCATGCCAATGTAAGTTCATTACATTATGAAATATGTATCTTTTCCCATTAATGATAATGATGTAAGGGTCTACCATTTTCGTGATAGTACATTCATTAGATTACTCGATGAAGGGATATAAAACATGATACAAATGAATAGATATGTATTTATTATAGATTACATCCTGAATCATGTTTAATAATTTTTGGCATCTTATTGTAATAACCAACAAAAATATTCTACCATGGTATATAGTTTTGTGAATTGTTTTAAAAGAGAATAACTATGAGAATATTTATATGAATGTTATAGAAAGAAATTTCTCTTAATCTAACTATTATTTTTAAATATAGAGTTTACATCACACAATTTTTCCAATGAATAAGTACTCTAGAATATGAGATAGTTGATGAAAGGTGATGTGAGTGTATCTATTATCAATATAGAAAGAGTTCAAATAGTAGAGTTCTGAATATATGATATATTTTTTCATGGTGGATTCATTCTAGAATGTTAAAACATGTATTTTGTTCATGCTATAAAAACTATTATTTATGTACCTTATTTGAGAAATATGGTATTTTTATTCAAAATTATGAACATGTGTTGTTTTATATTAATTAAATAAATGTTATATGGTATTGATAATATGATAAAAGGTTTATATATCATGGAAATGGATTTTCTATTCTATAAAATTTTATTTAGAAGGTCAGAGGTGATTTTAATCCCACAAAACACTATCATTATTGACATGCACATATAGAAGAGAAAAACATTCAAAGACTCAAGGGGGAAATATTTGATGGAATAACATAATTAATAAAAATTTATAACTATAAATCTATATTATTTGGGAAAATGAAAAATGAATCATTTAAAGGTAAAGGGGAGAGAAATAGTAGAAAATTAAATCTTATACATTGTAATTTATGTGGGAAAATGAGTACTCAACCAAGTGGTGGGTTTAGTTAATATATAAATATTACTAATCAATTTAGTTGATATGTTTATAAATTTTTAATGAGACACAAATTTTTGACCGTGAGAAGATTTATAGAAATTTATAATGATGTATATAATGGAATAGGAAAAATTATTAACATTCATTTATCTTATCATGGTGGTGAATACACGACACACGAATTCACTGATCTATTGATATATTTTGATTTTTTTTTCATAAATTACTCCATTAGGAAAACCAAAATGGAATAGTGTATCCGAGAGAAGGAATAATATACTATATTATATTTTTTATTAGATGATGAGTTGGTATTAATTTCTATATCATATTATGGATATGATCTTAAAAATTATATATTTATACTTAATTGTGTTCCATCTAATACTATGAAATCTTTACCTTAGGTGATATGGAATAAGAAGAATCACTATAATTTTATAATGATTTAGGGTTGTGAGGTATATGTTATTTTTTTAGTTTCTAAAACTCTTATAATTAAATATTAAATATGCTTACATGTGGGTTATACCAAAGACACAACTGGATATTACCTATGTAATTCTACTGAACACAAAATGTTTGTTGGTCAATAATGGGTTTTCCTTCAGATAAAGAACATGGAAATTGAGATGATTGTACAAAATCTGACTATGGAGATATTGTAGACTATAAAATAGGATTTGATTCTAGTACTGAAGTTGATTATGTTTCACAAAAAATTTTGGAAGAAGAAACCACTCATGTTACAATTAAACCATGAAGGATTTGTACAATTCATCAAATTCTCTATAGATACATATTCCTTGTGGAAAATAAATATTGTGTAATGATAATAATTTCTTCCAAATTAAATTCAATTTAGAGTTTTGATTCTATGAAATTGTAAAATTCTACGAAATTTGATATGAAGTCTATAGTCAGTAACATAATTTGTTGATTATTGGATGCCCTATAAGGGGTTTAGCACCAAGGGTAAAAGTTGATTTTCTATAGGAAAACTATCATAGAGGTTAGAGTGTCAACCTATACAATTTATTTAGTGGATAATGGTTTTAGGAGAATTAATTTCATCGTCTTGAAATAATCCTTTTATCCTTATGTGATGATAAAATGAATTTAGATATTGTTTTCCATAAAAATTCATTATTAATATGAGATATATCAATTGGATATGAAAATAACTATACATAATTTAAATTTATTCAAGAACCCAATTGTGATACATCCTGAGGGGTTTGAAGTTTCAAATAAGGGTTTTATGGTATGAAAGTTGCAAGGGTCTATTTATGGATTGAAACAAGCTTTTCTATATTTGAACATATTATTTAATGATGTGATGAAAGATTTTTGTTTCATTAAGAATATTTATGATTCTTATATATTAAAGTGGTATACTTGGTATGTTTTTTTATTTTTGATATTATATGGGGATTAAATTCTCCATATTTTTAATTTTTTCCCAACTTTACATTCTATAATGGTATGGTTGGTAAAGTGTATACTAATAAAATACATTGTTGAAGTACCCTACAAACAAGGTATAATAATATTTATAGATAGAATAATGAAGATTATTAGATTGGGTCATAACATATATATTTATAAAGTGATAGTGTTTTTTGCATCTAGAACTCTAAGAAGTGTTCATTACCAGTGTTCAATAGCATCATTCAAAAGAAGATTAAAAATACATCTAATTAGTTTGAAAGGATGGATATAATCCATTATGACCCTTAGATATGATGTATATTACGTTCCATTTTATGTACATGACCAGATTTCAAGTGTGATTTATGCATAAATAGAAAATACCAATCATATATGAGTGTGACTTTCAAGATTTCAGACAATAATATACATAATTACTTAAAATATATAAGGATATGTTACTAAAATTTGAAGTAGTGGTTATTCTAATTATAGAAGGTGACATTTATGCTAGTATTTATTTTAAAAAAGATCATACATTGACATATTTTCATTTATTTCCGAAAATATGGATCAATCATTTTTAATAGCTGCAAATAATCCACCATATCATGCTAAAGAATAAGGGCAGAGAACATTATTTACTCAACAGTTATGTTGAAAGACAAATGTTTTGTTATTATTAAAAATAAAATCCCATATAAATTGAAGGACCATTGGAGTTTTAAAATTCCATGGGAATCTAAAAAACATTACATTCACTTGTATCATTTATTTGGGGGCCAACATTGACCTTATTCCCTTTTTAGTTAATAAGGAACTAGGAATGATTGAACTAAAAATAATCATTGTATAGTTAAAGCATATAGGTGAATATATTAAATACCGTAAAAGAGTTATAATATATAATTTGATTAGTATTTGGAATAAAATATTTAATATAATCATGTTAATACATTATATGGATATAAAAAAGGAATAAAAATCCATACATTAAAAAATATTCTTAACTACTAGAGTGCACTTATTATGTTCCATAATGGAAGATTATATTTAATGTGGGTGAAGATTGGGAAATGATAAATTTATTTTAGACTTTGAAACAAAAAGAAAATATTTTATGACACTTATTCAATTTTTTTTCTTGATAAATATGTTAAAGTTGAATTAATAATATTAATTGAGTAATGAGACGATTGGGGTGAATAAAAAAGTTGATGTGAATATAGACTAAAAAATGTTTTAGGAAGGGAAATGTTACCAAAATTAAGAATACTATAATATATGTGTAGATGAGAAATAATAGGAAGAGATGAATGAATATTGATAAAAAAAATATCTTTTCAAAAACTACTAGTACTCAAGATGGATGTATTTCTTAAAAAATTAAGAATTCCGACATGGGTGTTGATGTAACACTTCTATTGAATTTGATAGCTGAATTAGATGTAGAATAAGTTAAATGATTTCTCGATGTTCTAAAAATTTATTTAATTTATAATTATTTTACCATTTTCGATATAAAAGTTATATATTTATCATTATATATACACAACATCTCTATGGTAGATATGGTAAAACTCATTGTGGAGTTCCAAAAAAGATTAAACCATAACATTAAAGAGGTAGTAAAGGATAAAATCATTTATCAATTTACTAAAGGGTTATTATATCCTATTTCAAATTGTAAATGAGTTTATGTGTATCCCACAAGATTTTGAAGTTAAATTATTACATTTTATGTTAACATGAAATCCCATTTTTGAATCTCTATATGAGTTAAGGCTTCAATATCTAGTATACTGAATTCGAAAATGATTTTGATTTCATCAGTAGAAAAATGTTGTGGTGACATATTCATTTGAACCAAATATTATTTTTCTGATAAGATTATAAGGTTTCTAAAATATACATAGTATCATTTCTCATAATTTAGTTGATTGGATGATAGAAGTGGGAAGAACATATATTCTATGAAGACTATTAATTAATTGAATTATACCAAATAATTCTTATGATTTTTTGTTAGATTATTTAATATTGTTTATTTATTACATAGTATCACATTATAGTAATACCAATGATGATCCATGATAATTTTTATAATAAAATAAATCGATTAGATATTTAAAAACCATATATGATATGGGTTAGGTAAGGATGTATGATTAATAGATGAAGTGAATCACTGCATGATGAGTTAGTCACAAAAGATAATGAATTTGGATGATGATTGGTTTAAATAATAAAAAACCTAAAAATATGAACTGTATAAATGTTAAATTATTGGTAAATGAAGATGAATATTAATTTTTTAGAAAATTATTTTCATAAAAATTGAGTATATTGGATGATGGATTCTACAAAAGGATTTTTCAGATGATGAGTCATTAGATGATCATGTTGACAGTGTTATTAGTGAACTTTTTCTAATGACAATCCGAAGTGTTTGATGTATTCAAAATGTGATATAAATATCTATGTGATTGAATTTTAAATATTCATGAAGATTTTGGTCATCATTATAGCATAGTTTTTTAGTGGATTTGAGAAAAGAGTTATCCTTTAAATCTTTACAACATCGAAATATTTGTTCATAAATTAGAAATGTGTACATATCATTTTTTTAATGATACCAAATCATTAAATTATTATTATATTTAATTAACATATAAAATAATTGAGATGAATGAAAGCTAATTCAGTGTGAAGGAGTTTGATAAAAATTTTAGAGAAAGAGGCTCTGTGAATATTATTGACCAAGATTCTCAATATGATCTATAGTTTAAATGAATAGAAGAGTCAAGAAATAAAATGATAAACTTATGATGATAAAAGTTAAAGATAAATCACATCAGGAAGAGATTCTGGTCAGTGGAATTTCATGTATTACTTTTTTGAAGGCTTAGTGGATGAAATATGGGAGTAATTGGTGGGAACGAGTTTTATCATCTTTTCAAGATACATATGTATGGGATAAACTTTTGGGAAATGTATAATCCATTCCCTTAAAGTATTATTTGATAATTGGTTATCTTGGAATATCTTTTTATTATGATAAAAACTCAACACAGAAAAGAGTAGGTTCCCACATAGGTATAAAACCTTATAAAAATTTACTTTATATTCTATTTCATTTAATTTATTACATACTAGTGAGAGTAAGATTAAATTTTGAGTTGATTAGGACTATGAAATGTTTTAATGGACAACTTTTAGTTTTAATTAAGTTAAAAAGAAACTCTAATTCAACCACCCCAACCCCTTATAGTTCATCCATCTGGGGATTATTTGTTGTTATCAGAGAGGTTTACCACTATTTGATACATTTTTTGATACGATAAAATTTATATTTAATAAAATTTATGAGGTATTCTTTCTTTTTATTCAATTAAATTTATTAGATGGAAGAGATAGTTGATTTCTTATTTATATTCTCTTTGTTTGGAGGTGGTATAAGAAACTATTATTTTACATCTACCTAGAGAAAAAGGTGGAATGATGACATGTTTCAGAAGATGAATCATGAGGTTAATGGAAAAAACGAAATGATATTCTCATATCATATTCAAAAAATTATATACTAATGTTATGGGCCTCTAAACTGCTATTGGAACCTCAGATAAACTGAAAACATTTTTGAATGAAATTTTATAGTACAAGAATCAAGACCTAAAATCTTGATAATTAATTTTGATTACATCAAGAGGAAAATTGAGGAAACTATTGATGATTAATTTATAATGATGAATTAAATAAAGAAAAATATCATATTTTCTCGTGATACTTAAACTGATTGAACAATTATACAGAATGTTGAAGATAAATCTTCCCAATATATTTTATTCAAAATCATATCCATAGAGGATCTAGATTACGTATTTACTGATAAACATTCAAATATTGTTAGGCAATATAAAATGAGAAAATACTATGATTTATAGATAATGATTAAGGAATAAATGGATTTTAAAATCACGATGAAACTCAATATCAATGATCTAGAAGTAGAATCCCATGATGAATAGAATGATTAAAAAGACAAGGATGAGGATAATAAAAGTTTATTACAAATTATATCTTAGAATATCAAGGAGGGAAAAGGAATGGATATGAGAAATGTTTTGTTGAAATTCATTATATGATCCACAATCAATATTTTTACATTAAATTGAATATAGAATAAGATAATTGGGTATGATTACATAGAGTTTTATGAAAAAAATGAAGAGACAAGTGGTTTAATCTTCATAGGATAGAAGTAAGTCAGTTATAGGTAAAAGAAAAATCACCCTAAAAATAAAACATATTAGTTAATTGTAAAAGGAGAAGAGGAATCATTAAAAATTTAACCATATAGATAATATATTATAGATTTTATTAACTTCATGGATCATGTCCCATATGAGGAATGAAAAAGGGATACAGATGAATAATTTAATGTAACCTACATTGAACACATGTTAAAATCATAACATGATGATTTTATTAAAAAAAACACTATACTCAAGAAGTAATTCTTATTTTTTAAAAATGAATAAGAAAATAATAATAAAAGTTGAGAATATTATATTGAATTTCAATATACATGAATTTAGAAAATTAAAAACCTCATGATGAAGCCATATGAGTATGAAAATATTTTAAATTTTAAAAGTGACATGTCGGAGGAAATAGAACATGAAAAATCTAATACATAGTCCAGATGTTTTGAGGATGAAAATTCATTTTAAATTATTAGTGAATAATTTCAATAAGTAGTGGAAATTATGGATTAATCATCAAATGAAACTGAAAAAATTGTCCTATAATATCATGTAAGATCCATGAATTATATGAAATCATGAAAATACATTCACATTAATAGTATACATAAATCAATAAATTCATGGCATTTATGAATTATGAAGGTTTTTGAAAAGCCTTGCATAAACATAACAATAAATAAATTTAACCAATAGTGTATGAGAGATTATAAATAGAAAACTAGTATGAACCATTTACACTAAGGCATTGAACTCTTTCCCAAGATTGAATTTATATCACTCATGATTATATATATCAAATTAACATTAACAATGTTTTAGGAATTTATAAACATAAATCCTATAACATTTGGTATAATACGTAACTCCCAAATAGAAGGAAAAAGTTAAGGGTAATAAGATCAATAACTAATAGATGAAATGTCCAAAAATTAAGAAAATGTTTAAAGAAGGATGGAAGAGATGCCTTAGAAAATTCTATTGATGAAATTAATTTTGATTCATTGAGGAAACCTTTTGAAGATGTGATTATCAGGGTTATTGCGTTGAATATTTTATGACTACATTAATAGGGAATATCACATGTGAGAATAAGAATAAGTAATGAGGAAAACATATGATAGAAAAAAAATATTATTTATGTTTCCATAAAAAATAACTACAAACAGATGTAATAGATTCTCTAATATGGATGTTCATCAGATATGACTATCAACAACAATGTTTTGTGTAACGTCCCAGTTCTGGAAGCCAACCAGAGGTTCCCCGTACCCGGTTAATCACATGGCCTCAAGCGAATTTCCCCGAACACCAGAGGCTGCTGACTAGCAACGAGGGCCTTGGTTGTGATAGCGGGGAATCTATTACCTCATTAGTAGAGTAACACATTAGATGAGGAAACAAATACAAAATAGCAGAAGCAGTAAATATCCAACAATAGTAAACAACGGAAGACTAAGATAATGAACAACTAGAACACATATATATAAAATGGAACATGGTACATTTGTCTAGGAAAGTAGCCAAACAAGTCGCAATGGTCAATACAATCAGCACTAAACCAAAGTACTAAAGAAAAAGATAAACTGATACTCAGCATTGCAAGCCTATGATTGGTCCCATGCTCTCCATCTCCACGTCAAATGAATTACCTGAAGTTGAAGGGCGCATTCCCTTGTCTATACCTGCAACAATATAATCTGTTTGGGCCCAAAATAATGGCCCAAACAGGGTTTCAGACGAATCCCAGTAGGCAACCACCACAAGATCTGTGCCTAATAGTCAGTGAATATACTGGAAGTATAAGTGCAAAAAACAGTAAACAAGGAAGTACTCAAAAGTAACAATCCACAGTTTCAAATATGAGGAAATTTCTAATCAAAGCTGGTAATCATAGGTGGTAACCCTCTGGTAAGTACTCACAGCCTATCCCATCTAGTCCTACCTAATAGATAAAATAAACCCTCTGGGAAGAACACACAGTCTCACCCCTCTGGTTCAGTTAATGTATAAACTCTTTGAGGAAGCACTCACCATCAATTCCTCTTATAGTCTTGTATCGATACTAAAGGCACTCTGTGGAAGCACTCAACATCTCATCCCCCCTGTGGCCCATGTGAAGGAACGAAAAACTCTTTGAGTAAACACTCAAAGTCAATTAGCCCTATGGTGTCACATCATAAATTATAAAAGACACTATGGAGAAGCCCTTATGAAAATTCTCTCTATGGTCTACTACACTAGGTTCTCACAGCCCTGTGTAAAATCAACAAGTATAGCACTCTGTAATGACCAAAGTAAACCTCAAGAACTACTTGGCTAGCATTCTACAACATATCATCCAATAATAACAATAGTCACACCATCCTATAATACTAGGAATGGGAATGTAAACAGCAGCCTAACAGGAAAACTAGACCCAAAGGTCAAAATAGGAATAAAATGCATGGGAAACACATCCAAAGCACAACAAATCACCCTATTAAAAATCAATAACCTCTTATCAAGCATAAAAGAAAATAAGGAAAACAATTAGGCTAAAATGGTAAATGCGCAATACCCCATTAATGGGTATTGGGTAAATTTTCCCATAAAACTCAAACAATTTCAACAGAACGACAAAACCACCTACCACGGGATTGGGAGATCAATATAATTGAACCTTGAGGCTTGAATCAGATTATAACACTGTAGATATACAAAAATGTATAAATCGGTCAATCCATGATAACTCACGAAATAGGAGAAATCAAGGGATGGTGCTCTAGGAGAAGAGAAAACTCACCGATGTGATTCCAACGCAACTGACAGAGTTCGATTCAGAGGACGGACGCTCACTCGGGGTATCGTTGAATATCCATGGCCGTATAGAGCTTTCAGTTGAAAAAAACCTTGAATATGTGAGTTCCGGCGATTAGACATGACCCCGGTGCGTTTAATGACAAAAAAGGAGGTACACAGTGTGTGCTTTCCTTTTCTGTACTCCACTTTAGGTGGCCTCCACATCACCCCACACGATCGTGTGTGTGACCATTACACGGCTAGCAGACAACCTCTTGCGGCAACACATTACACAGTGTGTACTCATAAAGTACACGACGTGTACTTCAAAAATTTCTAGAATCTCCTCTTTTCTCAAAAACCCTAGAAAAAAAAGAAAAACATACCTGAAAAGAAGATCTAGGTTCTTAAAAACTTCCCCCTTAAAGACATTCGTCCCTGAATTTCCCTACCAAGGCAGTGTAGAAGAAGAAACCCTGAAAAACTCCAGTCACTAAGATCGTACATCATCCTCCCTCTCCCATGTCTCGTCCTGTACTCACCCATGAAAACAAGGAACCCGTACCATAGGAATAGACCAGACAAGAAGAACCTTCGTACTTCAGTCAAAAATCCAGATAGGATGATCCTCTAATGATGTGTCCACTTCCAACTCATGCTCCTCGGGTTGGAAAACATGAGACATGTATGAAGAGTAATGTCGAAGCTGAGAAACATGAAAAACGTCGTGCACATCCTAGTACCTTTGAGGTAACTACAACCGATAGGAAACCGGCCCAACTATCTCAAATACCTCATACAGCCCGACGTACCTCAGAGAAAGCTTACCCTCTGTACTAATCATCTTGTGTCCCAAACTTGGTGAGACGCGTAGAAAAACCTGATCCCCGACCCCAAACTCCAGAGGTCGTCTCCGCTAACCAGCATATGAAATCTAACGAGAATGTGTAGTAGGCATCCTCTTCTGAATCAACTCTATCTACTATGTGGTCTCCTGAACAAGACGAGGTCGTAGCACAGCTGCCTCTCTTGCCTCCAACCAACATAAGGGTGATCGGCTTGGCCTACCGTACAATGCCTCATATGGTTCGATCTGAATAGTTTCTTGAAATCTATTGTTGTAGGAAAACTCCACAAGAGGTATGTGATTCTCCCAAGAACTTCCAAAATCCAGGATGCATGCTTGGAGCATGTCCTCAAGCACCTGAATCATACGCTAGAACATGCCATTTGTCTAGGGATGGTAAGATGTACTCAAAGGTACCTGTGTACCCGAAGCCTTATGGAGCCCCTACGAACCCCAAGAATTAAAATGAGAATCTTTTTCAGAAACAATGGACTGTCGAAATCCATTTCAGCACACAATCTCTCATATGTACAACCATCCCAGCTCATCAACACTAAAGGTCTCCTTGATCAGCAAGAAGTGAGAGACCTTCGTAAGTCTTTCAATGACAACAGATACTGCATCATTCCCACGAGGTGACCTCGGATTCCCTGTCATGAAATCCATCACGATGTCGTTACACTTCCACTCGGGAATGGGTAACTACTGTAGAATCCCTGCTGGTCGTTGATGCATTGCCTTCACCTGCTGAAAAGTGGAACACCTCAAGATGAAACCAGCAACATCTCTCATCATACAAGGCAACCAATACTGATGGTGTAGATCATGATACATCTTGTTGACACCAGGATGAACTACCCAAACTGAGGAATGAAATTCCCGCATCAGGTCTTCGCGTATACCTAGTATCACCCAAACACATCCCTGGGAAAAAAAGATCTCATCCTCGCCTATGGTCCATTCAGGAATAGGGTCCTCTCTTGACACACTCTCTCATAGGACTCAACCTTCTGAATCTGATAGCTACATCATTCGTACTCGATCATGGAGGGTAGAGGTAACAACTTCAGAAGAAAGGAAGGTCTTACCCTATCTGTTGTGAACCTCCAAATGCATCTCAGAGAACAGAGCCATAAGTTTCCGCTCATAGTTGGCCTCCTGAACAGCCTGTATCTGGGTCCTTATGCTCAACACATCAGCCACTTCTTTGCCTTTCCCTGGTGTATAGGCATGTTAAAAATCAAAGTACTGAAGGTACTCAACCCACCTTCGTTGTCTCAAATTGACGTCATTCTGAGTGAAGATGTAGTTGAGACTTTTTTGGTCGGTGAAAAACACAAAAATGCTCTCCCAAGAGATAATGTATCCAACAACATAAGGCATGAACAATGGCTACCAACTCCATATCATGTGTTTGGTAATTCCTCTCGTGTGGCCTCAACTGCCGAGACACATACACAACGACTCTTTCTCCCCGCATAAGCATAACTCCTAGACCGATACCCGAAGCACCAAAATAAACAATATAGCACTTGCCCGACTCTGGAAAGACTAGTATCAGAGCTGAAGTCAACCTACCTTTCAGCTCCTGAAAGGATGACTCACAAGAATCTGACCATAAGAACTTCACACCCTTCTTAGTCAAACCCGTCAGTGGTGCTGCTAAGCGTGAAAAGTCCTGAATGAAATGTATGTAGTATCCATCCATCCCTAAGAAACTCCGCACCTCAATTACGTTATTTGGATGATCCCAGGAAAATATTTATCTCACTTTCTCTGGGTCAACTAACACTCCTATCTCTGAGATAACATGACCCAAGAAGTGTATCTGATCCATCTAAAAGTGGCATTTGCAGATCTTAGCATATAACCGATGCTCTCTCAGTGTACTCAAAACGATCTCAAGATGGGTAGCATGGTCGTTTCGAGTGTGAGAGTAAAGAAAGATATCATCCACGAAAACAATCACGAAGGAATCCAAGTATGGATGGAACACTCGGTTCATCAGTGCCATGAAAACTACAGGTGCGTTCGTGAGACAGAAAGGCATGACCAAATACTCGTATAGACCATACCTACTCTGGAAGTCGATAAGTGGTATATCTAATGGTATAATGCACAACTGATGGTAACTGTACCTCAAGTCAATCTTCGAGAACACACGGGCTCCTCAAAGATGATCAAAGAGGTCATCAATCCAAGGAAAGGGATATTGGTTCTGGACCGTCAACTAGTTCAACTTCCGATAATCCACACATAGCATGAGGGTACCGTCTTTCTTCTTCACAAATAGAACAGTTGATCCCCATGGAGAAGTACTGGGTCAGATGAAACCCTTTGCCTATTACTCTTCCAACAACTTCTTGAAATCCTGTAACTCTGGTGTATCCATATAATGAGGAATGGACATCCGTGTCACTCCGGGTACAAGCTCAATCGAAAATTCCACCTCCCTCTTGGGAGGAAAACCTAAAAAGTCCTCTGGAAAGACATCCCTGAAGTGATCCACCATTGGAGGAAACTCCATCTGTGAAGTCCCCTGGTCATCCAGATATAGACTAACAATCTGGGCTGTAACTCCTCCTAACCCATGATGCTCTGGACCCGCTCTACTTTCTTGGACATCCCACTCACACTTATGAAGAAAAGATCCACTCTATAGTGATATGAATCTCACAATTTGGCGATAGCAGTCGATGACTATCAATGAAGAAACTAGCCAGTACATTCCGAGAATGACATAATAGCCTGTCATTTATAGGACATGGAGATCCCATAAGAAATGAAACCCACCAATCTCTTGAGGTCACTCCTTGAACAGTCATTCACTATCCGTTCTAGTCCCCAATAGAGTGCCCAGTGTCATGATATCTGTAAAATAAAAGATACAGAGCCAAAGGCTCTCCATGATAGCAACAAATATAAAGCCTTGGGAAGCCCCTGTGTTGAAAAAGAGTTGAAGATAAAACTAAGGCTACTAAGATCCTACAACTGCAGAATATATCGGTGGCCTGAAACTGCAAGGTCAAATTCACACCTGATATCAACATTTTCAAGGACTGAAAACTAGAAGTGTAAGAAGAGAACATGTGAAGGAAAGAATTCAAGATTTACAAAACATGACTACACAACATGTATAAAGCCTACATGACGTGTTCCCTTAAGTCATTTACATGGGCATGTACTCCTGCCTAAACTGGTCATGTAACACCCCAATCACACGACATGTTGTCCTAACACACGACGTGTACTTGATTCCACTTTCCCTACCCGAGTCCTTCTAATCCGTTAAGCCACACAACTTTTCTAAAAAAATAATACATGGAATGTTCTTCGGTAGACACAGCGTGTACCAGACAAGCTTCACATGGCCCATGTTGTTACTCACACGACCTATCCCACGGCTCACACTACATGGCGTGTCCAAGGAAAAAACAACATGTACATGAAATAATAACACCGAACCATGTTGTTAGTGACACGGCTAGGTACCTGGGTCAGACTAAATGGAATGTTCAAACCTGACACGACGTGTATTAGAAGAGAATACACTGAACCGTGTTGTTATCTACACAGCCGGGTTCCTAGGATTACACTACATGGCATGTTCAACTCGTACACGGTGTGTTCCTATATGAAAATCCCCATCCCATGTCTCTTCCCACATGGCATGTGACACCGTTAGATACTACAGGTCATGTACGTAAGGTACATGGCGTGTACTTATGAAAAATAGTTTCTTCTCGAATATAAGAACACATGGCGTGTAGTCAAAACTACACAACATTTCTTTTGGGTTTTTCTGGATTGTAAGCCTCCAAAACTAATCTAAAACCAAGAAAAAAACTGAAACGAACCTTGAAGGTGCCCAATTCCGATTCGTGAGGGCCCATACTACCCGCGAATCAATTCTTGGCATCTTATACATGTTATAATCAAGGTAAAAAGCCAATTATCCAACAAATTCTGGTCCATGAGGTCCCATAACACCTCAAGAACTAAAGTTTGGCGTTCATTCAGGAAAAAACATACACAAAAATACCCTATGAAACAACATGTATTTTTATCAAGGAATCTATCACAACAACATGAATATTCTACACAAAATCTATCATAACAACATGAATCGCTAATGCATCCTAGATGGCATGTAAAGAACTCATGAAATGTGATTTCTATCATGTGCCTACATGATACATGAGATGGAACACCCTCATCTCATCGTGTTGAGAAAGAAATAGAACCTCAATAACACCAACGGTAACAACACAAAACATGTGAATCACCCAAAAGTGAAATCAAATCAACTATTAGATTGCAAACCAGAAAATTGCAATAAATGAGGGAGATTGGATTTTCCCTATACATCGGTTAGATACTCCATGGAATAGCTTATTACCAAGTACCTATTTAGTCATATCCCTAGATAGAGGCTACAAACAGTAAGTCAATAGAAAATAAGTCCTCTGATTCCACATTGTAACATCCCGGTTCAAAAAGCCACCTAGAGGCGCCCCATACCCGGTTGATCACATGGCCTCAAGCGAATTTCTCCGAATGCCAGAGGCTGCTGACTAGCAGCGAGGGCCTTTGGTGAGATAGTGGGAAAACTATGCCCCCTTTGGCAGAGTAACATAGAAAAAGAGAAAAAATATACAATAGAAGAAGTAGTAAATATCCAACAACAGTAAACAACAGAAGACTGAGATAATAAACAGCTAGAGCACATATATTTAAAATGGTCTATGGTATATATGTCTAGGAAAATAGCCAAAAAAGTCACAATGCTGAATAAAACCTTTAGTAAACCAAAGTACATAAGAAACAGATAAACAGCTCCCCATCATCGCAAGCCTAAGCTTGGTCCCATTCTCTACAACTCCATAGAAAATCAAGTACCTAAAATAGAAGGGAGCTTGCACTTGTCTATACCTACAACAATATAATCTATTTGGGCCCAAAAGAATGGCCCCAACAGGGTGTGAGATGAATTTCAGTAGGAAACCACCACATGATCTATGCCTAACAGTCTGTGAATATATGGTAGGTAAAAGTGAAGAAAACAGTAAACAAGGACGTACTCAATAGTAATAATCCACAGTTTCAAATATCAAGAAACAGCTAATCAAATCATATAATCACAACAGGTAACCCTCTAGGAAGTACTCACCGCCTATCCCCTCTGGTCCTAACTAACAGGTACAATAAACCCTATAGGAATCACACACAGTTTCACCCCTCTGGTTCAGCTAAATTATAGACTCTCTGAGGAAGCACTAACCATCAATTCCCCCAATAGTGTCGTATAGGTACTAAAGGCACTCTGGGGAAGCACTCAACATCTCATTCCCCATGTGGCCCATGTCGAGGAACTACATAATCTCTCAGGAAGAACTCAATGTCAATTCCCCCTGTGTTCTCGCATCATAAATTATAAAACACACTCTGGAGATGCCCTTTTGTATATTATCTGTATGGTCTACTACACTAAGCTCTCACGGACCTATGTAAAATCAATAAGTATATCACCGCATAATAGCCAAAGTACTCCTCAAGAACTAATTGGCTAGAATTCTACAATATATCTTCATATCAGAACAATAGTCACACCATCATACAATACTAGGCATGGGAAAGTAAATAGCAGCCTAACAGGAAAACTAGACCCAAAGGTCAAAACAATAAAAACATGCATGGGCAATACATCCAAAGCACAAAAATAACCCCATTCACAATCAATAACCTCTACTCAAGCATTCAAGCAAATCAGGAAAACAAAAGGGCTAAAATGGTAAATGCACAATACCCTGTTCATGGGTATAGGGAATATTTGCACATAAAACTCAATGACCTTCTACAGAAAGGAACAAACCACCTACATCGACATTGGGAAATAAATATACTTGAACCTCGAGGCCTGAATCACCTTAGAACACCATAGATCTATGAAAACGTATAAAATGTTCAGCCCATGATAACTCAAGAAAGAGGGGAAATAAAAGGTTGGTTCTCTAGTAGAAGTGAGAACTCACCGATATGATTCCAACGCAACCGAAGATGTTCAATTTGGAGGAAGGATTCTCGTTTGGGGGCCCTTCAATGATCTGTTTCCATATGGAGCTCTCGGTCGAATGGAACCTAGAAGAAGCATGTTCTAGCGATTAGACACAACCGTAATGCGTTTAATGAAAAAAATACATGGTGTGTACTTTTGAAGTACATGACATGTACTTGACTTTTCCGTACTTCACATTAGGAGGCCTCCATGTCACCCCACATAACTGTGTGTGTGTCCATGACACAACCATCACACGGCCTCCTGCGACAATGCAGTACACAATGTGTACTCATAAAGTACACGACGTGTACTTGAAAAATTTCCAAAAACTCCTCTTTTTCTCAAAAACTCCAGAAACAAGAAAAACATACCTGAAAAGAAAATTTGGGTTTTTAAATTTTGAGATTATTTGAAGAACATAATGGATAATTTGTTACTGTTGAGAATGAAAATTCCTAAAAATTATAGGGATTAAAATAACTATTATAGATGATTTTCCATTAAAAAATATTATTCAATGATGGTCTTAAAATATACTTACTAAATCCGTGGTACTTGTGTAATGATGGAAATGAAATCATCTCAAAATGTAACAATTTAATCTTTTGGAACAAGAAAAATGGAATTACTATTTTCAAATGTGTATGAAATAGATGAAACATCATTAAAATTAATAATGTGATAAAAAATTTATTTAACTACTAGCGATTAGAATGAATTTTGGAATATGATACAATTCTATCTCGATAAAGGAAACATGAGGAAAATATGAAATTAAGAATATGTAAGTGATATAACACATTTAAAAATATTAATTAATTCTTATTGTAAAACATGAAAACACAAAAAATGATGTAAGTCTGTTATAAAAAGGAATTAATTCAGTCGACCAAACAACTCAAAATTATACATTCTAATATATGTTTATTGAGGAAAAATAAATATATTATTAGTGATTTTTTACTTTATAACCTATATTAATGACTTCACAAGGAATAATAGTGTCATGTTTATGAAAAAAAAAATTAAATCTATGTAAATGTTAATGTACTATTAGAGGAATGAAAAGAAAGAACATGGGTAACATGTGTGGAAGATAAAAATATATAATGTAACATAGTTCAAATGAAACTCATTCTGAGATCATTTAATAAATTATATAATAAAAAACTAATTATTTTCTCCCTAAAACCCTAATAGAAATTAGATTAATGATAAGAACATTTTAATTTGTGATGAAAAAGAAAGGACTATACTGCTGGATTACAAACTCAGAAAGTTCATTTTTCTAGAAGCTAGTTGAAGAATAGTACATATAGAGAATAATTTCTTAATAAGGATGAAACCATATATTACTCCTTATAAAATATGTAACTAAAATAATAAAATGGTAAATATGTTTTGGAAGTCCACTACCAATTATGATAAAAATCCAAACCTAGGTAAATTAGTTAAAAGGTATGAAAATGAATTTTCTTGGGCTACACTGTAAATGGAAGAAGCTACAGGTTATAGAAAAAATAGTTGTAAAATATTGTAGAAATGATTGATGTTTAAGTGATTAAAATTAAAATAAATACAATAATAATAAGGTGATTACAACACCCAAAGATTTCATGGTACATTTCTCTTTGAATAATACAATAGCGTGTGATGTACGCGACACCGAGTTCAAGTGCACCATGACCTATCAAACTAGCTATTTAAAAAAATGATATGAATAGTAATAATCACATTTTGAATTTTATATATATCTCACATAATTTTAACATTCATTTTTTGTGTTTCTTATAAATTATATAAGGATAAATTCAATTTTACAGATAAAAGAAATATTTTGTTTTAAAAAATGTAGTTTTTCCACCTTTTAATGATGAACCTTTTTTGAATCCAATAGTTGACACATTAATATATTCAATTTTATTAAAATATATTCTTTTTTTATAATAGGGACCTAAAAATTTAGATTGGATAAATTTTTGGTACTTTTTTCATAACTTTCATATTTTGATGAATAGTGAAAAAACTAATTTTTAATTAAAAACAACTTCTTTAATAAAATTAATTTATAATGTTAAATTATAAATTTTATTGGTTTTAAAGTATAATTATATTATATTTATATCATTTAATATAATTCAGTTCATTGGATTTAATTTCACATTTAAATTGTACATAAACACATGTCAATGTTTTGATAGTTTTTTATTTCTTAAAAACCAGAATTTTGATTTTTACAACGGAAATTAATTTTAAAATAATTTCTGTAACATCTGTGTTTTGAATTTAGAAAAATGTATTCCATACTTGTAATAATGGGTTAAAATTTTTGTAAATAGGTAACTTTTATTTTTATACATTATGAATAGTTACTTCAGTAAATATTTTATTTTCTATGGTTAAAGGGTAAATCCAGTAAATAATGGTAAACAATTAATATTATAATAATACTAAATTACCATAACATGTGTCCTAACACAAATTACTGACAAATTTACTTCTATTGTAATACATGGGTCGATTTGGGGACCCCATGTAGCCCCTTGGGAGTGATAATGACCTTTTATATTAATTAATTTAAAAGTAATGTCAAAAATAACATAAGCATGTATCTTTTAGTAAAACATTTTTTATATGGGGTTATATAATTGAACTATTTACTATAATTATTCATTTTATATATAATAATATTTCATTCATCATTATATTTTAGTTATATTTTTTATAAATAATATAAATATATTTATTTATGGCACAATAATGATGTAATATTTTCTTTTATAATGAAAGAATCATATAAATGATATTATAATTTTTAAAATAAATATAATTTAATGTTTTGATGCCATACACTAATTTTATAAGTGAATTTGACATGTTATAGTTTTTTTATTAATTTTATTTGATGTAATAATCCTTTTTTGACTTTCAAAAAAAACCAAATACTAAATAGTGTCAAAATTGACATAAATGAGTTTTAAACAAAATACTATATTATTAAATGATATAAGATTCCTTAAAATCTACGATTTTGTGAAAAGGACCTAGATAAGGTTAGATATGTCAATAATTAACCACTTGGTGTTTTCTTGTCTTTTTATTGTAATTTTATTAACCATTTATTATAATAATACTAGAAGACATGATAAAAGTTAAATTATTTAACTAAGAGTTAATACTAAAAGATAAGGTTAATATGGTGGCCTAAACATGTCTAAAAAACATTTTTGGAGATGATATATACCGAAAAATACCATATACTTGAAATAAATTCTTTTGGATCCATTATAAATTGAAAATGATTTTATAATAAAATAATATTTCATGCATTTCCTAAAGTGACCCTCAGATCTCTTATAAACGGGTGCATTACCATATCTTAAATTCATATCTCCAACACCATTTGCCTCTCAAAACCATTATAAAATATACTCCCAACTACCCTAAATTAAATCAAGAGGCATTATAATGATCATAAAGACAACCTAAGGATCCCTATTGATCAAATCAAAAGGATGCACCTAAAGAAGAGGTAATAATTTCATCACCTCTTTCAAAGTTCATTTCTTCTTCCACTTCCTATCTCATTGTTTTTCCCATACCAAAAAAATAACTCCAATTAATTCTAAATAATGATATTTTATTGAAAATATTTTACAACTATATTCATTATTATATCCATCCCATGAATGAAAAAGTCACCATACGTGTGCACGTACGACTTAACGTCTCTACGTCGTGGTGTAGTTTTTTATTAAACACATACTTATTTGGATGGGAATAAAAATGAGAATAATTGATTTAAATAATAAATAAAACATGTTAATGATTATTTAAATATGATATTACATCCAATTACATACTATATCACCATTAATAGAATGATATTATCACTCATGCATACGTACAGATTGTCGTCTCCACGAACATGATACGATTCATTTCCCCATCGTAACAATTCAAGAATAATTTGCATTTTATGATTAACAATTATTTTTAAGAACTAAATATCATTCTGTATATGAATCAAATAAATCCTATCTATAAAAAATACTACTTACATAACAAAAAATATAAAGGAAAATGAATCAGTTTACTGCCAAAATGATGTTACTATTGAAATATCAGTAACAATGAAAAATTAGAAGATCATATATGATATCATATTTATGTATGTAGTTCCTATATAATTTAATAAAAATGATTTCACCATTATACAGTAGGTTAACCTACCCTCGAATACAGAAAAGTACATGTTAAGGGTTAATTTTACAATGTCTTTATTATCCAAGGTTATCTATACGTAAGTATCTACTGAGGCCTCTTTATCATCCACATCTGTGTTTCTTACAAATGTATTTCAGAAGTTTTTTTCTATTTCCTAGAATATGGTTAATGTCATTTATACACTTGTTTTAATTTTTATAGAATGTTTTGAAAGAGTTATTAAAGGCATCTTCCAAACAAGGTACTTTATGACTTTTTTTGACAAAATTAAGGAAAAAATGTTTTTTTAACTTGTACGAAGGATGTGGCTAATTTCCACCATTATAACACCTTCAAATGTTCCCTTATAAGCATATAATAATATTTTCAAAATAAATGTTTTCTTTACTTATAAATGATTTCAAGGTGGAATGATATATTTTACACAAGTAGTTTTTTAATTTATTTCATCTATGTAAACATATTTTGTTATATTTTACGCTTGTTTGAAGTTGATTTGTTATGATACAATATGCTATATTATATTGATGGTTTTGTGATATGTTTGAATATGTATGTAATACTTTTAGACCATTCATGGTTTATGGTTAAAATTTTGACATTTTTTATGCTAGTTCAAATACAACTGTTTCTATTATGTTTCAACCATTTCATATCAGGAATGAATTTGTCTTAGTAAGGGACAGGTGTAGCCCTCTATAGCTCCTTGATGCATTGGAAGGTCTCATGAGAAAAAATAGTGTCTTGGCACACGTACATGATAAAATATTATTTGTAATCTTGTAACGAGGCCCTGACTATGTGGTTATGATGTCTGACATTTTATATTCCATCATTATGAAATTAGCTATTTATATTAAATGTGAATATTTGACTAGTAGAATATCAATGTGAAAATGTAAATGGCATTACTTGATTTATCCTTTCCATATTATGCTTAAATTTAGGTTTAAAAGGCTTGTGTTTTATTCTTATACATTTTATTAAAATTTTATGCTTATTTATGAATGTTTCTGGTATAAATTCATCTTTACATAGCATCTGACCCCACCCCTTTCTTATATATTATATTTCCCAGGATGTGAAGAAGTATGTTGTGACTCACCTGTAGGGGTAGGATAATAGATATGAGTGAGTTCATAGGGGACACAATGTTGTTGTTTTTTCATTTCACAATGTAATGTAAATCTTATGTATATTTCTAGTAATTCCAAGGAAACGAAACTAATCAGTCTTTCAAGACACAATATCTTCTTATCATGTCAATGTTATGAAATAATGCACTGACTCTGGGTTACTAGGTTTGGGGCATTACAGTTGTTATTAGAAGAAGTTTATTACAAACCATGGAAGCTAGATTTAGAAATAATCTTATTATATAATTTTTACCTAATATAGAACTTGAGGATTAGTATAGAAGAACATCACAAAATTTTGGTGATGTAAATATTTTGTGGGTTTTATAATGAAATACATCTATGTTTGGATACGAGTAGCTAGAGGCGGGTCTTGAACAGATGTAACTATGAGTGAAAACTATGACAAGGAGTTTTGGGATTGACCTAGGGTATCCTAGTACATGACAACGGGCCTTGATGCAATCTTGGTTACAACACTCTTGGGGGATATTCTTATGATAATTAACATTTTCTTTACAAACCATTATGAAGGATTTATGAGTAAATATTCAAGAAAGGAAAGCATTTTTATGATTAAGATACTATATGTGTAATGATATTCAATTAATGTTGAGAATTTTTCATGTTTTTGGATTATATAATATGATATTATCTAACATAGTGTATTTCGTCATTTAGAAATGGTGCCTAGTAGAAGAAATGCGAACTCCATCAATACAAATGATACAAAGAGTCATAAGGATCATTTAATTCATTTTCTTAAGCTATCATTTATAAGGGATATAGTTTCCCACATATTCTCTTCATATGAAGAAATATTATCATGTGTTAATAACATTAGTAATGAATTATATGAGTCCTATAGCTTAGATGGGAAACAAGAGAAGAAGAGGATGGCATAGAAAAAGATGGATAAAGGGAAGAAGGGAAAGAAGGATTTTCCCACATGTGATAACTGTGGAAATAAATAACCTTGGTAAATTACTAAAGGGAATGAGAGTTTGTTATAGGTGTAGGGAAAAGGGAATCCATGCCCGTGATTATAGGGGTATGAAGAAGGACTCAAATTTACAATGCCTCATCTGAAAGGAGTTGGGTCACTACATGAAGTAATGTCGCAATCATCATAGTATACTACAAATGATGCTATTGGATAATAATCAAGTTATTATACTACCAAAAATGAATAATAATTAATAGTGTTCTTATGTTGTTATAAAATAATTATGTCATTTGTGTGTTGTATCAATGATGTACTAGTTATATGAGTTATAAAAATAAATAAAAATTTTACTGCAGTACTATTTCGTTGAGGATTTGAGATTATATTTTACAAAGAAAAGTGACTCAACATATAGTTAATTTTTTTAAAAAAAATAAATGGTTTAAGGAATGATAAACCTTAATATGGTCCCGATACTGAGGTATTGATTTTGGAATAATAGATGGTTGATTTGGATAAATTATATTGGATATTCCTGACTACCTTGAAACTAATTAATAGTTTGTTTATACCATCCTTGTTGAAGTATTCAAAATTTTTTGGATATAAGGACTATATCTAGTATTCTATAAGAAATATTAGATAATGAATGTAATCAATAATGTTTTATGGTAATTTCATGTGTTACCATGTTTTAAGAGAATACACGATGATGTTACTCACATGTTTTAATGTGAAAAAATGATATCTTTATTATGTTATGTTGACCTTCCTTATAGATTTTTGGACTATGAGTTTGGACCCAAGTATTTTGGATAAGTATATGGATTGGAATTGATTAATATGGACATTGGATATTATGGTTTATGGTTAAAAATATATTATGATTATTTCTGGATTGTTATAAAAAGGATAACCTAGAGGTCTGGAAACAATCCGTTGTGTCCGGTAAGGCCGCGAGATTTGAAACCACAATTGAAGGGTGGCAGTGGTACAACATTTACCACTGGCCTATGTTATTTCCCGGTTTGTATAATAGAGTTTTTTTAAATGGTCTGACAAATGAATTATAAATTCATTTTTTTGAAACCCTATATGATTAGGATAAATAGAATATTTTTGAGTTCTATTATCTTTTGGAGTGAAATATTTGTTTATGGTAGAAATTAGTTAAAGGAAAAAACTATACCTTCCAAGTAATTTTTTTATCTTATTATATGAATAAATTAATTCATAAAATTTGGGGAAAGGATCTAAAAACCAAAAATATGTTATCCTAAGACCTAATGTTTTATTGAACTGAAAATATTTTAAATTGTCATAGATTTATAGATTTGTGGCCCTCAATTTTACATTCACTTGTTTGTGATTGATGAAATAAATCCCTCCCAATAAATATTTATGTTTTTCCTCCAATTATAATTTCTACCAATGTTTTCTTATTTTAAATCCTAATTTAGTGTTGACTTTTTCATTTCCCTTTCCCTCTTATTAAGCCTAACTTCCATTAACCCTATTTCTGATGTGGGTTTTCCACAAAAGTATTTTATATTTTTTAACCTTTTATTTTAGATGAAAAATTAAAAATTATGAGGATTCAATTTATTGATGTCCAGGAGAATGTATCTCCCCATGTTTCCACAGAGCATTTCTCTCTGAATAATATGATAGCATGCGACGTATGCAACACCAAGTTCATGCGCACTACGACCTATCAAACTAGCCATTTAAAAAGTGATTATGAATAGAAATAACCAAATTATTAATTTTAAATATATCCCATATAATTTAAAAAATCATATTATTTGTTTCTTAGTCATAATATAAGAACAAATTCAATTATTAATACAAATGATTTAATTTTTTTTCTTCAAAAATGTAGTTTTCCACCTTTTAATCAAGAACCCTTTTTTAAATACAATATTTGAAACATTTTTATATTGAATTTGATGAAATTAAATTCTTCTTTAGATTCAGGACATAAAAATTTATTTTGGATAAATTTTGGGTGCTTTTTTGATAACTTTCATATTTTGAGGAATAGTGAAAATACTAAATTTTTATTAAAATCAACATTTTTAATTGAAATAAATTATACTGTTAAATTAAAAAATTTAGTTGTTTTAAGGTATCATTAGATTATTTTTTATAATTTAATATAATTTAGGTCATTTTTTTTATTTCAAAATTAAATTGTTTATAAACAAATGTGAATCTTTTGATTATTTTTACTTCTTAAAAAATTGCTTTTCTGTTTTAACGACAGGAATTAATTTTAAATTAATTTCTAAAACATCTGTGTTTTGAATTAAGAAAAAATGGATTCTATATTTTTAATCATGAGGACCTAATTATGTAAATAGGTAACTTTTTTTAAAACATTATGAATAATTACTTTAGTAAATATTATATTTATCATGGTTAAAGGATAAATCTGGTAAATAAGGGTAAAATAATAATATTATAATAATATTTAATTACCCTAAGACGTGTATTAACCCTATTGGAGGATACAATTCCGACCATGGGAATCCATTTGTCGATTTTGGGACCCCATGGAGCCACATGGTAGTTATAATGACATTTTATATTAATTAATTTAAAGTAAAGTCAAAAATAACATAGACATGTATCTTTTAGTAAGACATTTTTTTATATGAGGGTATATAATTATAATATTCTACTATAATTATTCATTTGAAATCTAAAATTATTTCCTAAATAATGATATTTTATTTAATGTTTTTAGAAATAATATATGTTTATTTATTTATGACACAATAATGATGTAGTATTTTTCTTATTAATTAATGAATCAAATAAATGATATTATAAGTATTAAAATAAACATAATTTGAATGTTTTTATGCCATCTACAAGTTATATAGTTGAATATGACATGATAGGGTTGATTTAATGTATTTTTTAGAATTAATAAATCCTTTTTGACTTTCACAAAAAATAAATACCAAATTGTGTCAAAATTGACATAAATGACATTTTAAAATAGATACTAGATTATTAAATGATATAGTATTCATAAAAATATAAGATTCACTAAAAAAACCTATATATGGTTAGATATGTCAATAATGACCTTCTTGGGGTTCTCTAGTCTTTTTATAATAAGTTTAAAATCCATTTATTATAATAATACAAGAAGACATGGTAAGAGTTAAACCTTAAAGATAAGGATAATATGGTGACGTAAACATTTATAAAACCTATTGGATGAAATTATTTAGACCCAACCCCACCTTATACTTCAAATAAATCCTTTTGGATCCATTATAAACCTAAAAGTAATTTATAATAGAATAATATTTCACGATTTTCCTGAAGTGACCCTCTCCTCACTTATAAAATGGTACTTTCCCTTCTCTTAATTTAACACATGCAAATCCATTCGGATTAGCTAAATCTGGGTCCAATATCCTCTCAAATACCCTCACGTCAACTTAGAGGCCTTACATTGAATAGAAAGCCATCCTATGGAGTCATTTTGGTCAAATCCAAAGGAAGCACCCGAAGAAGAGGAAGTAATCTCATTACCTCTTTTGAAGTTCTTTTCTTCTTCCTCTTCCTCTTTATTTGATTTTTCCATACCAAAATAATAAATCTAGTACCTTATATATACTGTTATGTTATTATAAATATTTTACAACCATATTAATTATTCAATCTATCCTATAAATGACAACATCACCATATGTGCATACGTACAGCTTACTGCTTCCTTGTTGTGGTGTAGTTTGTTATTCAACATGTAATTATTTGGATGGGTATAATAACGAGCATAATTGATGTAAATAATAAAAATAACATTTTAATTATTTTGTATAGATGATAAACCATCCAATTATAAATTATTTAACCACCAATAGAATGGTATTGTCCCTCATGCGTACGTACGGATTACCGTCTCCATGAACACAATAAGATTCATTTCCCCATCGTAACCATTCAAGAATAATTTTCATTTTATGATTACAAATAATTTTTAAGAACTTAGTATCATTATGGATATGAATCAAATACGTCCTATCCAAAACAAACATGACATACATAACGAAACATATAAAGGAAAATGAATCAGTTAACTCACGAAACAATGATACTACTAAAATATAATTAACAATGAAATATTAGAAGATCATATATGATATCATATTTATGTATGTGGTTCATGAATAATTTAATGACAGTGATTTCATCATTATATAGGTGGTTAACCTACCCTCGACTAAAGAAATGTACAAGGTAAGGGTTAATTTTACAATCTCATTATTATCTGAGGTTGTCTATACGTAAGTATATATTGGGACCCCTTCATCATCCCCATATGGAGTTTCTTAAAAATGTATTTCCAGAATTTTTTTACTATTTCATAGACTATGGTTAATGTCATTTATACCCTTGTTTGACTTTTTATAATTTTTTTGAAGGGAATCTTTCCATTGTTTTCTAACAAATGCACTTTATGATTTTTTGACAAAATTAAGGAAAGAATGATTTTTTAACTTATATGGTGGGTGTAGCTACTTTCCTCCATTATAACACCTTCAAAGCATCCCATAAAAACATATAATAATATTTTAAAAATAAATTTTCTCATTACTTTTAAATTATTTCAATGTGGAAAGTAATATTTCACTAAATTTGTTTTTGGATTTATTTCATCTATGTCAACATCCTTTGTTATATTTTACGCTTGTCTGAAGTTGAGTTATTATGACACAATCTTACAAATTGTATTGAATATTTTGTGATATATTTGACTATAGATGTGCTATTTTTCTACCATTTATTGTTTATGGTTAATGTATTCACATTTTGTATGCTAGTTTTTATGGGAATACTTATAGTATGTTTTTACATTTTCATATAAGGAATGCATTAGACTTAGTATGTGACCGGTGGAGCCCGCTATAGCTCCTCATTGCATGGGTATGTCTCATGAGAGAAACTAGTGTCTCATCATAAGGCCTTTACAAAATCTTATTTCTAGTCTTGGCATGGGGTCTTGACTATGTGGTTATGATGTCTATCATTATGAATTCCATCAAGATGAAATTATCTATTGATATTACATGTGATTATTTGACTTGTAGAATATCCATGTGAATAAAAAAATGGAACTATTTCATTTATCCATGCCATATTATGTTGAAATTTATGTTTAAAAGTCTTGTGTTTTGTTCTTATACATTTTTATAAATGTCTACGGTTATTTATGAAATTTTTTGCTATATTGTTATCTTAACTGAGCATCTGATTTCACCCCTTCTTATGTTTTATTTTTTCTAGGATGTGAAGAAGTATTTTGTGATTGACCTACTAGGATATGATAAGAACTATGAGTTGGTTCATAGGGGAAAAATGTTTTTTGTTTTTCTATTTCATAATGTAATGTAAAACTTACTTACATATACAGTAATTCAAAGGATACAAAACTAATCGGCCATTCGAGACATGATCTCTTATGATCATGCCAATGTTATATAATAATGCACCGTCTCTGGGTAACTAGGGTCGGGGAGTTACTGTGATGCTAATTATTAATTCTCAATAGAATACACAATTAATTTAATAAAAAATAGATTAATATAAAGCGATAAATGAGCCACTTCTTAAACATTAATTTTCTTACAAATATAAAGAGAATGTTGATTCAAAAGAAATACAATGACTAAAAATTTCATAAAGGTAGATATGTAGGTTTATAAATATAATAACATCATTAGTTTTGTATCACTTATCCACACAAGAAGGAAATTGAGTATGGAAAATCAAATAACACTCTTATCATAATTTGAAAATCATTCAATAATAGAAGAGGTAAAGAAAAAATGAATGAAAAATTCAATAAATGAGGAGTTTAATAAAATTGATAAAAATAATTCATGGAAACTTGCTCTTAGGCAGGAGGATAAAAATGTATTAGGAAGTAATTTGTTGTTCTAAAATGATATCATTTATAAGGGATATGTTTCAAGTAATAAAATAATTTGGTATCAAATTGATATTCATGGGTGGAACATGCTTATTTTGAATAATCATTTTCATCAGTGGAATGACATGAGACCATCTGTATTTTTTTTTGTGGATACCCCTCATATGTACAATTTCTGTTAGATGGTAATTGAGACACCATTGATAAAATGTAAAAATAAAAAATAAGTATTTTTTGAATAACTGAAATAATTTAAACATATTGAAAATAGTTTTATTGTTTGGAAATCAAGGATGTATATATGGAAAAAACATAGCTCATCAAACATGGTATTCTAAACAAGATTATTTCGGTAAATTTTAGAACTTTTAAAATGTAAAATAGTAAATAATCAGATATATTATGGAGAAATGTATTGAAAAAATAATAAAAATTTTCTATCGTTTTGATATAATCTTTTCTAGTGAAATGGAAAGTATATGTATGAAGTTCACATATCAGATAAAACAGAACTATACAATGTTTATTATTTATGAAATTAATTTCAATCTTATGACATAGGTTTTAAAAAATATAAGTTATATATTACTTTTTGGGGGTAATTATTCTATGTAGTTATAGATAAAATTTGACATGATAGATTATACGTAAGATGAAAAAATTATATTTTTGGTGGGAAAATGAGTAAAGATAAATCAGGAAATTTTGTGAATCATTGGGAATTCTGTAAGATTATCTAGTGTTTACTTTAACATTTAGTATCTTATCCATACATAATATTTTTTTTATAAAATTATATACAAGATATAAATGTAATATAAATTAACCTCTTAATATGGATTCCAATTGAATTTTTTGGCATATTAATGTAATTTAAATTTTTTTCATACTATATAAAAGATGAAATAATGTGAACATACATGGGTTCATGGATTATTATTGGGATTGTGATTCTGATATAATGAAAATTTAGAAGAAAATTGTTTGCGGGTAAAATTTCATAGACCCTCCACATTGAGAAGAAAATATAAAAAACATTGAGTTCAGTTGAATTTTTTTATATTGATATTATTTATTCATTCACTCCAATTATGTGGATGAAATTTATATAACGGTATTTTAATGTTAATGTTTTAAATCATTTCAACAATTCCTATGAAAAAGAGTGTGTTAATAGTTATTAAAATATCATATTTCGAACACTCGATGTCAAAATATATCAATATCATGTATCGATTTATCAAATAAAATGTTGATTTTGGGGAAGTGATGTCACAGTACATTCCAATAGTAGATCAAATTGATAATATCTTCACATTTTATTTCTAAAAGACAATTTTGAGAAAATATAGATTAAACTGTATGTTCATATATCCCCACATTTCTAATAGAGGTTATAGGGATTTCACCACTCACACATTGCATTAGACACTGTTGTTAAAGAGGGATATGTGATTAACACAAATATCATTTAATTTTGTACATTCATGTTATGGTTATTTTTAAAAGTGGGTTATATTATATGTTGAATCTATTAATTGGGAGTACATTGAACTTACATATACATAACATTAATTGTCACCAAGGTACAGAAATATCTCAAATAAAGTACATTATATCGTAATGTGGTGTAAAAATTCATCTCTAATAATAGATTTGGACTGATAGGAAAAAGTGTGATCTTAGACGAGATCTTAATTATTATAAAATCATTGACCAGTTGAAATGCATTGAAAAATACAAATGGGGAGAATGATGTGATCAACAATTGGTGTTGATCAAGTGTTTAATTTTTTTTAAATCAAAAATCTGTGTTTGAATCTCTATTTAGGTTGGACCATGAATATTATGTGATATAAATCAAAAGGAATATTTGAATTTATTAGTAGAGATGTGTTGAGGTGACCTACTCTTATAAACTAAAAATTATATTTCTAGAAAGATAACGACGTTTACATTGGATGTTTATTTAGATGATATTATGATGTTTTTAGAGATTAAAATAACTTTTTTTGAAGACCAAATGTGATCCATGGTGAGTTCATCACAAAACTAAATTGAACAGTTGTTTGAAGACAGACCATTAGTTGGGCCTCTAGAATATGATGAATTGATAAATGATTTAACACATTGAAATTTAATGAAATCATAAAAGGTAATGAATTTTTAAAATGACAAGGAAAACCTGTTAAAATGACAAATCTATGGATTCAATAGAATTTTAGGTTGTGTTATTAGATTCATATGTTTAATTCATCAAATGAAATTCATATACTGGTAAAACATCATATGAATGAAAATTTTTCTAACTAGATGAAGGATTTATGAGAATGTATATTGGGATTACGGGTCACTGTATTTTTAGGCTAATAGTATCATTAATTAATCTTTTTTGATGATTATAAATTTTTTCATAATTATTTAAAATGTGATTGACTAATATAGTGGATTGGATACTCTATGGTAATTAATTTTTAATTCATGATTCTATCTGATTTCTTTGAAATGGATTTGACTAAAGAGTTATCCAAGAAATAATTGAGGCCATAGTGGATTTAGTATCAATGTCTAAATGTGAAAATTTCATGGAATTTAGTGATATAATATAATAAAAAAAATCTACAAATGATTTTTTTTAAATGAACCAAGTATAATTCGAGCCAAGTGAACATCAGTGACTGTGATCAAAAGGGAGATAAATAACCTATGTGTGTGAGGTTGAATATTAATATATGGAATTATAGTATTTTTAAATAATTGATGCATTGAGAAACTAAAATTACAACATTTGGTGATTTATGTTTTGAAACATTTACTCCTGAAATACCTTCGGTTGAGTGGAATTTCATATTTTTTAAATCATAAGGATGATTAGAATATTCAAATAAAGAACTTGATGGAATAATATTTATCATTTTCTAGGATACATATGTGGGGGATCAGTTTTGGGTAATGGATAATAAGTTCTAATATCAATGTAACTGATAAATATTTATAGTGTAAAATCATAGTCTTTGTAAAAAAAATCAACAAAACAAGTAGCAGGTACCCAAATTGGGATGAATCCATAAAATAATTTATGACCGTTTGATTCATGATTACTTTCTTGAATTTTAATGAGAGTTAGATAACAATTTTTGAGGATCATGACTCTAACAAGTCTCTTATTAATACATTGACATTAAATCAATCCAAAAAACCATTGAATTAACTCCCATTAGATGAACACTCCTAGGATTATCATAATGTGTAATGTATATTTTTCCCAATAAAGGAGGAAGTAATGTGAGGAATAATGAGAAAATTGAATATATAATAATAATAACATTCAATATTTAATAACCATGTATTTACTATAAGAAGATCAATACAACAACAATAATTGATCATTTCCCTCTACCTATTATTGAACAGTCACTAGAGTGTATTACTGGACATTCAAATATCTAATTCATTTATTGTCACTCTAGTTAATGTTACGTTACCAATAATGTAGTAAACTAAGATAAGAAAACACTTACATTTACTTGTGGGATATTTTTTATAGATAAATTATTTGTGGAATATGTGTTTCCATATAGAATTATAAATGTTTGTGATGTATGTTTTCTAATACTTGGTGAAAAACAAAATCAATGTATTCATTGATTACTTTTTAGTAGTTGGAATTAAATTTTATGAATGTCTTAGAAATCATTATAATTTTATTTGTATGTGAGATTTAATTAATATGGTCCTAAAATGGAAAAAATAAATTTTTTATGATAAATAATTGTTTTGGGACACAACATAAATAAGGATGGAATTTAGGTTCAAATATTCATTATTGAGGTAATATCTACATCATCTAAACTCAGTAAAGGAATTTAGGATAATCATTCGGAGTACATTCATTTATAAATATTTGTTAAATACATTTCTATTATTTTGAAATATTTATGTTCTTATCATGTGTTAGTGGTTAAATTCAATTAAAATAATGACCATTTGTAAGAATTTGGAAAACTAAAAAAGGGATATAATGTTAGATCTAATAATCCAAACAAAATTGGATTTTTTAATTTGAAATCATGTATGATTTAAGTAAATTTATAGTGGGAGTTATTCTTATCTCGTAAAAAGATAAGAAGCCGCATACAATATATTATTCTATATAATTACTCAATAGACCTCAATTGAATTATACTAATAAATAAACACATACACTTAAAATTGTGTATTGATAAATTTAGACCATATCATATTAGAAAAAATATTTTTATCCATATTTTACACTCACCTTTTAAGTATATACTCTCAAATAATGAAGAAATACCAAGACTAAACATATGAGTCTCACTCATATAAGTATTACATGTTTAAATTAGGCATTATATGAGTGTTTATAACAAATTTTAAAATAATTTTCAAGATTAAAATAATTATATTAAAAATACTTTAACATAGTCATGGGAAAATTACCTAATGAGTTGTTTTCAATTGTAAGGACTATATGTATTCCTTGGTACATCGATTTTCAAAAATGTATTGTTACTTAATTGATTCTAGGGGGTGATCATGGAATGAATAATAAGTTTTCCAATATTATGATAATTATTTTATATGGGAGGAACCATTTATTTATTAACAAGGATTTGATGAGATTATCAGGAGGTATGTTCTGAAAGAACATTTATTCTATATTTCAAATAATTATGGATCATTACAATATTAAGGCCACTAAATAAGCCTGATAATAACTTCTAATGTATTTTTCGTTTAATTTTATTGTGAAACTATTTTTAAATATATTAGGTAGTATATAAAAACCTCGATATATTCTAGAGGATAGGAATCATAGTAATAAGATGATATATTTGAAAAATTTGGGTACTTTAAGCGGTAATTTTCATCATATAAGGATTTAATTTCATTGATATATTTCAAAATTTAATATAAAATCATTATATATTTATTTTAGTGGACTATATATGAAATAATGTAGTCTCTATGTGATTATCTAGAAATTATGGTTCATCATTTATAAAATATATATAAAAATACAATTTTTAGAAATATAGGTTTTAAAAATCCATGATTAGTGAAAATGGTGTCCCCTTTTAGAATATTCATATTAGATCAATGATGGAGAAGTATGGATACTAACACAAATAGTTAATAATATAGAATCCCTAGACAACTAGATGAGATGAGGAATGAAGAAATGAACTGAATGGGATTGTTGTAAAAATAGTTTATAACATAAATGAATATTTGATACTCAATACTAAGAATGGACCATGGTCATATAGATATGCATCAAAAATACCAACTATAATGTCTCTATACAAGTTCATGAATGTAAATAAATTTCAATTTATTGGTGAAATAGAGTAAACAACATTCAAGGTAGTCAATTATATGACTATATATTATGAGAATTAATCTATGAGAGGAATTTTCATTATATAAATTAGATAAAAACAAAATGGATTATTCTAATAATTAAAGAAAAATATCTACAAAAATATGGATTTTTGATGAAAATATAATTCAATAGAAATAATTAAAGGATAACAAGTCACTATATTTAGTTTATGACAAAAAATACTTTCTATACAAATTTAATATTTGTGATTAAGACCTTTGAAACACTTATATTTATATTCAAATTGAGTTATAGTGATTTATTTAGAATAATGGGAACCATTTATAGTAAATGGGTATAGAATAAAGGCCTAATTTGAAGGGGAAATGATTGATAAATCCACCAAAAAAAGATGACTGCTAAAGAGATGATGAGTTTAGGATAATGAATTTAACACATAAAATATTTGAAGGAAATCAAATAATGAGACATATTATTTTTAGATATGTTTTTTTAATTAACATATATTATCCACACTTAGTTATTTACAAGAATTTTCCAAAAATCTTCATAATATGACATCAAATTATAGATTGATGACATTAATACACTCTATTAAAGTAAATAACATGGGAGGTGGATATGTTTCTTCCCCTTGAAGTATAATTTATTCATGTATGAATTTTTTGTCATGTCATTCACTCCATATTCAAACATATTTACATATTTTACATAACGTAATGATTATGTGTTTGGGAGAGATAATTTGTTTTGTTATGTAAGATAAAAATTACATGAGATAATTATATCTATGAAAAAATATATAACCAAAAACATTTAGAGAACATATAAATATTGTGTTTACATAACTTATGCATTAAATATTAATTTAAAATATTTTAGATAAATCAAATTTTTGAATGTGTGTACATGATTAATAATTTAAATGTTGGGTAAATTGTTTTCGATGAGAGTGTAACACCTAGGTGAATAATACTAAATAACAATTTGAAAAGTCATGTGATATGATTTCAAATTATAAATTGATAGTTGAACTAATTGTTTATTATTATTTCTTGACACATGCTGTGTGAGTGAAAAAAATCTATGAATAATAGTACAAATAAATATAATGGATTATTTTCCAACTTTTAATTCATGCTCGATTTATCATAATTACCCCACAAGTATTCTTACATTTTTTAAAATGATTTGATTTATATAATCTATAATGGTTGAATAATTAAATTTATAAATACTAGAATAATAAAAATATATTTATAGTGTTCGATTTGATTACAAGGGGGAAAGAAAGAATAAGGAACACTAAAATAAAATAAATAAGTGGAAGAAGAAGTATGATATTATTTATTATTGTCAAATAAAGGAATTTAAAAATTTAAATGATGAATGAGTAACCTAGTATAAAATTAGTTTAAAATATTTTTCTACTTTGGTACATGATTTAATAAATTCGTTATCATTTAACATTCATTGAACTGAGTCTCAAACTTTATAGGAAGTTGATTCTTTTTTAAAAACATATTTTTGAGTAATTTGTTGATGAAAAGTATTCATTAAAGTATGTAGTAATGTGATTAGTAAATTTTTTTTCATTTTTTCATCAACCTTTTTAATCATGTATTTTTTGTTTTATGGTTAAAAATTATAATAATTTCGTGTATCTAATTTTTAAGGAACAATCGAAACATGAATAAAATATTAGACATTCATAACATGAAATAAATCCATTAAATATCTATTTTAAAACATTAATAAATTTTAATAATTCAATAAAGATAATTTATGATATTTAATATCAATAAATGATATGTGTAGGATGAAACAAAAGAACATAGGGGTATTTTGTGAATTTTTAATGTAATGAAAAATTGATAGTATAAATAAACATATAAATATAAAGAGAATAAAAAACTATTTTTTATATCTTAATCACATATAATTGAGAAACTATTCTAAATTCAATTTTATCTTCATGAAGGATTAAAAATGCATCAAAATGATAAAACATTATATTCTATACCAAATGTTAGTGACATTGTCCAATGCTTCCCCACACCCTTCCCTAAAACTATGAAAACACTCTGCTCTATCTTTTATTGTTTCTTTGTGAAGAGAAAATTAAATGATATTTCACAATTTAACATTCCTAGATGATTCCAATTATAACATCCTGAGTTTTGGAATTGGTTCGAAAACCTCTCCCTTTTTCAATTTTTTGAATTAGTGGCTATGTAGTTTTCCTTTTTGTTGATGAAAACTAAATCTTGAGGGTTCCATCAGCCTTATATCATGTTTTTATATGATTTTAGAGGCTTGGATAGTTCCTAGGTTGTTAGGATGGGTTTCAAGAGTGTCGAAAGCCCAAAACTCATGTTTTGGAGTTGTAGGTCAGTGTGTACGGTTTGTGGAAAAATCGTGCAACCTCTTCTAGCTGACCGTGTGACACAAATTTGAACAAATCATAGTGTAGGTAAACTCTATTGGCGAGTCACAAGGTAGTTCAATGTTTTATTCAGTTGGTCTATAAGGAATCCACATGGTTTTCACACGTTTAGGGAAAAACATTTACTAGCTGTGTGAGGGGTTTCATTAGGACAACACCTTTGAACTATAGCATGGATTGATTGTGTGATGTTTTGAAAACCATGTGAGTAAAACACGAGGCCCCTTCAATGAGTTGATTTTACCTTTAACCACTCTTATAGTTTTATTTTTCCACCTTCTTATACACTTTTTCTCTTTGGTTGCACACATAACTGGAGGAAATCTCCCACCTCCTCTCCTCTGGTGGATATTGATCCCCACCCTCTCACGATCGTCATATTTCCGATCTGTCTTGTGATATAGAACTATATCTGTAAGGCATTCCACACCTGAACTTCTCTTCATCTTTTCTTTCACCTAATCGAGTGCTAAATCTGATTAAGCATTTCCCCTATTTTTAGGACATACAATGGAAACTAATATCTCTTTCAATATTCTACTAGTGAGAGATTTATATCAAATTTGACTACATATATTAGTCTAATGTAGTTATTTCATAACTTACTTAATTATTTCACGAAATTTATAGGGGTGGTGTGGTAGGGGGTATTTTAGCGTGCCTTTGGGAATTTGAGCGAGACCCTTTGGTTTCATATCAAATTTACATTGAGAACCTATAAAATGATGTTAGTAATGGAAAAGTATTTTTTTTCTTGAGAATGTATAGATTAGGGGTCGTCACTCCTTGGGTGGTTTGTCCGAGGGTGTTATATACATTTAAATTTATTTTTTAAAATTTATTTGTTTTATAATTTCGAATAAGAGGTATTTAATTATATAAAATTGATTTGTTATGTATTTTTAAATTGTGAAATTCAACGGTATTAAGTATAATTTATTATTTAAGATGAATTGATGTGAAACATTTATATGTGATTTATTTTGATATATTGTGGAGACCCATGGGATCATGATGGGCTTGGCCCCATGAAATTGGGATGGAAAGGCCGTCACGATTTAGGAAATATTGACCATCTGTTTAGGATTAGACCAGATTGTTTGAGTGCTATTGATCACAGGTATTGGGAGTCACCGATTCCATATTAAGGTAGTGAATCCATCGGGTTACATGCATAGTCTGAGATATTTTGAATGTATGGACATCAGTTTCAGTGGAATGTTCATTAGGGAATGAGGTTCTAGTTTTATGTGGTTTAGTTATTGATTTTGTGATTTTTTCTCACCCGTTATGGCCAATATACGGATTCGATTCATGTGCACATAGGTTTACTCCATAATGAGGTGTTTTTGACCACTCATGTCGGTAGAATCCCTCTATAGTGTGTCTTCAGAAATTTTTTGGGGGTGATTATTGTATTAATCTATGTGGTAGGTGAAGGGGATTCATTTGATAGTGTTGAGGATATCGGTTTGGTGATGAGGCTTTCTGTATGAACTCTATAGACCAAGATTTATATTGGAGGATGGATATCACCATTACTCAGAATATCATGTTATGTCCCTATGGTCATTTATATTTAGGGATTGGAATCAATGTGCCTCCGGATATCAGACCTTGGACTAAGAAGTGATTTCGAGAAGGGTTCCACGAGACCCGACTATTTTGCATGGGAATTCCTTCGGGACATCGGTTTTCATTGATACATGAGGTGTTAGGAGTCATGTGTTGTTGGGTTACATGATTTGTGGTGGAAACTAGGGGTTCACATAGACTATGTGTTATCCAAGATAACTTAGTCCAGGGTCCAAGGATCCACTCCTAAGGGATTTTGGCATTGGCCTAAGAAGGTGATGAATTGCTAGTGGATATCAAGCACCAGTGAAGTCATTTTTTATTTTACACATGTGATGATTTTTTATTTTATTATATTAACATTAGATTAAAAACACATGTTGGGTAGGCATAATTAGGTGGTATCCAACGGAGACATGTTTTTCCACACCACATGGCCCCTTTGGAACGTGTGTAGACTTTATTTGTTTATGTTTAGGTAAAGAATAATCTTCTAGATATGGATTATAGTAGTTGTTGCCATGGGATATTCACATTGGAGTTCTAGGTGTTTCCTCATAATGAGTTTTAATTTTGTTTAATTTTCCTTTTCAATATCAACATTCAATATATATATATATGTATTGTACTGAGGTCATCCATGGGATACCCTTTTTTTATATATTTTCATGTACAACTTGATATGTATGCATGTTTGTTTAGTTGAAAAATGTAGTATGATGGAATGTTTTATTTACATTCCATACTTAATTGATTATGCTTTAAATATTTATTGAAATTGACATTGCTTCCACCATTGATGGGTCTGGTTTGAGTCTAATATGTCTTTAATTATACTTTATTTTATTTATATTTACTCAGACTAGTGTATTATATATTTACCTTTAGGGTATAGTCTCTACATTATAAAACATTTACACTCTTGCTTCTAGTTAGTATCCATTGGTATATAGGGTGGTGTGCCTAAGGCATAGTGGCACCCAACCCGAAAGCACTGATGGGTGGATATTCAGTTTGGAAATGTTACAAGTTGTATCAGAGCAGTTCTTGACTGGTATTTAGTATTAGTGTTTCATTGGAAACTAATGAGATCAATATTTATTTTTCATTTGTTTTGTGCTAGTCTTACTACTTTGGTTATCTTAGACTGGAGAATAGTTGTTTTTTAAACTGGGCCGAGAGCTCTTGCATGGGTGTCTGTAGCCCCATGTATGAATGAAAGAACAAGTTACCAGGGGTGGGAAAATGATTTTCTATTTTTCTAATTTTACAATTTCATTGATTTCCACATATATTGGTATTTTAAAATTCGATTTTACCTTTTTAGGACTAGTGAAAATGGACCTAGTATGACAAGAAAGGTGATTAGAACCATAGCATAGTGAGGCAAGGTGTGATTGTGATGCTTGGTTAGGATTTGATTATCACATATTGGGGTGTTTTAAATTATAAATATTCTTATTACACAATAAAATGCCTTGTTATAATGTGTTATTCCATGCAATATATATATATATATATATCAATGATGTGATCTTTCAATGGACATGGCTCTTATAGAAGTAGGTATTTTCTAGGTTTGCGGTGATTTTGATCACCATGTTGGGTGACTCAGTAATCAGATTGAGGTGATGTAGTTTTTTAGGTTTGGTGTGACCCAATGAACATTTGATACTTGTCTCTATCAAGGAACGGTTAGGTGGACTTGTGTCCAAGATACTGGGGGCCTGATGGAGATATGAAAGGGTAATGGTAGTGATGATGCACTCCTTATTACTAATTTCCCTATTTGCATTATATATATATGTTATATATGGGTTGTCTAACCATGTTGATTGTATTAAATGGGTTGAATCCTAGATGGATTGGATAGAGGATTAGGTAGGTGATGACAACATTCCATTAGTTAATGAGAAGGTTGAGACCCCTAAGCTCCTTACATGGAATGATATACAAGTTCATCTACAGGGGTAGGCTCGAGTTCTAGTACAGGAGGGGCTGCTGCCCCATCTTATTGTGTTTGGGTTGAGGTATGATAAGCAGCTTCGAGTGAACCTGGTAGATATCATATTTGGGGCTGATAGAGGTGATTAGGGAGAAGGGCCTTCGATGGAATATCTTACATATGAGATTCAATAGTCGTACCCACTGCTTTTTAAGGTTAATGGTGCTCTAAAAAAGGAATATAACTTTCTCAAGATCATACAGATGATCTTTGAGTTGTTAGAGATGCCTCTATGGATAAGGGTGAAACTGGAAAACTATATGCTCAGCGGACTGACAATGCCCTTGTGGGATGTGATGGTTCTTCCCTTTAGACATGATGGAATATCCTAGAATGACTTTGAGAATAGGATTATCAAGAATTTATTCATGGAAATGTTGAGGGAATAAAGGGATCATATGTTTTTTTGCATTCAATATGGTAACATTTCCATCAAAGACTATGCAGATATGGTCACTGAATTTTCACAATTTTCAACAGGAATGGTAATATATAAAACCTTGAGGGTGAGACACATCATGAATGGTTTGTGGAAATTCATTCGGGTGAATGTAAACATATTTAGTTTGGAATCATTCTTGTAGGTGGTTAACCAAGTTCTCATAGATGAGGTAAACCCAATGGATAACTCTTACTCGAGCCAAGCAATTTCTCAATGTGACTTCAGGGGTGATGCTTTAGATAACATGAAATCGGGCTGACATGAGTTCCAGTTAGGTGGTTAGGCCAAGGACTCAGCTAGACCACTTTAGAGTGGGTCATCAATGAATTTCATCCCATTTGCACAACCAGGACATGTCCATACCTAATGTGGGTGGCCTCCAAAGGAGTACCGAGAATTTTCACAGGTCAGGGATTTTCAAAGGTTCTACCAAAATCCATGATTGAAAATTGGTATTTAGGGACTGATATAGACTCATGCATCTCAAGTTGGATCAGAATCACTACTAGGTGAGGTTATCTGAGAATAAACTACACACATAAGTTGTTGTGGAGATGGTGGGACCCAATAGTGGGGGAAATTATCAGTGGTTGGTGCATTACCATTGGATTTTTAGGATCCAGTAATTCAAGATTCAGGATAGGTGCATGTCATGGAGCATCCAGTTTTGGAGAATACTAGTGAGACAATGACATTTAGAGGTACACCATGGGAATAATCTTATTTTGGTTTTCTATTAGCATAACCTTTTGAGGCAAACATTTTCTGGGTGCATGTGGTGAACATGAGATGTATATAGATTATCTAGATTCTTATTAGTTGGTTGTAACTAGCTTGAGTGAATGATATATATATATATATATGAGGTTTGTGGAACTATGTTTTCTGATTGAGTATTAATGGATGAAGAATTACAGTAGTACTTGACACCCGAGAATTGAGAACATGCAAGATTCTTTAGGTATATTTGAATATAGGTACTGATGCGGTGTGGGAATTGATTGAGATGATGCACAAAAATGTTTGATTTTAGAATTTTTGAGATGTAGGTTCTCATAGGTTCCATGTGATCCATATGGACTATGAGGGTACAGATGGAATGTTGGACATTGATGGTTGTGAAAAGGACACTAGATAATCTAATGAGGTGCATGATTTATGGGGCATCACCGGTGGAATATTGAGTATAGGAATTCGTTGATGAAACATTTTTCATTGAATTTTTGTCAGGATGTGGCTATGATAGGTCACTTATAAGGTGGGAATCCCCTTGAGGTAGTTGACCTATTCCCTTGAGACCTGGGTTTTCCTGGTTAATTTTGATGAGATAGGTATGTTCATTACATTCTCCGAGTAGATTTTGATATCCTGAGGATAATATATGTTTTGGCGGGGAGATTGTAACATCCAGTGTTTTTGAATTGGGTCGAAAACCTCTCTCATTTTCAATTTTTTGAATTCCTTGCTATTCGATTTTATTTTTCATTGACCATAATTCTATTTCAAGAGTTCAATAAACCTTATACAATGACTCTAGATCAGTTTAGAGGCTTGGATTGTTCCTAGGGTGTACAGATGGGTTTTGGGAGTGTTAGAGGCCCAAAAATCTTATTTTGGAGTTTTAGGTCCGGGCGCGTGGTTTGGGAAAAATCATGCGGCCTTTTCTATCTAATAGTGGGGCACATATTGAAACTTAGCATGATTTTGGTAAATTATGTAGGTGAGTCACGCGGTTATAAAATTTTATATTTATTTATTTCAGAGGTATTCCACATGGGTTGTTCATGGTTTTAAAAAACCTTGTGCTAGCTGTTTGAGGGGAGCCTTTTGGATAGTACCTCAGCTCCATAACCCACATGGTTTTCATACAGTTTGAAAAATTTTATGAGTAAACCATGAAACCCCATTAAAGTGGTGATTTTTTACCCTTATTTTCTTTTTATATTTCCTCTTTATTCTCCCCTAATATCTCCTTGGTTGAGTCCACAATAGGATGAAATTCTCCTCATCCTTTCTTTCAGTGGATTTTGACCCCTCTCCTCCATCGGTGGTCTGATTTTAGATCTGTCAACTGATATAGAACCCCATTGGTAATTCTTTCTTCACCTGAACTTCATTTAATTTTTCATTTCACCTCACATAGAAATAAATCTATTTGAGCCATTTCCCCTCTTTTTGGGCATATGTAAAAATCTCATATCAATTCCAATCTTCTTCAAGTTAGAGCATGATACTGGACATGCTTAAGTTTACGAGTCCCATGTAGGTGGTGCATACCGTTCTTTGTGTTTTGACAGACTGGAGGGGGGAGGGGTTGAATTTTATCTCACATATAAGTATTTGAGAGAGATCTAATTTTTTCATATTAAATTGACCCTGAGACCATATGGGATTCCATTGGGTTTTCCAAATTTATATTCTCTCAAGAGAGGCCAACATATGCTTCATCACTCTTTCGGTGGTTTGGATGAGGGTGTTATATTCATTTCAACTGAATTGTTTAAATTCATTAGGTTTATTCTTTAGATCTGATTCATTCAATTATATTAAATTGAATCATTACATCTTTTACATTGTGAAATTCAATCAAATCAAATTGAATTTCTTATTTAAGTTGAATTGATATGAATCATTTATATGTGATTTCTTGTTATATATTTTGCAGACCTATAGGATCGTGAGGGGATATGCCCAAAGAAATCGAGATTTCATGACCATCAGGATTGAGTCAATGTTGATCTTCTTGTAGGGATTAGCCTATATTTCATGAGTGATATTGGTCATAAGATTGGGCTGCATGGACATTGAATTGAGGCAGTGAGGTAGTCAAGTTACGAGCATGGAGTGAGATATTTGGATGGGATGGACATCGGTTTGAGAGACATGTTTTCAAGGTAATGTGGTGCCATATTGATGTGGATTTGGTATTTATTTAGTCATTTCATCTCACCTATGATGGAAAAACCACAGATTTGAGTGTTGTGTACACGAGTTAACTGTCATGATGAGGAGGTTTTAACCACTTGTGTTGGTAGAGTCCCCAGATAGTACAAATTATGAAATGTGTTTGGTAGTGCTTGTAATAGAAAGCAATGTAAAAGGTGAGGAGCCTTCAGTTGATATTTTTTATGCTATCGATTAGTGGATAAGGCTCGTCGTATTGAATTCATGGGATTTGAGTTATATTGGAGTAAGGATATCACCATTTCTCCAGATGTCATGTTTTGAGCCGAAAATGGTTTTTATTTGTGGACATGTATCAATGTGCCTCTGGAGATCGGGCCTTGGCTGAGAAGTGCTTTCGAGTAGGGGACTCAGAGACCAGATTGTTTTTCTTGGCTGTGACTTCCAATTGTTTTTGTTCGCTGAAACGTAATGTTCTAGGAGGCACATGGTGCAAGGTTAGTTGATTTGTGGTAGAACTTGAGGGTTCACCTAGTCTATGTGATATCTAGGATATCATGGGATATGGGCCAAAGACCCACTCCTTCTCAAGGATTATAGTGTTTGATGAAGTAGGTGGTGACTTACTACTGGATATTTAGCACAGGGGAAGTCCTTGTTTATTTTATGCATGTGATACTTGTTTATTTTATAAAATTCACACCTACTTAAACACCCATGTTGGGTATACACACTTGGGTGGTATCATACTACTAATATTTCTCACACCCTACATGGGTACTTTTTTACACATGTAGAATTTATGTCTTTACTTGTAGGTATGGAATCAACTTCATGAGATGGATCATTGTAGCTATTGGAATTGGATGTTCGCATAAAACCCAGAGGACTTGTATTAATTTGAGTATTATTTTTTCATTTTCACTTAATAGTATTAGTATTCATTATATGAATGTGTTGTATTGAGATCCACCATGGGTGACCATTCTTTTTATATTGATATATATGTACTTTTATGTATGCATGTCTGTTTGTTGCAACAAGTAGTATGTTTTCATGTTTTGTATTTACCCTACATATTTAATTATGCAACCTTTTTTATTAATATTGATTGTGCATCCACATTTGGTGGGTCTGGTTCGAGTCTATAGTGTCTTTAATTCCATTTAATGATATATACATTAACTCATACTAGTGTATTATATTTTTCCCTTCTGTGTATATTCTCCCCAATATTACTCATTTACACACTCATTTCTAGTTGGAAGACTTTTCCGTATAGGGAGGCACACTTATGACCTAGTTGAACTAGGTATGAATGCACTAATTGGTTGGTTAATTGGGTTGAGGATGTTACACCAATAAATAATAGTGTACGAGAAAATTAATATGGAAAATAAATAAATATGAGAAAATGTGTATAATATAAGAAGATGTCTCACACATTCTTCATTTTACTCAATGCCATAAGAATTTCCCCCGTTTTTTAATTATCCATTATTAGTATATTCTAGGCCAATTCCAAATATAATTAAAGTGGAAAATATAATAGGTATTGTAGAACCCATGTTTTGGAAATTATAAATTTTCATATGGTTAACAAAGTGATACCATCCCAAATTTTTGGTGACACATGTTGATAATGAAAAGTGAAGTTTGAAAATTTTTCTTGGTGTATGGGACATCAAGAGAATTTTGACTTGTATCTTGATTATGAGTGTTAGTATATCTCATGAATTTCTTATTATATGTGGATCAATTGATGTGAGGAATTTTGAGTGGCCAATTTACCATTGGAGTAGTTTTGGTTTATACCACCATAAGAATTTCAAAAGGTACAAAAAGTCTCTTCATGAAACCCGTGTTTTAATAAGATGACCAACTGTGTATGAGTGCATTGTGGTTGAGATTGTGATTTTTGATGCTTCATTAAGAGTTTCCATCATAGGAATCACCCTATATAAGTGTATCAAATCGTGACCCATAAGGGATACATCTCAATAGTGTCAATAAGTGGGAATAACCACTTTACCTAGGGGAAATGACACTATGAACCATGGGGGACACATAGTGCCGGATGTAGATTATGGGCCTGACCCTCTACTTGAGAGGCTTTAATGAGATTCCCTTGGTCATTCTTCAATCATATAAGGTGAAGGGGATCATGAACCCTATTTTTACCACATCCAATACATGTGTAATGTTTTTAAAATATCGTAAACCCATAATATTTATAGTCATCCACCAATATTTAGGTTGACCAAACATGTGTATGGAGGTCTATTCAACCAGTTACTCATCCAGACTTCCTCCCTTATTCCCCCAAGATGTGGGGTGGATTTTATTGTGATTCCATGGAAGTTTAAGGGGATTTCTTCCCCCTATTTCCCTTATTTTTTTCCCCATTTATTTATATATATTTTGATGCTTTTGGGATATGGTTTGGATGTAATTCCACTATATCATGGTTGAATTAGGCGAGAATTAAGGATATTTCACTAGATTTATCTATAGGATTCCCCTAGAGGGTGATTAAATGTGGTTTCTCACTATTTATTTTAAGGTATGTAAATCCCAGAATTTATTTAGTGTTTTTGTTATATATTTGATAAAATTGGAGACTAGGTGTTGGATGGAAGATTTTTTTGATTGTGTTGTGGGGCTGCCACAAACAATCCGAGTATGATTGGACATGTTTTAGATGAAGTGGCTATTCTTCATAACCATCTTGGTGGTTATTACGTTTTTGGATGGAATTGAATAATAAATTATCAGTTTTTACAAATATTTATTTGGGTGTTATGAAATTATATTGGATCTCATGTGGTGGTACAATCCTGGATAAGTCATGGATCCTCTTGGTCAGGGTGGTGTAGTGTATTTTTGGGACATAACTTTAGTATGAAGACTGGTGACCCCTATAATACAATTTTATATGCCTATTTATGAATACTTTATTACCATCATGAATGTTCAAGAATCTTGTTAGAGTGATAGGGTTTAGGATCACCCTGGAGAAAAACATTAGGATGTAGTTGATCCTCTATTACTTGAGATAAGTGATCTCATGCACTATAGGTAATTATGGATCACCCAATGACTATGTAACTAGGGTTTGAGGGAGTTAATTATGTTAAATAGAGGCCATGGAAGGTCTCAAGATGATATTTGAGACCTAGTTATCATAGGTTAGTATCCCTAAGTAAATTTTAGCATGAATCTGTGTCTTAATCCATTTTGGAGTAGTGATATGGTTATAAATCTCACGCCTAGTGTGTATCACACTATTTGGGGTGGGATGGGGATATTATTGAGTACCGTAAATGGGTTTCCAAGTTGTTATAGTGAATTAGCTCAATATAGTCTTTGGGAAGCTAGAACAAGAGTGATAATAACTATTTTATGTATGTTAGACTAGGATTGAGTTTAAGGATGGAATAGTCTATAGGCTGTGTGAACACCATTGGGTGTTAGACATATCTTGGTGTTGAGGAGTAGGGGATAGGATTGGTTGATAGGACACCATTAAATTCGCTTGATGAATAGATATGAATTAAAGAGGTTAAAATATGTTGGGAATTTGTGATGGAGATAGTCTTGAAAAGATGAACTTGTGACACTAGATGTATAATGAGGTGCATTGAGGTGAGGGGATAGATCTCAAGTGAATAGAAACCAAGTGATGATATAGTGAGATTGTGGAAGGTGATACATTCCCTACATTTTGTTTCATAACTGTAATAGGTGATTGAGATTTTTATGCATGATGAATGATTTCATGGCCTTGACTTATCATTAGTGAGAAGGTGTTATATGAGAGAACACCTACATTAAGTGACAATGTATTGGTTATATAATAGGTCATACCTTTAGTGATATTTTGTGGTTACCATTCCCTAGGTGAGAGGATGTTGGTTGAGAGTTTTGATATCATTCCCTACCATCAGTTATATGTTAGTGGATGTGGAGGTAACATTACTTTATTGAGATGATAATTGATAGAAGGTGATGAGGGACCATTCATTGAGTGATAAATTAGTTGTAAAATTGTGATGGGGAGTCATCTAATAAGATGATTGATAAGGTAGGGATTGTAAAATGGATATATATTTTACAGAGATGGTATGTTTGACCATGACATGAGTTAGAGGATGTTTTTCAATAGAATATGGACCCTACATTGAGTGATAAGGTAGTGATTGAGTTTTGGATGCTGGAATCACCATGAGTGATAATATGTTGGAAGAAAAACCATTAGTCAGAAGGTGAGTACAAGCCCATAAATTTAATTCCATACCATGAAGGATAATAAAGTGGTCATAAAATGATGGAAAACCATCTTTGATGGATAATGGATAGTCTAGGACCTTGATGCAAGACCTCACCCTACACCTTCAGGTAGTGGTCGAGGCTCACAGAGATGTTGTACCAATGATTTCATTTTTGGTATATGTTAAGGGTTTTATGCCATGATGAAACTAGATTAAAAATTTTCTTATAAAATTTATAATTAGTAACCATGGTCACCCGATTACAACACAATGACCATATTCACATGGATTGATGGTGGAATTGCAAACACAAAACAATCAATGGGACTTGTGTGATAATGTTTATGTATCTCTCACAGATATACATGTATATGATGGTGTATGTTTGGGTAGCATGTTGAGACCCTACAATGATGCATTTCTCAAAATATACATTAAAACCCTTGTGTGCATTCATATCTTATATATTCATTATATATCAGTGTACATAATGTGAAGTGGATCACGTAGGAGATGCCTGATTGGTATTAGAGAATTGAAAGTTGAGTCTAAGGGAGAAAAGTAGAGCCTCTTATTTTTTGGTTTATTTTTTTATGTGATAATTCTAGTGGATGATTATTTTATGTATGTATATATTTTTCCTCATGGTCCTATTATTATAGAACTAATTTTTATAGAGTGTTGATTTCTATGATGATTTCTTTGGATATGTTTTAGATATTTTCATTGTTTTATTGGACATGATTTTAGGATTTATTATCAAAATGAAATATATGAGATCATTCTACAAGTTAGGATGATAATGCCTATGGGGATTCATGCTTGAGGTCATGTGGAATCCCTGTCATGGAATTTATAAGTGGATTCCATCTAGGGTGTCACAATAATGTAAATGTAGAGGATTTTATCTATATTTAAAATAAAATACAACACCATCATTCAACACCATAGGGATATCAACCTAGGTATTTAATTCCAAAAATTAAAATCTATATTTAATTTTATCATAGAATCGCTATTTAAAATATTATATTTATATAAAATGGGTAAAACATTGACAGAAAAAAAGATACGGTTTGTAATTGAAGAAATTTCGACAATTAAATCTATAAATACATGTTTAATTTGGATAATGTTACTTATAGGCCCATTACATACTGAAGTATAATAATTGCATAATATAGAAGTAATTAGAGGAGATTAATATATAGAAGCCATGGATGGAGTTATAATGACATGTGTAAGACATGGATAACTTCTTGGGCCCAACAAAATCCTCAAAAATACCTATCTAACAAAATTATGTTTTCAAATAACTAAATTTACAAGAGTAACAAGATCCATGAGAGATAAAATAGGGATATGTGTGAAATTTTAGTTGAGAATGAACTTTATTTCATATTATTATAATGGAGTTGTTAAATAATAATTATAAAAAATGAGTGATCTAAATATATGATTCTTTTGTAGTTTAATTAAACAAATTGTTGAGAAAATACTAAAGTAGAATACCATAAAAATGAATGGGGTTCATGAATCTTGAGAGGGGGAGTTTAAAAGATGTGAATACACCCTTGAGGAATAATTTTGATGAATTATGTTGTTAAATCGTTATTTCTCATACTTTCATTAGGATTTTCAAAATGTGGCCTTGAGTTGTTTGTTTATTAGTAGGGTTTAAGTGGTGTGGATTTAATGATCACTATTATTGATTGAATGAATTGATCACTATTAAATTTTTAACATTATTTCATAATGCATATCATTATTTATCTACTATTGTATATTCTTTTAATATGGGTTTTGTAATAAAATTAGATTTCCACCCTATGCGTTTAAGAGAAGAAAATGTATTTTTATAGAATAACAATATCCAAATATTTAGATTTGAGATTATAAAAAACTAAATTACCTTAGTGAATCAAGAATATTCATCGTTATAGGGCCCTTTAGATTAATTAACAATATAGATGGTGTGTTAATGGATAACATAATGGAATAATTGATCATGCTATTATAAAAGTTTTGACATCATGTGGAAATAGTGTGACTTAACAAAACTAAACTCAGAAACCACACCATATCCTCATAGATTAAATAAATCACCCTTTTTTGATATTTTGTGCCGAAACACCATAAACTAATTTTAATTGTTTCTTAAATATTTTAGATACATAAAAATGGTAAAAAAATTTACATACCATTATTCTATTACATTTTGGTAAAACAATTTTACATAAATTATTATTTTCCCAAAGGTCATTCATAATAATATATCCAAATGAACTCAAAATTTATATATTATAAAGATCGAATACACTTTTTTGGTTTGTGTATCATCTAAAAAAAGAAAAAATTAAAATAGTCTAAATCTTTTCAGAGTATGTTTTAATGATGAACCATTTTTTAAATAGATTAAAATCCCTCTCTATGAAAAATCATGGATTACCAAGGTGGTAATTGGATTCCATGTAATAAAAAATGTATATAATTGAATTTCTATTTTTTGAAAAAATGTTTTCTAATTAATAGGGGGAATATTCATTTAATATTGATCTCATAAATGATTTCTGAGAAAATCCCACAATGGGGTAGAAAAAAACTCAATCATCTTTAATTGTTTTTTTATATCATTGTAATAAAATATATTTTGTATAATCATATATAGTAATATAAATATAAATAGAAATAGAAATATATATTTAAGTATATTTTTATTTAATTATATATATTACAACATAATTCCACCTATTAAAGGAGGGAAAAGAATGAGCAGGACCAGGGTATTCCCATCCCCCCAAAACATTTTAGAAAAAATAAAAAGAAAATAGGGGAGGGTGGAGTCAATCGACAAACACCCAAAAACCTTGGACATCCCCAAGTCCAAATATTAATGGAGGGGGTTATTTTCGAAAGTAGTAGTTTCAGCCAACAAGACTTGGTATATGTAGAAATTTCATTGGGGAATTGTATACAGAAGGCCATGGCAACCCCTTATGTTGTAATGGTGTGAGGAAACTAATTTATATTTCTATTTTGGTGAATAAGCAAGGAGGTCTTGGCTACATAGTTATACCATGCCATAGAGGGGCATGAGTTACTAGTCATATGCGGTATCGAACCCACCTGGTGTTCGTCCATGAGGCCCCACACACTACACCAACAATAACACATGGGCACCATACTCTAATAGCCATAGGTTATGAAATTAATTTCTTCAGAACCACATTGAATACTCATGGTTTTCCACAAGAACATTTCTATAATTAAATAAATAAATAATGATATATTTTTCTTCTCGTGTCCATTTGAGACATATTTATAATTTATTTACTTATATTCCTTATAGATCGTTATAGTCAGTTGATTAAATATATTTGATACCATTTAACAAAAATGATATATCATTAAATTTTTATATACAAAATTTGATGATGGATAAACCAATGAATATTATAAGATTATCATTGAGTTCATTTTAAGACGATGAATACTACAGTGTAAATATTTTAAAAATTTCAACCTCCTAAGGAAGTATTTTTGACGAAAAAAACATAGAATTGATATGAATGATTTATTTTTAGTGAAAATTCTTTTGTTGATGACTTGTAAATAACTATTACTGAGACCCATGATCTATAATATGTCTACAATAACTATTCTTTTGAGTGATTTATTAAAATATGTGGTTTTAATGATATTCATAGTGATAATGACAAGTGATAAACATTTAGTTAGTTTGATTAACATAAATATTTCGTTGAGTTCAATGAGCTAATGAAAGGATATTCTGAACTTCTGATATCGACAATATGGTTCAACGTATCAATTTATTCATAAGATTACCATGTACAAAAAAATTCCTACAATATATGAGTAGTCTTATTAATATGTGGTTTTATACTAAGTAGGAGTTATTAAATATTAGTTCATGTTGTTATTGAGATATTACTAATTTTAAAATGTACTAGTTATTAGGTGTCATCTTCTTAACCAGTTTTTTGAATATAAAGGAAACCTAATAAATTCATAACCTCTAGACTAAGAAGTTGATGATAGGTTTTCCTATTGATCATATCGATGAACCCAACAAGGATGTTATTATAGACTTTATAGCTATTGATAACATTGATAATCATTTGTTTCTTTATCATCCTGATGATCTAGGGAGATATAAATTTTATATGAACTCTACAAAGATGGGTATGATTAGGAAATATTTATTTTAATTATCTTATTAATGTTGTTGGATGGTGGTAAGGATTATGATGATGGAAAATTTTTGTTAGATATGATTATGTTGATGTGTTGAATGTGTTTCCCTGAGATATTTCATGTTATTTTAATTATATTGATGTTGTGGAATAGATCCTAAATTTATTCCTTAGGAGAGACCAATAGTAGATTTCAATATGAAATGAATATCAATAGTGACTATATTACGATGGGGTTTTAATTGTCCCCAGTCATCATATACCATGTCATTGAAAGATCCGCTATAAACTAGAATAGGGGTTTGATTATTCATTTTCAATCACAATACACAATATTTTTTGATCCCTTATAGAGTAACACATATATTAATGGTATACTGTTATATGATGTTATCATATATATTGATTGATTCAAAATTAATTGATTTTTATGTCTCTATATATAATATTAGGAATTACACTATATAGTACACTATTTAATTATTTGACTACTTTGAGGCATAAGGATGTTTTTAGTTTAATCCATGTTTTTAAAGTGCATAACATATGAGAATTTAATATTTCCAAGAATATTATTTGTGTCAAACTAGGCCATATATTACATTAATGATTAATAATTACATCATTACTTTTGATATACATTAGATGAGTTAGTCTCCTAGTTTTGAAATTCAAATCATACCTCTTAAATTCTATCTGTTTTCATTAGGAGTTGATGAAGACTATATTTTTCTTAATTTCATTATATAGTTCAATGAATAATTCAACACCATTTTTTATTTTAAAATGTAATTGAAACATTTTTAGGTTTTAGGTTTATTTTGGGATTTAATATTTATATGATTCAATTCATGGGTTTTAATTTTTTATAATCATTTTTTAAATATTTTAACTATCCATCAGTTTATTCATATAATTTTAAATTTTTAGAAAATAATAATTTTGAACAAGAATATGTAATTTTTGGGAAATAATATATCATATGTTTGGTTTTCCTAAAATGTGTGACATGATACCAAAAAGTAACGTTTTGGATATGCAAGATAAGAAATTATTGTAAAATTGGCTATATATTATAATTTTTAAGGATCTAAGGAATGATACATTATATATTCCGGAAGGGTAGTTAAAAAATATAGAAGGTAAAGTGTTATAGGGGAATATATAACATTTTATGATATGGAATATTGAGACCTCAATAAAGGGACCCATTTATAATATAATTTTTAAAATAAAATTATATTTAACATATATCTGAAGAGGAATGTTGATATGTAAAATATTTTTCTCAGGATAAGAATAAATAACATGTTTTATGAGATGAATTTTTAATCTATCAAATTCATTTATGTTAAGTTTGAATTATTTCTGTTACATGAAAAATATAAATTTCATGTATTTCCTATGATATTATAATTCTTTTATATCTATAAAATATCATATGCATTGCTCAAAAAAAATATCAATGGAATTTTTTTACGCATATATTGTGCTAAAAATATATCTTATGTATGATGTAATTTTCTTATAAATCATGCTTCATGAATTCTGTATAGGTAAAATATAATATATATCCATTATCTGAAATTTGAGTTCATGTTTAGAGGGAATTTTGTAGGGTATTGTAAATTGTGAAATTTTATCCACGCTAATCATATAATTTTTTATACTTTATAAATATATATAAATAAGTGGGGACCACATATTTGTACTATGATACTTATAGTTCAATTGTGATGAAATAAACTATACCATATGATGAAAAATATTTCATTAAAATTATATTTTATTTCATTTAATATAATATTGGATGAATTATGGTTCGACGTCAAGAATAAAATTTCCTACACCTTCAGGATTTATCTATTTCACAGAAGTTAGTGAATGTGGATGAAAATGTTCTAGATGACCAAGAGATATAAATTGGGATGATAATGTGGTTTTGTGTTTTGGAAAATTTAAATTAGTTTAAAATATATCATCATATATTAAAAAATCATGCGATGTTTCCATCCGTATACACATTAAAAAACCTGTTGCTACCCCACCAATTTGAGAATGATTAGAGAATGATGGTGCATGTGGGGATTATTTACTATGATAAATTGAGTGTCTACTTTAATTTTGAAATTATTTTCCATCCACTATGAAAAAATAAATACAATATGTGTTTAGAGAGGGGTAAATGTAATCAATCAATTAGAAAGGGAATCACAATTAAATGAGAGTAACACATGATCTAGACCTGAGTAAGAAACATTAGATGATATATATTGTTACAGGTTTAAAAACGCCTAGAATTACTTATAATGAATCTATTAAAAGTGGAGAACTACCAAAACCTCTTGTAAGTTATAATTTAATTTATTTGTATTCTTTTTAATTGAATATAACTATAATTCTAGAATTAAAGTGGCTATTTTTGTTGTGTAGAATTTTTTCTACTAATTCTACTTTGATTTTTTATTTTATATTTGAATGTAAAACAATATAATTTTCTGTTTTAATTTATAACACAAATTAATGTTTAAGGGAATAATATATTTCATTTGGTTGATTTATTTTGATGTCAATGAGTAATTAAAACACATATATAAAAGAAATAAAAGTCAAATTGTTGTCTAGATAGGATTTCTATACAGAAATACTTTAACATTTTATGGTATTGAAGTGTGAATTTAGAAATAAAATTTATAAAATATTTTAATAAAAATTAATGGTCACCCGAATGATTAAAAAAATCGCAATTGCTTCTCTCAAATAAAATTTCAAATTTTTTAATCCAATATATTTTTATTATTTTCTATATTTATTCATGATTTCTTTTTATTTAATTTTCTTTAGTTTTAATTACGAATCTCATAACTCATCCAAATCTGTAATTTAATTATTCTTTTAAAAAACTATAAAAATTTAATCGTTTTCAAATTTGTATTCATACACCTAATGTGACATATTTGGAGAGTAATATAATTCATTCCTAGGGGATAAAACATTATCATTAATTTTAGGATAAATATCTTTAATAAATTTGGATCTACTTATAGTGAGGTTTCCATAGTTGATTCATTTTTTGAATTTCTAAAGGGTCAATATATAATTTAGATTCTTTATACAATGAATTATATAATATTTATCACACTAGATATAGATATATTTAGATTTTAGTACAATAAATATTTCTTATTAAACTTTTACATAAGGAAACTCTAGTAAACTATCTTGAGGATTTAATTTCATATTTTTTTAATCCCGTCAATAAAAAAGAAGAAATTTTTACACAAAAATCATAATGATTTACAAAACAATATTAATGAATCAGATTCTTACTATATAGAAAATCATAATAATAAATTGGAATACTCAAATTCACCTGTATGGTTTAAAATAAAATCATGTTTCATTCATCACATTCTTAAATTGAATATAATTCATAGGGAATATCAATACAAACATCTTTTGGAATTTATTTATATTTGAATTAACATAAAACCACAAGGCATGAATGGTAATAAGATGAGGCCTATGTGTTTTTTTTCATTGGATGGATTGAATAATGAGTGGTTATTTTATACCCACAACACTTTGGTTTTATAGTTAAAATTAATAAACTCTTTCTTGAAGTTTCTCACTACATCAACGACTACTTCAATTGGAGAATATATTAATGAAATTAGAAAACATTAGGGAGAATATTTTCAAGAGTATTAGAAGATATTACAATGATTTTTTGGTGATCATAATGATCATATTAGTTTAATTATTTTGATTCAATATTTGTATGAAATAATATTTCTTTATGATATAACAATGAAAATTTCATTTTTAGTTGAAGATTTTTTAGAGAGAACTTTTCTATTTATAGTACCCATATTTATAATATTGTAAATAATTATAAATAATTTGGATTAAGAGGACTACATTATGTAAAATATACTAAGGAAGTTACCACTTGAAATTATTAAAATTTCATGGTTATGTGTGAAATCAATAATTAAACAACTATATTTAGGTTTATAATGTTTTATAATATTTCTAAAAAATAACCAAAAACTAAAACAAGTTTACAACTAAATGTCTATATTAAAATTTTTTTCTTCAAATGAATAAAATAGTGATTAATTTCCATAAATGAAGAAATATTCTAATGATTATATTGTGGTTTTCTAGGAAGGACACTCCAAATAATAATTTATGTCCAAATAAATCAAACTCTAACTTTACATGGTCTTTAATAACCAGTTTAATGACAGTGTAAGATAGGCTAAACAAATAAAAATACCGTTTAAATATTATTCTTTTAATTCCAAACCTCGGAAGTTTTAGTTACAATGCAATGCTAAAACTCAAATGAAATACTTTTTCTCTTAATCCCACCAATATTATAAAAACAATATTGAAGAAAAAATTAAATAATAATATATTATGTGGAAATCTCTTAGGTTCAGTGTGGAGGATTCTAATTCTTATGTCAATCTACATAGATTAGAACATGAATCCCTTTAAGGCTAGTTGTATTCATTAAATTCTATTGAAGGTTTAATATAGAGGAGTAGGATTAGTATTGTTCATTCTAGAGAGAGTTCTAGATAAATTGTTTTCTATGGTTGAGAGAATTCACTGGATAATATATTTTGTTCACAATAATGTCTACCCTATAATTAAAATTACCTAGTTTATACAGCTATGTTGGTGAATAAATAATTACATATATTCATTTTATTATTCTTTTAATCTTTATTGAACCCATGGTTTAGTAATTATAATTATATTATTATTATTATTTTCATAAAATTCAATAAACACATGGTTAAAAGAATATTTTTTTCATAAATAAATAAAATAATATTTATTTAAATGATATTTAATACACCATTTTTACTAGAAATTTTTCTTAACTATTCAACACACCTCAGTATTTATCAAATACTGAATAATGACTATTTGCTTAAATAAATATATATCATATAATTATTAATTAATAAATAAAAACATATTATATTTACTAAAACTAGTGAATAAATTTTTATTAAATTCCAAATGACATATACTATTATTAATGACATGTAAGTTAATAATTATGATCAAAAAAACCGAAATAAATATTATTAATATGAACATTAGAATAAAATTCTATTATAACATTATATTCATATAGAATTTAACTAATCTACTATATACAATTAGTGGGTAAATTCTATGATCCATTATCAATATAATTTGTTATAACCTTCCAAAAATCAATGATTAAAATCATGAAACATGTCAAGTTACACAAAGATAAAGTCATTAATATCATAATGATAATAACTAAAAACAAATTATCAAATTGTAATATTATACCTTTTTCTTGATATCACCAGTAAATCATGTTATATTCCTTGTGTCATCAACCTACTTGCTCGATATTCCATTCCTTAACTTTCTAGAAATAAACACAATAATAACAATTTATTCGGACATTTACTTAATTTGATAATCACATTCTTATCGAATGGATTGATATATACACTTTCATTAAAATTGATAAGTAAAAATAATTTCTTTACAAATTCAATAATTTCATATCACTCATGATTCACCCAACATATGATACTTATCTATTAATATGAGTCATCACTATTTTCATTAATACATAAGTGTAAATAAATCATTATATATACAAATAATAATATCAAGTCTAAAATCCAAGACACATGGAATTTAATAAAAAACCAAAAATGACACATAAAATTTATGGATTTCCTTTTGGAGGGTCTATTCTCATAACCTATTTTTTTGGAGAATTTTTAGGAAAAACATCAGGAGAAGAAGCATAAATAGACTATGATACCATTAATATTGATAAAATGTATCATTTTTGTCCCATCATATGATGTTTTCCAGACATAGAACATGTAAAAAAATATTTACATTGCATTTAATGTTTCTCATCATCATGAGGAACTGTTATGGAATTTTAATTTGAAAAATACTATAACAAAATTATCATATGAAATTTCATATTGAATAAAAAAAATCATGTTTTATTATATTCATTAATCATTAACATTCAAAATATACTTATAATATAATGTAAAAATTATTTAGTTATAGGGAAAAATCTAACAGACTCTATCCTATGCTAGAGACAACTGTTAATAACCCTTATTCAGATATCTCTCAGTTGATGTTCTATCTCATTTTAAGTTTATGATTTATTATTGGGATTGACCATGTTATAATCCATGTGAAATATACTTATAATGGCCTCACCCCTCTAAGAAAAAAGTCATCTAGAGGTGATTTATCGGAAGTATATTGTCTGTCTATTTATGTGACATTATCTCTTTATATAAAGACATCACTACAATATTATCACCATTAAAATATAGTCTATTATTTTTGGAAACATATGTGGATTATAGAAAATTTTCTATATAAATAATGTTTCGTTATCTATATAAAAATCCACAATGTACACAGATTATACTATTGAATCAATAAAAATGGGTTCTTTATGAATTTTCAGCTTATAGATCATCAGTATTGGAAGATGTTGTCATGATTGTGATTTCACTATGAACCGTGAAATTTAAATTTTAATCTAACAAAACATATTTATTTTTATAATTAAATTTGTTTGTACCTTAACACACAATTATATATATATATATATATATCTCAAAAAGAAATTTTTTTATGCATTATCAACATAAGATAATCTTATAAAAACACCATGCACCACAATGTCCATTATTAATAGATAATTGTTTTCATATATATCTATCATCCAAACACCCATTTCAACCTTATATTTCTATTCATAGAACACTATAGAAATGATTATTTCTCACCATGGAATGAAAAAGTATGACTCATTATTTCCATTTTAAACATTATGAAAATGATCATTACTCAAACCAGATCAAAAACTTACTCTCCATTTCATCATTCAAAATTTGATTTCCAGAACAGTGACCTATAAATTGGAATAGCTAATACTGAATATCCAATTTTAATTCAAAAAAAAAAATAAACCACAACCATAACCACATTCCAATCCTATTTTTATCCTAACACCGTAACTCTAACCATGATCAGTTTCTCTCCTCCCATGTCATAAAAGAATTTAGCTTTCTTATTATTTAAAACATGATCATTAAAATGGATTCAACAATGATGTAATCATTATATTATAGTGGATTAGGGGATCTTTATCATCACTTAATGAAATGGATTTATTTAAACAAATAATATTTGTTCTAACCTTATCCATGTAAATTAAAGTAATATTATTATTCATCCCTTTCTTTCATAAGAATGAATAGAAAATGTGACCTTAAAATCATAAAGTGATCCATTATTTTTTATGTAATCTCAGTCTCTTCAGGAATCCACTAACCATGACATAATAAGTTACCAATTAAATTTTATTTTCTATAAACACCATATAGTTCATGACGTGACTCCAATAATTTCCCACATAATATTATAAGAATCTATATAATGAACTTTTTATTACAATAATTTTGATATAAATTCCAAGAATCCATCCCCATGTATGGTTCCCATTAAATTGACCATAATCATCTCAGTTAATTAATATATAAGTATCCACATATCAATGTCACTATGGATAGAACATACTCCCCTTTGTATGATCTTTTGAATTATAACCACTTCGGTAAAACATGTACATAAAAACACTTAATTATCATGATAACAAATCAAGCACTTTTATTATTCCAAAAAAAAAATTGGTTTTTACATTCATCACATATAGATTTTGTTAACAAATTATCCCATGAATCGATGCTTTATTCAATTTAATGATGTTTTACTATGAATTTTCATTTGTTCTGGGACTAAAATGATAAATTGTATTTATATACATATCTAAATTTATCATTTAATGCAATACTCCATTTAGAATAAATATTTAGAGAATTATCATTATATAGATCTAATATGGATTTATTGACATACATCGCCCCTTCAATAACATAATTGTTTATCATTACACAATTTTTCAAGAAATAATAATTTTTCATTGGGAATTTTTTTATATTTGGATGGATTAGTCCCCCCTTTGTCATGTAACATATCTATAACCTCTTACATCAATCCTTTATCTCTCTAAAAACATATTAGTTTGAAATGTCATCATTTTTTACCACTTTCTTGATTTATAGAATATATTTATTATGTTTTACTCTAATATCTACATGTATTGAGTCTTCATGTTTCGTTACCAATGGATCTAATTCCATTTTGTTAAATTTTTAGATATTTTCCCATGAAACTCCTTACTCCAACAACATAAACAGTACTTATATAATATTTTCTACAAGTAAAATTATCATTTTTTAAATCATCATAAATAAATCCTGTAAATCTATCAAGCCAAAACCTTGTGTATGATGAATTTTTATGCGTAAAAAAGATCAATATTATCCATTTCAATAACTTACATATATTAATACATAAAATTTCCTCCTTGACATTGATAAATAATTCCCCATGTGATTTCAATCATAGTTAAAAAATCATATTGTGAAATAAATATTAAGGTGAAAAAATTATGAGTCACAATATATGTTTATCTTTAATGGATTTAACATGATACAACCTCTTAGTTTTATAATTCCTTGATTCCCCATGGAATTATATCCTGTTTATAATTGAACTTGTTATATTCCATTAAACTCTAATGTCAATTGTAAAAAATTATCCTTAACAATAACAACTCAATCTCTCCATGAAATATTTTAACTATGTTTTTAGATTGAAAACACATATATGAAGAACACTTTATAAGTTGATTCTTTATTTCCATAAATATGATGTTACCATCCTTTTCTTTAGAGGATTAGTCCAATTAGTATATGATAGAAACCAATTTTGTTTTCCATAGTTTTCTTGAAATGATATTATATTTCAAACTAGGATTTTATGGAAATTTATTTATATATTATGCATGATAAAACTTTTTAATTTTCTTAGAATAGGAATGATATCAATTTAAACACTCTGATTGTAATTTCAATCCTAGATTGGGAATTAATAGAACATAAGATTCTTGATTTTGTTTCACTGTCCTCCTCTAATTTAGCATGAATTTTTAATGATATTGTGTGTTGAAATATACCCACCTAATGGATTGTATTTCCCCTCAAAAATTCATCAGTCTAAAAAAATTCAATATTAGATCAATTTTAGTGAGAGGTACTCCTAATAATCCTCAATTGGAGGAACTTGTTTGATCATGATTTAATGACCATTTTCTTTGAATCGAATTCCAATCATTGATTTTAGTTCTTTATAATATTATAACAATGGTTTAAAACATATTATGAATATTTAGTTTTCTATATTCCATCCTTTTGGAAAGGAATCTATCTTTATTGTGTGACTAACCCCACTAGAACACGACTCTTCCTTTGATGCTTCATGATTTTAGTAATATCCCTGATTCCTCCTCCATGTGATGGATATTACACTGATCTTCCTCTCTTAAACTATAATGGAATGTTGAAACCAATTAATAATGTCTAATGATATTCATCTTTGATATCCATCAACACTTCCTTTGATTTTTTACCATTATGGAGAATTTATTTTTTGTCATCTATTAATTATTTCATTCTATAAATGAATATTGTTTCATGCACATAGTAATTTGTTTGTGATATGCAATCCTTTTCTTTCCATTATCAACAATATATTTTCTTTAATATTTATTTAAATAATTTTCTTATTCTTTTAAAACATTCATTTCCTTTGGTATTGAAGAGGTTGACATCCTGTACAATTATCTAACACCATTTATACTGCATTACCATGCCATATTTTTATGGATAACAAAAATAAAACATCACTAAATGAAATCATACCTAATTTAATTTATTCTTGGTTGATATGAGACAAAACATTTCATTATATTATTGATACCACTCGCTCCAATACACAAATAAATAGTGAGGTCACTAGTTATAACTTTTTTTCACTTCATCACCACCTTCCCTTGAGGAATATTAACCCAATTATATATCGAAAACATTCTTTTATTCATCGATCATAGGATTCCATTTCTGTGTTATCCAATCGACGAGGATTCTATTAGAGGGAACTATACAGATCACATTCTATATACTAATTTTTGATTTATTTCAACCCTACTGATTTTAAAATCCTTCTATAGTACACTAATGGAAAAAATAATTATAATATCTATTATTAATTATAATTTATTTATTAGGGAAGTTTAAAATATATTTTACATTTATTTTTTAATAGATTATATAAAATATTCTACATTTTTATTTTTACATCATATATTATAATAAATGATATTAAAAAAATTCTAGAATATTAATAATGTTTTTTTATGTAACTGATGATAAAATGATATTTTTAATTTTAGTTATTTTAGATAATAATATTGAAAATATTCTAAAAAATATTTTTAATGATGGTCATTTAAATAACCAATAGTACATATAAAAGTGTAACTTGGAAATTCATAATTTTTTCACTGCATGACATAATTGTTCATTCCCCCTATAAATTCATCCTTCCAATCATATACATTTCATTTTTTCACATCATACACATAATATTTTATTATAAAATAAAAATATAACAAATTTTATTTCTTTATTCCATTTCAATCTACTCTTACATTTCTCCATCCATCTCTAAATCTATCATCCATAGGTAATTTTCTCAAAATTTTTTATTTATCATTTCATTGAAAATTCAGAGATTCCAAATCATGATTGAATATCCATTTGGGATATTCAAGGGGTGGAGTCATTCATAGAAACAATGAAAATGATATAAAAATGATGAGGGAATTTATTTGAAAATTTTGATTTATAAAACATCATTGTTTGTGGTAAAATCCTAGTAATAAATTCATTTATTTTGATTATATTTTTTTCTAACATCATTATTACTATTTTGTATTATTATCATTTTATCATAGAATATTTTTAATATTTTCAATTAATAATAATAAAAAATTATTTTATCATAAAACATTTGACTTTTATTATTTATTCCACATAAAACAATTTATGGTTCATCATTCTCTCATAGATGTTTTAGAAAATATTTTTTTGTCAATTATTTAGTAAAGAATTTGAAAAATTACCCTTCATGTTCATTATTAAATAATCGAGAATGAAATTATCAAAAAATGAAAATTCTTATAACAACTAACGTTTTAAATATTTTTATCATCGATTTTAATAAGATGAAATAAAAATTTATTAATGATATCACATGGAATTATATTGCCTAAAAATATATTTTAAAAATGTAAAATCATGTTTCTATAGTAATTTCAATTTAGAACATATATCTTCAATTCTTAAACATGGTTCCTTACATAATTTTATATTTGATTCTATATTTTGTCCTAAAATGGATAAATTTATCATTGATTTCCATGTCATTTGTTTTTTTACATCAAATTATTATTAATGTTATGTGTGTAAATTATTTTTTCTATCCTATTTATACTCATTATGTAAATAGATCATTTTCATGATAAATCTTCTTACATTAATTTGGGAGTTTAAAAATTTAATTTGTCCCTGAGTATAGAATCTAATAAATGATTGATTTCAAATTGATCCAACTTTTAATATAAAAATTACATATCTCTTTGATTTCTGAATGAATACACTAAATATTGAAAACATGTCATTAAAAATTCATTAATGAAAACACAACCGCATTCTATTTCAATGGAGTAATTTAATTTTTTTTATTCAAAATGTACATACAGAATGGTAATGGATGAATATTTATCACCAAAATAATTGAAATTACCTCAATGGGGGCATCTAAATATTTTAGTTGATTCTTCTTCTTGGCGATCTTTATATTCATTATAAAATAGGTAAGTTTCACCAAAATTATGCATTAAAATCTATTAATTAATAGATATTAATTTATTTATTGTCTATTAAATCTATAATGAAGAGGAATGGGCCAACCAGCTACATCACTGAGACTGATCCACTACAAGTCCCAAATCATTATCAAGATCACAAAGGGCATGAAAAAATCACTTAGGGTATCAAATATAAGAATTATAACAGATTTCACACCAATAATCAAATTTTTTTAAAAATGATGATGCCTTGGTCAAAATACCAAAGCATGAAAATATATAAATATGGAAAAAAAAGATTACAAAAGTATGTAAGAGTTATCATTTTTATAATATTTTTCAATAAGTGGGATGAGATCTAATGGATGGTCGTATATCCATGAAATATAATTTCTATATCCTTTTTAGGATGAACTTCTTCCACCATGTTCGCCTTGTGGAAAGAATGGGTGATAATATGATTCAGCTCTGTCAAATGTTGGAGGCACGCCATCCATCTTGATTTATGGGGCCATTCCATGTGAACCTCCGCATGTCAAAGATCTTGAATGATGGTAGTGGCGTCACTTTCAATCTATCTGTTGTTCCATATTTTTTTGATGAAGCTGACAATGAAAATGATGTTGCACATTTCTACTTCTAAGGAGGAAGAAAAACCACATGTGTTGTAGTAGAATCCCACAAAATTCCCATTTTGATTCCTGCTAACAAATCCATAGCCTGTGGGGCCTGGGTTTCCTTTTACAACACCATCCATATTTATTTTTATCCATCCAGGGAGTGGGGGTTTCCAGATGACTTCCAACATACCGTTCATCTAACTGGATCTTCCCTTGATTCTGATCTGATGAAGAACAATAAGATACTTAACAGGCTTATCACATGTACATGTTTGCATCATTCCAACTTCCTTGATATAAATTAAAATCTTCACCGAATTTACACGAATATTGAAAGTATTATTGTTGTGAATGATATATTTTCTCTTATACCATATTACATGTATTAGTTATGCATCAACAACAACAATAATATTTTCAACTTGAGGAGAGGTATACATAGATGTGCATCTTTGAGGATGAGATAGAATGAAATAAAAAACATTCCATCTGAGATAAAAAATTTCAAATATGTATTTATATATCTCAGAAGAAGTAGCACAAGATAAAGAAATGTGGTCAACATCCTCTCTATGTTGATTACACATATGACATTTAGGACAAAGTTAAATACAAAATTACTATAGACAACAATCAGTGGTGACTCTATTATGGGTTATTCTATATACCAAGGTAAACATGGAGGGTCTAACCCATGGCATGTTAAAAACATTTATCTTGGAAAAATATTTGATAGCATTACAAAAATTATGATTTTAGTAGATTTGAGAGAATAAAACACCATTATGAGCCAGTTTCTAAACAAAAAAATCATTATTGTTGACAAAAGGGTATTTAATATTAATGGTGTTGATCATATTTGGAAAATAAATGTCCAAAGAGTGAAGGCATCCATTTATGGAGATAATAATATTAGTAGGTAAGATCATCTGATGAGTCATAGATGAATGAGGGAAACCATTCTAGTAATCCAACAAAAATTCCAAAGAAGATTCTTTATTAAAAATAAATCTAGAGTGAGACATTATTTTAGTAAATGATAGCATTATAGAAGGATAGATAGAAGATTACATGTGCAAGGTACAACATTTTCTTATATTTTTATAAATTCCACCTCTATGGAAATCCAATTCTGAGGAATTATTGTTAATAAGGGTCCACATGATCTTATCTTGAATTGATTAATTAAAGAGGAAAATGGTCTTCATACCGAGGCCACCATTGTCAAGGGGTTTACAGAAATTATTTCAATTTAAAGTGACATGTTTACACTCAAGAGTGACTCCAACCCAGAAAATTTTTTTATTATACTATTAATCTTTTTAAATGATTCAATAGTCCATTTATATACCATCATGGAGTAAACCATTTTAGAAACAATGGAATATTTGAAAATATAAGTCAATCGTAACATGGATAAGGAAATTCTGTTCCAAGAAAAGAGTTCATTATTAATATGGTCGACTATATTGTAGAAGTAAGTGATTTTAGGATTTCCCCAAAAGATTAGATATCTATGGTAGATGAATGGAAGTGATACTTCTTTTATAGAAAGGTCATTTCTAATAAAAGATTTTTTTGTTATAGGAAATATTTTACTAATGAAAATGGAGGATTTTATCAAGTTTATGGATCAACTTGACACCTCTTAATATTGAGAGAGGCCATCTTTGAGATTTAGGATGTTCCATTTTCCCCTCATAGTAATAAAAAAATGTCATCAACATACAAGAGTTGAGGGGGAACAATTAGGTTTCAGATTTAATAGTGGAATTAATTTTACCATGGTTGACCAGGATAGTGATAAGTATGGTTAGGTAGTCCTCAGTAATAAAAAAATCAATGGTAGAGAGAGGGTCCACATATCTGATGCCTTTTGTGTAATTGAAATAGTCCTTTGGAGCACTATTATTCATTACCAAAATGTGATCATAACCAAAATGAGTGTTAATTTTTTTTTTAAATGTATCACTAAAATTGAACTTGGTAATGACCCTAAATATAAAACTCAAGTCCATGGTGTCCAAAAAAATTCTATAGTCAAATTTAATGGAAATAATGCCTCCTCTATTAGAATTTTTTAACAAGTTAGTACTCTCAGAGGTAAGACAGATGCAACCCTGGATATTTCTTCCCTAAACGAAGCCAAACTGGTTCCAAGAGAAGGTTTTATTAACAATATGAGTAAGAAAATTGACTAAAGGGTTAGATATGGTTTTATAGATAGAGTTAATTAGAGAAATGAGTCTGAATAGATTAATTTATAAAGCATTATCCACTTTGGGAATAAGGGAGAGGAATTGAGAATTAATCCCATATGGATGGTATCCATTACAAAAAATTTATTTAATCGGTTTACAAGAATCATAATGAATGATATCCCAATAGTTTATAAAAAAGGTGTTTTTGAAACCATCAGGTCCAGGGGTAGTGTCATTATTTAAGCTAAATACCTCCACTTTTAACTCATTAAAAATAGGAACACTGGTCGAGAGAGTGTTTTCATTGTCACCTATTATGATAGGAATGATATTGGACATTATGCCTTTATTAAGACTAGGACCATTACATATATTATTTAATTACGAGACAATATAGTTTTCCAAATATTTATTATTATCAATGATTTTATTCCCATCATTAATGAAGGTATAGGGTTTACAAGTTTTCCATGATCTTTGTATATTATTGTAGAATTTAGTGTTTCTGTCACCATCTTTGAGCCTGTTAATTTTAAAAGTCTTTTTTTAGATTATCCTTTAAGGTGAGATGAATATTTAGCTTAGTACAAACATCAATTTATTATTTGGGATCATTATCAAAGTCATTGTTTGTATAGATAGTTTTTAATTTTATTGTGGGTGTTTTATAGGGAATAAATTTCATTATTATGTTGGTTGACTATTTCTTTTCACCATGACTTTATCTTTTTCTTTAAAAGTTTTAATTTCATAATACATGAAAATGGATATTTGTTGTAATTCATAGAATTTCACGTGTCTTTAACAATATTGTCACAATATATAAAAGAGGTCAATTCATTGTTAAATTGAAAGGGATTGATAGGCTAAGAGACTCCAGAATTGAGACTAAAGAGAAAAGGGTGGCTATCCATGTTTAGACGAGGCATGGTGATGCTATAAATATTATCCTTGTTAGGTAGGGCATGGTTGTTTTGTAAAGATCTATCAAGTTTACTATCCATAACCCAGTTATATTTTATTTTCTTCCAAGTATATTTAGTTGCAAATAGATTTATATCCACTATATTGTTATCATCAATACAAGATCAAATCTCCTTAGAGAAAATTTTAGAGCGAGAAGGATCCATTTTTTCACTAGGTCCAATAATAGTATTGAAGTCTCAGGAGATGACCCTAGGAGGATGGGTCTTTTTTTCTATAAGAGACATGATTTTTCATAGATATCCCTTATCCTAAAACCTTTTATTAGAATAAATAAAGGTGAAAAGATATTCATGTTTTGAAAAGTCAGTTCACATGTGAAATATTGAGTGTTAATATTAAATATATGAACATTTCTTAATGAATTGTGATTAAATATCCTAAGAGAATATATAAAACTGTTATTTGATTTAGAACCAATAAATTCTTAACTATATTTCTCTAAGCCAGTGAAACTAGAAGGAAAGTTGATTTTTGGCTCATATATAGCAGAAAAATTGGAATATGCAAGAATGAATCTCTTTTTAATGTTATAGTAGTGTCATAGATAGAAATACCATGACAGTTCCAATAGAGAATATTCCTTTCGTTTGGTGTTTAGGGCTGGGACCCTCTTTCTTTATTTACCTTGGGAGTTATTATTTATTTTGGATTTCTTGGGAGTTTTGATCAATTTATACTTGATATTTGTTGAGTCCCAATACTATTTGATCATGGGGATGTTAATATAAACAATATTACCCTCTTTAACAGAATTTTTATTAAGTCCTATTTTTTATTTAGTCACAACTAAATTTTAGATTGGAGACATCTCCTTTGAATTTCAGGGAGTTGTTATCAACATTCATCAGAGTTTGGTCATGTAATGTCTACCTCTGACTATATTCATGGGGCATTTCTCATCTTCCTACTTAATAGAATATCGAAATACTATAACTTGAGAAGGCCCATAAAAATTCACTCTAGATACCATCTTCCTGGGCTTAGAATAGATACTTTTATGCCCTTGAATCTCCAATTTAGGTGTTGTTACATTTTGAGCAGAAAAAACACATAAAGATAATTTTTTGTTCCCATGGTTTGATTATTCTGCCCTATTTTTTGTGTCTTACACTACAGTTAATGGGAATTCAGGTGTCTACATATTTATCTACCCATATGTAGTTAAGGTAATAGGAATGTTGTTGTAAGATGATTTTCTATGCCCCTTGATCTCCATTATAAGATCGTTGTCTTTTCTATGTTGAGTAACAACATATCATTATAAATATGAGATTTGATCACCCCCAAAATCAATGAGAATGACTTACTGTACAACATTGATGGGAGATTATTTGTCCGATTGTTTTGGAGATTTATTTGAAGCCTCTAAATTTCCTTCAATGGTAGGTAAAGCAATGTAATAAGTAGTCAGATAGAACATATTCCCAAATACCTGTGTATTAGAATTAATCTCAGTGGATTGAGAAGTGTTTCCCATATTTATTCATTTATTTCCATTCATTTCATTATCTTTAACATCCTGAGAGGATTTTTATCTTCATTGTTTAATTCCTACTGAGGCTGATTTAAAATATTCATGAAAATCATTCCAATATTTGTAGAGGTGATGCCTTCAATTATAGTAGAAACAATAGCATCAATAGAGGAAATTTTGTGTAATGTAAAATCTTTGGAGTAAATAAGTGATACAAGTCTACATCTAGGGATTTCAATAGTCTGAGGGTCCAAAAATAGTCACTGAAGATTCATGATATCTCATACAATTGATTCCTTACAAGGATAGTCAATATCATGGTCTGCCTGCACAATCTGTTGGAAAATGTCGAAAAACATAGAAGATATTTCCTCATAAAAAAAAATTTCACTATCACTATATTCCTTTTCATCCATGTTATCCCATGTTTTCTTGGGGGGTCCTTTGTGGAATAAGGGTCACCATATTTATTTATCCATTTTTTCTACCATTTCTTGTATGTTTTAGGTTTCTCTAGGGAATGCTTTTCCCCCTCTTATTTCTCTTAACATTAGTCAATTCCTTATTATTTTGAGGTTATAATTTCTTCTTTACAACTCTAAAATTCATAATAGAGTGTCCAATGATCTTACAATAATCACAAAATAATGGCTGATGCTCATACTCAATCCTTACATCAGTTATATAATATTTTGCACTGAAAGTAATAACATGAGGATGTTTTGTTTCCAGATTCACTTCAAATATGAATATTTCATGTACAACCAAGTCACCATTAATGTTTCTTTGATAAAATTTTAAAGGGAATCTAATGAAATAAGTGAAATCATTCAATATTTTTAGGTTCCAAAAAACCCACCAAGACCATGCAAATAATCCCAAATCTGGCCCATAGAGTTTCTATGGGTAAATGGATTGAAGACAAATTCCCAAGTAGACAAATGAAAAAAATCCATGTTTCAACAATATAATACTATATTTATAGACATGTTATAATTTCTATTGAGATTTTAGGATTATGTGAAATAACACTTTTCCAATTGTAATGATTTTCTAATTGGTTGAACCCCAGTAATGGGTGATCCTCAGTTTGAGGTCAGCCACCATCCATGAGTTTTCACCTTTGAGATAACTGATTTGACCAAGGATTGTGTACTTACCCATTTTTATACCTCTGATGAAGCTCTTCAAGATCATTAGCGACTAAAAATCCTTCATTATCATGTTTTTTAGACATTGGGGTCATCGTTGATGATGAACTTTAATGATCCAAGCACTTGAGAGCTTCCACAAAGGATAACCCTTTGATTTCATGGATCAAATCTTGAATGAAATCTTCATGGAGCAATTTATCATCATGTAAAATAGGTATAGGTCGTTAGAAGGATTTCTCCCAAGAAGGATCAAAACCAGCCATATTGAACCAGATCTATCATTCTAGAATACATTCATCACCAACAGTTAGTGAGGTAGGGTTTATGATTTGACCGTGCCCAAGTCCTTCTCTGATCCGTCGTCACTCATTTTTCCTCTTGAAAAATATACCTCATACCCATAGGTTATGTGTGGTTTAATAACATATAAAATTTTTGGTGACCAATAATAACACAAACCATTTCACATACTCTATAAAAAATATCGAATGATGTGTCATATGATTGTACATCCATATACATCAGTATGTAGTTTAAAAAAAAATATCCACGCAAAACAAAGTATAACACAATGGAAATAACCAACATCAATAAAAAATATTCTAAACTAAAAGTAATGTGATAAAAACATCATATACATTTTCATATGAATCCATAATAAAGACAATTCCATTGATTTAGAAACATCTCATCCAAAAATCACCACTCAAGGATCCCAAAAACACTCCATAAATCCACCCCCCTATAACCCTCATTCACCACCAATCATCATGCCATAAAGGATGGGGGAATTATAAAGCACCACAATAAGACATAGTTCATTTCTCAATACCTTTGTTAGACAATACCACATCTACATACACATATCAATATCACTATGGTTAGAACATACTCCTATTTTTATGATCTTTTGAAATATAACCACTTCATTAAAACATGTACATACATACACTTAATTATCATGATAACAAATCAAGAACCTTCATTATTCCAATAAAGCCTAACTTTGTTTTTATATTAATCACATATATATTTTATTAACAAATTATCCCATGAATTGATGCTTTATTCAATTTAATGATATTTTACTATGATTTGTCATTTATTCTGGGACTAAAATGATAAATTTTATTTATAGACATATCTAAATTTATCATTTAATGCAATACTCCATTTAGAATATATATTTCGAGAATTATCATTCTCTAGATCTAATATGGATTTATTGATATACATCCTTCCTTCAATAACATAAATGTTTATCATTACACGATTTTCAAGAAATAATAAATTTCCATTGGGAATTTTTTTATATTTGGAGGGATTAGTCCCCCCCTTTGTCATGAAACTTATCTATCACCTCTTATATACATCCTTTATCTATCTAAAAACATATTAGTTTGAAATGTAATCATTTTTTACCACTTTCTTGATTTATAGAACATATTTATTAAGTTACCTCTAATATCTACATTTGTTGAGTCTTCCTGTTTCGTTACCAATGGATCTACTTCCATTTTGTTAAGTTTTTAGATATTTTCCCATGAAACTCCTTACTCCAACAACATTAATAGTACTTCTAAAATATTTTCTACAAGTGAAATTATCATTTTTTAAATCATCATAAATAAATCATTTAAATATATCATGTCAAAACCTTGTGTAAGAAGAAATTTTATGTGTAAAAAAGATCAATATTATCCATTTCAACAACTTACATATATTAATACATAAAACATCCACCTTTACTTTGATAAATATTTCTCCATGTGATTTCAATCATAGTTAAAAAAGCATATTGTGAAATAAATATTAATGTGAAAATTTTATTAGTCACAATATATGTTTATCTTTAATGGATATAACATGATACAACCTATTAGTTTTATAATTCCTTGATTCCACTTGGAATTATATTCAGGTTCTAATTCAACTTATTACATTCCATCAAACTCTAATATCAATTGTTGAAAATTAACTTTAACAATCACAAGTAAATATCCCATTGAATTCTATTAACTAAGTTTTTAGATTGAAAAAACATAAATGAAGAACACTTTATAAGTTGATTATTTATTTCAATAAAGATGATGTTACCAACATTCTTCTTCAGAGGATTAGTCCAATTAGTATATGATAGAAACCAATTTTATTTTCCATAGTTTTCTTGAAATGATATTATATTTAAAACTAGGATTTTATGGAAATTTATTTATAGATTTTTATGATACAACTTGTGAATTTTCATAGAATAGGAGTGATGTCAATTTAAACACTCTGATAGTAATTTAAATCCTAGATAGGGATTTAATAGAACATAAGATTCTTGATTTTGTATCACTGTCCTCCCCTAATTTAGCATGAATTTTTAAAGATATTGTGTTTTGAAATACACCCACCTCATGGATTATATTTCCCCTTAAACATTCATAAATCTAAAAAAATTGAATGTTAGAAGAATTTTAGTGACAGGTACTCTTAATAATCCTCGATTAGAGGAACTTGTTTGATCATGATTTAATGACCATTTTCTATGAATTGAATTCCAATCATTGACTTTAGTTCTTTATAATGTTATAACAATGGTTTAAAACTTATTGTGAATATATAATTTTTTATATTCCATCCTTTTGGAAAGGAATCTATCTCCATTGTGTGACTAACCCCACTAGTACACGACTCATCCTTTTATGATTCAAGATTTCAATAATATCCATGATTCCTCCTCCATGTGATGGATATTCCACTGATCTTCGTCTCTTAAACTATAATGGAATGTTGAATCCAAATAAAAATGTCTTATGATATTCATCTTTGATATCCTTTAATAATACCTTTGATTTTTTTCCATTTATGAGTATTATTATTCATCTTTTAATTATATCATTCTATAAATTAATATTGTTTCATACACATAGTCATTTTTTGTGATAGCCAATCCTTTTCTTTCCATTATCAACAATATCATTTATTTAATATTTATTTAAATAATTTTTTTATTCTTTTAAAACATTCATTTCATTTGGTATAGAAGTGGTAGACTTCCTGTACAATTATCTAACACCATTTATACTGCATTACCATGCTATATTTCAATGGATAACAAAAATAAAACATCACTAAATGAAATCATAACTAATTTAATTTTTTCTTGTTTGATATGATACAAAACATTTCATTCTATTATTGATACTAATCGCTCCAATACACAAATAAATAGTGTGGTCATTAGTTATAAAATTGTTTCACTTCATCAACACCTTCCCTTGTGGAATATTAACACAATGATTTATCGAAAACATCCTTTTATTCATTGATCATAGACTTCCATTTCTGTGTTATCCACTCGACGAGGATTCTATTAGAGGGAACAATACAGATCACATTCTATATAATGATTTTTTATTTATTTCAACTGTATTGATTTTAAAATCCTTATATTGTATACTAAAGGAAAAAATAATTATAATATAGATTATTTATTGTCATTTATTTATTAGGGAAGTTTAAAATATATTTTACATTTATTTTTTAATAGATTATATAAAATATTATACATTGTTATTTTTACCTCATATATAATAATAGATGATATTAAAAAAATTATAGAATATTAGTAATGTTTTTTATATAATCGATGATAAAATGATATTTTTAATTTTAGTTATTTTAGATAATAATATTGAAAATATTCTAAAAAATATTTTTAATGATGGTCATTTAAATAAAAAATAGTACAAATAAAAGTGTAACTTGTAAATTATTAATTTTTTCACTGCATGACATACTTGTTTATTCCCCCTATAAATTCATCCTTCCAAACATTTAAATTTCATTTTTTCACATCGTACACATAATATTTTATTATAAAATAAAAATATATCAAATTTTATTCTCTTTATTCCAATTTAATATACTCCTACATTTCTCCATCCATCTCTAAATCTATCATGCATAGGTAATTTTCTCCAAATTTTTTTTATTCAACATTTAGATCTTCAAAATCATGATTTAATATCCATTTGGGATATTCAGAGGGTGGAATCAATCAGAGAAACTTTGAAAATGATATAAAAAATGATGAGGGAATTTATATGAAAATTTTGATTTATAAAACATCATTGTATATGGTAAAATCCAAGTAATAAATTCATTTATTTTGATTATATTTTTTTTCTAACATCATTATTAATATTTTTTTATTATTATCATTTTATCATAGATACTTTTTTAATATTTTAATTAAATAATAATAAAAACATATTTTATCATAAAACATATGACCTTTATTATTTATTCCACATAAAACAATTTACGGTTCACCATTCTCTCATAGATGTTTTAGAAAATATATTTTTCTCAATTATTTAGTAAAGCATGTGAAATTTTTTTTTTCATGTTCTTTATTAAATAATTGAGAAATAATTATCAAAAAATTAAAAATTCTAATAACAACTAATGTTTTAAATATTTATATCAACGATTTTAATACGTTGAAATAAAAATTTATTAATGAAATCACATGGAATTATATTGCCTAAAAATATATTTTAAAAATGTAAAATCATATTTCTATAGTAATTTCATTTTATAACATATATCTTCTATTCTTAAACATGGTTCCTTACATAATTTTATATTTAATTCTATATTTTGTTCTAAAGGGATATATTTATCATTGATTTCCATGTTATTTGTTATTTTACATCAAATTATTATTAATTTTATGTGTGTAAATTATTTTTCCTGTCTTATTTATACTCATCATTTAAATAGATCCTTTTAAAGATAAATATTTATACATTAATTTGGGAGTTTTAAAATTTTATTTTTCCTGGAGTATAGAATCTAATAAATGATTGATTTCTAATTGATCCAAATTTTAATATAAAAATTATTTATTTCCTTGATTTCTGAATGAATACAGTAAATATTGAAATCATGTCATTAAAAATTCATTACTGAAAATAGAACCACATTCTATTTTAATGGAGAAATTTAATTTCTTTATTCAAAATGTACATACATAAGGGTAATGGAATAATATTTATCACCAAAATAATTGAAATTACCTCAATGGGGGCATCTAAATATTTTAGTGGATTCTTCTTCTTATAGATCTTTATATTCATTAGAAAATAGGTAATTTTCACCAAAATTATGCATTAAAATCTAATCATTAATCGATATTAATTTATTTATTGTGTATTAAATCTATAATGAAGAGGATTGGGACAACTAGATACATCACTGAGACTGATCCACTATAAGTCCCAAATCATTCTCAAAATCACCAAAGGCATGATAAAATCACTTAGGGTATCAAATATAAGAATTATAACTGATTTCACACCAATAATCACATTTTTTTTAATGATGATGCCTTGGTCAAGATACCAAATCATGAAAATATATAAATATGGAAAATAGATTACAAAATTATGAAGGAGTTATCATTTCTACAATATTTCTCATTAAGTGGGATGAGATATAATGGATGGTTGTCTATCCATGAAATATCATTTCTATATCCTTTTTTAGCAAGACCATCTTCCACCATGTTCTCTTTGTGGTAAGAATGGGTGATAATACGATTGAGCTATGTCAAATGTTGGAGTCACACCATCCATCGTGCTATATGGGGCCATGCAATGTGAACCTCCCCATGTCAAAGAGCTTGAATGATGGTAGTAGAGTCACATTCAATCTATCTGTTGTTCCATCCTTTTTTATTGATGAGGCAGACAATGAAAATGATGTTGTGCGTTTCTAATTCTAAGGAGGAGGAAAAGCCACATGTGTCATAGTAGCATCCCAAAATATTCCCATTTTGATTCCTGTTAAATAATCCATAGCCCGTGGGGCCTGGTTTCTTTTTATGACACCATCCATATTTATTTTTATCTAGCCAAGGAGTGGGGGTTTCCAGAATACTTCCATTATACCTTTCATCTAACTGGATCTTCCCATGATTTCGATCTGACAAAGAACAATAAGATACTTAACAGAGTTGTCACATGTACATGTTTGCATCATTCCAAATTCCTTGATATAAATTATGATCTTCACCAAAGTTACACGAATATTGAAAGTATTACTGTTGTGAATGATATATTTTCTCTCATACCATATTACATGTATCAGTTATGCAACAAAAAGATTTTCAACTTGAGGAGAGGTATACATAGATATGCATCATTGAGGATAAGATATAATGAAATATAAACCTTTCCATCTGAGATAAAAAAATTCAAATTTTTATTTACATATCTCAGAAGAAGTAGAACAAGATAAGAAAAGGTTGTCAACATCCTCTCTATGTTTATTACACATGTGAAATTTAGTACAATGTTAAATACCAAATAACTATAGACAACAATCAGAGGAGACTCTATTATGGGTTATTCTACAAACCATTGTGAACCTGGAGGGTTTAACCCATGGATTGTTAAAAACTTTTATCTAGGAAAAATATTTGATAGCATTACAGAAATTAGGATTGTAGTAGATTTGAGAGTATAAAACACCATTATGAGCCAGTTTCCAAACAAAAAAACCATTGGTGTGGACAAAAGAGCATTTGATAATAATGGTGTTGATTTTATTTGGTAAATCAATATCCAAAGTGTGAAGGCATCCATTTATGGAGATAATAATATTAGTAGGTAAGATCATTGGATGAGTCATAGATGAAAGATGGAACCCATTCTAGTCATCCAACAAAAATTTCAAAGAAGATTGTTTATTAAAAATCCATCTAGAGTGAGACATTATTTTAGAAAACGAGAAAATTATAGAAGGATAGATAGAATATTACATGTGCAAGGTCCAAAATTTTCTTATATTTTTATAAATTCCACCTCTAAGAAAATCCAATGACGATGAATTATTGTTAATAAGGTTCCAAATGATCTTATCTTGAAGTGATTAATTAAAGAGGAAAATGTTGTTCATATCGAGGCCACCATTGTCAAGGTGTTTACAACAATTCTTCCAATGGAAAGTGACATGTTTACACTCAAGAGTGACTCCAATCCAAAAATATATATTTTTTGTAATGTTAATATTTTTGAAATATTCTATAGTCCATTTATATACCATCATGGAGTCAACCATTTTAGAAAAAATGGAATATTTGAAAATATAATTCCATCATTACATGGATAAGGACAATCCTTTCCAAGAAAAGTGTTCATTATTAATCTGGTCGACTATATTGGAGAAGTAAGTACTTTTAGGATTTCCCCAGAATATTAGATCTCTAAGGTACATGAATGTATGTGATACTTCTTTTATTGAAAGGTCATTTATAATACAATATTTTTTTGTTATAGGAAATATTTTACTAATGAAAATGGAAGATTTGATCCAGTTTATGGATCACATTGACACCTCTAAATATTGAGAGAGTCCATCTTTGAAATTATTGATGTTCCATTTTCCCCTCAAAGGAATAAAAAAAATGAAATCCACATACATGAGCTAAGAGGGAACAATTAGGTTTCAGATTTAATAATGGGATTAATTTTACCATAGTTGACCAGCTTGGTGATAATTATGGTTAGGTATTCCCCAGAAATAAAAAAAATAATGGTAGAGAGAGGGTCCCCATATCTGATTCCTTTTGTGCAATTGAAATTTTCATTTGGATCACTATTATTCAATACCAAAATGTGATCATAACCAAAATGAGTTTAAATTTTGTTAACAAATTTATCACTAAAACTGAACTTGGTGAGGACCCAGAATATTAAACTCTAGTCCATGGTGTGAAAAAAATTTCAATAGTCAAATTTAATGGACATAATGCCTCCTCTCTTATAATTTTTTTACCAGTCAGTACTCTCAGAGGTAAGACAGATGCAACCCTGGATATTTCTTCCCTAAATAAAGCCAAACTGGTTCCAAGAGAATGTTTTATTAACAATATGAGTAAGAATATTGACTAAAGGGACAGAGATGATTCTATAGATATATTTAATGAGACAAATGAGTCTGAATAGATGAATTTATAAAGAATTCTCCACTTCCGGAATAAGGGGTAGGAATTGAGAATTAATCCCATATGGATGGTATCCATTAAAGAAAAATGATTTAATCGATCTAAAATAAACATATTGAATGATATCTCAAAAGTTTAGAAAAAATATGTTTGTGAAACCATCAGGTTCAGGGGAAATATCATTATATAATCTAAATTCCTCCACATTGAACTCATTCACAATAGGAACACTGGCTGAGAGAGTGTTTTTATTTTCACCAATTATGATAGGAATGATATTGGACGTTAGGCCTTTATTAAGACCAAGACAATTAAATATATCATTTAATTAGGTGAAAATATGGTTTTCCAAACTTTTATTATTATCAATGATGTTATTCCCATCATTAATGAAGGTATATGGTTTACATGTTTTCCAATATCTTTGCATAGTATTGTAGAATTTAGTGTTTTTGTCACCATCTTGGAGCCTGTTAATTTTAAAAGTCAATTTTTTAGATTATCCTTTACGGTGAGATGAAAATTTAGCTTAGTACAAATATCAATTTATTATTTGGGATCATTATCAAAGTCATTGTTTGTATAGACAGTTTTAATTTTATTGAGGGTGTTTTATAGGGAATAAATTTCATTATCAGGTTGGTTGACTCTTTCTTTTCACCATGACTTTAGATTTTTCATTAAAAGTTTTAATTTCATAATACATGAAATTGGATATTTGTTATAATTCATAGAATTTCACGTGTCTTTAACAAGATTTTCACAATCTATAAAAGATTTCCATAGATTGTTAATTTGAAAGGGAATGATAGGCTAAGAGAATCCATAACTGAGACTAATGAAAAAAGGGTGGCTATCCAAGTTTAGACGAGGCATGGTGATGCTATAAATATTATCCTTGTTATGTAGGGCATGGTTGTTTTTTAAATATCTATCATGTTTACTAGCCATTACCCTATTATATAGTATTTTATTCCAAGTATATTTAGTTCCAACTTGATTTATATCCAATATATTGTTATCATCAATACAAGATCTAATCTCCTTTGATGAAATGTTAGAGTGAGAAGGATCCATTTTTTCACTAGGTCCAAAATTAGTATTGAAGTCTCTAGAGATGACCCAAGGAGGATGGATCTTGTTTTCTAAAAGAGACATTTTTTTCCATAGATATCCCTTATCCTACTACCTATTATTATCATAAATAAAGGTAAAATGATATTCATGTTTGGAAAAGTCAGTTCACAGGTGAAATATTGAGTGTTAATATTAAATATATGAACATTTCTTAACGAATTGCGAGTAAATATCCTGAGAGAATCCATAAAACTATTATTTGATGTAGCACCAATAAATTCGTAACTATGTTTTTCTAAGATAGTAAAACTAGAAGGAATGTTGATTTTTGGCTTAGATATAGAAACAAAATTTGGAATATGCATGAATGAATGTCTTTTTAATGTTATGGTGGTTTCATAGATAGAAATACCTTGACAGTTCCAATAGAGAATATTCATTTGGTCCAGTGTTTAGGGATGGGCCCCTCTTTCTTTATTTACTATAGGAGTTATTATTTCTTTTGTATTTCCTTGGAGTTTTGATCGATTTATCCGTGATATTTGAAGAGTCCTAATCCTATTTGATTATGGGGATGTTAGTATAAACAATATTATCATCTTTACCAGACTTTTATTATGTCCTATTTTTTATTTATTCACAACTAAATTTCTGATTGGAGACATCTCCTTTGAATTTTAGGGTTTTGTTATCAACATTAATCAGAGTTTGGTCAGGTAATGTTTACCTCTGACTATCTTTATGGGGGACTTTCTCATATTTCTACGAAATAGAATATCAAAATAATATTACTTGAGAAAGACCATACAAATTCACTCTAGATACCATCTTCATGGTCTTAGAATAGCTACTTTTGTGCCCTTGAATATCCCATGTAGGTGTTGTTAAATTTTGAGCAGAAAAAACACATAAAGAAAATTTTTTGTTCCCATGGATTGATTATTCTGCCCTGTTTTTTGTGCCATCCACTACAGTTAATGGGACTTCAGCTGTCTCCTTAGTTATCTACCCATATGTATTTGTGGGAATCGGAATGTTGTTGTAAGATGATGTTTTGTGCCCCTGGATCTCCATTATAAGAGCATTGTCTGTTCCATGTTGAGTATCAACATATCCTTCTAAATATGAGTTTTGATCACCCCCAAAATCAATGAGAATGAATTATTGTACAATATTGATGGGAGATTATTTGACCAGTTGTTTTGAAGATTTATTTAAAGCCTTTAAATTTCCTTAAATGGTAGGTAAAGCAATGTAATAAGTATTTATATAGAACTTATTCTCAGATACACGTGTATTATAATTAATCTCAGTGGATGGAGAAGTGTTTCCCATATTTATTCATTTATTTACATTCATTTCATTTTCTTTAACATCCTTAGAGGGTTTTTATCTTCATTTTTTGATTCCTACAGAGGCTAATTTACAATATGAATGAAAATCTATTCAATTTCTGTAGAGGTGATGCCTTCTATTGTAGTAGAAATAGTAGTATCAATAGAGGAAATGTCATGGAATGTAAAATATGTGGATTTAATAAGTGATACAAGTCTACCGATAGGGATTAAAATAGTCTGAGGGTCCAAAAATACTCACTAAAGATTCATGATATCTCATACAATTGATTCCTTACCAGGATATTCAACATCATGGTCTGCCTGATCAATCTGTTGGACAATGTCCAAAAACATAGAAGATATTTCCTCATAAAAAACACATTTTTCACTATCAATATGTTCCTTTTCATCCATGCTATCCCATGTTTTCTTAGGGGGTGGGGGCTTTAAGGAATAAGGGTCGCCATATTTTTTTATCCATTTTTCTACCATTTCATGTATGGTTCAGGTTTTTCCAGGGAATCCTTTTCCCCCCTCTTATTTCACTGAACAATAGTCAATTCCTTATTATTTTTAGGTTATACTTGTTTCTTTACAACTCTAAAATTCATAATAGAGTTTCCAATGATCTTGCAGTAATCACAAAATAATGGTTGATGCTCATAATCAATCCTTACCTCAGTTATATAATATTTTGCACTGAAAGAAATAACATGAGGATGTTTTGTTTCCAGATTCACGTCAAATATGAATATTTAATATATAACCAATTAACCATTCATGTTTCTTTAATCAAATTTTAAAAAGGCTCTAATGAAATAAGTGATATCATTTAATATTTTTAGTTGCCAAAAAACCCACCAAGACCATGCAAACAATCCCAAATTGGAGTCATAGAGTTTCTATGGGTAAATGGATTGAATGAAAATTCCCAAGTAGAAAAATGAAAAAAACCATGTTTTAGCAAGATAATACTATATTTCTAGACATGTTATAATTTCTATTGAGATTTGAGGATTATGTGAACGAACACATTTCCAATTGAAATGAATTTCCAATTGGTTGAACCTAAGTAATGGGTGATCCTCAGTTTGAGCTCAGCCATCGTCCATGAGTTCTCACCTTCAAGATAAGTGATTTGACAAAGGACAGAGTACTTACACATTTTTATACCTCTGATGAAGCTCTTCAAGATCAACAGTGACTGAAAATCCTTCATTATCCAGTTTTAAGGAAGGAATTTAACGATCCAAGCTCTTGAGAGCTTCCACAAAGGATATACCTTTGATTTCATGGATCATATCTTGAATGAAATCTTCATGGAGCGATTTATCACCCAGTAAAATAGGTATAGGTAGTTAGAAGGATTTCTCCCAAGAAGGATAAAAATAAACCATATGGAACCAGATCAATCACTCTGTAAAACATTCATAACAAATCATTAGTGAGGTAGGGTTTGCGATTCGACCGTGCGCAAGTATTTCTTTGATCCGTCGTCACTCATTCTTTCTCTCAGAAAATATACCTCATACCCATAGGTTATGTGTGGTTTAATAACATATAACATTTTTGGTGACCAATAATAACACAAACCATTTCACATACTCTATACAAAAAATATCGAATGATGTGTCCAATTATTGTACATCCATACACATCAGTATGTAGTTTAAAAAAATATAATCCACGCAAAACAAAGTATAACACAATGGAAATAACCAACAGCAATAAAAAATATTATAAACTAAAATTTAATTAATAAAAACATCATATACATTTTCATATGAATCCAGAATAAAGATAATTCCATTGATGTAGAAACATCTCATCCAAAAATCACCACTCAAGGATCCCCAAAACACTCCAGAAAATCCAACCCCCTATGACCCACATTCACCACCAATCTTCATGCCATGAAGGATGGGGGAATTATGTAGCACCACAATAAGACATAGTTATTTTCTCATTACCTTTGTTAGACAATACCACATCCACATACACATAAAGTTTTTATGAAGGGTGTGAGTAAAAATCGGAGTGGCACACAATGATGAATCTACATGATATCACAAAATAGATGAAATATTAGAACTAGTTCAAAAATAGTGTTTAGATATTACAGTTTTTACATTGATTTTTTAAAACCAAAATTTTGGAATTTTATTTGACATCTCTTTAGTTTTCATAAAACAATAAATTAGTTATAATAGATGATAATTTGAGAAAAAAATAAAAACATAATGTTAATATAATGGAAGATATCCCTGAATCACAAGAATCAATAATTACCAGGGTAATTTCCAATAAAAAACTATATCAAATCGCCTCTAAACTTTAGGATAGAAAAATAAGTAATTTTGGGTAATATAAGACCTTGTTAACAGAACACTATAACCTTTGTAAACCCAAGATAATCAACCTCGACTTTCCATCAAATCCTCACTAGCGGACAATCCATATCCATATCAGAATTTAAAGTATACAAAACTCGTAGAATAATCTCAAATAGTGTATAACTCATTCAATTAGCTAGATGTGAACCTATTGTTACCATGAAAAACATATTAATTATTAATTCTAATGATATATCCAACATCATATAATTATGTCAATAAATAAAATAATCCACTAATAAAGTTAGCAATAATATTTATAATATCCACGTCAAATAATCACATAACAATATAATCCATTTTCATAAAAACAAGGATTATAAATGAAAAAAAATTACCTTTAAAAATTTACATTAAAAACTATTCGGATTCAAATAACCTTCCAAATATTTTTTAAACCCAACTTGGGAATAAATAAAATTTTAAGAAAAAGTCTATATCAATCTATAAAATTATCAGACCTTTTCCTAAAAAAGTCAATTAAAAAAATGAATAAATATATATCAAGCCCAAATAATTAATTTCATTCATATTATAATGAGATAATATACATAAAACTAAAGTACTAAAGGTATTCCAAATGGGAGGTATATTCTGTAGTGACACTATATGCAAATTTTGTACACAACCATTGCCTTAATTAAATACCAAATGATATAGAAGGAAGGGATCATCATAACCCTAATATAGATATTATAGTACTAAAAAATAATAATATTCATAATCATGGATTCAATATCAAACATGGTTCATGAAAAAGAATACAATGTAATAATAGTAGAATAAAATAAGAAACAATGATAACAAAATTAGAAATCATGGGTAACTTTGAACATTTCCACCCAAGAATTGATAGAGACCACTCTTGTAGTTTGAAGGAGGGTATATCTGAATGTTAATCCATATATAATGGTAAATAAGATGTTTTTCCATAGTTTTTTAGAACTAAGTCCCATCGCTAAAAACCGCATGGGAAATCTCCCTTCCACTATTCCTGAATTGGGTACACATTTAGCACTAACACTGTTCTAACATTTCACACCATCTATTTTTCCTTATTTTTATATTTCACAACATTAAAATTTGAAATTAAAAATAAATTAATAAATGAATTATATAAATGAATTATATTTTTCCCAAGTGTTAGGTTTATCACCATAATGTTTTTATAGCTCACTGACAAATATAATCAATTTAGCATTTATCAGTCTATAAAAATTTTCTCTAACATAGATAAGCTGCTCAATATTAGTTATGATGAGGTCTGAATCAAAATCCTCCCAATAAAATGCATTATAAAAGTCTAGATGATTTTCATTAACATAGTATATTTGAACGAAATTTTTAATATAAATCATATATGATGGTAGGTAAAATCCATATTCTTCTCACCCATGACACTCAACCTTCACAAATGTCCATATATAACGTGACATCACCTTACATGTATTTTCCAATAAATTATGACCAATAGAAGGAGAAAATCTAAGGAACAATCAATAAAAAATTGTAAAATCCAATAGGTAATGATTATTACACACCATGAGTTTATGATATTTTTTACATTAAATAAATTTTACATCATTAATATCTTTCATTAAATGCAACCCTGGGTTTAAATGGAAGGTGATATAATATTGAAATATAATTAATAAATGCGACTATTATCTCCTACCCATTATATTGGAGGGTATGAAGTAGTTGAAATAAATTATCAAAATTATGTGATACTTTTTTGTTAATTAAAAGTAATGATTACTGCTAAGGAAATAAGAACTGAATTATAAATGTTAAAAATATTATTATTTTATGTTAGTATATATATATTTTCCAATTATTATTTTTTTCTATATATTATGTGTCTTAATCACTAATAAAATAATATTTCGATATCTTATATTTTTATTGAATGTGAAAAATGAATAATCCATCATAAATTCATTATTAACATGTTAGAAATGAATAGAAAAGTAGATGAATTGAAATAGAGAGATTTTTTCATAAACTCTTTTTATTATGTCCTATTTATTTTATCGTTATAAATTTAATTGTTCAATACTGATGATTAAATTTAATGAATAATAAATATAATATATTCAAAAAATATATTAAAATTCATCTAAGGGTTTTTATAGGAATGTAATTTGATTAAATTTAGATTTAATCTTTAAAATTAATTTTTCAATAAAGGGTTTTCTTCTAATTTTGGATTGTTGTTTTGAAATGAATTTTGAATAGTTATAGAATTTTAATCTAATTAAATTGTTTCCATGTTTTTAATTAATATATATAAATTTATATTATAGTAAAATTTAATTTTTGGCCATTATGAAAAGTAACAAACGTAAATATTTGTGGTTGCGGTAATGGTTTAAAGGGTTAAAGAGAGGTTAAAAAAAGATATAATAGTTAGAATAAAATAAAAATTTGTATAAATCCTATTGGATTAATTTATTTTGATCATATATCAAAAATTATAAAAAATATATCTAATTTGGATCCACATTCCTTTGAGACTTTATAATATTTTATTATTATTATTAACTACAAGTGTGAAACTTCCCTCACTTATAAAAGGTAATATTCTCTAATTTCTTCTCTACACTAATATTTCCATTTATATCAACCAAGAACTTCCAAGATATTCTCCAAAAATATTTAGAAAAGAACATTAGGTGTTTTTATTAAAAAAATTCCCATCACTGAACCCTTATGGTCCCATTCAAAAGATTATACTTGAAGAAGATGGTGTTTGAACACACAAAAAAAAGAAAAATGGGACTTCATTTAATGGTTTATGTAAAATATTTTTTATTTTTGGATTTTATGAGATAAATTTAAATTGAGGTAATTTATATTTTTTGTATCCTTTGAAAATCAAAATTTTTTCCCTCAATGGTCATTCCTTTTATTTTTATGCAATATTACCATTTTTCTATCTTCGGTATATAAAAGGATCAAGAAAACGTTTTTATGAAATGCTAGACTTATTTACTCAATGATTTATGAAAATTTTCAAAAATGTATATATTCATAAAAAACATATATATGATTTTATATATACATAACTTTTTGATAATTTTTTTACAACCATTGAATTTCATTACAAATTATTAAAAACAATGTCTTCAAATTTGTTACATACGACTCAATTTTGACTCTCTAAAACAGTTTGAATATAATGTTATCTTTTAAAATATATGGTATGAATGAATTTTATACTCATTATAACCATTATTTAATTTTAAAATATCTATACACATTTTTATGGATATTTCCATTGAAAATACATTCCTCAATACTCTTCGAATTATACCTTTTTAATAATATAGAAAAGATTTTTTTTATTTTCATTGAATTTTTCAAATTCAATTTTAAAGGTAATTTTCAGGGATATAAATATTCTTTTAGCATTGGTATACTTTACTAGGGATAATATCTTTTTATGCCATTCAATTATTCTCTGGATAAGGCTCAGGTGGATGATATTATAATGATCACTCTTTAAAACTTGTTACTATCCCCGGAGTTAATTATGTGATGGTGAAATCATTATAAAAGCCATTTTATTTTCATAGTCTATGATATGATGAAACAATGAATGTTTTTATAATCCTATTAAACACTTATGTATGGTTTTAATTTTGATATGGGTGGGCCCATAATTATATATCCCTCAAATGCATTGGGTATATAATGATATCTAATTACATAATATAGTATAGGGTGGGGAGTGAACCCAGTTCAGTATGGGAATCCTTTCACTATGATAATATTCGATATGAACCATGACTACGTAAATGATGTAATGGGGAGTGAACTCAATAATCTATGGGACTCTATCCACTATAACAATATTGATAATAATCCATGACTATGGAAAAGATTGAATAGGGAGTGAAACCAGTCCAATTTGGTTTCTTTTCTACTGTGATAGTCTTACAAGTAATCATTTACTAAAGAAATCATGGAATGTAGGGAAAACCCAATCCACTATGGGACTTTTCTCTCTATGATAGTCATGTATGTGATCCAAGACTAAATAAATGGTTTCATGTTCTTATATATATGCCCAAATCATATTAATTATGATTTTAATATGTTCTAATGAATCATGATTGATTATTGATGATTCCACACACTTATTACTTATTCCATTTATTATGAAATCAAATTATGATATAACTCATGATTTGTGATCTTGGATAGATTGTTATTTACTTTCATAATTTATGATCATGAAACCATACATTTAGGAAAATATTATACTCACTTATGTTTGTTGAATAATATCTCTTATATTTACCCATAAAAAGTATATGAGAACACCATTTATTTTGTTTCATTTCCCATGGTTAGGAATAAATGTTTGAAGTAGGGTATATCAAGGATTGGTGATAAGTGATAGGAACATTATGAAATATATTAATGATATTGGATTAAATATTTTTATTATTTATCACGTATCCAAAAAAACTAACCCTTTATTATTCCTTTGAATTTATTATTTTGATATATATTTGATATTCATCTAAAATAATGTAATATTTAATTTTTTACATCTTATGTCACCTTAAAAATTATGGCATGTATATGTTTTTTGGTGGCTTTGAGAAGTCACCATAATTTTATGAGTTAACTGAACAATATTGGCCATCACTAAATAACAATTTTGTCACAAAATATAGAAATTTATAATTTCAACCCCAAAAATAGTGGACTAACATGGTTATTAAAAATTTTCATTATTTATAACCATATTTTATTGCGATTTAAAATGATTTTTATATGAAAATTCAACCAATTAAAAATTATTCTCCCATGATCCTAAAAATTATAGAATAGACACATTGAGTATATAATCAAAAATCGAAAGAGAAATAATACCTTGTCCAATCTTATATGGAAAATAATTATTGTTAAAATTTATATGAGAAACCATTAAATCCATATTAACCTTCAAAAATTGGGAAATAAATCATGTGTCATGATTCAAATCGATGGTTTAAGGAACACCATAGTGATTCATACTCAATTGTACAATATGGAATCCAACTCATTATTCCTTTTTCATAAACATAATTAGATGACAATTAGGTAATTTCAACAATGTATCAATAATAACTTCTACCATGTTCCTTATGTTAGGATTTTCATGAAAACCAATCATGATGTCCATGGAAATTATTTCCCACATTCATACAAAAATTGGTAGAGATTATAATAATATCATTGAATCGAGTTCCTGATATTAATTATGAAATTGGTATGGTACAAATACAAGATGAAAATATTTATTCTCTTCATCTCGAGCCAGCAATAATAATTTTTCAGATCATAAAACCATTTTATATCTAGGATATCATGAGACGCATACACTCTGTTCTGGTGAATTTAATACTCTTTATAATCTTGATATTAATACCAACAAATGAGACTCAATTTTAACCATCCATAATTACAATATCAATAAAAATAGAGTATAATACATACCCAAAATATTTTAGGGTTATATGTTCATATAAATTTGAAAAAATCATTATTTGAAAAAACCCAAATCATTCTCATTATGTTTTCTTTTTTCCATTATACCCATATTTACATGTTCCATAAGAATACTTCCCAATATCCCACAAAATTCTCTACACATTATACCCATATTTAAATATCATACAAAAAATAATACATTATAAACTATGGAAAATAAAAAAAATGATAAGGCATGATCGTATATTGAATAAAATTAATTATGAAATATATAAATAAATGATCATAAGTAATCAAAAGATAATAATAATTTTATGATAACATAATCAAAATTGATAATAATAACATAAGAAAATAATACACATAAAAACATATTTCATAAGACATTAATCCGGAAATAACTATTTAATAAAAGATGATAGTCATATGAGTAAACATTCATGAACCAAGTGAAATAAATATTATCCTAAGGAAACAATAAAAATCATAACAAGCATATAAAGACTGGGTGGAAATCATGGGAAATTTTAATTTCATCAGGGAATTACCTTAATCAAATAATTTTAATATTCGATTACGAGTAATTTCCATCATGTTTACACCATAACCTATTAGGAGTTACTTAAATTCATTAAAATTTATCATATCTTAGTAGTAACGTTCATATCATAAACTCTATCACATTAACCAATTCATTGGTGAGCTATATCGATCTCTCCATCATCATGAGCTCATATAGACAAATCCATTATTATGATCTATATTAGGATCAACAATTATTAAAATATCCTAAGGAACCTAAAATTAATAACTGACTTAGGTTATTCATTTCATCATAAAACTCATTGAAACAACAATAATTACATTTATAACATTGTTAATGTTTTGTAATTTAAAGGGTTTCATAGAATCAATCATAATACTTCATAATACTAATACATAAAAAATAATATAGGTGGTAGTTTACTAGTATAATAAATCCAGTGAAGATTAAAATTCCATACCAATGTTAACATAAATGAAAAATAAATTTTAATATAATTAAATCATGTAAGGGAATATAAGGAAAATAACAAATTATTTTATTATCTCTAAATATAATAAATTTTCCAAATATTGAGAAAGATATTTTTTTAAGTTATGGAAACTGTTAAATAAAACCTCAAATAAAACAATGATAGTGGATGTGATAAAATATATTAGTGTGGTAAACATTAAAATAAATTTTGAATTAACACTTTGGGTAAAAATTCCAAAACTAACTCATTCAAATAATGAAAAAAAATCTATGAAAACACTGAAAATAATGAAAAATATTACTCAAAATGGTATTAAATAATATTACGATCAAAGAAAATGACATTCTTGAAATCATTTTAAATAACATAGACATGATAGAATTTTTTTTGGCCAAATATGATTTAAGGTTGACTTTTATAAAAAACATTTTCTAGATATTTTATAGTACCAAGGAGAAGAAAATTGTACTGATATAATTAAATTTTTATGAATAACCGTAGTGTTGGAAAATATATGGTGTATAATTGACAATGACATTTTTTTTCCCTTAACATAAATTTAGTAGAGAAAATCCTAAACTGAAATAGGATTGTAATATAAATACTTTTTACTTTGGAAATGTGACATCCTAAACGTTTAATGAAATTTTCATTAAAATTAAGTTGCATCCTTTGTTTTTTATCCATTTAAGTATTTATTTCTAGACAATTGGGTCTTGAAGTTCATGTATAGAGGTTATATGTTTAGTATGATTCATTATTTTTTAAAATAGGCCATCATCTTGATGGTTTATTGTATTATCTAGTTAGTGGTACTGGTAATGGGCATTTCATTTATTCAGTTCACACTAGAAATGTAGTGGTTGAGGATGAATTATTATAATTCTTCTTTCAACATTAGCCATCCAGTGTCCAGGAACTGACCTACCAGTAGAGCCCAGATTATGTTTTCGTTAATGGTTTTTCATCATTTTAAAAAAAATTCAATTATTTAACTAATCATGTCAAAAATACCACTATAATATCTCCATAACCTATTTTAGATATCTCAAATGGTTCTTTAGGAGTCTTCCTCATCTTATCATATAATAATAATGCCCAAATATATAATGGGCATCATTTGAGGTTAAATTTGTCTTTTCTTTTCGAAATTAACCTTCTTTCTTGGGAATTGATCATTGATCTAATCCATGTAAGATAGATATTTTGGTTTTCATCTAGATATAATGAATAATTCATGATCAATTTACATATCAGTGTTGGATCGTGAGTTTTACTGGCATCTCTTTGACTGATCATAGATATACTACTGACATTGAATATTCATTTTTATTTTGTTTTGGATTTCATATAATTTCATAAAAAATTATGAGAATTATTAATCTAGAGACTCAACGATGACGTATATGATCATGTTCAACTGATTTGTTTTTCACAACTCTGATTCAGGTGTCATTCCTTAATGGATCATGGAATTTTGTTTCAACACATCAAAGGTAGGTAGTCCTTAACTTCATAAGCCTATATGTGGATTTTTTTGTCATGTTTTTTTGTATGTACAAATTTAGTTTCTATTTCATGATAGGAATATTGATATGTGTTAGGTGGACCATGAGACAGTTTCCTGGTTATGGATTTTGGGTTTCTTTCTATTTCTTTTCTAATTCAGTAATATTTCATATACCATGTAATTATTAATTGTGATTCATTTCTATGTTATACATTATATAATGTTTGTGCATACATGGGGGAATCTCTACTTAATTGTTCTAGTTGACATTTATTGATAATAAACCAAGATGAATCCATACAGGGGGAGTTTGGGTGACATATATATTTTGGCATGGCTCTGTGTAGTATGGTTAGCGATGAGATTGTCATTTGGTGATCCTGTAAGAGTAAATTTTGATATTTGTTTGGAATTATTTTTGTGGAATTAAATTATGTACCATTCCTGAATGAAATTACATATGTGTAGAGATGCTTTGGTTGGGTGTTCCATGGAAGCATACCATCAAATGAAAAGTGGTAAATATATGGCACATGAGAAATGTTCCATTAAAGGTGGGAATGTAGTTATTCCATAATGGTGGATTTCATATTTTCCATAATGGTTTTAGAGATACATTGAATGATCTACTTCATTCACTTATCCATGTATGATATTTTTCTACTATGATGTGTATGTAGGTACAACTGGTGTTCATGGTTTCTTTCTTATCACATGTTCACTTAGTACATGATTGGTTAAATGTACATGTTCTCGTTTATATTTCCAACATATAAAATATATTTAAATGTATGTAGACATATGTTAAGGATACATTTTTGTTGTCCTACTTGATCTATAATCACACCCATCTATGGTGTCTCAGGGCACGTGCATACATAATTATCAAGGGTCCAAATAAGGGAATGGGATATAAGGAAGGTTTATAAGAGTTTTAATGTTTTTATATGAATGAGTTGACATGAAATAGTTTGTATAGTTATCATAACACGTTAATTTATTGTAAAAAAAATTTGTTTCATTATACTATTGACCTTCCACATTGGGTTCCACTTTATTTTTCATGTATGACTTCTCATGTGATCTGCTACAACATTTTCTTGTATTTCCATATACTATGATATTTTATGGCTTCTATATTAATTCCAATTTATAAAGATTTTTATATGATCAAAAAATATAAAGTATCAACACCTTATATTATACCATCAATACTAGTCGATTGTATTTTTCATATAGTGAGGTGAACATGAGTTTATGTTTCACATCAGATCAAACCCAACGATTTGAGTAAGGGTGATAAAAAATTGTATCAAAGGCATGATCCTTATAACATTTACTTTTACTATTATAGTGTAAATGGTCATAGTATCTATGGATCTTGGAATATGGGGTTTCAATATTCCTATCTAGATCATGTATAATGAACCTTCGAGTTACCATTAAAGAGATTATTGTTATGGTTGTATGGGATTTAGGTTTTTTCATGCACCATGTGTAGGCGTGTAGGATCACATTATATATATATATATAATGGTTTTATGTTTTATAGTGGTTCATTAATTAAATTCCTTGAATATTTATAATTATTGATTGATATAACTATATTTACCTATTCTTGTTATATATCTATTTGGCATTATACATTTGAAATTGAGAATGCTATTTTGTTATATAGATGATTGTGAATAATAAGAAGGTACAAATTATTGTTCATGATATTTGATATAACTTGGTGTGTTTTACCCTATATTTTAGTATCTCATATGATATGTCTTTTAAAAGGATTCCCTTTTATGTTCCTTAAATTTAATTATATTTTCCTCATACTAATGTTATTTAATATGTTATAAATGTTTGTTAGACATTTTTTTAAAACTTTTCCTTGGAGATTCTATAATTTTTTTTCTAGTAATGTTACACCCCATCCACCACATTCTATATACGAGGATGCACATGAGAATGCTTGTAAACCTTTTATAGTCATCTCGGTAGAAAATTTTTCCATTACTTGATTCTGACATATTATGACCTCTCTAGGATATGTGGAACATAGGAAGATAGTAAAAAATACCAATGATTTCCATCATTAGAATCCACCATCATTTCAGGGATCTGGGTGTCCTCTGGATACTGAGGATTGAATCAACATTAGCAATGAAATATTTGACCTGGTAGAGACACTCAATGATAAGAAGGTGAAGTCGTTGTCATTCATTGGTGAAGTGTATTCTAAAAGTTGGTCAGGAATCGTGGGTCATATAGGGAGGTGTGAGCGTATTACTTGGGAGTCCATCATGGATTTGTTCTTAAATGGGCTATTTCTCGATATGCGGAAGCTAGACAAGGAATAGTAAATTATTGAGCATTAGTATCAAATGATTTTTGATTCTTCTAATTAATCTCATTTGACAAATTTTTTGTTCTGTTCTCCTATTTTTGAATATAATGAGGTAAATATGTCTATGAAATGTGAAATTTTCATTTGTCAAAACCTCATTTGTATGGTTAGGGGAATTAACCAGATGACGTATATTGAGGTTCTTCACAAGGACCTTCCTTTTTAGAAGGGGCTAGAGAAGGATACATATATTGGTTTCCTCACCTATTTTGGTTTTGGGAAGAGGAATGAAAGAGTTTAGCTAATAGAAATATATTTAGAGTAGGGTATGGATTCTTAAAGTCCATTTGTGGATGGAGGGTTTACTAGGTTCTATAAATATTGATGGAAATGGAATTTTGGTACATTGATTAAGAAACCCCCAATGAAATATCATTGATGTGACAAGATGGGTCATCCCTTGTGATTTTGTTCAAAAGTTTTAAATCCCGATATGGGGTGCACAAGATAGGGTTTATGCAGTGGTCTATAGTAGATGAAAACATAGGAAGCATGGATATTAGTTATTCATGATATTTTGACTCTTGAGTAGGAAGGATAGGACTAAAATTAAATTATATTATTAATATCATTGTATATGTAATGGGATATTCTCTTATAGAAAAATCAAAGGTCCCCCCCCCCAATCATTCCTATAGTAGAGGGTTGTTTTCAGGATTTCTACCAATATTACATTTCATGTCTCAGTCCAGAAATATAATTTGTTTTTATGATAGATTTTGTTTGAGTAGAATAATTGATATCGATTATTTCTTATCATATGGAACAAAATGAGTTGAGAGAGATGAAGGGGATGTTAGGTAATGTGTAGTCAAAGGGATATATCTAACCAGGCACACAACCTAGGTGTTCTCCAGTGTTTGTTTTACAGCAATGAATATGTTAGTATAAGACTTTGTGTGGAATAAAGGATGGGTAATTAGTTAATAATGATAAATAGGTAGCCATTAACTAGGATTATTGATATATATGATTTTTTTGGGGTACATGATTCTTTTCCAATATTAACCATCATTCAGGATACCATCATCTATGGTTCAGAGAAGAGGGTATTCCCAACACAACATTTAGGAGTAGATATACAATGTATGAGTATCCTTTCATTCATTTTGGTTTAAAAAATTCACCAATGGTGTTAATGGATCTCATGAAATGAATTTTCCATTAATATATTGACTATTTAATCATTGAATTCATGGTTTATTTTATGTTATATTCAATGAATTCAAATATGAATTTTAGGATACATTATATTATTTGGTTTATAATTAAATCCCATCTACTTTATTTTTATACATTATAGTTTCAATTCTTGATTATGTAGGTGTAGTTCCATGGGCATGGAATTTTTGAATATTTAATTCAGTGGACCAAGAGAATGTAGAGATTTTGATGTCATGGTAATTTCACTGGAATGTGTTTGAGATTATAAGTATCCCTAAGATTTCAGGGAAATTCCAATTATTCATCTAGGACTTCACCCATTTTATATCAATAATGGTATAAATGAATAAAATGGGGGTGGTATTTGAGTGTAATGATCACTGTGAAGAGGTCATCATAGATCTAAAGAGAATATTTACAATATCTCTAGTTTTGATCCTTCTAAGGATTTGGAATGGATACACTATGTATTATGATCCCCTATGTCCTAGGATGAGAACTATGATGATACAGGGAGACCATGATTTTGCTTATGTGTAATATTACGCATGACCCCATGAGTGGAACTTAACCACATATGACCTAGAGCTTACTGTTATGTCATATACCCTAATGTGTTTATGAAATTATCTTTTTAGTGAGAGGTTTTTCTTTTAAATATACCACATAAGCCTTTGATATATATTCTCTTTATGGGATCTCAATCTAAGACAAAGGTGTTGGGTGGAGTATCAATAGATATTTTATATTGAGATGGAATATGCTCTGGTGACTGTTAATGTTGTGTCATTTTATTTTACTAGAAAATGATTAATTGTAGGATCTTAGAGAGTGCCCTTCAGAAGAGGAATGTAATATAATAAAATTGATGTATAGTTGATGAGTGGATGCATATCAATATTGTGTAGTTATGAAATGTGCACCCTATGATATCATGTCATTATTAGTGGGTCATTATAAATCCTTATAGGGGTTGGATTTGAATTGTGTAGTGATGTGAGAACTCAATATAGGGTATTATACAATTTCATAGGGGAACAATGGCCATGAATATGTGATTTACAAACGTAGGAGGGTAGTTGGGACATATTAATTTATGGAGGAGATAATAAAAGATTCTAATAGATAAAAATTATAATTGAATCTAGGGTCTAGGAATATTGACCATGATTTCTGATGTTAGTTTTGGTTTCCAGGTTTAAGGTGATACATCAATCATTTGGTTTCATGATGCCTTAAATTTCAGAGCGAAAAGTCTAATTATCGAAATCCCAGTGGACTGCTTCAACAACATCAGGTGCCTATGTGGAAGTGTGATGACATGAATATAGGCTTCATAATATGGTTCCCATGTAACTTGAGGAGTTGTGATTCATTTTGGTATATAGTTGGTCACCAAATGAAAGTTTCTCATTTATTTTTGATTCAAGATACCTTTCAATATATAAGTCTAATATTCTTTAGGTAGAGGATATTATGTACCAGTGTTGAGCTAGCTTAATCATCATTTCAAAAAAATAATCGTGTTCCATGTCAAAGTTATGGTAGTGATTATAATAAGATATGGGTGCCCATTTGAGACTATGTACATTGTATCATCTATAGACTGACAAACAATCAATGTAGAAAAATGAAATTATAGATGATATGTGTTGGGCACATGTTCTTCACTTTTTTGGATCTTTGAATGATATCCTCCTTTGATGTTACATTCATATAACAAAAACATCATGGTATTAATTTATATAGAACCATATGAGGATATTTATGGTCTTATCTTTCACTCACGACAATATTGGAATGAGGTAGGGGAGGAAATAGTTGTGGGTATTTTTTCGGACAAGAGACCTTAAAGAGAGTGGAATAGATCCGGATGTTTTTAATTACGACAAAGAGTAGAAAATCGATCATATGTTGATTGGAGAAGGAAACCAATGATGTTCACAGGGGAAGGCCAAGTTTTCATATAGCTAAATCGTAAATTTGTGTATCAATAATGGTTGAAGTAGATAAATATAACACCGATATTCATTATATCATTCATGATTATAGAGAAAATTGTGACAATTTCATACCGGTTGGATCTTCCACTAGGATACTTGGTTATTAATGATGTGTTCTATGTCTCTCTGTATCATTTTAACATTCGCTATCCTTTGAATGTGATCAACTATGAAGATATCGAGGTAGATCCTTACATAATTTTTCTGAGCAACTAGTTCAAATCATAGAAGAGAGAACGATTTTTTTTCTGGGAATATGATGCCACATTTCAGAGTCCAATAGATTCTTAGAAAAATGTAGGAGGATAGTTTGGAGCATTTGGCAGACTTTTAGGTGATGTGACCTACATTTCTTGATTGAGAGTACTACAAATATTTATCAAGGAAAAATATTCATTAAGTCTATATAATTTTAACATCATGGAAATTCATTTTATGTTTATTATATATATATGATATATATTGACTTATATATATATATATATTTTATAGGTGTTCAATATAGACAACAGGTATTGGAGTTCATATATTCAGGTTGGAGTCTCAATGCATTACATATTTCTTGAAGTAAGGATACCATCTAAGAAGTGGAATGAAATAGATATATGGTGGGTTGTTAATGGGTTCTACATTTTAGAAAATCCCAAAAACTAACTGTTGGGTGAGTAAAAACTCATAGATTTCATCCAAGAACACTATCTATTAATTGAGTACCACCAACCAACTAGTGTCCCATATATTTAGGTTACATTAATATTTTGTTCATTATTTTACACAAATTTTATTACGTAACTAATACACTCTGAAATTTCTCCCTAATAAAGCTAAAATATTCTGAAAAAATATCCCATGGTTCTCTAGGAGTCCTCTTCATATCCTCCATCAATCAATAACTACAGATCCACACTAGGTGTCATTTGAGGTCAGACCCATCAATTATTTATCAAATTATATTTAACGGTACTTTCCTTCTTGACCTGTAAATTTTCCATTTTGGAAGTTTGAGTAATTCATAGGTGGTCTAGAGGGATTTGTGGAGCTATATATTCAAGATTACTACTTGTGGTGCTTCCTAACGTTAATTAGATTCTCATCATGAGATAGTTATTTTCTTATTATGTATCATGGAAATTCATGGATTGTGTTCTATTAAGGTGTACAATATAAAATGTATTAACATTATGAAATTTGAATTTCTATCATGTAATAAAAATGTTTTATGCCATGTGAAATTTTGTTAAAGGTGGAAACATGGGAATAAACATCATGCATGGGTTACATGACATGAAATTGTCAGGTTCCATGTTTTTTTATAACACATTTGGATGATTAATTCTAATTAATCCATGCCTCATTCCCTCTCATATTGGGTGAACCCTATATGGGTTTCAAAGATCTTCCATACATCCTTTACCTTGAATCAATCCTTAGGATTCATTAGATTCCCTTTGTAAATCTAGGGTGATTTAAACTCTCTTACCCATGGTTTTTATGTTCTTCTTCTGAAATCTGGTAATGTGGTTTCATTTAGGTTTCAGGTATATATGGTTTACTTTTGTGAAAATCACTTAGTTACATGTAGTTTGATCCTAATTATCCATTTGTGGGTTTGGTTTATTGTATGTTTCATATTTTCCCTAGGGTGCACAATGAGCCCAAAAATATTCGTTGATATAGGGAATCCTTGTACACTCTCTTTTATGTTCCATGTATTTGATCCACATGTTTTTTATTTCCTTTTGGAGGATAGTATGGGTCGACATAATCAAGTAATAAATTGGAAAATTAAAATTGTTGAAAATGGGGAGTCATTTAAAGATTTAATACATTTTTATATTTTGTTGAGATAGTTATGTATATATGTTTAAACTTTTTAAAATAATTTTTATTGAGATCCTTGTTTTTTTGTAGTTGTTATGTTTTTATGACCCTTGTTGTGTTGTTGTGTGATTTCACCCCAAATAAAATGCTAAAAAGGATATACATTCTTAATAACCAGTCTATTCTGGATTCTAATTTGTGTGATAATACACATTCTATATAATTATTTAATGAGATACATCCACTGAATAATGGGTGAATCATGTTTTTATGCATCTATGTGTGTTTGTGAATTTTGTGATGCCTTATGTGGTTTGGGATGTTTTGTGGGGAGGTAGTTGATTAGGTCGGTAGTGTAATGTGTGGGGTCGTGATGTACTAGTTGGATATCATGGATTCAATGTGGGATGTTTTTTGATATGGTTTGATGTGGTTCCGGAATAGTGGTTTCCCCATAAGGGTTGTGGAAAAATGGTTGTTGAGTAGTTTTATTGGTGAATTGGTTGTGTCATAGTAGTTTTGGTGCATTTATTTGTGGCATAGTGCCTTTTTTGTCGTATGTGGTGATTACATTTCAAGACGTCTGTGATGAGTGTCTAATGTGGTGAGATAGATTTCGAGATGTGGTGTGACAATGATGTTTTATGTGTGGTTTTGTGGTCGTGGTTGTGTGATTTGGTTTATTTTTTTGTATTTCATTGATGTTTATGTTTCAAAATTTTCCATGGAATGAGTAGTAATGATAAAATAAAAAATAGGTTGGTAAATAAAAATTACAAATAAAAAATCAATATGTAACAAATAGATTAAGTTAATAAAATGATGAATGGGTACTATTATATAAAATGGTATGGATAAAAAATAAAATTGGTGAAACGTTTATGTAGAATGTGTAATGTTTTGTGGTTTGTCTGGTGGTTTTTTGGTGCATTTCATAGAGTTGTAGTGGTGGTTGTGATGATTTATGTGTAGTGCGGTGGTGGTGATGTGGTGTTATATAGTGAGGTTGATATTAACAAATAGGTTTTTTTATTTGTGTTATCAATATTCCATGTATGTTTATGATATTATATACACACCCCACCCTAGTTGGATAACATTAAAAATACACAGAGTTGTTATGATTCAGGTGTTTTCCATAACATCAATGATGATGGTGATACAGATGGATTCCTAACCCATATCCCTCTCTCTGTCATCAATAGTAGTGATATGGGTTAGTGTTGGATATTACCCAGTGGTGGTGATATAGGTTAGTTTTGTAGATTACCTAGTCATGATGTGATGTCACAGGTGTTTTCGAGAGTGATGTGATGAATTATCACAAGTTTCCAAGGGAAATATGTGAAGTAGTATGATATGATATATAGAGGGGACATGCATTGTTGAATGAGGTCATGGGGTTATTTTCCATCACATTCATGAAACCCTACTACTTTGGTTATCAATGTGATATGATGGGATGCCCCAGGTGTCTGTGATAAGGATGTGATATGAATTTATGGACCAAGTGTCAATGAGAGGGATGTGATGTGATGTGATATCTTAAGTATCTATGGGATGGATGTGATGTGATGTAATGTGGTATGTGTTGAAGGGATGAGATCACATAATGTTAGACGTTGGTTTATAAGAGTATAAAATCAACAGGGAAGAAGCAACGAGGAACCTTTATTTATTATGATTTTGATCATATATTATTATATTGGATGCATGGTTTGTTTATAAATCCATGTGAGGCTAGGATAGTTATTTGACCTATATTTTCGGTTGATGGTTCTATTATTTTTTCACTCGCTCATTTGATTTATATTTTCAAATTTTTAGTTGTGCTCTAAGTTATGTACCAACCATGTATAGTTGTTATGATCACCCTACATATATAAACTATTTTTTGGTTTTTAGGAGGACCTAGAGGTCCATGCTGGGCATTACTAACTGGGTCAGAGCTATTGTTGTGTTAATTTTAAGTACATTTCTTTTCCTATTTATATAGATTTTTTATATACTGAATTAATTTTATTCTTGAATTGTGTGATGGTTTTTTTATATTGTTTATATTATCTGTTAGAGTTGTTTGGTGATTTTTCCCTATCCTTGATTATTTTTTCTTTTATAGAGTATACTTTATCCCATTCTATGAGATTTTAATACCCCTACTAGTAGTCACCAAAACAGGGCCTAATAAAGGAAGGATGCAAGGGTTTACTATCTGTCTCCCCTCATTGCATGATCTTTCAATAGAGGGAGTCATGATAGAGTGGTTTCATAGGGATGTTGATATATAGGATGGAGTTCTAAGTTAGGAATTATGAAGATTGAATTGGTTGGTATGAAAATGGTACTGGATGACATGGGTTTGTGATATTGGTTACAAAGACCTATAAGGCATGGGATTTTTGGCCCCCTCATGATGGAGTGCACAAATAGTGATCTTATTGAATGACCTGGTGTGGTAGACGTGTTTGAAGTGTAGAGACCAAGGATAGGTACATCCATCATTATTTTTATGTTCATGTTATTAATGTGTTTTTTATGAACATAAAATGAATGAATAAATAAGAAATAATATTATTCCATGCTATGGGGTTCAGGGTGTTCTCCATTTATTTCAAGAATGGATCTTGTTCATCATCTGGTATTGGATCTGGCATTTATGGTTTATAAAGGTAATATATCTAATTATTGAGGATAGAAATAATCGAGTAGGGTGAGGAATTTCTTTATTCTTTATGTCCCATTCAGAGGTAGAGTTAGGATATATATATGTGGAGAGAATATATTCTTTGAAGATGAGGTGAAAGTTGGAATAGCTTGAGAAAATATTTTTTGTGATTCATCTATGATCATTCTTCATGATTCTTTTGGCAGTTAGTCAGATTCAAGGATATATACATCAGATGTGGATGATATTTCGTGGGGACTAAAATGAGGTAGATGTGTTGTGGCCCACCATTCATAGGGTGTTATGTGATGTTATTTTTAATTGATGATGAGGCTATCCAAGAGGAATAAGATTCTCTCCCATCAATAAGGGATTATGAGTGTGAAAAATCGTGAGATCAGGTTATAGGAGCTTCTATTAATTTCCCATTACATTTTTCAAGAATGTTGTTCCAGCAATTAGTAAAAAATTTAATTGGTAATAAACCATGAATGTTTCTTCCCCATAAATTAGGAACTGGTGGTTTTGAAGAGCCAACTGGGGGCTTCCCATTATAATGTTATGTTTTTGTTGGATATGGTCACTTTTATTCATAGTGTACAACCACTCTGGGAGGCCAGATTCAAATGGATGCTCAAGTACATTTCATTAGAACATTTTTCTCTAAGAAAGTCTCAGCTACCTGGACCACATGATGTTGTTTGAAAAAAAGGAATGGTGAATTAGGAATGGGTAGCATCATCATGGTCCCTTCTAGTAGGGACCCAATCATGAGTATGGATTTGGATTTTGGTAGTAGATAGGTTAAGCATATGGATGGGGTTAGATACACACATTAGATGTAGCAATGCTAGAAGATCCAGTAGTCATTTTTTGTATGTTGATTTTATCATTACCCTTTGTGTGTTAATTGTTTGATTTGGGATCTAATCACTCTTTTTCTAATTCTTTATTCCATGATTTTGGAATAGATGTGGAGACACTTTCAGTTTCCTTGGTTTAGTTTACACTAATTGACATTTAGGATTTATTTTTTGATCTATGAGGGAGGTCTAGACCGGTGATGGGGTCGAACTTGTTAGTGGGGGACCAATTGATATTGTAGATAAGACCGTATGAGGTCATGCTAATCATGGATTTTATATATTCCTTGCATGAAATTATTTATTTCCTTTAGATAAGATTTTTTTAATGTTTAAGGATAATGATTGGCATTCATTTGTGAGTGAGGATATCTATTGGGTCGTAAGAATATAGAGCATATTTTATTTTAGTTGGAAGAGATATCAATATAATTTCAGGTTATGGGTGTTCCCCTAGTTGTGGAATATTTACAAGATGATTTCCAGTTGAGGTTATGGCACATACTCACTGATTCTACATTGATTTTGAAGTATAGTTTGATCCAGACACATATCTAATTCTAATGGATCCTTATTGAATGAAAACTATAGAGTTTCCTAGGTTGAGGCTTCAGGTGGATGATGTAACGATATAATGTTTTTTCAATGGAAATACATTTATATAATTATTCCTTGTAGTATAATACCTTTTGGAAGCACAATGTCGTATTATGATACTAAATATTATGTGACCATTATTGATAATTTTTCAACTTCTATGTTTTGACTTTCGAAAATATAACATACACGGTTATGATCAGTAAGATGTTTGGAGTCCGATAGAAAAAACACAATTTTGAGTGAATTGTGACCTACCCTAATGAATAGTAATTTGAACATTATGAATAGAAAATCATCAAAAATAATAGTAACCGTACCCATGGATAATTAAATAAAATTTAGGCATCTTATAAATGACAATTTGACCAGAGTAAAAGTATTGGTATTTTTACAAGTCATAAATAATTAATGATAATTAATTAATTAATTTAAAAGAAAATGTATTTTCTTAATATGTGTCCATAAATTAACAAATATTTGTCTTCTATATTTAATATAATTTTATAAGACCATACGTAATTTTAAAAAGCATTATAAAATCATATTTAATTATAAAACAACTTTATTTTTCAAGTAAATTATGAATTTAATTAAAAATTAAATTAATCATATATATATAATTATTTTTCAAAAATGGAATTTATTTTTAGATTCTTCACGTTGATAGATCATTATGGTTAGTTTTTGGGATTTTTCTTAAATACTTGAATTTTTTATGAACAATGGAATAACATAATTTACAAAATATGCTAAAAACACTAATTATATAGTCATGTATGATGTTTAGTGGATGTAAGCCCATTTAGTTCAGGTTCACATGATAATACTACTATTATTGGTCATGTAAGGCTTACTAATCGTTTTCTTATGGGGAATTGATAAATTATTGAACTTTATAATGAGAAATCCCATCTCCCATCCACTATAAATATCACCCCTCACACCCTCATTTCGTCAAACCTCTCAAGATTCAAGACTTGTCTAAACTCTATAAACAATTCTTCTATATCCCATACCCCATGTCTAGGAGCTTATGTTATAATCAAAAGACCAATCCTAGCTTCATTAAAGAGGATCTCAAGAGGAGGATTCAAGAGGTAATTCCTCTCTCTCTCTCTCTTCCTTTAAATTCTTTCAATTTCAAGTTCATTTCTTAATCTCTCCCCACATATCTTCATCCATGTGGTATGGTAAATATATTATTATAAATATACTATAATTTGATGATAGAAATGGGATATTATATCATCAAACCCATTTTCCCTTTCTTTAAATTTTATAAAAGAGAACGTTGTTTGAGAGGTGCTTATTTATCACCCTCAAGAACAACATGTTTTGAATTTCATTAAAGCTTCCATATCTGGTCATGAAACCATTTTTATGGTTCTAAAAGATTATTTTATATATATTATAACCTATTTAATGTTCTTTATGTAACTTATGTACATATTACTAATTTATTAAAAGAAACAAGTTCATTGTGGATGAAAAACTGCCTGAATTAGCCAAAACGATCATCATTAAATTTATATCTAATGATTCATCGAAGTGGTATATAAAATAATTCAACATCAGATTTTTCTACTCCTATAATATCATTAATAACACGAAATATCATTTCTGTATGTTTACTCATGTTCTACATGATCTTTCATTTCTGAATACATGTGAACCGCTCAAGAAAACCATAAAAAGAACATTCCCGAATAATGTTTTTAAACTCTATAACTCATCCAAAGGCCAATACAATAACTTAATGAACCCATAATTAAACATATTAATATAAAAAAAGTTAAAAATTTTATAATTAATTAATATAATGGAATTATACAAGACATTAATGTAAGGATAACATTCCAATACAATGTAAGGGGAAATTCTCGAACCAAACTTTCTTCTTTCAGATTATCCCGCTTTCACTCCATTTTGGGTATAGTCACTCCTTAATAATCATTTTTAATAATTATATTTCCATTTTGGAATATACATGTTTACCACTGGAGTTTATTTCAAACAAATGTTTTCCAAAATAACTCTTCTTTCGAAAATACACCATTTATTTCTAACTCATGGTTGATGGTTGTTGCATCAAGTATGTTATTCCTACTTTCTTTTGGGAACCCAATTTTTATGAAGGATTTATTATGAGATGAAAAAATAAATTTAAATGGATTAGTTATGTTCATTTTTTATATATTTTCTATGTTTCATTCATGATAATGATAATGTTATGATGTGACGGGTGCGCCCAGACTTATATAGCGCAATATGAATGTTTGAATGTGACAGGTGCACCCGAAATTCTACAGCTCTCCAATGAATTGGGTGATGTAACGAATCACATGTTTAAATGTGAAATTAAGTGTGATAAAAATTATATATTTTTTCACAAGTATAATTGGTAGTAAACCACTAAGTCATGATGTTTCATTTTTATGGATTTCCACATTTCAAGTTATATATTTATGCTTCCTCTCAGGTTCATGATACTTTTCCTATGTTATGATTATACTCAACCCATGATATATTTTTTTATCTATTCTTTTATTGGGATTTTAGATCACCCCTTTTTATGTATATCATAGGGTGACTACATGTACAAAGTTGAGGTCAACTGCAAATAAGAATCTAGAGAAGAAGGAATTATATAAACGTCATGCATGATGTTGTAATTGTTATGTATGGTCGTAGTTTTCCCAAGACACTAAACCATTGGATCCTATATATTTAATAATATTATCTTATTTATATTTAAAATGATGTAATAGTAATTTAAGAAAAGGTTGGCCCGCTATAGTTTATCTGATGTAGAGGGGTTTTATCGGACCCATTTTGTTACTGTTGGGTACTCCTGTGTTGTTCTGAAATACGTTTAATGGTAGTGTGAGATTATGTATAGAGTACTAAATGATGAACAAGGTTTTCGTCCAGAATTATGAACCTCTTTTTAGGATCTATGATATTTTTGAACAGTTGAGAGGATCTATATGGTTCTTTATGATTTAACTGTGGTCGATGTATCACCAATTGATAGTAAAAATGAATATTTTCATAAGACAACATTCATATTCCGGTATAAAAACTTCATATATGTGGTCATGTGTTTTGGTGATACCGATGAAGCATTTGTCTAAAGTGGAATTATGAAATCTGTGTTCTATGATTACTTGGACTAGTTCTTAATCATATTCATAGGTTACATCTTCATATTCATGATGTCAATGGATGATATTTTTGAGTTTCTCATAGGTTTTTTTCCTATCCTTAGACACCACCAATTCTGTGGAATTTTTTCAATGTTTCTGTTCATGATACATGAAAATCATTCCCTAAGAGAAGTAATATATTATCAGAGTGTGTTAGTAGACATGTTGCAGGTTAATGTAGTTGATTCTTGTGCTGAACCCAACTATATGGGCGAGGTTTGAATATTCCATGGTATTTTGTTATATTATTATATTTTTATACCCTATTTTTCTTGAGTTTTTTCCCCAATAATAGAATTGAAATGGATAGACATGTATTTTTTGTGCACTGATCAGTGTTAAGAACTATTTGGTTACCTAAAAGAGAAGTGGGATAGCTCTCAAATGCTTAATTTTCTTGAGGAAGGTGTGTTTGTTGAGGTTTTCTATAACGAATCCTTTCTAGTCTTAGGATTCATAATGATTTAGTAGTGATAAGTGATCTTATATGGTACAATGATGTTACACCCCCCAAATTGTAACTATTCAAACACTAATTTTGAGTTTGTGGTTGTTTTGTTTGAACCAATGTTATAGATATGCTATCTAATTAGGGAGTGCTATGTGGTATTTAAGGATAATAAGAGCATGAGATATATCATTTCATTAAGTGACATGAATATTAAATATCCAAGGATGATAGTGTTTCTTCCAGATTATTATTTTGAGATCTCTTATAACCCATGAAAGGGTAATGTAGTTGTAGATCTATTGATTCTGAATTCCTAAGGAGATGTGTATTGGGAGAATTTTGATGAATGCAATGGGTTGGAGGAGATTATAGTGATGCATAATAATTTTTTAGATAGTTGTGGAAAATGATTTATTTATTAGATATATGTGGATTTATATTTTATGTTATAGGTGGGATGGTCAAAATGGGGAGATTAGAGGAATAGGTGATTAACAATCATGTTGGCCCTGGTATACCACTTGAGGGATGTTCAGAGAATAGTTGGAACTAGTTATTGTTCAGGGGAGGTAGTTTTACAGACAGGTGAAGTGTGAGGGAACTCTCTACAAGTTTTAAGTCTACCATTATAGGTACATCCATGTGAAACAATGTTTTATGATGGATCAAAGAGATAGATTTGGTTGCCAAGTATGATATGGTAAATGGAGGAGTTTGTGGAAATGTATTTGGTTTGTCAGCAGGTGAAAGTGGAAAACCTTGTTTTGGATATTTTTTTTGATGTCCATAGATATTTACAAGTGGATGTGGGATGAAAAATTTATAGTAATTTTTAAAGTTTTACCTAGGAATCATGGAGGATGTGATGTAGTTTGGGTGGTAGTGGACTGACTAAATTAATCATCAAACATTCTGATGATTTTTGAATTGAGTGCGACTAATATTTTGGTGAGGTTGTATATAGAAGATGTGGTTATGGTTCATGGGTTATTGAAGAAAATAATATATTATCAAGATCCACACATTAAATTGTGGGTTTGGAGGGGTTGTACCATTTCTTTGCTCATAGTTCTATCCACACACTGGGGAATATAATGTAGAATTAAGACATGAACTTAATGTTATATTCTTTATAACACATATCATTTGTATAAAATTCATACATAAATTTTTATTACTCATCCATTGGCAGGGCTCCATTTGATGATTTTTATTGGAGACCATGTCATTCTTCATTCTGTTCGATGGAGGTTAGGGATTTGGTTGTTCTTGGTCCTGATGTGGTGCAGAGATAGACCAAGAATATCTTTTTTGTTCAAGAATGGTTGAGTGCAGTGATGGACTATTATAAAGACTATGTATATCATGGGGAGAGGCCTATCCAGATTGAGGTTTGAAACCATGTATTATTGAGAGTTTCCAATTGATTTGGGAAGCAGATGCTTGATAGGGAGAGTAAAATTTCTCCCAATATAGTTGGTACCTATGAGGTTTGGGAAAATATTAGCATGGTGGAATTTCTATTGGAATTCCCACCATTATATGAGATTATCCACAATGTATTTCTTGTGTCTCAACTTTTTTGGTATCACCATGATGAGTACAAATTAATTAAATGGGGGGAATTGTATATTGAGGTTATAGATTGCCATTATAGATCTAGGATCATCAAGGGAATGAGTTTCATAGGCATATAATTGCCTTGTTTCATGATTATTGGATGAATTGAGTCCTGGAGGAGAGTTCTTGGGAGTGAGAGTCATATATGTGTGCCTAGAACCTTGATTTAATTACAGTTTCCTTTTTTTATATTATTTTGGATGATGTGATGTGTGTTGCTTGATATGTTATGACATGTATTATTTCTCTATATCTGTGATGTGTAATAAAACCCAAGAAATATGAGAAGGAAATGACTAGAATTGTAATGACCTAAACATTTATAAATAAAATACCCCTTGTGATTTAATTAAATGCCTTGTTTTATATTATTTTTATAGAAAACATATTCTATTAATTGGTTTTATTAAATCCTATAATATTTAAATTATTTTTATATTTCATAACCACTAATAATATATTCATTTAAAATTTATATAATTATTAGTATTGGATTTTCAAAAATCTAGTTGACACAAAGGATGTTATGGCCTCAACTAGTAGGATCGTACCTCGTGATGCCCATTTATTAGAGTTTTATTGAAAGATAGAATCACTTTTATTTTACACTGAACCATACCAAGATGATATCCAACACCTATGGCTTGATAGAAACCATTTATATGATAATTTATAGCTCATGTATATCATGACCCAAACCATGTATGCCACACCATGATAAGAAAATATCACCAACCTAAACATTACCCTAAGTTAATTTCCTACTATAATAAATCGATATGTATCAATACCATAAAAATATGAATATATACACAGTTTATTTTCAATTGAATAATGGTTATACATAATTCTTATTTTAACATTATATAATTTTTTTATTTTGATAGAATTAATCAAATTTGTATTTTTGGGTAATATTTAATTTCAATTATGAAAATTATTTTGATGAATTAGTGTGTTTTGGAAATAAATAGCATTTTAAAAACCTATTATTCTTAAATAATTTTTTAGAGACATATGATCATTTAGTTTCTTGAAGTCAAATGTAATTGGGGTTCAAAAACTATTATTATTAAAAACCCATCATTTCCCAATAAATGTGAATTCTATTTTAAATGTGCAAATTTATATATATTAAAAATTATTTTGATAAAATGAATAATTTTTTTGAATCATCACATCTAAGTAATTCAATGGTTCAATTTTCATAATTATTAATGTGTATTATCAAATCATAATGACCGATAAGTGATTTAATAAATACAATTAAGGGTATCCATGACCAAATATATGTTTCCCCTTTACAATAATTTTATTTTGCAGTTATTTTTTTAATTATATAAATTCATTATGAATCCTAAACAACATATATTATATTTTATTGTTTCAAAATCATTTCATTAAGAGAATGAATCACTTCCACATCATAAAGGGAATTATTTTAATAATTTTAGAACATGGAATTATAAATAATGAAATCCTCTCCCCTTTCCATGAATCCATGGGAAAAAAATATGGTATAGTTTTTGATTTTGCTTAATTTATTATATAGAATCCAAATACTATGTTTGTGAAATAATAATGAATTTCACTCTCTTTTCCTATATAAAACTACCCATGATCCCGTTAAAATCCACTTAAATACCGTGTATTAAGTTGTTACAATGACCAGACCTCTTTTTATTTGGCCCATTGTTACCCCAAGCTCCCACGAATCTTCCCTCAAGAAATTGGAATCAAACCATTATGATAAGGGATTCTCTCCTTTTCCTCATTATTCAACCATCTTCATTATCCTATACCATTCATACCAATTTATTATTTTTGGTATTTTTCCCCCATATCCAAATTAATGATCATATAATTTAAAACTAATTAGATGTCCATTTCACTCTCATTAATCAATCCCATGAACTTTTATACTCACTCGTTATACTGGAGAAACATCAGGGAGATTTCCCATGCATAATAATTGTGTTGTAAATACCCATACCAATTTTCCCTAAATGGATTTAACCTTAATGCATTTATAATTCATTGATTTGGTGATTACACTTATTTATTCCACACCCAATTATCATGGAATAAAATTTTATGTGAAATGATTTCATGTGGTATGATCTGTTGAGCCCTCTGGAAGATTGTTGATTTCATGTCTATGTTTGATGTTTTAATAATCACAAATCATCACATACCATTAATGCTTAATCTGGTTTGATTTCTCATAAACTTAATTACAATCTGTAAATGAATCTGTTATCATGTTTTTGTCTATGCTTATTGACTTACAAAGTATGTTGGAAGTCTTCTGGTTTCAACAGACATTGAAAGAACCGATCCATTCAACAGACATCGGAAGCACCGATCCCTTCAACAGACATCGGAAGCACTGATCCAATATCAAAGGACAATGGTCGCACTGATCAAATTCACTCACCGATGCTGATCAATCTGACTCACCGATGCAAATGAATCACTGATAGAAATGAGTCACCGATGCAAATGAGCCACCGATCAAATGAGTCACCGATGCTGATCAAACTGACTCACCGACGCAAATGACTCACCGATGCAAATGAGTCACCGATGCAAATGAGCCACCGATCAAATGACTCACCGATGCTGATCAAAATAAATCACCGATGCAAATGACTCATCGATGCAAATGAGTCACTGATGCAAATGATCCACCGATCAAATGACTCACTGATGCTGATCAAACTGACTCACCGATGCAAATGACTCACCGATGCAAATGAGTGACCGATGCAAATGAGCCACCGATCAGATGACAGACCGATGCTGATCAGTCTGATTCACTGATGCTGATCTATTTGAGTCACCGATCATTACTCACTAATGCTGATGTCCTACCGATCACCTGATTCTTTAATAGTCATAAACAACTGTTTTAATTTCTTTATCTTTATCTTTATTTAATCTAACCAACGGTCGTATTAGGTATATTTTAATGCTCTGTCAAATTATTAATAAAGGTTGTCGGATGTCAGGAAACCATACCTCGTACCTGCGGAAATGAAACTTTTTCTGTCTTCCGAAGCACGTGACATAAATAAAAGAAGACTCTGCTGAAGAGAAAAAAGAGTTGATAGAAGAACACAAGATATACAGAGAAAAAGAAAGAGAAGGAAGAACCAATCAGAACAGAACCTCATACTCAATCAAGCCTACTCAAGAAGAGTTCTGTGCATACAAAAGAACATTGAAGAACTTCATCGACTACATCTCACTACTTTTGATCCTGAAGCATACGACACTCTTCCTCTCAAACAATAACAAGAAAAGGACTCAGAATAAATTCTGATCAAATACAAAAGAGTCCAGAGCTACACTGAAATCATCGGAGCCATTTCTAAACTCTACATCTCTGCTCTGTGATACATTTGTTTTACATTTTGAGCAGTGTGTGTTATCTGCTGTATTAAACACACACACTGACTCCTGTACTTTCACTGGAGGATCTGTAAATCCTCAGCAAACCTTTTTACACTTCATTTCCCACTGTGGATAGTGGTAGAGGTCGTATGAGACCTGGACAGCTCTAAGCTGTTGTTTGTTTTCCCACACAGAACTGTGGTAGAGGTCTTGTGACCTGGACAGTGTGTTCACTGTTGTTAACCCCGATCTAGGGTGTGGATCATTTTTATATAAACTTTTGAGAGGACTAAGTCTCGGCTTGAGACTGAACCTCTTGGTTAATTCTCTGTGTTTGTAGCTACATACTTTATCCATACTACATATTTATTTCATATTCCACTGATATTACTTTGAAATATAATTTATTTTCAAAGCTACATTGATAGTTAAACTCGCAAGTGTTTATATTTATTATAGACCAGTAAGTTAGTTTCAAAGGTTAATTTAATCATAAGATTAAATTAACTGAGAACTAATCAATCTTTGAGAAACTAATTGAACCTTTATAATCTGTATAAATTCACTACAGTTTAACATGTTTTTGAAATAGGGGGATTTTTAATCAACATTGTTTTTAACAGAAAATTTTAATTGGAACTCAATTCACCCCCCTCTTGAGTATCCACTCCGACCAACACTTGGTATCAGAGGTTGTTAATATTTTCTAACCGTACTCTGTTTTCAACTGTGATTTTAATTGTATTTTAAAGTTCTTAAAATTTCTGTTATTTCTAAATTTTTATATCTTTAAAATTCTTTTTGTAATATCATGGATAATAGACTTGAGGGTGCTGCTACTAACCGGCCACCTTTCTTTAATGGAACTAATTATGCTCAGTGGAAACTGAAAATAAAAATTCGTCTAGAAAGCATAGGTTTTTATATTTGGACTGCTATTGAATCAGAATATAAAATTCCCACTACTGATAGATCTACTTGGGATGAACCTACAAAGACTGCTTACAATAACAATTGTAAAGATATGAATGCTCTGTACTGTGCTCTAGGAGATGAAGAATTTAATAGAATTTCTGCATGTAAAACTGCATATGAAATTTGGGATACCTTAGCTATTTCTCATGAAGGAACAACTAATGTTAAGGAGATGAGATTGAATACCTATACTATTAAGTATGATAATTTTAAGATGAAGCCTGATGAACCCATTTCTGATATGTATCTCAGGTTCAATGAAATTGTCAACACAATGACTTCTCTGGGAAAGGATGTTCTAGCAAAGGAGAAAATCATGAGAATTTTGAGATGTCTACCTGAAAGATGGAGAGGAACCTCTGTCTCCATTAGAGAATCTTGTGACATTGGAACAATGCCTGTCAAGGAATTAATTGGTAAGATGATGATGTATGAAGAAGAGCTTAAAGTAAATAAATAAGAAGATGATGAACCTAAAAGGAAGTCTATTGCCTTCAAGACTACAACCTCAAAGAATAAGGATAAGGAAAAGCCTCAAGCTATCAATGAAAGTTCAAGCAGTGGGGAAAGTGAGAATGATTCTGACAATGATGCTGAGATGGCTCAAATAGCCAGGATATTCAAAAAGTTTTATAGGAAAAAGTAATTCTTTAGGAAACCAAATTACAAGGGAAAGTATGACCAAAAAGGAAAATGGAAAAAGGATTGGAAGAAGGCTGACAGAACTGATGAAGTTGTCTGTTATGAATGAAAAATAAAAGGACACATAAAAACAGACTGTCCAAAGCTGAAATACAAAAAGAAATATGAATATAGGGATAATAAGTTTAAGAAAGCCATGAAGGCTACTTGGAGTTCTTTAGAAGACAGCACAAGTGAAGATGAATCTTCAGACTCTGAAAGGAATCGAGCCAACATGTGTTTTATGACAAACACTTCTGAGGTAACATCAGAAACTCCTGATTCAAATTCATATTATTCTGGAGATGATTCTGAAGGTGATAACATGTCTAAATCTGAACTGTTTGAATATTGTGATATTCTTGAAGAAACCTGTAATGAGCATAAGGATAAATATAAAGGTTTAAAGAAACAGTATGCTTTAAGTGTTAAGCATAAATCTGATCTGGATATAGAAGTAGAAAAGAATGCTCAGTTTCTTAAAGAGAATACTGAACTAAAATTGTCTAATGAACAACTCAGAAAAGACCTAGAGAAGTTCACAAATGGCAAGAATACTCTAACACAGATGCTAGGAAAGCAAGTTGCACCTAGATATACTACTGGTATAGGATACCAACCTAGACAAAGAAAAGTTTCCAAAACTAGATTCATTCCTAAATTTGGACAGAAGATAGTTAATTCTGGAACTTCATATGCCTCAACCAGTTATATTCATAGTTATGGATCTAATAAGGTTTATCTTTCAAAGAATGTTAATTCTACAAATTATATGAGACCCATTAGACAAATATGGGTACCTAAAGTATTATTGGATAACATGTATGGACCCAAGAAGATCTGGGTACCAAAATCATCTTTCATATAAATCTGCTTTGTATGAGACCTGCTTGAAGAGCTGTCACAAGAAGATATGGTACTTAGAAAGTGGATGTTCAAGACATATGTCAGGAGACTTTTCATGTTTCAAGAGCTTAGTAAAAGTTGATGGAGTCTTTGTCACTTTTGGTGATAATTCAAAAGGAAAAATCATCGGCTTAGGCCAGATTGGTAACACTGATTCAATCTTGGTTTCTGAAGTTTTATTTGTCGATGGACTTAAATATAACTTGTTAAGCATTTCTAAATTATGTGATGATGGTTTTTATGTGAAATTTAAAAATGATTCTTGCAATGTTTTTAACTCTAAAAATGTTTTAGTATTTTCTTCTTTATGAAATGAAAATGTTTATGCTGTTGATTTAGATTCCTTAGCGAAGCAGAATATTCCTTGCTTAAATGCTTTTCATAAAGAGGCTTGGATTTGGCACAGAAGATTAGGACACTGCAATGTACACTCACTTAGAAAACTTTCTAGGAAGAACTTAGTTAGAGACTTACCCAAACATGAATTTCCAGCAGACAAAGTTTGTAATCCCTGTCAAAAAGGAAAGAAACATAAAGTTTCTTTTAAATCAAAGAAAGAAGTGTCAACTTCTCAACCTCTCGAGTTGGATCACATGGATTTATTTGGACCTTCTAGAGTTTCTAGTTTAAATGGGAAGCACTATGTCTATGTTCTCATAGATGACTTTTCTAGATATACTTGGGTATATTTTCTAGCTCACAAAAGTGAAGCTTGTTCTTACTTTGTTAAATACTCCAAGTATGTATAAAATCTTAGGGGACTCAAGATAAAGACCCTAAGAAGTGATCATGGTCGTGAGTTTGAAAATCATGAGTTTGATTCTTACTGCTCACACAATGGCTATAGTCACAATTTCTCTGCCCCTAGGACACCCCAACAAAATGGTGTAGTAGAGAGAAGGAATAGAACCCTGCAAGAAATATCTATAACCATGCTCAATGAATATGAACTGCCTATTTACTTTTGGGCTGAAGCTGTTAATACAGGTTGCTGTGTCATTAATAGAGTTTTGATCAGACCAGTTCTTAAGAGGACCCCTTATGAGTTGTGGAACCATAGGAAACCTAAGGTTAACTACTTCAAAGTTTTTGGCTGCAAAGTCTTCATTCTCAATACTAGAGACAATCTTGACAAATTTGCATCCAAGAGTGATGAAGGAATTTTCCCAGGTTACTCTATCTCTAGTAAAGCCTATAGAGTTTTCAATAAAAGAACCAAATGTGTGGAATAATCTATTCACATCAAATTTGTTGAAACTGATCCACATAAACCTAAAATCTCTCTTGAAGATGATCTCTCTGGTTTGAATCTCAATGATAATTACAATGGACCTATAGTTAAAACATCCAGCTCTGGAAATTCTCCAGAACCTGCTTATGTTGAACCTCAATCTGTAGATGAATCTGAAATCTCTAGCCCTATCTTTTCAAGACCATCTAGGACTCTAAAGAACCATCCTTTAGATGCTGTTGTAGGAAATCTAGATAGAGGAACACAGACTAGAGCTTCTCTATGAAATCAGGTTGAACATCAAGCCTTTCTTTCACAGTCAAAACCTAAATATATCAATGATGCTATCAATGATGAGTTTTGGGTAATGGCTATGCAAGAAGAACTAAATCAATTTGAAAGAAACAAAGTCTGGAAATTAGTAGAAAGATCTAAAGACACTTTGACCATAGGCACAAAATGGGTATTTAGAAACAAATTTGATGAATCAGGAAACATCATTAGAAATAAATCTAGGCTAGTTGCACAAGGTTACAATCAAGAAGAAGGAATTGACTATGAGGAAACCTTTGCACCTATAGATAGATTAGAAGCTATTAGGTTCTTACTTGCCTATGCATCACATCTGAATTTCAAGCTATATCAAATGGATGTCAAAAGTGCTTTTCTAAATGGTTTTATTGTTGAAGATGTATTTGTAGAACAACCACCTGGTTTTTTAAATCCTCATTTTCCAAATCATGTTTTTAAACTTTCTAAAGCTTTATATGGTTTAAAACAATCTCCAAGAGCTTGGTATGAAAGGCTTTCAAACTTTCTTATCTCAAAAGGATTTACAAAAGGAGTAGCTGATCCCACTCTTTTTATAAAAAGGATTTCAAAAGATGTACTAATAGTACAAATCTATGTTGATGATATTATTTTTGGATCTTCTAAAAATTCCTTATGTACTGATTTTTCAAAGGTTATGCAAAATGAATTTGAAATGAGCTTAATGGGAGAGCCTAAGTATTTTCTTGGTTTTCAAATTCTTCAAACTAAAGATGGAATTATTTTAAATCAAAGTAAATATACAAAAGAACTTTTAAAAAGTTTTGGATTGGATATTATTAAGGAAAGTGATACAGCTATGAGTACTACCTGTAAATTGGATACAGATGAAGCTGGGAAACCAGTGGATCAAACCAATTACAGAGGTATGATTGGGAGCTTACATTATCTTACCGCTAGTCGACCAGACATTATGTTCAGTGTATGTATGTGTGCTAGATTTCCAGCTAATCCTAAAGAATCACACTTAGTAGTTGTTAAAAAGATTTTTAAGTATCTGAAGTATACTATAAATTTAGGTTTGTTTTATCCAAAAGGACAATCATTTAACCTAACTAGCTATTCAGATGCTGACTTTGCTGGTTGTAAGTTAGATAGGAAGAGCACATCTGGAACATGTCATTTGCTTGGAAAATCCCTAGTATCATGGTGTAGTAAGAAACAGAACTCAGTTGCATTGTCTACTGCCGAAGCAGAATACATAGCTGCTGGTAGTTGCTGTGCACAAATTCTGTGGATGAAACACACTCTATTGGATTATGGATTTGATCTTAAACATGTTTCAATTAACTGTGACAATACTAGTGCAATAAATATATCTAAGAACCCTGTGTCTCACTCTAGAACTAAGCACATTGATGTCAGACATCACTTTCTAAGAGATCATTATCAAAAAGGTGATGTTTATTTGAAATTTATTAGCTCTAAACATCAATTAGCTGATATCTTCACAAAGCCTTTATGCTCTGAAAGAATGAAATTTATTAAACAAGAGTTGTGTATGATTGATCTGTGAAACTGATCTGTGAAACTGATCTGTGAAACTGATCTGTGAAACTGATCTGTGAAACTCATCTGTGAAACAGATCTGTGAAACCGATCTGTCACACCGATTTTTTTATATATTGTAATTAATTAGTAAATTTCTTTTATACTTTTTATGGGATCCCTAAATGATAAAATAAATGATACGCGGCTATTTATCCTCCCTAAACCTTTGACCTTTCATTTCCCGCTGAACCTTTCAACCTCTCTTCCCCTCTACTTCGAGCCTTCGAACTCCTGCCTTCTCAAAATCCTCGAATGGCTAAGCAAAAGAGACCGAGCAAAGGACCGGATAGCCCTGTACCTTCAAAGCATGCTCGAGGCGAGTCGAGTAGTACCTCTCAACTATCAGTAAATCCGAACCTGGAAACTCGGATTGTTGCTGTAGAAAAAGAAGTAAACTCTTCCTGGATTTTGTCAAGTAAGTCACTGTTGCTGCAAGTTCTTGAATCGCAAGGATGGATAGACTGGTTTTCTGACAACACTCGAATAGACTACCCGAAGCTGGTACATGAGTTCTATATGAATCTGGAAATCACTTTAGATGGTGTGGAGGCTGCCAGGATGTCGTCTGTGGTAAAAGGAAAGAAAATATCCTTCTCATCTAAGCAGTGGGCTGAGTGCCTGAACGTACCTCATGAAGGTCGGTATGAGGATTATACTGGGAATATTCCTCCAACATCTGATTACTTCTCCTATGAATTAGCTCTGGAGCTTCTGACAGGAAACAGAGAGTCACGAATAATCACAGCTTCAGAATTAGATGGTGAGTGAAGACTTCTTTTCAAGTTTATTCAGAACCAACATTTCCCTAGGAGAGGAGATTTTGCTGTTGTAAAGTACCAGGATGTTTTCCTGTTGTTTCTTCTGAAAACACATGAGAAGATCAATTTGTGTAGATATGTGATGGTACACATAGCTGGAATGATAAAACTGTCCAAGAAATCCACTGCCTTGTTTTATTCAAAGATGATATCTACCATGCTCAAGAATCTAGATTGTATTGATGAAGATGATGAAGTTAATGAAACAGATCATACCTTCTGTATTAACAAAGAGATATGCAAGAGGATGAAAATAAATTGGAATCCATGGAAGAAGTACTGGGTTGCAGATGAAGATAAATTGTATGAAGCCTACAATCCCATAGATCATGGAAAGAGGCCAAAGGATTTGAGAGACCCTGGCTTGAAACCAAATGAGGAACCAGTTTATTCTGATGATGATGAGCAAGAAGAAGGAAAGGATGAGGCCACCGAAACCCAAGAGCAAGAAGAAGCTGAGAATGAGGAAGGAAGTATGTCATCTCCTGATGATAGGAGTGATCCTGACACTGCCAGTCCCAAAAGAAGAATAGAATTTGGACCTGCTAGTCCACCCTTAGCCCTACCAGAATCAGAACCTATTCTTGGTGATGAAGAAGATTCTGACACTGAAGAATATCACAGTGAAGCTTCTAAGAAGAGTGATGATGGACGTTCTGATGAAGCTGAGGCTATTGCTGATGGTGATAACAGACCAGTGGATGGTCTTTCTGAAGATCAAATGCAATCACCTCAATCAGTACAAGAAATACATATCAGTGGCAAGGATGATTCACCAAAAATCAGTGGAACATCAAGCTATGAGAAAACAAAATACACCCTGTGTGCTGCTGTTTGGGATGACTACCCTGGTTATGCTGTGTTGGGCTTAGAATATTCTGAAGACGAAGAAGAAATGCCAAAATTTGCTGCAGCTGTGAAGAGGAACCTCCCACGAGAAGCAAGGTCTGTTCCTATTGTTGATCTTACCAATAATAATTTACCTGGTTCAGGAATCTCTCAAGCTGATCTTGATAAGTTTAAGTTTGAATTGCTAACTGCTGTGAGAACCATAGTTAGAGAAGAAGTTTCTAATGCTCTTACTCCAGTGTCTCTACAAGTTTCTGAAAATTCATTGGAAGCCTTCTCACAGAGAGTATCTAATGCTGTGAAGCCAGACCTAGCCAATACTGGTGAACTTATTGGCAGGCAAATAGCCTTTTTGAATCAGACTATGAAGGATCTTCACACCGGCCTGGTATCTCTATCAAGCGAATTCCGATCAACCATCTCTGGTATGATGGAAGTTTTGAGAAATTTGATTGAACATCTCAACAAGTCTGACCTGAGGAAGTTGAAAGCTGAGTTAACTCATATAGTTAGCCAAGCCAGTACATGCAAGGTCACCATGATCACTACCCGTGAGATAGAAGCTCTAAGAGAAGTTGTGCATGATGAGTTAGCTGCTGTTAAACAAATTCTTGACTTAGAATATTTGAGGAAGATGAAAGAGCTCTGTGATAACAGTCATAAGATGGCATTGGTATATTTCGCAGATGCTAAGAAAGCCCTCCAAGAGATCAAAGAGAAAGTTGATAATTACTTTTCTAAGATTTATACAAAACACGAGATGACTACAAGCTTCAAGGTATTGGATGAGAATATGAAATTACCTCCAGTCACTCAGGCCTTCAAAACTCAAGTTCATCAGTTGCAATATTTTGTCCCTTACTTGGCACAGTTCATGGAGAATAAAGATGATTTTGAAAAATCTATGAAGTATGGAGCAGAAGTCATTCAGGACTTTATTCATCTTTTGAAGCCCTATTTGCATGCACAGGCCACTGCCATAGTACTTCCTACTTCTAAACCTCTCAGTGATTCTGATATAGCTCCAAATCAGCTATCTGTTGCTCAAGCTCTCTCTCAGTTAAGACCAGTTCCTCAGCATGCTTCTCCATCAGCTCCTGTTTCTCAACAACAACACTCTGTGGTACCTGCTCCTACACCTGCCCGAGTTGTCCTACCACCACTTCAGATTCGCCAAGACCAGCATGTCTCCAAGCCTTCAAACTTACACACTATTGATCCCCAAGACAAAGGAAAAGCCCCTTTTTATCCCACCAAATAGTTGTGTATTGTTTTTTATGGGGTGAACAATGTGCTACTTGCAATAATCTGTACTTTATCAAATATTTTTTTATCTCTACTCTCTGCTGACTGCTTTTACTTTCACTTTCTCTTATCTGTTTTCCCTCCTTTTTGATTATCCCAAAGGGGGAGAAGACCAAGAATACTTTATGGGATAAAAGATGTATATATCTCAGGGGGAGAAATCTGTATAATATATATGGGTAATCTAAATTAAAGGGGGAGATTTATATATCTCTTTATATTTATTCTTCTTATGGTTTAATTCTCATTATGTTTTTATTAATGATATATCATATTATTTATATTTAATGATAAATATTTGTGATTATCAAAAAGGGGGAGATTGTTGAGCCCTCTGGAAGATTGTTGATTTCATGTCTATGTTTGATGTTTTAATAATCACAAATCATCACATACCATTAATGCTTAATATGGTTTGATTTCTCATAAACTTAATTACAATCTGTAAATGAATCCGTTATCATGTTTTTGTCTATGCTTATTGACTTACAAGGTATGTTGGAAGTCTTCTGGTTTCAACAGACATCGGAAGCACCGATCCATTCAAAAGACATCGGAAGGACCGATCTATTCAACAGACATCGGAAGCACTGATCCAATATCAAAGGACAACGGTCGCACTGATCAAACTGACTCACCGATGCTGATCAATCTGACTCACCGATGCAAATGACTCACCGATGCAAATGAGTCACCGATGCAAATGAGCCACCGATCAAATGAGTCACCGATGCTGATCAAACTGACTCACCGATGCAAATGACTCACCGATGCAAATGAGTCACCGATGCAAATGAGCCACCGATCAAATGACTCACCGATGCTAATCAAACTGACTCACCGATGAAAATGACTCACCGATGAAAATGAGTCACCGATGCAAATGAGCCACCGATCAAATGACTCACCAATGCTGATCAAACTGACTCACCGATGCAAATGACTCACCGATGCAAATGAGTCACCGATGCAAATGAGCCACCGATCATATGACAGACCGATGCTGGTCAGTCTGATTCACCGATGCTGATCTATCTGAGTCACCGATCATTACTCACTAATGCTGATGACCTACCGATCACCTGATTCTTCAATAGTCATAAACAACTGTTTGAATTTCTTTATCTTTATCTTTATTTAATCTAACCAATGGTCATATTAGGTATATTTTAATTCTCTGTCAAATTATTAATAAAGGTTGTCGGATGTCAGGAAACCGTACCTCATACCTGCGGAAAGGAAACTTTTTCTGTCTTCCGAATCACGTGACATAAATACAAGAAGACTCTGCTGAAGAGAAAAAAGAGTTGATAGAAGAACACAAGATATACAGAGAAAAAGAAAGAGAAGGAAGAACCAATCAGAACAGAACCTCATACTCAATCAAGCCTACTCAAGAAGAGTTTTGTGCATAAAAAAGAACGTTGAAGAACTTCATCGACTACATCTCACTGCTTTTGAGCCTAAAGCAGACGACACTCTTCCTCTCAAACAAAAACAAGAAAAGGACTCACAATAAATTCTGATCAAATACAAAAGAGTCCAGAGCTACACTGAAATCACCGGAGCCATTTCTAAACTCTACATCTCTGCTCTGTGATACATTTGTTTTACATTTTGAGCAGTGTGTGTTATCTTCTATATTAAACACACACACTGACTCCTGTACTTTCACTGGAGGATCTGTAAATCCTCAGCAAACCTTTTTACACTTCATTTCCCACTGTGGGTAGTGGTAGAGGTTGTATGAGACCTGGACAGCTCAAAGCTGTTGTTTGTTTTCCCACACAGAACTGTGGTAGAGGTCTTGTGACCTGGACAGTGTGTTCACTGTTGTTAACCCTGATCCAGGGTGTGGATCATTTTTATATAAACTTTTTAGTGGACTAAGTCTCGTCTTGAGACTGAACCTCTTGGTTAATTCTCTGTGTTTGTAGCTACATACTTTATCCATACTACATATTTATTTCATATTCCGCTGCTATTACTTGGAAATATAATTTATTTTCAAAGCTACTTTGATAGTTAAACTCGCAAGTGTTTATATTTATTATAGACCAATAAGTTAGTTTCAAAGGTTAATTTAATCATAAGATTAAATTAACTGAGAACTAATCAATCTTTGAGAAACTAATTGAACCTTTATAATCTGTATAAATTCACTACAGTTTAATCTGTTTTTGAAATAGGGGGATTTTTAATCAACATTGTTTTTAACAGAAAATTTTAATTGGAACTCAATTCACCCCCCTCTTGAGTATCCACTCCGACCAACATGATCAAAATGGAACATTTATGCACATTAATGAAATGGATTTGATAGGTGTGGACGAAATTATAATTTTCTCCAAAGCATTGGGTAATATTTTAGTCTCATGAGATGTCATGAAAGGTATTATGGAGTGAAAATAATCCGTTAACATGCATAACTGTTCCATTTTGATCATACCACATGATATCCATTAACATTCATAAATGTTCCACATGAAAGGTATTATGGAGTGAAAGTAATCCATTAACATGCATAACGGTACCATTTTGATTTCATGTGGTATGATCAAAATGGAACAGTTATGCATGTTAATGAAATGAATGTGATGTGTGCATAGGAAATTATAATTTTCTCCAAGCATTGGGTAATATTTTAGTCTCATGAGATGTCATGAAAGGTATTATGCAGGGAAAATAATCCAATATGTTACTTTTTCTATCATGATTACTTTTTAGTTAGCCTAAACCTATGTTTATGATGCCATGTTTAAATTTTTTCCATATTTCAGATGTTGCCTTTAAGTTATCAAGCTATATAATGCCCCATTGTTCATGTTTTTTATTCTCACCACATTTATGTCTCATTGATATTCCTATTTTCTAATATATAACACATTCCTTATGTTATTCCTTGTTTATTTTCTTATTGGGATTTAGAGATCATCCCTTTCTTATGTATATCCCCATGTTATCACATGCAGTTTTAAGTACGATTAAATAATACGAGCATCTAAATGGAGTTTTCAAAAATGGAAAAGTATTCTATATTGTAAGATTTTATGTAATGTACCTAATTTCTAAATACACTATAATTATAAAATATTAATTATGTTTTATTTGTAATATTGAGATATAAATTTTCAGTTAATGTTTCAAAAAGAGAAGGGTTGTCATAGTTGGCATCAAACAAAAAGTTCAGTAATTTTTGGGATTATAGATAGAAAAATAAAAATATATCCATAGGGATAAGAATAAAATTAATAACACATCATAGAATCATGTTAACTTATATAGTATGTGGTTTCTATGAAAATACATCCCTTCCTAAATACTATATGTGGGTTTATTGGAGGCATAAATGTACATAGGTTTAAAACCTTAAAAATATGACATTCATTTAGACTTGATCATGAACTGGTGCATGAAAGCTAGGCTTGTGGAAAACCTAGATGGAAACTACTAGGGTATATAATTTGGTAAATTTAAAACCTCATTGTGAACCATTATTATTGGAATAAATATTCCTATAAGTATTTGTGTTAGAAAATAGATCATGGATAATATTGATTAAAGCCTTTAAATTCATTAGTTAAGGAAACACATATCATTTAAAATTTATCCCATTAATGTCATTTGGTACATGTTTATGTGTTAAATAGTTTAAATGTAATAATCCTGACTCATACCCTTAATCTAGCTAATTTTGTGAAATATGAGCAACTTAATAAATAACCAATGTGAATGGATATGCGATGACTGTCCAATCATGATGCCCCACTAGAAGAGAATAAGATTCATGGACTATTTTATTATACACTCTCAGTTGACTCAGGATATGAATATAAATATATATTAGCAGGAGCACCAAAATAATCCTAATAAATATCAACATGGAATTGGAACCTTAATGTGATAAAGTCTTATAACTTTAAAGGTATCATCAGATCCCTTAATCACAGAGTAATGGATCAACTCCATTTAGAATATCATCTCAATCGTTAAATATTCGAAGCAAGATAAGGTTATTATAGAAGTTTATTAGTTTTAGGGAGAATATGATTAATATTGGAAACTGATAAATAAAATAAATCCTAAAGAATATATCGAAGTGATGGGGTGAAATGAATTTTGGAAAATGTTTTTCAACTAATATTTTCCTTAAACTCTCCTAATTAAAATGGAAATGGTTTTCCCTTCCCTCCAGAAAAATTGTAGATGAATCCATCTAAGAATTGGAGTAAAAACTCAAAATACATCCATGATATGTGTCTCTTTTTTTTGTTACCCAAAAATTCAATGTTAATCTCTTCTTTGTAGGTTGAAAATGTAGTTTGTGAAAATCCATTGTGTTCAGAATCATTGATGGTTATGAGTAAATTTCATGATTTTCCCTCAAAGTCAAAATGGATATCAAAAAAATTTAATGGTATCAGAGTTATAATAATGGGATTCTGGAATTTAATCCTAGTGATGTGATGAAAAAATCTAACAGTTCATTTAAATTTCAACATCCCACTAGTCAAAAGTGCAGAAAAAAGTAACCTAGAAATTTACCAATGGGGATGTTGAAATGATTTTGGGGAGGAAATTATGTACATCTAAATAGATATTTAGGATGAGAGAAAACCATTGATGATAAAGAGGAAATTAATTCTATATTCAACACTTAGCTCATTTATCATTGTTTAAAATTAAAGAAACAAGGGAACCATTCAAACCAACATACTATTCCATGGATTTTAGGATACAACCAACAGGCTCAAAGTCAACAAGGGTAAACATATTCCATCACAATGGTTGAGGTGCATCCAAAAAATGAAGTGTTGATAGGTACCTTAGTTATTCCTTCAACATTATAAAAAATACTTTTTTTATTCTATTTATGCCAATTGATTCATATCTCATAGTTTTAGCCGAACAATTCAGACATCGGCACAGTGTATGGAAGTAGAGTTGTTGGTGAAAACTGAAAAAGAGGTAATTATTTCATTTATCTATATAAATCCTCCCCTAAAAAATTTGTGTGAATAAATTTCTAGATAACCTTATCATACATAATTTAGTTTAATTTTATGCAATTATGGATATAAATTTTCTTTCTATATATATATCTAACGTAAATTTCCAGAAGAAAGAAATCATTCTCCATATTAAAAGTTTCCTCTGATTCTGTAAAACATTTCTGAGAATAATGAATATTATTTAGAACCAATATCTCATACCTAGATATTATTTCCATATGATAAAGAATATTTAGCTCAAATGATTGATTCTAAAGATTTTATCATCCATGAAGTGATTCCCATTGTGAGGGAATACACAGAAGTGTTTGTCGAATTATTTTTTAGTCTTCCTCTGAGTCAAGAACATGAATTTTCAATCGAGTTTATACATGTGGTGTTTCCATTATCCAATAATCTGTATGGAATAGATGTTTTCGAACAAGAAGAGATGAATAAAAAATAAAATAAAATATTGATAATGCATTCATACACCCAACATCTTCACCATGGGGTGTACCATTCCCCTTCATAAAGAAGAATGATGAGTAAATTAATGTTTATGTTGATTACCATGATCTAAAAATATCACGTTAAAGAAAAACTATCCTCTTACATAGAAGAATGACTTGATTGATCTAATATATAGAGAGGAAAATCTCTTCAAGGTGGATCTTTGGTTGGGGTATTATCAAGTATGGTTAAAGAATGGGGATATCCCCAACACTACTTTCCACACATTGTATATGAACAATGAGTTCATATTAATGACATTGAAACTCACTAATTCTCCATAAATATTCATGTATATATTGAATAGAGTCTTTAGAGACTACCTCAATAAATTTGTTCTAGTCATTATAGATGACATTTTAGTCTACTCCAAAAGGATAGGGGTCATGACGAGCATATGACCACTATTTTAAAAACCATTGAAATGAAAATCACTATGTAAATTAATGAAAATTTTAGGTCTGGTTGAATGGATTTTCATTATTGAGGAAGTTTATCATAATTTATGGCATATTTGTGGATCATTAAACTATAGAAGTAATTGAAGAATGGAAGAGGCAAACATTTGTGACATAAATCTGAAGTTTCCATTGACTAGCTAGTATTATCATCGGCATGGCATAAATTTCTCAGGATTTTAAAACCCTATAAAAATGATAAAGCATAAGGGAGTCATTATTTTTTGGAATAAATAATAAGATGAGAGATTTAATGAGATAAAAAAGAGGCTTATCATTTCACCATTACTTACACAACCTAAAAATGGGGAACTATCTGGGGGTATATAGTGATTCCTCAAAGAATGAATTGGGATACATGTTAATGATTAATAAAAATGTTGTAGGATATTCTTCAATAAAATTTAAATTTGATGAAAAAAACATGATAACATGTGATCAATATTTGGCTATAGTGGTAATCTCATTGAAAATATAGTAGAATTATCTCTTTGGGGATAAGTGTAAAATAAATATTGATCAAAAGATCCTCAAGTATATATTCAAACATAAATAGGTGAACATGAACCATCAAAAATTGTTAACTATTATTAACGACTATGATAGCTCAATATACTACCATCCCAGGAAATTAAATAAAGTGTAAGATGCATTAAGTAGAAATAATCCAACAATTTTATCATTTATGGGAATTGAGAAGGATTTGATCTTCTTATACTTGAAAAGGATAGACATGAGAATAATAATGGAACTAAAATCATCAATACTTTCACAAATGATTGATCAAACATATCTTCTGTATAGGATAAAGGATGATCAGAGAGATGATGTGGGAATTCAGAAGAAAATGACAACTATAATAATAAGGGTATACATAGAGTTCAATACTAATGAAGTAGTTTTAAGATTTGGTTCAAGGCAATGTGAACCATAAAATCATGAGATAAAGGGTTGGTTGGATGATTCATATAGCTTGACCTTCCCTATCCATCTATAGAGCAAAAATATGATTCATTAATTCTGATAGAACTATGGGTAAGTCATTATAAATAATGAGATCATGGTATATACTGCACGATGTCTTGTATGTCCAATAGTTAAGGTAGAAGGGAAAAATCCAAGTGGATAAATGAAACCAATACCCATACCTACATTGAAATTAAAAAAATTTCAATGGAACTTTTCACTTATCTTCCAAATATCTCAAGAATAAATAATTATATATTGTTTGTATTGAATATTTATAAAAATTAATCTCACATCATTGAAATTAAAGAGGAATTATCACATGAATAACATTAAAGGATGCACATTAGAGAAGTAGTGAGGATGCATGGGATGCCACTATTGATTGTATCAAATTAAGACATAAGATATACCTCATATTTATAGAAGAGTCACTAACATGATATAAATAATGAGTTGAACATCAGCATGGACATTCGTCCTTAAAAAGATTTCTAATATATGTGGACTATCAAGACACTAACGTAATTTTTTATAATATTATCAATTAACTTCAAGGGATGGTAGGATCAAAATATTTTTTGTTCATGTTATCATTAAATAATAGTTTCCACTCAAGAATCCAGATTTCCCCCAATGAAGTCCCTTATGGGAAGATGTGAAGAAAACCATCATGATTGGATGAGGTTGGGTAACACAAACTATTAGGTACCAAAATGGTTGCATAAATGGTGGAAGAGGTAATGAACATTTAGCAGCACATCAAGGCTTCTCAAATTAAAATAAAAGAACCATGTAGTCAATATTCAATGAGACCTAGAGTTTAATGTTGGAGATAAATTATTGCTCTATATATCACCATGGAAAAATTCATTATATTTGGGAGGAAAGGAAATCATATACCTAGATACATCTGTATCTTTGAGATCCCTGATCAGATCAAAGTGACAGGATGTGGACTAGAAATCCCTCAAAACCTATATCAAGTACAGTATGTGTCCCACGTATCACTCTTGTTGATGTATATACCAAACGACTCAAATGTGTTGAATCCCGATGTTATACCGTCAGTGAATGATCTTTTAAATGAGGAACAACTGGTGAAGATATTGATTCATTTATAAATAGTTCTATGTTATAACAAAATGCACATGGTAAAATTTATATAGAGAAACCAAAAACATGAAGAAGAAACATGGGACCTAAGGAGGTGATCAAACCATATTTCCCTTATCAATTTTATGGTGTAAAATGAAACTTTATTGGAATAAATTTATGATGGTGGAAAATTATAATGACCTTAACTTTTATAAATAAAATTCCCCTTATGATTTAATTGAATTTCTCATTTGGAATTATTCATGTAGAAAACACATGAACTTCATTGGTTCTATTATATCCTATCACATTTAAAACACTACTAATAATCATAATTAATGATAATATAGTCATTGTATAGTTATATTATGATTACTATAAATATAGGTTTTTAACAAATCCAATTAACATAGAAAAAGTTATTCATGGACTAAAAAAGGAGAATTATACCATATAAAGCCAATTAATTAGAGATTACAAGGGTTATAGAATCGCTAGTCTTTTCCCTTGATCAAAAACAATCTGAGATCTAGAAAACTAAATCTTGAGAAAAACTGTTAATGATAAAAGTTCATGCTCATTGATATCATGTCCCAAACCATGTATATCCAACCACAACATGAAAATCTCACTATATATCACCTTTCCCTTAGGTAATTTTCTAGAGTAATAAAGGGATATTTATCATGACCATAATATATATATATTTTTTTCAATAAAATAGTGGTTATACATACTTTTTATTGATACATTATAGATGATTCTGATTTTGATACAAAAAAACGCAAATTATATTTTTGGGTAATATTCCATTTTTAAGAAGGCCTTTATTTTTACCAATTAATGGATTTTTGAAATAAATATTATTTTTATAACATATTATTATTAAATAATTTTTTTAAATAGAGATGATCATATGAATTTAATGAAGTCAAATGTAATTAGTGTTCACAAATTGATTTGGTCGAAAAACCCCATCATTTCTCAATAAATATAGATTGTATTTTGAAAGTGAAAATTCATATATTAGAAAAATTATTTTGATAAAATTATTATTATTTTTTAATCATTATGTTGATATTATCCAATAGTTCATTTTTCATAATTTTTGGGGATATTCAAATCTTCATGTAAAAATTAAATATCGTATAAATATTTATTGTGTATTATGGCATCATAATGACAAAACACGATATTTAATAAATAATATTATGGGAATCCATTACCAAATAAAATTTAACCCTTTAAAAAAATGTGTTTTTAGGTTATTTTTGAAATTTTATAAATCCATTATGAATCCTACAAAACCCATATTATATTTCATGGTTTTAAAAACATTTATTTAAGAACAAGACTGTATTTCAGAGAACCAAGGAAAATGTTATAATATGTTCAAACCATGGCCATATAATGTAATTATAACTACTCCCCTTATGTCATGACCATGGGAATAAAATATGGTAATATTTTTATGTTTTATTACTATATTATATAGTGTCCAAAACATATGTTTGAGAAATAATAAAAAACTACCCTCTCTTTTCCAATATGAACCCACCCATAATCCCATTAATCTATACTAAAAACCCATTTATTATTCCCATACTCTTCTATAACCTCTCTAGAGTTGTCCCAAGATATCATAAATCTCTCCCGAATGTCCTCCCAAGATTTTGGATTCAAACTCTAATGGTAATGGATCCTACCCTTCTCTATTTTATTCGCGAATATTTATTATTATATTCCTTTTATCTCCATTTAATATTTTTGTCATATGTGATTCCATATCCCTATTGCAGGTACTCTGTTTTCTGAATGATGTGATCTACATTTAAGTCTTATTAATCCCTCCCATGAACATATATAATCCCCTATTATGCTACTAAAATTTTGATGTGATTTCACATGCCAACCAATTGTGTAGTGAATACTAATACTCATTTCATATCTACGGTGTTCAAATTAATCCACTTATACTTATATTATTATGGAATTCTATATATTTATTATAAACCCTTTATCTTTGAATAAAATTTAATGTAAAATGGTTCCATTTTGTATGATCTATGTGCAATCTAATGCGTGTGAATGAAATTAAAGTGACGGGTGTGCCCCGAATTATATTGCACTCCAAGGAATTTGGGTAATGTTTTGGTATCATGAGAATTCATACCAGGGGTATGGGAGTTATCCTAATCCATCATTGAACTTTTTTACTTAATGATTTATTCATGGGAATCCTTGACATATCTTTATGATTCAATGATTAATGTTGCTTCCACATTTCCCATGTTTCCATTATGTTATCATATCAAATTATGCCTCATCATTCAGGTTTATGATTCTCACCGCTTTTATATATCACTAATATGCTATTGTATAACCTAAAATAATCTATTAATTTTATTCCATCTTAATTTCCTTAATGGGATTTATACATCTCCCCTTTCTTGTGTATGTCCCCAGGTTATGTCGTGATGTTTTAAGTACGATGGAATAAAATAATATAGTTATGGATGTTTTAAATAAAAGATATGTATTCACTATTATATGTTGTAATTTAATGTAACTAATTTCCAAATACACCAGTCTTATCAATATTATAGGGTTTTTATGTGTAATATTAGGTAAAAAATCAAGAATTAATGTGTAATAATGAGTTGGGTTGTCGAAGATGGTATCAAAGGAATGACAGGTTATTTTGGGGTTTATATTAGTAAAATATATAAAATGAATTTTAGATAATACAAAACATAATAATACATACCTAAATTTTGGTAAACTATAGAGTAATCCATATCCAATAAAATATATCCCAATTTGGATATTACAAGTGGATGTGGCTCTTGCATAGATTTACCAAGTTGTAGAACCTGAAAATAATTTATTGATCTAGATATGATCAGGAACTAGTGAATGACAACTGGCCTTGCTAAACCAATATTTTTAAACTCCTAATAGATATTATTTGGTAAATTTAAAATCTCACAATGAACCATTAATAAGGGATCAAAAAAATATCATAAGTTTCTATGTTAAAAAATAGATCACATATAAAATTTATTGATGCCTACGAATTCATATTTTATATAAATAGAAATTATTTTCAATTTATCCATTTATTTTAATTGGATCTCAGTTTTTGTGATTAATAGTTTAATATTAATCATCATGTATTTTAGCTTTATTATATACAATAGCCAAAAGTTAGAGGATCAGAAAAAACAACCAATGTTAAGGGAAATGTGATGACTTCCAAAATTAGATTCCCAAACTGGTGGGAGGAAGAATATAAATTATTTTGATGGTAATCTCTTAGATATCTAAATTTATGAATAGAAACATAGATAAGGAGGAGTGACCAAAACCCCTAATAAATAATATTATTTAAGTGAGACCTTTTTGCAATAAAGTCCACGGAATTTCAATGGGTTATCTGATAGCTTAATCATGAAAAAAGGATTAACTCCATTGAGATGATATTCTAAGTCGATGAATGTTCTAAGAAGGAGATGGTTATACTGGATTTTTATAATATTTAGGGAGAAACTGATTAGTGGTGAAAACTGAGGAAGAATATAAAGCCTTAAAAAGATATCAAAGCAATGAGGTGGAAGGAATCCTGGAAAATGATTTTCGACAAATATTTTCAACACAGTATCCTATATAAAATGGAAAAAAATTTCCTTACTTTAAGAAACAATATGATGAATCCATCCGAGAGTACAAGGAAAAAATACCAAGAAGTTAATTATATGCCTCTAGATTTTTTATTCCCCCAAATTAATATTTGACGAAATATTTTGTGGGATGAATCCTAGTATATAAATATCCCTGGTGTTCTGAGACATTGATAACCATGAATAAATTATCTGATGCTCCCTCAAAGTAGAAATGGTGATAAAATAATCTCATGGGAATCATAGGGATAAGAAGAGTAAATTGTATATTTCTCCTAGTTGTTTCATAGGTAAATCTAATAGTGATAAGAAATTTCAACATCATACTTTTCAAAAGTGCAAAAGGTAACACCCCAAATATTAAATGGGGGTGAGTAAATGCATTATTTTTTTTGGAAGGAAGGACACCTAGATTGCAATTTATAACGAGGAAAACCCACTAATGTTATTGAGTAATGGAATAATCCGTCCAACCCTCAACACATTTTTCATTATTTCAACTGCATGGAATATGGTACTTTACAAACCAATTCACAAATACAAGGTTTTTTAGAGACAACCAATAACATCCAAGGTTGAAATTGTGAACTTATTATGTCATAATCGATGAGGTGGATCCAAAAAACTATGTGACAATAGTTAATCTATTTATTCATTCATGAATAGAAAATTTACATTTTCATTCTAGTTCTACACATTCATTCAAATCATTCAAATTTATAAGAACTATCCAAACACCACCATAAATCATAGAAGTAGAGCTTTCATTGAAAAATAAAAATGGGGAAATTATTGCATCCAAATTATATAAATCCTCCCCTATCATTTTTGTATTCACAAATATCCCTATAAATATTTTGGTACTCTATTTAGTGGAATTTGATATAATTAAATTTAGGTATTTTCCTTCCCGATATAGAGCCAACATAAATTTCTCTGAGAATGAAATCATTCTCTAAATATTAAATCATCCTCTAATTTTTTACCAATGCAAGGAGAAGGATGGATATTCTTTAGCACAAAAATCAAAAGCATGGATATTATTTTCCTACATGATAGCACATTTATCCCAAATGTTTTATTCTAAGGAAAAGATAACACAAGAGGACAAGCCCATTATGATGGAATATGCTGAAGTGTTTCCTAAAGGATTGAATGGTATTTCGTTTATGATAGAGGTTGAATATTCCATATATCTTATACATATAGAAATTTCCATTATCCATGACTCATTATACAATGATTTTGTTGAACACAAGGAGTTGAAGAAATAACTATAGGATAATCGGGGTAAAGGGTTCATACACCCAAGTGCTTCACCATGGGGGTTCACTAGTTCTCTTCATAAAGAAGAAGTACAGGTCAATGTTCCTAAAAAGAGATAATATTGAAATAAACAAGATCATTATAAAAAAAGTATCATATTCCATAGATTTATAACTTATTTGATTATCTATGTGGACAAAATAATTATCTGAGGAGGATCTTCACTCGAGATATTATTAAGTAAGGGTGAAGATGTAGTATACCCACAAAACAACTTTCTATACCGACTATGGGAACTATGAGTTCCTAGTTTTTCCATTCAAACTAAACAATTCATTATCAATATTCATAGACACTATGAATAGAGTCTTTATATATTACCTGGAAATTTTTGGGATTGTATTTGTAGATGACATTAAAATCTATTCCAAAATCAAGGAGGAGTATGAGGGGAATCTGAACTATATGATAAAACCATATTAAAGGAGAATATTTATTAAAGTTATAGAAAAGTTGAGTTCTAGTTGATGAAAGTATCATTCATGGTGAATATAATCCAAACAAATGAGATATCTATAGACCCTTCAAAGGAAGAAGTAATTGAAGGATGGGTGAGGTCAACACGCATGATAAAAATATATTATTTCCTTGGATTAGTTGTGTATTATCATAAGTTTTTAATAAATTTCAAACCATTATAGCACCCTCTAACCAATATAACAAGGAAGGGTTCTATGTTTTTTGGGAATAATTGATTTGAAGAGATATTCATGGTGTTGAAAAAGAGGTTTATCACTATTTATGTACTACTTATACCAAAAAGTTGGGAACTTTTCATGGTATTTAGTGATGCTTAGAAAAAAGGATTGGACTGCGAGTTAATGTAGAATAACAAATCGATTTTCTATGACTCATGATAATTGAAATTTCAGGAATAAAACATCCCAACATACGAATTGGAGTTGAGGTAGAGATATTTTCATTTAAAATATATCATCATTTTCTCCTGGGGAGAAATGTGAAATATATATGTACCATGAGATCCGGAAGTACATATTCACACACAAAAAGATGAATATGAACTAGGGATAATGGTTAGGGATGATTAAGGATTGTAAATACTCACTAGACTACAATCATGTGAAAGTGAATAAAGTGGAAGATTCTATATGTAGAATGTTATAGAATTTATTTCATTGATGGTAATTGAGAAGGATCTAATCTTATTAGATTTGAAAAGGATATTCCTAGGAATCATAAAGGATATAAAATAATCAATCATTTCAAAAATTATTTCTCCCCCTTATCTTTTGGATAGGATAAAGGATTAACAATGAGATGATGTGGGAATTTAAGAGAAAATGGTAGCTATAAGAAAATAGAAATTTTCAATGTTTCAGATTAATGAATAAGAAGTTGTGATATTTGAGTCAAGACTAGGTGTACCATAAAATAATCAGTAAAATAAGGAACTTCTAGATGATGCACATTGACCTACCTTCTACGTCCATCCAAAGAGCACACAGATATATTTGGATCTTCAAGTGAACTATTAGTGGGATTATATGAAGAAGTAGATTGTAGAATATACATCAAGGTGTCTTCAATGTCATCATGTGAAGGTGGAATGGAAAAAATACAAGGGGATATTGTAGCCATTATCCATTCATACATGGAAATGGGAAAAAATTACCATTGATATTTTTACTAGTCTTCTAAAAGCATCAAGAATAAATAATTCTATATGGGTTTCGGTGGATCATCATACAATTCCTTTCTTACATCACTGCAATTCAATAGGACTTACCACTCGATTAACTTATAAGTATATACATTAAGTATGTGATAAGGCTACATGTAACACCACCATATATTTTATGTGATTAAGACCCAAGGATTAGGTCTATGTTCTGGAAGATTATATAACATGCTCTAAATATTGAGTTGAACTTCAGTACGACATATCAACCACTAAATGATAAGAAACCATAAAGGACTATCCCGACTCTAAAAGAAATGTTGACATAATATTCAGTTTAATTCAAAGGATGATGTGATGAAAATATTCTTCTGGTTATGTTCTCATATAAAAAATGGTTTCCTCTCAAGCATCCAAAGTCCCCCTATGAAGCCGATTAGGAGAAGAGGTGAAGAACCCCTACATGATGGGATGGTATTGGGGAACACAAACTGTTAGGTCCAAAAATGGTTGAGAATATTTTGGAAATGGTCAAGATGATTCAATAGTAATTAAAATAATCTCAAATTCAAAAAAGATATTTAAAGATAATATTATAAGAGAAATAGATTTTGAGGTTGTAGATAATGTATTCCCAAGAAAAACATTATTAAAGAATGTCATGTGATTTAGGAAGAAAGGAAATCTTAGTCATAGATAGAAGAGTCCACTTGATATCCACGGTCACATTAGAGTTGTGTCCTATCAACTATATCAACCAACTAACCTTTCTCATGTACATGATGTGTTCTAAATATTAATACTGAGGAAGTACATACTAAACCCCTCGCATGATCTGAATCCACATGTGTTTCAATAAGTGAATTATCTCTCACATAAAGAGCACCTAGTGAAGACCTTAGATTGTAGAGACAATGTTCTGAAAAATAAGACAATGAACAAGGTCAAAGTGTGATAGAGAAACCAAAAAATTGAATAAAATACATGGGAACTGGAGGGGACGATGAAACTAAATCATTCCCTTCTATATTTGTGTGTGAAATAAAATTTTAAAGTTAGATGTTTTGGAAGGGGGATGATTGTAATAACCCAAACATTTATAATTCAAGATACCCCTGGTGATAAAATTAAATTTATTATTATGTATTATGGTTATAGAAAACACATGCACTACATTGGTATTATTATATATTATCATATTTAAAAGGTTGTTAAGAATCATATCCATTAATAATATAGTCATTGAAAAATCATTGTAGGATATATATAAATATATATTTTTAACAAATCCAATTGACACATACATATGAAGTAATGGCTTCAACCAGTAGTCTTGGATCCAATAAAGCCAATTTATCATAAAAACTATAGGAGATAACATTATTGGACTTTTCCCTTGACCAGAACCAAGAAAAGATCCAACTACTAAATCATGACTGAAATCGTTTATGGGAGAAGGTCAAGATCATCAAGATCATGAAGAATACCATGTACGTCAAACAACCACATGAAGATATCACCATCGTGCACCTTACCCTTAGTGAATTTTCTAGTGTAAAAAAGGGATATGTATCAATTTCATAATAATATGGACATTTATACTGTATTTTTCAATATAATAATGGCTATAATTTCTTCTTATATTTTCATTATAGATGCTTTATATTTTTATACAATAAAGGATAATGTATTTTTGGGTAATATTAAATTTCAAATAAAATATTTATTGTGAATAATTAATGGATTTATGAAATAAATGATATTTAAATAAACATTAATATTAAATAATGTTTTTTATTATAGTTGAGAATATAATTTATATGAAATCAAATGTAATAAGTGTTAAAAAAAATATTGATAATTATCCAATCATTTATCAATAAATAATGATTCATTTATATATATATATATATATATTATAAAATTATTTTGATAATATTAATAATTTTTTTTGAAATCATTACATTTAAATTATAAAATAGAAAGTTTTTCACAATTTTTTGAGACAATTGAAATTTTGTTTAAAAATAAAATAAAGTATAAACATACGTTGTGTATTATGAAATCATAATGTCCCAAAAGTGATATAATAAAGAAAATTAATCAAATCATTGAACAAATATATGTTTCCCGTTTAAAATAATGTGATTTTTAGGTTATTTAGAACTTTTATAAATAAATTATGAATCCTCCAAAACTTATATTATACATTATCTTTTTAAAATCATTTCTTTTAGAACATGACTCACTTCCACAATAGTATGTGAAATATTTTAATAATTTCATATAGTGGAAATATAAATTTATTAAAACAAATCCAATTTTGTATAAACCACAAGAAAACACTTGTTATTTTTTGATGTTGATTACATTATTATATAGATTCTAAAAGGTGTGCTTGAGAAATAAAAAGGAAATATCATCTTATTTCCTATATAAACCCACCAAATATCCCATTAATATCTGATTAAAATGATTACAACACATAAATTTTAAAGACCTGAAAATTTCAACGAAATTTGTTTCGTAAATTCTATGGAATTTTATGAGTACGCAATTTCAGACGACACCTGATTCTGATGCTCGGTGTGCCCGAAATAATTTTCTGAATTTTAGGTCGTGTACATTCAGTGAATGAACGAGTCGGTTTTTCTATATTTTGAAGGGTTTCTTGGAATTGAAATCTAAGGGCACCAAGAACTCATAGCGCCGATATTTTCTTATGGGGACCTTTACCGCAGTTGCGTTTTATGCGGGTTGAAAGTTAAAATTGGGGTTAAATTAAGAGGTTAAATAAAATTGTTAGAAGAATTTTATTTATATATTTGGAATTTAATTTATCCCATGGGAGTTATTGGTGGGGCCCACACCCACCAAACTTCCTATGTGTAGATATTTGATAGGTGGGGCCCACAGGATCCCCAACCCTTCGTCTCCTTGTAACCTCCATTAAACCTTGTTTATACACCCATTTTAAATTCATGACAACCCCATTAATTAAGAGACCTCTTCACCTCCTATCCCTCTCTTTATTGATTGCCAACATATTTTGTTAATGAATTCAACATATTAATTAATTAAATTAAGTGGTTTTAATTTCGATTTTTAAATTGCATGTGTAAATAAAATAATATCATTAGCCTATTATTTTATTTTTGGAGAATTCATTGTGTTAAAGAGAGTTGGGAGAGAGCTCTTGAGAAAGAGAGAGAAGTATTCCTCACCTCAATGAATAACAGTTTTATTATCTGATGAAGAACACCATCCTTCCACGAATAACGACGCCTATTCGACGAAGAACACCAAATCCACGAAGGATGATGACGTTCCATCTTTTCTTTTCTCCGTGACAAGAGAAGAGACGCCACTTATTCTTTAGGTGCACTTCTACGCTGACGGAATCGATACCGTCATCCACGATGCACAACTACCGCGAATCTTTTCCAATGTAGGGGGATTTTCATACAAATTTAGTTGATTAAAATTGTTCATGTTCTTCGTTGAATTTCTCGGAAATGAATTTGGCCAACTTTTACCACCTAACACTGAGGGCACGAGCCGAACGCACACGACCTTACGACCCTCCGTAGTTTCTTTTATTTGTGGTTGAGACCATGTCATAAAATGGTTGTGACGATTAGAGGTGGTAGAAAATGAAGGCGTCGGCCGCGTGCGGAAGGACCGCAGGCCGTAACCGCGGGCCGCTGGACCGGTGATGAAGGGAGGAACCGCGGCGCCCCGCGGTGCTGCACTGCGGAAGACCGCGACCCTCGTTCTGGGGGCCGCTTAACAAAATAATCAGCTAGACGGTTAGCTGGTCGGGTAGAGGAGAGTCGCGGAGCCAGGAGGGCGCCGCGCTGGATGAATCGCGGCCCGCCCGTGGGGGCCGCTCGCACCCAGAGGGTGGCTTGCTTCCGCCGGTCGGTTTGGGAGGGGGGTGCAGCATGGCGCTGCCGGTTCGGGCAGCCGGCCCCCCAGACTGCTCGACCTTCGGGCCAGGCCGCTCAAGTAGCTAGGTGAACCAGTGGGGTCGCGCCCAGCCAAGCCGCGCCCAGTCGGACTGGGCCGCGCCGCGCCACACCGGGCTAGGTGGCGCCCTGCCTACCTGGGCCACGTCGTGTCGTGTCGGGCCCCACCCCGTTGTGCCGGGTTGTGCCCCTTCGGGATGGACCACGCCCCTTCGGGACGGGTCGTGACCATTGGGATGGACCACAAGTTTCACCAGTTCGGACCGACGCCAGCCGGGTCGGACCCGCCAAGACCGCGTTAACCCGACCCGGCAGCCCACTGGGCTTAATGGGCCGGGCCTGTTTTCACTTTGACATGCATAACATAAAGATCGTGCATCCGATTGACGCGCCTTCTACGACACTGGGACCCTTTTGACGGGGCGGTCCCTTTTCGATACTCTAAGTTAGTTTCATACAACTTTGGATAACATCTGGGTTAGAAACGAGCATATTTCTAACCGTGCCCCTAGAACAAAAAAGCCAATATCTCACAGACCGAGCATCTGATTGACACGCCGTCTGTCACATTGGGTTCCTTATAACAAGATGGAACTTCATGATACATCAACTCTGGACTTTGTGATAATTGATTTATCAACCCCTTGGCTTGAGGAGCGGACTCTCCCGGAATCGAGCGCGCTATGTGTGGGAACCCTAGAGCTGGTTGCGACTGTGACGACTACCGTGCTAGGATCCTCCATGAGTTCGACGACGATGAAGAGTGTACTTGGATCCTCCTTGGGTTCGTCAGTGAGGTCGACTATACTTGGATCCTCCGTGGGTTCGGCAGTGTGGACGATCGTACATGGATCCTCCATGGGTTTGGTAGCGATGATGACTGTACATGGATCCTACATGGGTTCGGAAATTAGAGTTACTATACTTGGATCCTACGTGGGTTTGCAGTGAAGACTTATATAGTAGGATCCTACGAGGGTTCAGAAGAGGAGATGATTTAGAGGCTACATCTGATCATCTCCACGCTTCTTCGTGAGTAGTATACCTGTTTGAGATGAGTCTTGATTATTCAATCATTACCATTGGTGTGATTGACTTCTTTCCTATGTAGACTGGGATGATCATGGGATCGAGAGTTGGATCCCTACTGGAATTGATGACTTAGGAATATGTATGGGCATACACCTATGTAGAGTCGGTTGTTACTTCGGGATTGTATCTTTACTTTGTGGTTTATCCTTTGTGGATTCTGGGAGACTCTTGGGGTCTCGGGGTCCCTACTGAGTATCGTATACTCACCGCTGCATGGGAAATGACCACACTACATTGTGTTGGTTACAGACGACGGACAACCCTGACTATGGTGAAGGATTGTGGAGCTGGATGGTATACGGAGTATGTCCACTTGGTGGGACATACACGGATCGGACAGCCGAACCCGAGGAGCTGAGGAGACCATCTGTACCCACCCTTTAGGTGGGATATCTGAAGGATGACTCGGTGGTTGTTTTTTTCTTTACTTCTATTTTAATTTCCTTTCGATTATACTGTAATTTCAGTTGGGTTTGTATACTGGCCCATTTACTTTTCAACACTTACATTTGTAATCAATTTACACAGTGCTTACATCACTTGCATACTCTGTTGTGCTTGTTTACTTTTATAAAGGCAATTCCTTCCATTTTTATTAGGATTTATGCATTTGGTGCTAGTCGCCAGCCCCTGGCCTATGGAAGGCGGGCTTGGGGTAGTCACGACACGGGCCCTGAGGATGGGTCATGACAAATTGGTATCAGATGAGTCGGTTCTACCGCAGAACTCATGTCTCCAGTCATTATTTTCTGTGAAGCAATTGTGTTTAGAGAATCGAGTGTGGTTATCCGTCCAAGGAGTCTAGTTTTGGTGCGGCGGCCAACGAATCAGTACACCAGGACCCTGACTTATGATTTCTGTCTCAATACACGAAAACATTGATTGATTTTTTGTTTCAAAAGTTTTCTTTATGATTACATTGTGTCAGCTCACCAGGTATACTATTTGACCATGTAACACTTGTTTCTTTTCCGAATGGCCCCATGAAGGCAGCCAGCTAGGGTTTCTAGTTACGTGCGAGATGGCACCCCACCGAGCGACGAGGCCTCGGTGCAGGGCCCCATTACAGTGGAAGCACCAGCGGTACCACTACCTGCTGGGCCACTGATACCACCAGCCCCAGCATCATAGAGACCACGCTGCCTGAGTGCGTTGCACGAGTTTCAGTGATATAGGCCACCTATGTTCTGTGGAGAGACGAACCCTCAGGCAGCCGAGGAGGCTGGAAGATATCATCAGAGTCTTCAGATTAGTAGGGACACCAGCTGACCTTATGGTGAACCTTGCCGTGAGTATACTACACACAGAAGCAGGTAGATGGTGTAGCCTAATGCTCCAGGTGCACGACGAGGCATATCTACTTTGGACAGACTTCGAGAGTATCTTTCTCTCACAATTTGTTCAAGTCCCCCTTTGTGTGGTGCGCATCCCGGAGTTACATCATCTGTTGCAGGGTCATATGACAATAGCTCAGTACTCGGCGAGATTTACCGACCTCTCGCACCACTCCATAGACATGGTATTAGACCCATTCTTCATGGAACATACCTTTGAGCAGGGACGAAGACATGAGATCAGGGCTTCGATTATCTCCATCAGCATTCTGACGCAGGTAGGAGAGTTGGAGAGAGCTCTTCTTGTACAGAGTTTTCTTGCTGAGCCAATGACAGTAGTGAGACCCGCTGCAGGGCGACACATGGCAGAGTCTTATACAACCGACAATATATAGATGTCACAGAGGTCCAAGAGGACCCGACCATGAGATGGGAGACCTAAGGATACTGGTTCAGATGTGCGGGGAAAACAAAGCAGAGCCATCCATATGAGGGGAAGGCAGTGCTATGCATGCGGCGGGCAGGGCCATATGGCTTGTAACTGCCAGACCCGCCATGCATAAAAACAGCAGATAGTAGAGGTTCTTTCTAGGTAGAGGTAGAGGTTAGACCATGGTGGTCCGTAGGGAGCAGGCAGATGAGGCATAGGATCTGGCCGAGCAGCGGTTGGTGGATGACGCTTCGAGGCTCTACCACCACCACCACTATGAGGACCACCCCACCACAGGGAGCTAGCAGATAGAGGCAGCCTCAACTCTAGACAGTCAAGGCCTATGACCACGGTGCACCTAAGTTGATTCAAGGTACTATCTATGTATACACCACCCTTTCTATAGTTCTTATAGACACAGGAGCAAGTCATTATTTTATTACCGCTGCCCTTGATCGTAGCTCAGAGATTCTAATGGAGATGTTGGCTCGATCCTTATGGCTAGAGACTTTTACCGGAGTAGACTTGATGATTACACACTGGTTCCAGTAGTGTGATCTTTCTCTAGGAGGTGAGAGCTTCAGCTGGGATCTTCTTGTAGCGGCGTTGAGGCCTTACGATGTCATTTTGGATAGGGACTGGTTATCTATAGTCCACAACCAGATCGACTGTATTGGGTGAATATTGCAGTGTGTCCACACAGATGGGAGAAGGTTCACCTTCACCGGTGGGAAGGGAGCCTTTTCAGCATAGTATGGACTTACGTAGAGGAGAGGGCAGTCGATCACACATCTGTTGGCTAGTCTCATCCGAGGAGCGGTTGATATGTGGAGTCTGAGTTTTTATGTTGTGGTGGATCATTATGCGGACATTGATTCTGAAAATGTTCCAGGACTACCTCCTCGAAGAGAGATAGACTTCTACATATACCTATACCCCAGGACAACAACGATAACTACTCCAGCATATCGGATGGCTCCCGCCGAGCTTCGTGATCTGGGGGTATAGCTGGAGGACTTGTAGGGAAAGGGATTCATCTAACCCAGTGTTTCACACTAGGCTTCGCTGATTTTATTCACCAAAAATGCAGATGGGAGATTATGAATATGTGTCCACTATCGTCGCCTAAATCAGGTGACTGTAAAGAACAAATACCCACTCCTAAGGATTGTTGACCTCTTTGATCAGATTAAGGGAGAACGATGGTTCTCGAAGATAGACCTTAGGTCAGGCTATCATCAGCTCAGAGTTCGAGACGACGATGTCCAGAAGACGTCCTTCAGGAGTCGGTATGGCCACTATGAGTTTTTGGTTATGCCCTTTGACGTAACCAATTCACTAGTAGTGTTCATGAGTCTCATGAATAGGATCTTCCATCCTCACCATGATCATTTTGTCATAGTCTTCATTGATGAAATACTGATATACTCGACTACTGAGGAGGAGCACGCCTACCACTTGCGAGTTGTACTGGATACACTCTGAGAGAACCATATTTATGGTAAGCTCTTGAAGTTCCAGTTCATGATTTGAGAGGTTCAATTTTGGGACACATCATCTTGGAGGCTGGGGTTGCAATGGACCCAGCAAAGATCGAGGCGGTACTTTCCTGGGAGCCACCTAGGAGTGTGACGGAGGTGCGGAGTTTGCTGGGTCTGTCTGGGTACTATCGGAGATTTGTGCCAGACTTATCCAGAGTTTCAGCACCGCTTTCAGCATTGACAAAGAAGGGGAAACCCTTCATGTGGTCAGATAGATGCCATCAGATCTTTCAATAGTAGAGACAAATATTGACCAGTGTTCCCATCTTGAGGCTACCGGAGGAGGGCGTTGGGTACATGGTTTACTACGACACATCAGGTACCAGACTCAAGTGTATCCTGATGTAGGAGAGGGCAGTGATCACCTATGGTTCACGACAGTTGAGGCAGAATGGGTAGAACTATGCTACACATGACCTGGAGTTAGGAGAAGTTGCCTTCGCCATGAAGATGTGGCGGCACTGTCTGATGGGCTAGCACTTTACAGTCTACTCTAGCCACCAGAGTCTCAGGTACATTTTCTCGAAGAAGGACCTAAACCAGAGACATCGGCTATGGCTCGAGTTCCTCCAGGACTATGAAATTGAGTTAGTCTATACTCTTGGGAAGGGGAACGTAGTAGCTGATGCTCTCATCAAGAGACCGACCATACAACTTCTAGGGGATTTGACGGAGTAGCTAGCCACGTTGAAGATATGTTTCATGGATAGAGATGGGAAAGCCTTTATACATTCTCTCACAGTCAGTCCTCCACTACTTCAATGGGTCAGAGAGGAACATCATGGGGAAGTTGACTGGGAGACGCGATGTGCTCCGATTCCCATAGCGCAGGAACCTGATGGATTTATTAAAAGAGGGGTGAACGCCATCCTCTTCAGCGGATGTACCATGGTGCCAGTTGAACTGCATGAGGAAGTGATGAGGGAGTTTCACTATTCCCCTCTAGCAGTACAGCAAGGAGTGGCGAAGATGTACTATGACCTGGCATGATAGCACTGGTGGCCGGGTATGAAGAAGGTTATTGTAGAGTTCGTTTCACGATGACTCACTTTCTAGTAAGTGAAGGAGGAGCAACAGGTACTAGTAGGCTTGGTACAGACCATAGAGGTTCCATATTAAAAGTGGGATGGGATATCCATGGATTTCATGATGAGGCTTCCGTGTACTTATAGAGGAAACAACTCCATATAGGTGATTGTCGACCGACTCACCAAGTCAGCCCACTTATTACCTTTCATAGAGCACAGATCTGTAGAGAGCTTGGGACACCTCTACGTTCATGAGATTTTACGGCTTCATGGTGTGTCATCTTCTATCGTCTCTGATCGGGATGCTAACATTACTTCCCGACTTTGGAAGGGGTTGCAGGAGACATTTGGGAGGCAGCTACGCCTGAGCACCACCTTTCATCCTCAGATGGATGGACAGACGGAGAGGACCATTCAGACTCTTAAGGACATGCTTCGTGAATGTGTCCATGACTTTGTTCATAGTTGGGAGGATCACCTACCCTTGATAGAGTTTTCATACCATAACCGCTTACACTCCACCATCGGTATGGAACCTTACGAGGAACTATACGACCGACCAAACATGTCACCTCTATACTGGAATGACCCTGGGGAGTCAGCACTTATAGGACTAGAGATGGTTCAGGCTATGACAGAGAAGGTGCAGAATATCCAGGAGCAGATGAGGACTGCACAGAGTAGACAGAAGTCCTATGCTGATAGGAGATAGAGTCCACTGTAGTTAGAGGATGGTGACCACGTCTTTTTATGGGTCTCACCCCGACGTGGTCTATGGAGATTTGGTTGGGGAAAAAAGTTATCTCCGCGCTTCATCAGACCATTCCTGGTCCTCAGCAGGATAGTCGAGGTGGCTTACTAACTATCCCTTCCACCTCAGATACACCGACTGCACGACGTCTTCCATGTATCTCAATTGAGGAGAAACGTGCACGACCCGTCCCACATCATCGACCACGGGGAGCTAGAAATCGATGACGGGGCGACATTCATGGAGGTCCCGGTGGAGATCGAGGATTGGAAAGAACAGGTCCTACATGTATGGTTGATTCCTCTGGTGCGAATTTATTGGCAGCACGAGAACCTCCATGAGAGCACATGGGAGCGGGAGGCTAAGATGCATGCCCAGTACCCTCATTTGTTTCCCAAGTCTATGTTGCAGCTTTAAGGGGATGTAAATCACTGAGGTGGGGGTAATGTTAAGACCCAGAAATTTCTTGGAATTTTTTTTCTTAAATTCTTTCAAATCTTATGAGTACACAGTTTCTAACGGCACCTGATTTCAAGGCTCGGTGTGCCTGAAATAATTTTTTGAAGATTATCTTGGGAACGTTCAGTGAACGAATGGGCGTGTTTTTCTATCTTTTGAAGCAATGCATGGAATTGAAATCCAAGGGCACTGATGAACTCGCAGCGCCGGTATTTGCTTAAGGGGACCTTTACCAAAGTTGCATTTTATGCGGGTTGAAAGTTAAAAATAGGGTTAAATTAAAAAGTTAACTAAAATTGTTAGAACAATTTTATTTATAACATTCAAAGTTAATTTCTCCCATGGTAAGTTATTGGTGGGGCCCAAACCCTCCCAACTTCCCATGTGAGTATATTTGAGAGGTAGGGCCCACAAGAGCACCAACCCTTCATCTCCCCATAACCACCCTTAAACCCCATTTAAACACCAATGTTTAATTCATGACAACACCCTTAATTAAGAGACCACTTCACCTCCTCTCCCACTCTTTATTGATTGAAAACACATTTAGTTAATGAATTCAACCTCTTAAATAATTAAATTTAGTGGATTGATTTTTTTTTGAATTTAATGTGTAAATAATATAATAGAATTAGCCTATTATTTTATTTTTGGGGCATTGGATGTGTTAAGGAGAGTTGGGAGAGAGATCTTAAGAAATAGAGAAAAGTATTCCTCACCTCAATGAAGAACGGTTTTCTTCTCTGACGAAGAACACCATCCTTCCACGAAGAACGACGCCTCTTCGACGAAGAAGGCCAAATCAATGAAGGACGACAACATTCCATCTTTTCTTTTCCCCATGACAGGAGAGGAGATTCCACTTCTTCTTCGGGTGCACTTCAACAATGACAGAATGGAAACTGTCATCCACAACGCATGACTACCTAGAAGGTTTTCCAAGGCAGGGTGATTTTTATACAATTTTAGTAGATTAAAATTTTTCATGTTCTTCATTGAATTTCTCTGAAACTAATTCATCCAACGGTTACAACCTAACAAGAAGGGAACGGGCCAAACGCACACAGTTTTCTGACCCTATGTAGTTTCTTTTATTTGTGGTTGAGACCATGTCCGAAAATGGTGGTGACAAATAGAGGCGGTGGAAAATGAAGGCACTCGACGTATGAAGAAGGACCGTGGGCCGCTCGACCGGGGCCGAAGGGAGGAACCACGACACCCCACAGCGCCGCGCTGTGGAAGACCGCGGCCCGCGTTCCATGGGCCGCTTCTACGGAAGAACCGGATGGCCCGTCGGCCGGCCGGGAAGAGGAGAGTCTCGGCACCGGGAGGGCGCCACGCCGGATGAACCACAGCCCGCCCGTGCGGGCCTCTTGCGCCAAGGTGTCGGCCGCCTTTGGCCGGCCAGTTAGGGAGGGCGGTGCCGCAAGGCACCGCCGGTTCGGGCAGCCAGGGGGGGGGGGGGTTCCCCCCCCCCCCTCAGACCGCTCGGCCTTCGGGCTGGGCAGCTCAGCCAGCTGGCCGAGCCGGCGGGGCTACGCCCTACCGGGCCGCACACGAACGGGTCGCGCCCCACCAGACCGGGCCACGCTGAGTAGGGTCGGGCCGCGCCCTTCCGGGGCAGGCCTCGCCCTGCCGGGCCGGGCGGCACCATGTCGTGCCGGACCATGCCCCTTCAGGACGGGCCGCACCCTTCGGTTCAGACCGCGCGTTTCACCATGTCGGTCCGAATCCAGTCGGGTTGGACCCTCCATGACCGGGTTGACCCGACCCGCCAACCCACTGGGCTAGATTGGCCATGCCCGTTTTCACTTAAACGTGAATAACATAAAGACCGCGCAACTGATCGATGCGCCATCTGTGGCACTGGGTCCCTTTCGATGAGGTGGTCACTTTTCGAATGTCTAATTGAGTTTCGGACAACATTTTATAATAACAGGGTTTGAAATGAGTGAATTTCTGACAAGGACCTTGGAACAGAAAAGCCAATATCTCTAAGACCGGGCGTCCGATTAACGTGTCGTCTGTCGCGTTGGGTTCCTTTTGACGAGACAGAACTTCGGGATACATCAACTTTGGACATCGTGACAGTTGATGTATCAACAACTTGGCCTGAGGAGCGGACCCTCCAGGAATCGAGCGCGCTATTTGCGGGGACCCTAGAGCTGGCTGCGACTGCGACGACTACCGTGCTGGGATCCCCCCTGGGTTTGACGACGATGACTACTGTACTTGGATCCACCATGGGTTCGGCAGCGAGGAATACTGTACTTGGATCCTCCATGGATTCGGTAGTGATGACAACTGTACTTGGATCCTACGTGGGTTTGGCAACGATGACTTCTGTACATGGATCCTATGTGGGTTCGATAGAGGAGATGCTTTAGAGGCTACATATAATCATCTCCACCCTTCTTTGTGAGTTGTATACCTGTGTGAGATGAGTCATGACTATTCAATCAATACCATTGGTGTGATTGACTTCTTTCCTGTGTGGACTAGGATGAGGATGGGCTCGAGAGTTGGATCCAAACTGGAATTGATGTCTTAGGTATATTTATGGGCATATACCTATGTAGAGTCGGATGTTACTTCGTGATTGTATCTTTCCTTTGTGGTTTATCCTTTGTGGATTCTGGGAGACTTTTGGGGGTCTCGGGGTCCCTACTGAGTGTCGTATTCTCACCCCTGCACGAGCTATGCCTGCACTACGTTGTGTTGGTTAGAGACGATGGACAACACTAACTTAGGTGGAGGATTGTGGAGATGGACAGTACCCGGAGGTGGACCACTTGATGGGACACACACGGATCGAACTACCGGACCCGAGGTGCTTAGGAGACCATCTGTACCCACCCTTTATGTGGGATATACGGAGGATGACTCGGTGGTTGTTGTTTTACTTTATTGCTCTTGTATATTCTTTTCAGTTGTACTGTACTTTCAGTTGGGTTGCTATACTAGCCCATTTACTTTTCAACACTTAATTTTGTACCCATTTTACTAAGTGCTTAATTCACATGCATACTATGTTCTGTTTTTTTACTTTTATATAGGCAATGTCTTTCCTTTTTATCAGGATTTACACCTTTGGTGCTAGTCGCCAGACCCTGGCCTATGGAAGGCGAGCATGGGGTAGTCATGGAACAGGCCCCAAGGACAGGTCATGACATACATATTCTACTCACACCTCTCTATGACCTCCTATGATTCCTTGATGTTCTCAAGGAATTCCTTCCATGCTTTTGGAAACAAACTCTCAAGGAAAGGGATCATCTACTTCATATCATTATTCAAAAATAATCATATATGTATTATTTAGATATGTTTTCCCATATCACACTTGTTGTCCATATGATGTATAAATGATTATATTACCCTTTAACTCTAATTAATCCCTCCAAGAAGCATTTATACCCCACATTATGATGCTGAAAATTCATCACGATTTCGCCTACCAAAAAAGTTTATAGTGAGTACCATTTCATATTTCCTATCATGGGAGTTCAATTTAATGAAATTATATTTATTTTATTGATAAATTATATGTATTTATTCCACCCAACTCTATCATGGATGAAAATGTGATGAAAAATTAATCCATTTTGTATGATCTATGTGGAACTCTTATGTATGTATGTGAAATTAAAGTGATGAGTGAGGCTGGAATTATATACCACTCCAAGGAATTGTGTAATTTTTTACTTTCATTTTACATAATGAAAGGGGTTAAGAACTGAAACTAATCCATCACAAGACATTTTTCACCATTATGTCTGTAATGTTATCCTTGACCTATGTTTATGATGCCAGGTTTAATGTTGTTTCCGCATTTCCCATGTTTTCATAATGAGGCATGATATATCATGCCTCATTATTCCTGTTTATGATTCTCACATCTTTTATGTCTTTTTTAAATTCCTATTGTATAACATGTAATACTTTCTTATTTTTATGCCATTTTTATTCCCTTGATATGATTTATATCTCACCCCTTTTATGTATTTCACCTTGTTATCCTGTGATTTATTATGTATGATGGAATAATATGATCATGTTAATATTGTTTTCAATAATGGGGATGTATTAAATATTTTAGGATTTTATATTCTATACGTAATTACAAAATACACTAGGCTTATTGATCTTCTATATTTTATCATGTGTAATATTATGTAATAAATCAAGAATTATTTATTAATTGTGAAATGGGTTGTCATATGAATCCTAATCGAGACACATTATGCTATGATGTGATTAAACCCATTTGAGAAAGTCAGTGCCACCAAGAGTGGATAATATCTTAACATGGAAGATGAAATTATATGGTTTATATGAACAGTGTGATTCTATTTGTTGGTTATATAAGTGGTCAGTTTGGGTTATACATGGATGGAGTTGTTATTTTGAATTTTGGTGTTTTAGTGTTGATGTTAGTGAATGTAGTGTTATTCCTATTGAGATGTGGTGATGAGGTTTTTTTGAGGTGGTTGTATAATATTTTTTCTTTTCTTTTTCATTTTAGTTCATTTAAATAGTGGTATAACTTTATATGTAATAATATCCTTGAGAGGAATCATGTAGGGTGGTGTTTCGGACAACATTATTTTCATGGGTTTGTTTTGATTCTGAAATATGAGTATCAATTAAGTGGTATATAATGTAATATCTTATTCCCTCCCAACCCATGGAATTAATGTTCGGGTAGCTGGATGCATTTAAAAGAGATATATAGGGATTGGTGGAGTTGGAGATATAGGGGAACTATATGTGGTTCTTCATGAAATGAACAAGATTCACATTGTGGGATGGTGATTCGCTGCTTGAGTAGTCGATGAATTCATGGATTGTGTTCAGATGAGGTTTTCAAACATAAAATAATTTCACATCATTAAATATCAATTCATAATTTTTGAAAAATAATTTCTGAGGTGACATGATATTCAAAAAAGTGGGAAATATATGAAATCATGTTGTGAATGGGTTATATGATATAGAAGTCATAGTTTCCACTTTATTTTATAATCCTTTATGCTGAATTAGTTTCATTTGGTCATACATACCTAGATCCCATTATGGGAAAACCATTGATGGTTTCAATGATCATAGAATCACTAGGTTAATAGTTATACCTATACATTGTTAAACCTCAGTTGGATTACACATTAAGCCTTCAATGGATTCCCTTTTGGCGAGACAATGAATTATATGCATGAGTATATAATATATTATGGGTTTTGGTTAGGTATTTTATGAAAGAAGTTTCTCAAATGGTGTAAATAATTCTGGGAAATAGGTTCCCTTTTATAAGAGAGGTGGGTGAAAAGCATTTAAATACTTGAAACATAATTTTATAATATGTTAATAAATCATATAAAATGAATCCCATGTGATACATATTTATAGAAAATTAATCCATTGATGAAACATAATTAACCAATAAATTCTTTATACATTTTGGTTTCTTTTTAAAACCCATCATTTTGTTCGACCCCTTTATTAACTATTCTTGACCTTAACTAAAGTAATAAATTGTTAACTATTTATGGTCCATGAAAGTATTATTAAAAATATGAAGTGGAATCTATATGGACCATTAATAATATTCTAGAATATTTCCCATCCACTTGAGTTAGGATAAGAATTTCATACTTTTTTATAGATTCTGAATTAATTTTATTGAATTAAATAACATTTAAGGTCATTTTCAGAACTTTTTACATATCAAAAATTTAGAGGCATCAAAATAACCAGGAAATTAAAATATAAAATATGTTACCATCGCTTAAAAAATTTAAATATATATTATATTCATATAAAATCACACATAATCAAAAAAATATACTTTTAATGTTTTTAAAGTCATTTACTGTATTGTTTTATTGCTTGTAGATTCATAGTGTCAGCATTGCCTAAGTTTTCAATGAAATTATATAGTCACATTAATTTTTTTAGAAAGATACATTTATAAAAATTACGTATTTATATTCAAAATAACCACTCATTATCATAAATATCATAATTTTATCCATATTAAAAACATATTAAATATGTTTAAAGGAATATAGTGACATTTTGTAATTTTTCATAACTTAAAATAATATAAATGTCATAATCAATGTTAAGAGGCACAGAAAAAAAATATTTTCTATGGCGGGATTAGATACTAAAATTACACCCATAGAAATAAATAAATGAACTTTTTTGATTTATTTTGACACCTTATCACCTAGTACAAAACTATATTTATATTTTTTACCCATTACTCTAGTGATAATGTTTTACCAAAGTTACTATTCATAATAACTAAAAATGAAAATGAACTATTTACCAATATTGAACCACATAATTCCAAATATAAAATATACTTTAAAATATTAAATTTTTATAAGTGTAATAAACTTGTTTTAATATAACTATTAAATATTTAATGAAAAACATTTTTTACAAAGCATTATTATTCTTAAAAAGGATTATTTACCAAATCAAGTAAAATGAGAATTTATATGAAATTAATTAAACTATTTTTAATGGATTAAATATTGTGTTATTTTAATAAAAAATCCAATATATAATGGTATGTTTAAATTATGTGACTACATTAAAAGAAATGAATATTTTTCAGAAATGGTTATTTTTTACTTTTCGTTCAAAAATCAGTCTTGTTAGAAAAAAAATTTGTCATCATATTATTATGAAATGTTTACTTAAAATTTTATTCCCATTTTTTAAAACAAATTTTTTAAAATTCGTATAAATTAATTATAATATCTACATTGAAACTGTAATAAAACCCATTTTTATAGAAAATATATTTTTAGAGTATTGAATGAATTTATTCTCATTTGTTGATGAATAAAGATCATTAAATGGATTTTAATTCATAAAATTTTATATATAATATATATAAATCATTATAATCATTTATTAATATTAATTTCATAAATCTATTAAGGTAAAAAATGATTACACCCATAAAACAATTTTATGATCAAATAACCCATTTACCTTCAAATGAAATAAACTTTACTTCTTGATAATTCATAAATGTATGATTATTTATTCATTTTATTAAGAAAATCACTTTATATAAATTTCATACAATAATTATTCATACTAATACCCACTAAACCAACACGTTGGTCAAAACTATCCTATTTTAATAATAAAATATATATGGTATATCATTGTTTATTTATGCTCAATGTTGTGTGTATCACAAAGCTATTAAACATGTCAAATTTATTAAATATAAAGATATTATAAAATATTAGGGACCTATATTATCCATGGGGTTTACTTCCCAACTATAAATTTTACCATCTTCTATCACTATAAACATAAAAATTCAATGGAATGAAAAACGTTTTTATAATTAAAATTAAACCATTGAAAGACGTAGACCAATCACATGAGGTCTCCTGAATGTTTAAAATTATTCTTACACACCAATTATATAGATCATATATTTTATCTATATGAATCTAATAATATAAGTATGTGGGACTCTCACGATAGTAATCAATACCTTATCCTCATTCTATTTCACTTATAGATATAACTTGGAACATAATGTCAATTAATTCCATGAATCCTTTAATTAATTTCCCACATGATATATAAATTTCCCACCCAAGGTGTCATTTTTTTCCATTTACCATGTGTAGACGCCCAAAAAATCAAATACCCATAGTTGTTATTCCCTAATTTACTAACTGAGATTCAAATCCCACTTGTATAAGACAAACATCAAACTCTTATGATCATACTATATAAGAAATTTTTCCCCTATAACATAGGGATTTCATGACTTCAGATCATGAGTAATTGTCTCCAAATCAAGATCTTTGGTAGGGAAGTTCTTTTCATGATTTATAAGAAATTTAGATCTATATTTAAAAATTTGACAACCCAACATAAAAACACACCCAAACCCATACATGATTCACCACAATACACGAAATACCCCGACATGGATTCATAATAATTGGAAGAAGAGATGATGTGAATCAAACATTCAAATCCTCATAATATATCAACAATTTGAAATCCCAATCAAATCACACTCCCTTCTAGGTCCATGTAGTGATGGGTGATTATAAAAATAGAGGAACATAAATAAATCACATGAAATATCTACCTAGACCAAAGAAACATCTAATATCAAAGACATTCTTGTGATGTTACTAATATATCACAATTGGAATAATCTCTAGGTTCATTACCATGAAAATTATCTCCACCCTACAGGTTCCCAAGAGTGTAATTTCCAATATGGACAAGACTATGGTATCCTTTATATGGGATGAGCATATGGAAGGAAGATATCATTAGGAATCGGGGAAATGTCTTGCAAGACCTCTCTCTGAAGGGGGAAATAACCTGAGGAGTGTTTCCTCAACCATGCAAGGGCATGATGCAAAGCTTGTGTGGCAGGCACTGGAAGGTAGATCCCTTTGGGGAAAGAGTATACAAGACATTTATAGTCTAAACATCTTTGATCAGAGAACACATCCATCTAACATATGGAACCCGACTCACCCTTACATGGAAACTCTGAAACATCACTCTCTGTTGTTAGTGGGAACATGGAGCATAAATTTTTGGCAGCAAGATTAGGGGGTAGGCAGGATTTATTTCCCGAGATACCTCACCAAAGACATGTCTTATAGAGAGGCTATTTCATACCTTAGGTTCCTCCAAGCCATTCTAGAAGTGAATCAACATTTTGTTTTTATCAACATTGTTACTAGTGATGATCTTGATAAAGTCATCTTCAAATGCTCGATGTTAGGTATTTTTTCAATCAAGGATTTCGTACATGTGACGAGGGACATGTTGAATGAGGATCAATGGGGGTAACTTTGTGGTGAAAGGAGCTTCCAGCCAAATTAAATTTCTTATTGTGGCGTGTGAGGTACAATGCCTTGCCTACAGATGGGAATCCGCAATGTATGGGTGTGACGATGGCTTCCAGGTGCGGGTGCTGCAGGTCCCCTAGCCATGAAATAGTGCGAAATTTGTTCTATGATAGCGAATGACCCAGAGGGGTATGGAAGATCTTCGAGGTTTTCTTCGGCTGGGCCGCATCTGACAGGGTGCAAGATGATTTTCTCAGCTCATGGTTTAGAGGAGAGGGGACTCATGGGGCTGAGAGAAAGGCATGAACTGTCATTCTTATTGTAGGTTTCTGGACGATATGGCATTCCAGGAATGATTCTCACCACAAAAACGATTTGGGATCTCAGGAAAGTATAATATTCTACATAAAAAATAATCTGATGGATCTGGTTTGGTTGTGCCCTGATTTTAAATCTACATCATCTGTGAACTCAATTATCCCAAACCTATCACGTGATAATCAGGCTGGCAATTTGGGTAGGGGATATTGAGTCCATTGGCGTCCTCCTAGCAAGGGTTTAAAGCTTAATACAGATGGGTTCCTACTCATTGGGGAGATGCGTGGGGGAGGGGTAGTTAGTGATCATAGGGGCTCTGTAATTGCAGCATTCATAGCCTTCAATGGAAGAGGTGAGGTATTACAGGCGGAGGCTTTGGCCTTGAATACAGGGTTTGAGATATGCATGCAAAGGCATATTAATCTTAAGATGCTAGAGACGAAATCCATGATACTATATAAATCATTGTTAGGCAAGGGAAATTTCCCTTGTAATATCACATACACTATTAGAAAATAAAAAATACTCATAGGTAATCATATGGATGTATCCAACACATGGCTGGAGAGGAACATGGTGGAAATGTTTTTGGTATCTATGGCTTTCAAAAAACAATGCATAAGTTATTTATTTGGTTTGGGATCTTTTCCAAAATAGGGGATGGAATTTGTGGCCAATGATTCTTTGGGTTTATGTTATTTTAGACCACCATGATGTTTTATTTTGGTTTCCTATATACGGTTCCTTTTCAAAATCAATAAAAATGTTAGTTTTCAGTCATATTATTTGGAATTACAGTAAACCAAGATACATTCCAAGAACACCACAAAAAAGGTGTTGAAATTAAAATGTGAGAACTTATTCATAAAATCCATGAAAACAACATGGCCATTATAAGTTCAAATTATATTCAAATATAATAAAAAATCTCATACCAACTCAAGAAATAGGTCATAGAAAAATCTGTTTCATTTAATTTTAGCAAGTGGTACCCCAAACTATGGTCAATAACAGAAAACTATATACAACCCATAAGTTGTTTAAAATTATAATCAACCATAGTAATATGATATTTATTATCTAGGATAACCTGATTGATATTTTGTTAATCAATAAAATTTCTATGACTTCCATGCTGGTTTTTTTGTGTAATCGAAATTCACGTTGAGATAAATTAGAAAAACATAAAACCATTATATAAATATCATCAAATATGACCATAGATTCACTTAAATATATAGAATAAAATTGATATGGTGACATTGATATGGAGAAAACCCTTGGGAGTAAATTAAGAGAAAACACTACCACTCACTAGGGTGAAAATACAATGAAATACTTAGGGAGAAACATGGGATGCCTATCACCCACCATTGTAAACCAGCCATATAAATAATAATTTGAAACACTTAAGATAAAAATAGATATGTTATATAAAACAAATACAATATAAGAGATAATAGTTTCATCTATTCCTAATCTTGTATCCCAATAAACGTGGAAGGTGTGATTGATTACATCCGGATAAATTAACTCAAATCTCTGATTGATGTAATCAATCTGAACCTATGAGTAAATATCCCAATACATAAAAAGATAATATTGGTTATATATAAAATAAATAATGAGAATATACCATGAAATATCAATGTCATTTACTATCATTTAACACTTAGGGAACATAAATCTCAATTTTCTCCTCTTTCCCAACTGATTTGGAATATCCATCACATGAGACATCAACTAAGATAACAATCACAATTTATTGATCAATTTAGATGAAATGAAGGAATCAAATTCAAATGGATCAATTAATTTCTAGGAAATATCAAATGAAATGATCAAAATAACTCTAATGGTCACTGTCCTGACAGAATTCCCATTAGGAAAATTCTCATATACATAGAATAACCTAGATTTAGAATGAATCTAACAATTTTGGTAGGATAAGATTCTATCTTCGTATAAGGATGATAAAATTATGCCTTATATAAATCTAAATACACTTTGGAGCATCTAGTATGATAAGATCCAACCTTAATACTCTGAATAGGGTTCCTATAAAATCATTTCTGATGAACTAGATTCCCATATTGATGGAATTCCATGGTAATGTTCTTAAAATATTTGTAATTATGACCCAACATCTCACACCGGAATCAAACTACCAGCCTAGACCCTAATGGTGTCATGGTAATGGAATCATAATGAAATTTCACACTCCTAGGAACCCCACATCGATATTCCACATCCTTAATTTTCAAATTAGACAACGAACTATGACTTGCCCCTATATTAGTTGAGGAAACAACTAAGATAGTCATCTATGATATATTTGTATCATCCATATCTACTTTAATAACCATCTCATTTATGATTTATAGGAAGAGTAGAAAAAATCATTTATCTGGCCTCATTTATCCAGACCTTCTCCAACCTTCAATCAATTGAATCAGAAGGACATCTCACACAACCAAAACTAGCTTAGTGAGTGTCTTCATGCTCAATTTTTTGACTGGATAAGGAAATATATATTTATCTTGAATTAGTAGATACAACAACTAAACTAGTCAACCTTGTGGTATTTGACTTAAATATAGAATTTTTTTTGACAACATCATTTTTGGATGGATTTAATAAATGAACTTTTTTTATATAATCTCCGGATTGAAGTCCGTCTCAATTTGTAGGGATTTGGGATTGTAATTTATGAGTATAATAGGATAAATATTGACTAATTCTAAAAAAAAGAGTGACATATTATAGAATTGATAGATTACCATAATCTTGATTCATTACTCTTGGAACTTCTCTCCCTAAATGTCTCTAGTTAAAACTATAGGTTGAGAATATCCTTAAAATTACAATAAGTGATATCCTCATGAATCCTAACATATATGAAGGATTCTAACTAATTAAGGATCATTACATATAGCATGTATATTGAAAAGGTGTCTATGAAATTAGTTTGGGTTCAAAGAAAAAAAAATACATTCTCTTTACTTCATTTATTGTTATAGATCCTCAGATCCATGTTTATAAAGAAACACCAATGAATTATACATAGTAAACTCTTGAGAATGATCCACAACATAAGATTAATATTTCTATACTTACTAATCCAAACATATGATGGTTATAAAGACAAACATGATAATAATAAGGTTCAAAGGAATGTTATCATATTTTTTTTTCCTATAAGACCTTCACTATGATACATTGAAGGCCTTATAGCAATATAGTGACTCTCCCATCTCATAAATAGACATTGCATAATTTTTTTGGAAAAAATAATATATTACACAAACATACATCCAATGAACATGTTATTTTACTGCCTTTAGTATCATGGAAACACAAACAATGGTACATAAGATATCTACATTGTCTCTTATAATGTTCTTCCTGAATGGAACCCTTCTAATAAAAATCATACATAATACATATCTTCATAATATACGGAAAAGAAACATAAGAAAGTGTGTGATTAGATTCTTAGTAAGGGTAGAAGGGGAGACATGTAAGAATAATCATGAATATTAGGGTTAGAATACATTATCATAATATTATAACATCATACCCTACCTATCAAAGATCATAATCAAGAGTCATGGTAAAAATATTTTCATTTCATAGTACATGAATCATAAGGGAATAAATATAACAATCAATGAAATAATAATACAAGATATTTAATTGTGGAAGACACATCTGTATATGAAATTAATTCTATATTAGTCAAGGATTTATTCTAAGTCCATCTTAGAGGATTGGGTTCATTGAAAAAATCACCTTGGAAGTCATGTTTTACTCACATGACCATGTTTGTAGTCATGATTCACTCCTAAGACCATTTTAGAAGAGAAATTACTCTACTAAACTGATTTCATACCCCTTTATATCCTTGTATATCAAAAAAGATATTAATATATACAAAATTAAATATAAGAAGATATATGTTCCATCCATGACATAATTAAATCTAACATATGTGTGCCAGAAGATCATAAAAATCATCATATCATAACACATGAAATGAAATGGGTATCATAAACTTGTCATCATATTATAACCTTTGGAAAATATACAGGTTTCAAAATCATTTCATCATATAATTATTCATCAAAATAAGTTGGTTTTACAAATGTGTAACATCGTTTAACTCATGGAAAAGAAAGAGGTTTGTAAACAACATGTTATCAAAAGAATAACCATTCAGTGAAAGAATAAGAATGGTATTCTTGGATCATAACCCTAGAAATACATAGGTAACATCTAATGATTTCATATTTGATAGTAAATAATTTTAAAAGTTATTTTAAAAAAATTTCTTGTGTAAAGTTACCTCTTTTCGTTGTAATTTATTTCAATACCATATAATTTTTGAAAAACAAAATATTTGAAAATTTCTTAGAAAACATGTAATGGAATATTTGAAAATGAATTTAAATACTTATTAAAAAATAACAAATGTTTACAATTATTTTTATATTAAAATTAGATTAAAATTTTATTATGAACATTTTTAGAAAATATTTTTGAAAACATTTATTTTAATATAACATATTTCTGACCGAAGAGAGAAATAAGGTTAGATTTTGTTAAGGACAATAACTTAATTATATTATGTAACAAAGAGTGAAAAAATGGTTCCAATACTTGATTATATCATGATAAAAAATTTATAAGAAAATTAAAAAGTTGTTTTGAGATATGGACTATAATATTTAATCAATTTAAACATATTCATAAACTATCTCGATAAATGATGTGATTTTTTGTGATAAAATGCTACTACTTTGGTAACATCAAATCAAAAAATCATAAAGGAATGACATCATATGAAGCTTAAAATAAAATTAAATGAATTATTATTATTATAAAAATTATAAAATTTCATTATATATGATAGAGGAAATATTATAAAGAAATTTACAATTAATTTCATTTTTTTAAATAATAAAATTTTTTACCTTAAGATGAATTTCCACATTTAATGATATTGGTGGTATTTTGAGATTAATCAAAAAAATAGACCATTTTAGATTTTTAGCAGTTGAAAATTATTTATGTCTATTCCAATATCATTTTTGATGATAATCCAAATTGTAAAATTCATTGTTTTTAGTTTTCTAAAAATCCTCGTAGTCATTTCATCTTTTATGACCTAAAATTGAATAGATCCTATGGAATCTCAAAAGAAGCTCACAAAATGGACCATGAAAACTGTTTACAGATCTGTAGATTTTTGGTGTTGGGTTCTTAACTCATTCATGGTGGGCCCAATTACAGTTAATTTTAGTGGGAAAATGCACAATGTGTTTTGGAACATCTTTCATGAAGTATAAGATGTGTGAATTGGCCATTTTAATGGCCATTAAGGCATTAAAATATGTAGATTTTGAATTTGGAGAATCTGAGTAGTCATAATAAATTTTCAGAGAAGAACATGTATAAATATCAAAATACATGTCCAAATACATTGAAATGTTGTGGAGATACAGAAAATATATTTATGAACAACATTAATGTAGGGTCGAACATGTAAAGATGTCATTTATTAGGGATAAAATGTGTCATCTTTCGGGGGACAAATTCTATCTTTAATAAGAGGGGATCTCCTCTTTATCAAATCATCTCATTCCATCCCATTCCTTCTGTGACACCAAGCAGGAGAAATTTTTGTAATATTCTCTTTTATTTATTTTCTATTCTATATATTTTTAATACCTTCTTCTTCCCCATTAATCTCTATTTCCCTTACCATAGTGGGGTAAATTTTATAGTGATTGGGGAAGGGTTGGTTTTCTATTTTCTAAGTCTTGAGCTCATGGAAATAATTGAATAAAATTACCTTATTCTTCAAAGTTTGTTTCAATGTATATATATGATATTATTATCATGTGTGATCATTATTGAATTTAATTTCATTATTGATTTTTTATTTTTTAAATGATCTTTATCTCGCCAAACCGATTTATGCTTTATATATGATGGAATGGACTAAGGACTTGTGGTGAGTTACTCGATGATAATCATTATGTATAAACAATGTAGTGGATATTCTTCATTTTTTGGGATAAACAAGACCCAATCGGGTATTTCACAGTTAATTGAGGATATACATTTCAACTCTTTTTCTCTTGGTAGGAGAGTTGACGAAACTGAGATCTTGGTAAGGTTTTCTCTCACCATTACAATATCACTAAATAAGTGAGAGGAAACGATTATGGAATCTCACTTTAATATACTCAGAAGATTTGGATTGAATTAAATTGAAAAGGATAGTATTATAATTCAGAAACAGACCTCGACCAAATCACTCTTATAATATCATAGTTTTTCATCATTTGAATTTCAAATTTCATTTCAATCATTTTCTTATTGAAATGGTATATTTTTACCACAATATAAAAGTGACATACTATTTTTTGTGCACTTCTCTTCAGGATACTTCCTAGGGTTAATCACAAGACTATACTAAGTGAATATAAAAATTTATTTTTCCACGCCCCATGATAGGTGTGCATCAAACATGGCACTGTTCCATGGAAGGTAGTGCAACATAAAAGAAGAATTTCAAAATTGAATGACCCACAAATCATAAGAACCATTAATTGAATTTGATCGAGAAATTGAAAGAAAATTAACCCAACTACGAAAAAGAAACATACCAAGAATCATTAAGGAAATATCTCTTTGATTTATGTGAAACTCTTAATGTTCACTCTAAACATGAAATTATCACTGGAAATCCCAACCCAACCCAACATGATATTTGTGCACCTCAACTTTTCATTAAAAATGACTAACACATTTCACCCACTACACCAAATGAATTTGAATTTTGTGTCAATTTTATTCCCATGCTTCCAAAATTTTAGGGCCATGCAGGACAAGACCCAAATTGGAACATACAAGAATTTAGCTTCACAATCTCATGCTTCTGACTAAGAGGAGCACCTGAAGACCAATTTCAATGGATGGAATTCCCCTTCTCACTTGAAGGAGTAACTAAATAATGGTCCTACAATCAACAACTAAGTGAGACCAGTGACTGGGATGATTTAAAAATATGTTTCATGTAGATATACTTTCTTATATCCTAGAATACTTCCATTAAAAAATATATTTACATCATATGATAATCAAATGGAGATACCCTGTTTGAGTACTAGGAGTGTTTCAAAAAAATTTATGATAGCTTCCTACATCAAGAAATAGAGGAAAACCAATTCCTTGTGTTCATCTTCCAAGGACTCCTTGACATTGATCGAAATTTTTTAGACAACTCATCAGGAGGAGCTTTAATCAACAAGTCTGTAACACCCCAAGCTTCTACGGTACGTTTCCCTTCGAATAATGCGATAGCGTGTGTTGTACGCAACCTCGAGTTCTAACACACACCACAACTAATTAAACTAGCCGTTGTGAATAGTAATACATAATTTTTGAAATCATATATATTCTATATTTCAAAATGGACTTCATTTTTGGATTCGGAATATCAAAATTAGCCTAGGGTGAAATTTTGGTACATTTCGGATAACTTTCATATTTTGATGAATAGTGAAAATTTCTAAATTTTAATTAAAAACAACTTTTTTAATCAAAATAATTAATAGTGATAAATTATGAATTTGAGTGGTTTTAAAGTATATTTAGAATATATTCTTACCATTCAATTTAATGTTTATCATTGGACATAATTTTACAATTAAACCGAACATAAACAAGTGTCAATCTTTTGATAGTTAGTATCTCTTAAAAACACGCTTTTTGTTTTAACAGCGGGAATTAATTTTAAATTAATTTCTGCCACTTCTGTGTTTTGAATTTAGGAAAATGGATTCCATATTTGGAATCAGGATGTCCAAATTATGTAAATAGGTAACTTTTATTTTTAGACATTTTGAATAATTACTGCGGTAAATAATTTATTTACCATGGTTAAAGGGTAAATCCGGTAAATAAGGGTTAAAACAATAATATTATAATAATAAAAAATTACCCTAAAACGTGTCTTAACCCTATTGGTTGATACATGGTCGACCATGGGCATCTTTTTGTCAATTTTGGGACCCCATGGATCCACTTGTAAGTGATAATGACACTTTATTTTAATTAAGTTAAAATGAATACAAAAATGACACAAGCATATATCTTTCAGAAGAACAATTTTTACATAGGGTTATACATGTTGGATTTTCGATTATAAATATTCATTAGAAAGATAAAAAGATTTCCTACATAATGATATTTTATTTATAATTTTTAGACAATAAATAAGTTATTTTATTTATGACACAATGATGATGCAGTAATTACTATAATAGTGAAAAATTAAAATAATTGATATTATAAATACCCAAATAAATATAATATGAAACTTTTAATGAATTAAACTAATTTTCTAGGATAATATGATATATTAGGATTGATTTAATGGACTTTGTTCGAAGTAATCAATCTGTTATGAGTTTCACAAAAATCAACTATTGAATAGTGTCAAAATTGACATAAAAGAGTTCTTAAAACAAATATTATATTATTAATTGATATTAAATTCCTAAAAATATAAGGTTCGGCCAAGAGACTTATATTATGATAGGTTAATCATTAATGGACCACTTGGGTGTCGCTTGGATGTATATAGTAAGTTTATTAACCATATTATATAAAAATACAAAGAGACATTGTAAAAGTGAAACTAATTAACTTAGAGTTAATACTTAAAGATAAGGTTAATATAAGTACCCAAACCTATCTAAATTCTATTGGATGAGTTGTTTTCGACCTATCCCCACCTCATCCTTTGAATAGACAACTTTGGAGCCTTTAGAAACCGAATATGAATTTATTATAAATTAATATTTCTAGCTTTTCCAAAGGTGCCCCTCACCCCTCTTATAAAAGGGCACTCCTCCTTCTCATTTCTTCACACCTCTAAAGCCTTTTGGTTCGGCCAAACTCTGCCCAAATACTCTCCCAACATCCCTCAATACAACCTAGAGGCCTTAGTTTGATCAGAAAGCCAACCTAAGGAGCCCTTTTGATCAAATCAAAAGGAAGAACCCGAAGAAGAGGTAATGATCTCACCACCCTTTTCTAAGTTCATTTCTTCTTCCACTTCTTCTTCCTTTGTTCTTACCATTCTGAAATAATAACTCCAGTATCTCACATATACTGTGATGTTATTATAAATATGGTACAATCATATTCAGTATTCTATCCACCCTTTGAATAACATGTCACCATACGTGCGTACGTACGGCTTACCGTCTCCACGTCGTGGTGTAATTGTTATTCAATATAATATTATTTGGATGGGTATAATAATGATGTGTAACTCATGTAAATAATAAATATAACATGTTAATGATTCTGTATATATGATATACCATCCATTTATATATTATTTTAATATCAAAAGAATGATATTGTCGCTCGTGCGTACGTACGGACTACCGTATCCACGAACGCGATGAGATTCATTCTCCATCGTAACCATTAAAGCGTAATTATCATTTTATGATTTAAAAATGATGTTTAAGGACTTGATATCATTCTGGATATGAATAATATACAACCTATCCTTTACAAACATGTCTTACGTAACAAAACATATGAAAGAAAACAAGTAAGTTAACACCCGAAACAACGATAATACTAAGATATTATTATCAAATCAATATTAAAAGATCATATATGATATCATATTAATGTATATGATTCTTGTATAATTTAATAACAATTATTTCACCATTATACAGGAGGTTAACCTACCACAACCAAGGAAAAGTACAAGGTAAGGGTTATTTCACAATCTCTTCATTATCCGAGGTTGTATTATACGTAATAATCTACTGGGATCTCTTTATCATCCACATCCATGTTTCTTCGAAATGTATTTCAAAACATTTTTACTATTTACAAGAATATGGGTTAAAGTCATTTATACCCTTGTTTGACTTTTTATAAGAGGTTTATAAAGGAATCTTTCCGTCGTTTTCAAAACAAGGTCCTTTCTAACCTTTTCGACAGAATTGAGGTAAGAATGTTTTTTTTAACTTATACGGCGGGTGCGGTTATTTTCCGCCGTTATAAAATCGTCGAAGCTTCCCATACAAGCTTATAAGAATATTTTCAAAGAAAATGTTTTATTTTATATGGATCTTAAATGATTTCAAAATAAAAGGAGATATTTCTTTTAAAAGAATTTTGATTTCATCTATGTCAACATCCTTTGATGGATTTTAAGATTATTTGAAGTTGATTTATTATGATACAAAACTTCTATATTGTATTGAAGGTTTTGTGATATGTTTGACTGTGGATGTGCTATTTTTATACCATTCATAGTTTATTGTGAAAGTATTGACATTTCGTATGCTAGTTTTAATACGAATGTTTATGTTATGTTTAAACCTTTTCATATGGGAATGCATTGGACTTAATAAGTGACGGGTGGAGCCCGCTATAGCTCCTCGATGCATCGGTAGGTCTCATGAGACAAACTAGTGTCTTGGCACAAGGCCTTGACAAAATCTTATTTGTAGCCTTGGCACGAGGCCTTGGCTATGTGGTTATGATAGTCTGGCATTATGCATTCCAACATTATGAAAGTGGTTATTGATTTTTGCATGTGATTATTCGATTAGTAGAATATCCATGTGAATAAGTAAATGGCATTATTTCATTTTACTTTTGCCATACCATGTTGAAGTTCAATTTTAAAAGGCTTTTGTTTTAGTAATGCATTGCCTTAAATGTTTATTCTTATTTATGAAAGTTTCCGCTATATTGTTATCCTTACTGGGCATTTGAGCTCACCCCTTTTCTATGTTTTATTTTTCCCCAGGATGTGAAGAAGTAAATTATGAATGACCTGCAGGGATATTATGAGGGGATAGTAGTGTGGATTATGGAGACATTATGTTGTTGTAGTAGTTTTTCATTTTATGATGTAATGTAAAACTTATGAATATATCTAGTGTTTCCAAGGCTACTAAACCAATCGGTCTTTCGAGATTTGATCTTTCTTGTGATCATGCCAATGTTATGTAATAATGCACCGACTCTAGGCAACTAGGGTCGGGGCGTTACAGTTGGTATCAGAGGAAGTTTAGTACAAATATTGGAAGCTAGATTTAGATAAACTCTGATTAGAGCACGTAGACCTAAGATGAACTTTGAGGATTAGTATAGAAGAACTTCCTAGAATTTTGGTATTGTAGAGATTTCGTGAGTTTTCCGAGAAATACATCCCTGTCTGGATACGAGCAGGTAGAGGCGGCTCTGGAACAGATGTACCTAGGGGTAAAACCCGAAAACACCGCTTTGAGCTAGACTCGAACGGGAACTGGTGCACGACAACGGGCCTTGCTGCACTCTTGGTTACGACACTCCCGGGGGATATGCTTAGGATAACTCTCACTATCTTTACAAATCATTATGAAGGGTTTATGAGTATATACTTCCTCAAAGAAAACATTTTTATGATTATGGATTATATCCATAAATAGTTCAATTTATGTTAAGTGTTTTATAAGTATGGAATTATGTATTTTGATGCATAAACTGATCTAGTTTATGCCATTTTTTTTAGAAATGGCGCCTAGTGGAAGAAATGGAAACCGTATCAATGCACGCACTCCATGTAGGGATTGCCCTCCTGCTCAAGATAATTATAGTGGGGCTGGTGATGCAACTGGTGCTGATCAGCTAATCACCGTACTGGGACAACTTACTCAGGTTATGAATAATAACCTTACCCGTATGGAGCACCCTGATCCGCAGCGTGGAGGATCAATGTTAGATCGATTCATGAGACAACAACCACCAACGTTCAATGGGAGTACAAATCCCTTAGTAGCTGAGCAATGGATATTTTCCCTAGAGAAAATATTTCAGGCTTTGGGGAGTAGTGAAAGGGAAAAAGTTACCATGGCAGTTTACCGCCTCACTGGAGATGCTGATCAATGGTGGTCATTGATTCAAAACATGAAGGAAGATGATGAAGTATCAAACATGGAATGGAGGGAGTTCAAAGATCTGTTTTTAGAAAAATACTTTCCTCGCGACCATCGAGCAGATATGGAAAGGCAATTTCTGAGTCTGAGACAAAAGGAGGATGAGAATGTCACAAAGTATGAGGCTAACTTTACAAGGTTAGCGAGGTACGCTGGTGATTATATTCGCAACCCAAGAAGTAAGATTGATCGTTTCTTTGATGGGTTAAAACCATTTCTCCGTCGAGCATTAGTCTCACAATCCTTTTCATCGTACGAAGACATTGTCTCATGTGCTATCAAGACCGAAAAGGAATTCTCTAAGTCTTATGACTTTAAAGCAAAGCAAGATAAGAAGAGACCTGCTGATCAATCTGGGAATGGAAATAAGGGGAAGAAGGGAAAGGTTGAATATCCATCTTGTGGTAAGTGCGGGAAGAAACACCCCGGTGCTTGCCTGAAGGGAATGGGAGTCTGTTACAAGTGTGGTGAAAAAGGCCACCAAGCTCATGATTGCAAGGGGAAGAAGGAAGCTACCAACGTTCAGTGCTACAATTGCAGGGAGATGGGGCATTATGCAAATGCATGTCCTAAGCGTCAGGAGAACTTACCTCAGAAAAGGCCAAGGGATCAAGGCCAGGCTTATGCTATCACTACTGCTGAGGTAGAAGCTCCGAAAGACGTGGTGGCAGGTAATTTAATGGTTTCCTCAAGTTTAGCAAATGCATTATTTGATTCTGGATCATCGCATTGTTTCATATCTTCCCAGTTTGCTAAGAAAATTAGATATTTCCAATTTGATTTAATAAGGGAGTTGTCAGTTAAAACTCCTAAGGGAAGTATCGTTGCAACAAAGTTTTGTGAATCAGTCCCCATTAGAGCACATAAATTTTCTTTATCTGCTGATTTCATCGTCATACCTATGATTGAGTTTGATATAATCCTCGGTATGGATTGGCTTTCGGACTATGATGCGAAGATTTATTGTAAGAAGAAAGAGGTTACGATTCTTGATGATAATGATAAGGAGCACCTTATTTTTAGAGCAGAATCGTCACCACCTAATTCTTATTTAGATCCACCCCCTGTAGCTCAACTTAATTCAATTATCGGGGAGGAAGAGAATGAAATAATTGTCGGTGAGGAAAGAAATGTTCAAATAGAGGATGTACCTATTGTGAAAGAGTTTGTAGATGTATTTCTGGAAGATTTACCTGGACATCCTCCAGAACGAGAAGTAGAGTTTTCCATTGATTTAATTCCTGGATCAAGGCCTATATCGAAGACCCCTTATAGAATGGCCACTGTAGAGCTAGTCGAACTAAAGAAACAACTAGAGGAATTGAGTAATAAGGGATTTATTTGCCCTAGTGTTTCTCCATGGGGAGCCCCTGTTCTTTTTGTTAAAAAGAAAGATGGATCTATGAGGTTATGTATCGACTACAGGGAGATCAATGCTATAACGATAAAGAACAAGTATCCCCTACCTCGTATTGATGATTTATTTGACCAACTGCATGGAGCTCAATACTTTTCAAAGATTGACCTTCGATCTAGATACCATCAGTTGTGTGTGAAGAAGGAAGACATTCCGAAGACAGCATTTCGAACCAGGTACGGGCATTACGAGTTTACTGTAATGCCGTTTGGATTGACTAATGCACCCTCTGTATTCATGGATCTGATGAATAGAGTTTTCAAGGAGTATCTCGATGAATTTGTGGTGGTATTTATTGATGATATCTTGGTATACTCCAAAACCTACAAAGATCATGAAAATCACTTGCGCATTATCTTGAAGACTCTGAGGAGGCATGAATTATATGGAAAGTTTAGAAAGTGTGAATTCTGGCTTCAGGAGATTTCTTTTCTTGGCCATATTGTCTCTAAAGATGGAATCTCTGTTGATCCTTCTAAGACCAAGGCAATCCAAGAATGGCCAGCACCTACGAATATAACTGAGGTACGTAGTTTTATTGGTTTGGCAGGTTATTATCGACGTTTCGTCCAGAATTTTGCCCGATTGGCTAACCCATTAACGAAGCTCACACGTAAAGGGGTTAAATTTGTTTGGACAAAAGAGTGTGAAGAATATTTCGAAGAACTGAAGAGAAGATTAGTCAATGCTCTTATATTGACTCTACCATCGGGGAATGATGGGTTCGTTATTTATAGTGATGCATCGAAGAAAGGACTTGGCTGTGTCCTTATGCAGAATGATAGAGTTATTGCCTATGCATCACGACAGTTGAAAATTCATGAACAAAACTATCCTACTCATGATCTTGAGTTAGCAGCTGTGATCTTTGCTTTGAAGATATGGAGGCACTACCTCTATGGTGAAAAATGTGAGATTTATACTGATCACAAGAGTTTGAAGTATATTTTCTCACAAAAAGAACTCAACATGAGGCAAAGGAGATGGCTTGAATTACTCAAGGATTATGATTGTACGATACACTACCACCCGGGGAAGGCAAACAAGGTGGCAGATGCTTTGAGCAGAAAAGACCATGGAGTTCTGAACATGATGAGAATTGAAAGGGATCCAATTTTCATGGATCTAGTGAAGATGGACATGGGAATAACCAGGGAAGGTGAAACATCAATGCTTTTTCAAATGGTTGCCAAACCATCTTTACTAGAAAGGATTAAGAGTTCTCAGACCGATGATGAAGAATTTCAGAAGAAGATTAAAGCTGTGAATGATGGGAGATTGAGAGACTTTGCGTATGAAGGTGGAATTTTGAAATTCGGGAAGAGACTTTGTGTTCCCAATATACCTGATCTAAAAAGGGAATTGATGGATGATGCTCATAGTTCCAATTTCTCTATACACCCTGGGAGCACCAAAATGTATAGAGATTTGAAGGAACATTTTTGGTGGGACAACATGAAGAGGGAGATTGCTGATTTTGTGTCAAGATGTATGGTTTGTCAACAAGTGAAAGCTGGAAGGCAACAGCCTGGAGGAGTCATGCAACCTCTTCCCATACCGGAGTGGAAATGGGACAATATTACGATGGACTTTGTCATGGGGCTACCAAAGACTCCTAGAAAGAACGATGCAATATGGGTTATTGTTGATCGTCTTACCAAGTCAGCACATTTTCTTGCTATAAGAGAAGATCTACCCCTGGAACGTCTAGCAAGACTATACATTAATGAAGTTGTGAGACTTCATGGAGTTCCCCTATCGATTGTTTCTGATCGTGATCCCCGTTTTACTTCAAGATTTTGGAAAAGTCTTCAGAAATCCCTGGATACTGAACTTCATTTGAGCACTGCTTACCACCCTCAGACAGACGGACAATCAGAACGGACTATTCAAACCTTAGAAGACATGTTGAGATCTTGCTCACATGACTTTCAGGGTATGTGGGATCAATATTTACCTCTGGTAGAATTTTCCTATAACAATAGCTTCCATTCGAGTATACAAATGGCACCATATGAAGCGTTATACGGAAAGAGATGTCGTACACCAACCTGTTGGGATGACGTTGGTGAAAGAAAACTTGTAGGCCCAGAACTGGTGGAGGAAACGGTGGAAAAGGTGAAGGTAATCCAAAATCACATCAAAGCAGCTCAAAGTAGGCAGAAGAGCTATGCCGATAATCGAAGGAAGGATTTGGAATTTCAAGTCGGTGATCATGTTTTCCTAAAGGTATCTCCGTGGAAGGGAGTCATACGTTTTGGTAAGAAAGGTAAATTGAGTCCCAGGTACATCGGACCTTTCGAAATTCTAGAACGAATTGGGGCTGTAGCTTACCAATTGGCAATGCCGCCAAGTCTCTCCAAAGTTCACGATGTGTTCCACGTATCTCTGTTGAGAAAATACATGCCTGACCCAACGCATGTACTCACCTATGAGGAATTTGAACTGGAACCCGATCTGTCTTATTGCGAAGAGCCCGTCAGGATTCTTGATACAAGAGAACAAGTACTGAGAAACCGGACGACGCGTCTGGTAAAAGTTTTGTGGAGAAATCATAAAATGGAAGAGGCAACGTGGGAACCCGAGGAACTTATGATGAAGAACCACCCGAGTCTTTTTATGCAGTAATACCCTAGAAATTGCGAGGACGCAATTATTTGAAGGAGGGGAGAATGTAACACCCCAAGCTTCTACGGTACGTTTCCCTTCGAATAATGCGATAGCGTGTGTTGTACGCAACCTCGAGTTCTAACACACACCACAACTAATTAAACTAGCCGTTGTGAATAGTAATACCTAATTTTTGAAATCATATATATTCTATATTTCAAAATGGACTTCATTTTTGGATTCGGAATATCAAAATTAGCCTAGGGTGAAATTTTGGTACATTTCGGATAACTTTCATATTTTGATGAATAGTGAAAATTTCTAAATTTTAATTAAAAACAACTTTTTTAATCAAAATAATTAATAGTGATAAATTATGAATTTGAGTGGTTTTAAAGTATATTTAGAATATATTTTTACCATTCAATTTAATGTTTATCATTGGACATAATTTTACAATTAAACCGAACATAAACAAGTGTCAATCTTTTGATAGTTATTATCTCTTAAAAACACGCTTTTTGTTTTAACAGTGGGAATTAATTTTAAATTAATTTCTGCCACTTCTGTGTTTTGAATTTAGGAAAATGGATTCCATATTTGGAATCAGGATGTCCAAATTATGTAAATAGGTAACTTTTATTTTTAGACATTTTGAATAATTACTGCGGTAAATAATTTATTTACCATGGTTAAAGGGTAAATCCGGTAAATAAGGGTTAAAACAATAATATTATAATAATACAAAATTACCCTAAAACGTGTCTTAACCCTATTGGTTGATACATGGTCGACCATGGGCATCTTTGTGTCAATTTTGGGACCCCATGGATCCACTTGTAAGTGATAATGACACTTTATTTTAATTAAGTTAAAATGAATACAAAAATGACACAAGCATATATCTTTCAGAAGAACAATTTTTACATAGGGTTATACATGTTGGATTTTCGATTATAAATATTCATTAGAAAGATAAAAAGATTTCCTACATAATGATATTTTATTTATAATTTTTAGACAATAAATAAGTTATTTTATTTATGACACAATGATGATGCAGTAATTACTATAATAGTGAAAAATTAAAATAATTGATATTATAAATACCCAAATAAATATAATATGAAACTTTTAATGAATTAAACTAATTTTCTAGGATAATATGATATATTAGGATTGATTTAATGGACTTTTTTCGAAGTAATCAATCTGTTATGAGTTTCACAAAAATCAACTATTGAATAGTGTCAAAATTGACATAAAAGAGTTCTTAAAACAAATATTATATTATTAATTGATATTAAATTCTTAAAAATCTAAGGTTCGGCCAAGAGACTTATATTATGATAGGCTAATCATTAATGGACCACTTGGGTGTCTCTTGGATGTATATAGTAAGTTTATTAACCATATTATATAAAAATACAAAGAGACATTGTAAAAGTGAAACTAATTAACTTAGAGTTAATACTTAAAGATAAGGTTAATATAAGTACCCAAACCTATCTAAATTCTATTGGATGAGTTGTTTTAGACCTATCCCCACCTCATCCTTTGAATAGTCAACTTTGGAGCCTTTAGAAACCGAATATGAATTTATTATAAATTAATATTTCTAGCTTTTCCAAAGGTGCCCCTCACCCCTCTTATAAAAGGGCACTCCTCCTTCTCATTTCTTCACACCTCTAAAGCCTTTTGGTTCGGCCAAACTCTGCCCAAATACTCTCCCAACATCCCTCAATACAACCTAGAGGCCTTAGTTTGATCAGAAAGCCATCCTAAGGAGCCCTTTTGATCAAATCAAAAGGAAGAACCCGAAGAAGAGGTAATGATCTCACCACCCTTTTCTATGTTCATTTCTTCTTCCACTTCTTCTTCCTTTGTTCTTACCATTCTGAAATAATAAATCCAGTATCTCACATATACTGTGATGTTATTATAAATATGGTACATTCATATTCAGTATTCTATCCACCCTTTGAATAACATGTCACCATACGTGCGTACGTACGGCTTACCGTCTCCACGTCGTGGTGTAATTGTTATTCAATATAATATTATTTGGATGGGTATAATAATGATGTGTAACTCATGTAAATAATAAATATAACATGTTAATGATTCTGTATATATGATATACCATCCATTTATATATTATTTTAATATCAAAAGAATGATATTTTCGCTCGTGCGTACGTACGGACTACCGTCTCCACGAACGCGATGAGATTCATTCTCCATCGTAACCATTAAAGCGTAATTATCATTTTATGATTTAAAAATGATGTTTAAGGACTTGATATCATTCTGGATATGAATAATATACAACCTATCCTTTACAAACATGTCTTACGTAACAAAACATATGAAAGAAAACAAGTAAGTTAACACCCGAAACAACGATAATACTAAGATATTATTATCAAATCAATATTAAAAGATCATATATGATATCATATTAATGTATATGATTCTTGTATAATTTAATAACAATTATTTCACCATTATACAGGAGGTTAACCTACCACAACCAAGGAAAAGTACAAGGTAAGGGTTATTTCACAATCTCTTCATTATCCGAGGTTGTATTATACGTAATAATCTACTGGGATCTCTTTATCATCCACATCCATGTTTCTTCGAAATGTATTTCAAAACATTTTTACTATTTACAAGAATATGGGTTAAAGTCATTTATACCCTTGTTTGACTTTTTATAAGAGGTTTATAAAGGAATCTTTCCGTCGTTTTCAAAACAAGGTCCTTTTTAACCTTTTCGACAGAATTGAGGTAAGAATGTTTTTTTTAACTTATACGGCGGGTGCGGTTATTTTCCGCCGTTATAAAATCGTCGAAGCTTCCCATACAAGCTTATAAGAATATTTTCAAAGAAAATGTTTTATTTTATATGGATCTTAAATGATTTCAAAATAAAAGGAGATATTTCTTTTAAAAGAATTTTGATTTCATCTATGCTAACATCCTTTGATGGATTTTAAGATTATTTGAAGTTGATTTATTATGATACAAAACTTCTATATTGTATTGAAGGTTTTGTGATATGTTTGACTGTGGATGTGCTATTTTTATACCATTCATAGTTTATTGTGAAAGTATTGACATTTCGTATGCTAGTTTTAATACGAATGTTTATGTTATGTTTAAACCTTTTCATATGGGAATGCATTGGACTTAATAAGTGACGGGTGGAGCCCGCTATAGCTCCTCGATGCATCGGTAGGTCTCATGAGACAAACTAGTGTCTTGGCACAAGGCCTTGACAAAATCTTATTTGTAGCCTTGGCACGAGGCCTTGGCTATGTGGTTATGATAGTCTGGCATTATGCATTCCAACATTATGAAAGTGGTTATTGATTTTTGCATGTGATTATTCGATTAGTAGAATATCCATGTGAATAAGTAAATGGCATTATTTCATTTTACTTTTGCCATACCATGTTGAAGTTCACTTTTAAAAGGCTTTTGTTTTAGTAATGCATTGCCTTAAATGTTTATTCTTATTTATGAAAGTTTCCGCAATATTGTTATCCTTACTGGGCATTTGAGCTCACCCCTTTTCTATGTTTTATTTTTCCCCAGGATGTGAAGAAGTAAATTATGAATGACCTGCAGGGATATTATGAGGGGATAGTAGTGTGGATTATGGAGACATTATGTTGTTGTAGTAGTTTTTCATTTTATGATGTAATGTAAAACTTATGAATATATCTAGTGTTTCCAAGGCTACTAAACCAATCGGTCTTTCGAGATTTGATCTTTCTTGTGATCATGCCAATGTTATGTAATAATGCACCGACTCTAGGCAACTAGGGTCGGGGCGTTACAAAGTCACCTATTGATGTTCGAGGTATTATTGAGAAGATCGAGTAAAACTCCTGATAATTAGAAACAAGAGGTATAAACAGAAGGTGGATATATGTGGTAAAAACTTCTGATTAATCTATGATGATTTAAACCAAATTTGATGAACTTTCATAGTTATTACGTGAAATAGATGTAACACTAGAGAATGGAAAATAAGCATCAACTAAAGTATATGGTTTATGTTATTCTTCCAGTCATTAAATTTACTAGTGTCTTGAGAAACAAAAGATAGAATTTTTTGTTGGGTCCTTCTACCCAATAAAATTCTTGTAGAATCAACCACATCAACCCCATAAACCCCAAGACCAACAAGGTTTTGGATACCAAAAAAACTAGATGAGTTCATTCAATCCAAACCAGATCCCCATTCAACTTCCTAACCAGCAGCTACAATACCTAAACCCCCATCCATTCCAGCAATCCTATAAAAATCCCTTTCAAAAACAACAATCCTTTCAGCCACCACCATTCCAAATAAATACATACGAGAAATCATGCACTAGCTCCCAACCTTCTATGGATCATCAACATTCTAGGTATGATGGATAAGCAGATAGCGTTGATAAGATGTCTGACACGGTCAAGAAGTCTAATAGAAATCATGTCTAAAAAATAAAGCAAACTCCTGTCACAAACATTCCAAAATCCTATTGATAAGGTAAATGAAATCCTAAAAAGAAGTGGAAAAAATACTCCTACCTCTATCCATCCTTGAAACAAAAATAATACAACCTTTTCTGAGGGAGTATGAAGTTGAAAATTCTTAGAATCTTGTGAAAATACACTAAGAAGAAAAAAATTATGTGGAGGTGAAGGATAGGTCATGGAATAAGAGACGATAAATTATAACTAAATGGAAAAAATGGAGAAGAAATACTTAACCCCATCACTTCCCACAAGAATGATTGAATCAAAGAAATTATATAAAGAAATGCTTCGCAAATAAATTATGGACACCTTTTAGAAATTGGAAATCAATATCCCCTTACATGAAGCTATAAAAAAATTCCAATGTATGGAAAATTATTGAATGATATTTGAACTAAAAAGATAAGATTTCATGGGAATGAGAGAATCAAATTTGGGAGAAGTGTTGCAGCCCTTATCACACCACAGATTGCAACTAAATGTCAATATCCAGGGACATTTTCTATTCCATGCACTATTGGTTCATTAAATTTGAGTAATGGAATGTGTGATGTAGGTGCTTCTATTAATTCTTTTCCTCTATCAGTATACACTTCTTTGAATATGGGTGACTTAACACTCACAAGAGTGGTGGTCCAGCTTATAAATAGATACATATTTTTCCCAGTTGGAGTTCTAGATGATGTTATGCTAAAATTCAAAGATTTCTTATTTCCATATGACTTCTATGTTCTATTTATAGAAAAATAGAGGATCCATTCACACTTAACCATCATTTTAGAGAGGAATTTCCTGAAGACAACCAAAAATATCAATTCCCATGAAGGTAAACTCACCAAGGAATTTGGATATTACACTGTCCACTTCAACATTTTTGAATCCACGATGCACCCATTAGATGATCACTCCCTTTTTGTACTCTCCCATGATGTTGGTACTGAACCCATTGAATAATCAACTATGTTCCATGAATTCATAAAACTATGAGAATTGTTTTTCAGTAATGAAGATATAAATTCCCAAAACACTGGATATTCTGATTATAGGTTGGAAAATGTGATAAAATCTAGTTTCATTGATAATTTTTTTGAGTTATAAGAATGTTTATATAGTGTCTTGTGTGCAAGAGGTCCAACCATTATATGTGTGGAATGTTAGTTTAATTTCATCCCTTGAGCATCCCCCTGAACTATAATTAAAACCACTCCGCAATGATTTGAAATATGTGTACCTTATGGAGGGTGATAAATTAATAGTGATAATTAAATATACTCTCTCTAAAGCACAAAAAAGTCATTTATTGATATTTTTAGAGAGAATTTCTAGGCAATAGGGTGGAGTTTATGTGATATCCAAAGAATAAACACAAAAATATGATCACATGGAATTTTTATCGAGGGAGATTTCAACCTTATTAGACAACCCAAAAAGAGGATGAATCCGACAATGACGGAGGTTTTGAAGAAGGATATCAAGAATCACTTGGATGTTGAGTTCATAAATCCCATTTATGATTCAAAAAGGATTATCCCCATTCATTTCGTTACCAAAAAACTAGACTGATCATTGTGAGGAATGAAATTAATGTGTTAGTCCCTATGAGAATTCAAAATAGATGGAGAGTGTGCATTGATTTTAGGAAATTGAACGAGGAACTCGGAATGATCATTTCCCCATCCACTTAATTAACTAGATGTTAGAGATATTGGAAGGGAGATCTCATTATTTTTTTTATGGAATTATAGGTTACTTCCAGGTTCAGATTCCTCCTAAGGATCAAGAGAAGATGACATTTTCATGTCCCTTTAGTAATTTTTCATATAAAAGGATTCCATTTATATCATAAAATTATCCAGGTAAATTAAATAGGTGCATGATAATTATATTTTTTGATCACATTGAAAATTTCTTGGATGTTTTCTTATATGATTTCACAGTTTTTAGAGATTTCATTGATCATTGTTTGAAAAATATATAGTTTTTTAAAGCATTAATTGAAAAATGATTATTTTGAATTTTGAAAAGATTCATTTCATGGTTGAGGGAGGAATTATACTCTATCACATGATTTCCTAAAAAGTAATTTAAGTGGATAAATAATAAATTGAAGTGGTAAATTCATTTCCTTACCCTACTTGTATGAATCATATTAGATCATTTTTATGAAATGTAGGATTCTACATGAGGTTTTTCAAAGAATTCAGTAATATTTTGATACATCTCTCAAGATTAATTTTTAAAGATGAATATTTTCATTTAAATGTGGCATGTATGGAATTCATTAATGAGTTTAAGAAGAGATTCATTTCACCACTCGTGATGTAGCCGCCAAATTGGGAAGAACCATTTGAGATACTTTGTTATACTTCCATCCAAGCAGTTGGAGTATTTCTTTCCTAGAAAATTAAGGGTAGGACCCAAGTAATTTATTATGCATCACGAACATTAGATGAGGGCCAATTCTTTTACAAAACCACTGAATAAGAGTTCATTACATTTTTTTCTTTATAATGATATAGATCGTATCTTCTTAGAACAAAAATAACTATGTTTTATGTTCATGAAACTCATAGGTACATGATGAAGAAATATAATTCTAAACTAATGCTAGTGAGATGGATGATAATGATACTGGAGTCCATTATAAAAATCAAGGATAACAAAGGATCTTAGAACCAATTGGTCGATCACTTATGTAGACTTCCAAACACTATTGAAATTTAAATTCTAGAAAAGACCCACTGAATGATCATATTCTAGGAGAGATGTTTTATTTAATTAAATGGGAAGTGACTTGGTATACTAAAATGGTAAATTATCTAGTAATATCTCAGGTCCCATATCATTCCAATTCTCAGAAAATTTAAAAAAATAAAACTGAATCTAGATATTACACATGGGATGATCCATTTCTTTGAAATATTTTCAATGATCATTTAATAATAACAACTTTACCTAAAAGTGATCTTAAATCATTCTTTGTTTTTTTCACACTTTAGCTTGTGGAGTCCACTTTGGAATTCAAAGGACTGTACGTAAGGATTTAGAATCTAGAATTTATTGGCCCACCCTTTTTAAAGATGATCATTAATTTTTAAAATATGTGAAAAAATTTAGGTTTATTGGAAATATTTAAAAGACACTAGAAATGCCTCAAAATCCAATGAAATTCTGTGACATTTTTTATGGACGGAGGATAGAGTTTATGGGACATTTACAGATGACATTTGAAAAATTTTATAACTTGATTCCAGTTTATTATGTTTCTAAATGAGTGGAAGAAAAATCCATGATGAATGATGATGCTATAGTTGTTTGTGATTTTGTTAGGGCAACTATATTTTATAGGTTTGAAGTTCCTAAATCCATCATCAGTGATTAGAGGACTCACTTATTCAATTGGTGAATGAATAGTTTTCTAATGAAGTATGTGGTGCTTCATTAAACATATACTCCCAATCATCCATAGACTAATGGGTAAGCTGAAATTTCTAACAGGGAAATCAAAGGAATTTTGGAAAAAACTGTTAATCCAAATAGGAAGGAATGGAACCAATGTTTGAAATATAATTATGGGTATACAATTTGTCCTACAAAACCTCGATTGGAATGATTCCATATAGACTTATTTATGGGAAATGCTACAACCTACCTGTGGAATTTGAGCATAAGGCGTATTGGGCTGTGTGGAAGATGAATATTGACCATGAAAATTCTGGGGAAAAAAAGAAGATTTATGTTGTAAGAGTAGGAGGAAATTAAAATGTAATAATTTCAAAATTATATTATTTAAAATGAATGAACAAGAGTGGCCCAGGGAAAGCTGATTCAATCAAAAGACTTCTATCCTAGAGAAAAAGTGAGGTTATACAAATCAAGATAGAAGATGATTCTAGTTAAACATTGTTCTATATGGGAAGGTCGATTTATAAGTACTCATGTAAATTCTTTTGGTACAATACGAATTAAAAAGGATGGAGAGCGAGATCCATTCACTATTAATAGTCTTGTGGTGAAGAAATTCCTTAGGACCCTACCATCTGATCCAGTGAAGGAGATCAAACTCCTCCAGCCTATTTATCAATATAAGCCATTATGTCATACATATCTATTACATTTTTTTCTTATTATGATTAATTTTCATATATTCTTACATGTTAAATCCATTTTAATGAAATATGTACACTCCATCATTTAAATGTGAGAGAGGGAAGATTAGTAGTTAAGGATTTTCATTTGTTTTTTGGTTTTCTATTTTTTTTAAATATTGGTTTTTTTAGATATTTGTGTGTTTTTTTAATTTTTCTTTTGTTTTCATATCTTTTGAGATGGAATGATTATAATTTCCATTTTTAAACCCATATAAAAGACTAAAAAAATCTATTCCATGAAACTGAGCGTAAATGAATTCTGAAAATGACTTTGTTTCATGTTCAAATCATTGGGAATTTCATGTAAAGTACATTGATTTTTAAATCCCATTCCACATCTCACTATATTTATTTTTAAAATCACATACCTATGAGGATTATGTACCAATATTTTAATATTCATTACATTCACCTCATTTCTTGAGATAACCAAACCATGCCTTCTTTAAATATAATGTGATTTATTCCTATAAAAACATGAGGGTTTGAGGAACATGTGTTTTAAATGATTAAGAAAGTTATTTGGATTTAAATCACTCTTTTTAAAAGATTCCTTTTTTATTATTGAATAAATTGTACATTAATACTTTAAACCCTTATAAATTGTGAACCATCTTTTAGGTTAGCCACAATACAAGGAAATTTTCCCTATCCAACCAACTCTTGAAGTGAAATTACATGATCTAGTGGATCTTAACTGTGGGGGAGGATGTCTTATGGTGTAAAACCTCATTCAGTGATACATTGGATGAAAAATTAAACTTTTAAGAGATAATGTTTCTATTTTGGAGTTATTATTTTTTGAAATTTGTTCCTTTCAAGGGATTTCATGATAAAAGATGTTGTGCCTTTCTGGAGCTTCTGAAGTAGAAAAAAAGCTTTACCTATCTGAAACATTCATGAAAAAAAATGCTTTAGATGAAATTTTTTCTGGTGAAATTATAAATGGAATGATCTTTCCTTGAATTTTCACGATTATGGAGCTCATTTTCTATAAATTGGAAGAGAAAGAGACCATACATGATTGATAATTAATATTCTGCAATTTTTCTTAAAAAAGATCCAATGCCTCCTTTTCCAGCCTCAGTATTTTTACAATTTAAATCATAATAACTAAAATCCAAAGAACATCCTAGAAACTTTATTAAGAGAAACACATTTCCTTGACTCACATCAGGTGGATATTTAGTAATTTATCAAGCCTATGGTGACTCTTCCTTGAGTATGGATAAGAAAAGCCTTGTGGAAAAATTAGAGTTTTTAGATAAGATAAAATTCATGTTAGTTAGGTGTTTTGTTTTATTGGGATAATAAATGAAGTGTAAATATATTATATTATCTAAATGTAGAAAATGAAATAATTTTTTTTATGCGTACGTATATCTTTTTATTTCTTGGTGTGGATTTGGTGGATCTCATGGGTATGTGTTTTGTATTTGATTTTGATGTTCACTTGTCTTGTAGGCCAAGTTCTAAGTTTGGGGAAATTGATAGATAAAATATTTTCAAAAAATTAAAAATTTATTTTATTGTTTTAAATCCCAAGAAATTTTTACTTTAAGATAAATGTACACATTTTATGATATTGGTTGTATTTTGAGCTTAATCGTAAAAATGGTCAACTTTTGGATTTTTAACAGTTTTAAATTATTTTATTATTTTGGGAATAATGTTTTCCCTATTAATATAAGTTGTTAAATTATTTACTTCTAAAATTATACACATCTCGGTATTAATTTCATCCTTATTGAAGAAAATCTAGATTAACCATATGAAATCTCAAAAGAAGATCACTTGTTGGACCGTGAAAATTGTTTGTAGATCTGTCAATTTTTGGTGTTGGCTCTCTAACTCATTCATGGTGGCCCAAATTACTCTGAAAATTTGTGGTTGGTTCCCAATATGTTGTGGAAAATAATTCATTAACTCTAGGATGAGTGAAGATTCCATTTTAATAGTAATTAAATCATTCTAATCTGGTGGATTGGAATTTGGAGAGTCTGACAGGACATAATAAATTGTCAGAGTAAAATAGACATAACTCTTGGAATAAATATCCAAATTCACTGAACATTTGAGTATATATAGATATCATATTTTAAACAAAATTAAATAAGGGTTAGACACATTAATATATAATTTTTTGGGGCTCAAATGTATAATCTTTTGGGGGACAATTTCTTCATATAAATGGGGGGGGGAGTTCCGCAATCTCAAATTATCTCATTCCATCCCATTCCTTCCTGGAAACTAAAGAGGAGAACCTTTTAGCTTTATATCTTTTAATTATTTTTGCCTATATTTAAAATTTATTATTCTTCACCATTAATCTATATTACCCTTACAGTAGTGGGGTAAACATTTTGAGTGATTGTGTAAGGGTTGGTTTTCTATTTACTAATGCTCGAGTTCTTGAACAAAATTGAATGAAATTTCCTTTTTCAATGTTGTTTTCAATTTCATATAGAGTATTTTATTATAAAGTGTGGTAGTGTATTTATTATAATTCAATTATTGATTTTTTTCTTTGGTAAATGATATTTATCTCCCTCCACTGATTTTTTGTTTATTTACAATGTAATATATTAGGGATTAGTGGTGAATTATTCAATAATCATCAGTACATGTAAAAGGGGTTGTGGATGTTCTTGAATTTTTTGGGATAAAAAATAAAATATCAGGTATTTCCTATGTAAACCAAGGATATTCATTTAGACACATTTTCATGTTGAAGGAGAGTATATGACACTTAGATCTTGTCAATGTTTTCTCTCATCATCACAATTTCACGAAAGAAGTCAGAGGAAATGATTGTGGAATGTCACTTCAATCTACCCAGAAGAAGAGGATTGAATTAAATTGAACAACGATAGAATTAGAATTTGGATACAATCATTGACCAAATTACCCTTCTAATATCCTAGTTTTCAATCTTTTTAATTTAAAATTTCATAATAATCAATTTCTTATTGAGACACTACATTTTTACCCGTGTTTAAATGTGACAAGTAGTTTTGTGTACACTTCTCTTATGGAGAAATCCTAGGGTTAATGAATAGACTACCCTTAGGGAATATAAACATTGTTTTTTCATTCTCCATGGACGATATGCATTAATATACACCTTTTAAATGAATATACCGTCATAAAAAAACATGCGTCTCAGAGAATTCAAATTGTGACAAAATTACCTTATTGATTTGGTAACTTTTGAACCGTAAAATCCCATAAAATATATGACATATATAGGTATTAAAATACCCATAATTTTAAGGATAGGTATAATATAACTCATTTTTTTTAATTATATATATGACATGCATGATATGAGTGGTGAATAAGGGATAAGTCTTGCAGAAATAAACGTTATACATGAAATCCCATTACATTGTTTATTGACTCTCGACATACTAGTTGAAACCTATTTTATAATAAATATATGTTTATTATAAATCTATCATAGAACCATATTCATATATATAATACCATGTATGATTTACTTACTACTTTATATTACCCATTTATTAATAAAACCATGTCAATGTTATATTTCAGGAGATAACTGACTTGTTTTTCTTACATTTTTTTCACTTTTAATTCATTTACTCTTACATATATCAGGAATTAATTATTTATATAATGTATATTTTGATTTAAATATCATATATATTAATTATATATGTATTTATAAAAATCAATAAATGTATTAATAGAAAATGACATACAACGTTCAAGGGGATGATCGGTCGTATGTATGCATGAACGTTTTTTCCTTTTCATGTCATATTGAAAAAATTAAAAGTTAATGATATATATATATATTAATATTATAGTAGAAATATTATTTCATATATATCATATATTTATATTAAACTCATCCTTAAAACATTCCATGTAATGTGTATAACAAGACTGATTTTTATTACACACGTAAACCTTATTTGTTACATAAAATATTCACTTTATCAAACATGGATGATCGAGTGGTCTAGTGTATTTAGGGCTTAGAATCATTACATAGAATCTTAAAACATGGAATACAACATCTTTACTGAAAAAATTCTTTACAAGACAACTACATTCTCTCGTACTTAGTATTGCGTGGGATAACCTGAGGACATGCATAAAAAGGGTGATCAATAAATCCCAATAAAGGAATAAATAGGGAATAAAATTAGAAATAAAATACCTTTTAGACAATAGGCATATAAATGGAGCACAAGAGAAACATTAAAATGAAGGCATGATAAATCTTGATAACCATAACATGGAAATGTGGCAACAACACTTAACATGGAATTATCATGAGCCAAGGCTCATTGCACATGGAGCATGAGTATACTCTCATGGCACATTAAGCTTGATTAAAACATCATTGCACTTGAATTATCACGATTCAATACACATTTCAAATTATGTGTCATGATACTATACTTTACCCAATGCATTGGAGCGCTCTCAGGGAACACCCCTCTTAATCATTTCATTTTTTGCATAAGTGTGCAACATGGATCATATAACATGGAATGAATCAACATCATAAGTTATTCCACGATTAATTAATGTGGAATAAATACAGTAAAGTACCATTCAATATGTATATGTTCATAAAGGGGAATACCCTTGATAGATACATTGGTATGGTATTCACTACATAATGATCTTAGCTTGGAAAAAGGTGGTGCAATTTCGGCAGCATAACGGCATGACATAAGGATTCATGAAAATGGTTGATGAGAGGGAAATCAGTGTCTCATCATATTTACATGAGATGGAAATTAAGGGGTTCATATAGATACATTTCCCAAAAAAGGTAAGGTAATTTAGAAGCAAAATAGAAAAGAATTACTTGGATGTAAATGAGGAGAGAGAAATCCATCATAGAATTTCAGCATGGTAACAGGTGTACATGGGAGGAATTAATGAGAGATAATGGGGTATCCCATTATCCAAAAATAAATAGTGATGTATGGATAAGGTGATAAATCATACCCCAATATTTTTAATTGATAACAAATAGGCATAAAAACATAAGGAAAGTTGTACAAAAATGAGAAAGGAAGAAATCCCTTACTTGGAAGTGTGATCCCAAATGCTTGGGAGGGGATTGAGAGAGGCTTCTTGGGAGATTGGCGCACCGTTGGAAGATTTTAGAGATATGAGGGTAGGAATTGGTCGAAATGAATAGGATTTTAGTAATGCGGAAGCGGGAGCTTGGGAGGGTTTAAATAGGAAAGGAGAGGGAATTCTTGAATATTTATTTTTGGGACACGTCACATTTAACTAATCAAAACCACAATCCAGCACATGGTTTTTTCCAAAGTGAAGTATAAAACAATATTTAAAAATTAAAATGGCCGAACTTCTTAAAATTATAGGGTTGTTTATTTTGAGGTCAGTCACACTCTCAAGGAAAACAATTTGAAAAGACAAAATGTTTTATAAGCCTTGAAGGGTCTCCTAATGCTTTGTAAAATAAATAAAACAACCCCAAAATTAAATTATTTTAATTTTAAAACATATACTGGCCGAACCTAATGTTTATATTATTTTATTACATCACTATTGGGTCATTATGATGTCATAAAACGCATTATATATTTAAACCATATTTAATTTTTACCCAAAAATTCGACTGTCTCGTAAAATTATAAATAATTCGCCATTGGATAATTTCGACATCCTGATTACAAAAATAATATTCATTTTATCTAAATAATTTTATAAATATGTGAATTTTTTACTTTTAAAATAAAAACCGACATTTATAGAAAATTCATGGGTTTTTACAAACACATCTTTCAAACCTTAATAAAAATTACAATTTCCTTCATAAAATTATATGATCACTTATATTTAATAAAAATTTATTTAATAATAATAATATTTTATTAAAATATAATTTAATTAAAAAATCCATCAATTCCTCAAAATAGATTTCTTATTTGAATATTAACTAAAAAAATATTTGTGCTTTAAAAAATATTTACAAAGTAACAATAATAAAATTAATGCATATTGTTTATAAAAAAATAATTACATAGTCATAGTTCTAGGGTATTTTTACATAACCCCTTATAACACACGTATAAGACCGAAGGGTAAGGTGTGCGATGGTGACCGACTCTTGGGGTGGCTAAGATAACATCGCTCGGGTGATAATCTCCATTAACTTCCACTTAACATGTAGTCGGTTCTGCTAAAGCATAACTTGTTCAAGATCAGATATGTCTTGGTCAAGAGAAACTCACAATGATGCCACCTCCTTTATAAGCTATGAAAAATGGGATTCATAAGGGGAATGTCTATTGGATGAGGCCATCACTTTCTTTTTATGAGTAAGTTGGATTTGTTAAAGCCCTATATTAATACTAATCATGTGATCAATGTTCAATGACTATATTAAAAATGGTCACAATTCATAAAACTATATTCAAATCCAGAAACATAATACCAATGAAGTTCACATTTTATATAACCATAATAATACATTTAATTATATCAAGATGAATTTCCATTAATGAAAGTTTAGGTCATTACAATATTCACCCCTTACGGAATTTCTCCCTTGATATTTTCTTTTCCCTCACTAAAATAGATTTGGGTAACTCTATTTTATCCTTTGATTTGATTCCCATTCCACATCTTCAATATTGTGGTTTAGCCACAACACCTTGAAGAAGGGGATTGTCTTATTTCATAGAACTTTTTCTCTACGATATAAGAACTTCACTGGTTTCACATCATAATAAAGATCATCTTCTAGCTATACCACCTTTGAAGATAGTACATGTGAAGGGTTTGGTATGTACTTCTTTAATAAGTATATATGAAAGACACAATGTAATTTTTCCATGGTAGGTGGAAGTTCCAATCGATAGGTCACAACCCCAATACAATCAAGAATCTCTATGGGGACTATGTACCTAGGACTTAACTTCCCTATCATTACAAAACTCATGACCTTCTTCCATGGATATATGTTTAGAAATACCAGGCCTCCAACTTTAAACTCAAGGTATCATCGATGGTTATCTGCATAACTCTTCTGTCAACTCTAGGAAGCCTTGATATGTTGCTGAATGGTTTTCACCTTCTCCACCATTTCTTCGACCATTTCTAATCCTAGTAGCTTACTCTCACAGTCTTCATCCCAACATGATGGTGTTCTTAACATCTTACCTTATAGGGATTCATAAGGTTCCATTCAGATTCTCAAGTGGTAACTTTTATTTTAGGAGAATTAAACTAGTGGAAGATTTTGGTCCCACCCACCTTTGAAGTCCATAGAACATGATCTTAACATATCCTCGAGTGTCTGAATAGTTCACTCAGATTGAACATCAGTTTGAGGATGATAGGATATACTGAAGTTCAGTATCTTGAGAATGTTGAAGACTCCTCGAAAACATAGAGGTGAATCTTGGATCTCGATCGGATACAATAGATAGTGGTACTCCATGCAGCCTCACCACTTCCCTGATATATATCTGTGCCAGCTGATCCAATGAGGAATCCTCCTGAATTGTAATGAAGTGTGTATACTTTGTAAGATCATACATAAAAAGGATGATTTTATTTTTTCCATTGGATGTCTTCAGAAGTCCGATGATAATGTCCTTGGTGATGTTCTCCCATTTCCATGCTCATATAGGAAATGGTTGCATCCTCCCTTTATACTTCTACATATCCACTTTCAATTGCTAACACACTAGGCACTTTGATGTATACTCAACGATATCCTTCTTCATATTATCTCACCAATAATAATCTAGCAGATCTCGATACATCTTTGTGTTTCCTGGGTTAATAGAGAATTTTTAACTATGCACATCATCCAAAAGATCATTCTTTAGCTCAAAACATGATGGAATGCATAGTATTTTCCCAAATCCTACAATTCCTTCATCATTAACATTGAACTCTGAGGATTTCCCTTTTCAAAGAGCTTCCACTTTCTTCCTAATTCCCACATCATCCTTTTGAGCATCCTTTAACCTTTCCAAAAGAGACGGTTGAGCATTCATTTGTGAAAGGATTGATGATGTTACCTTCTATATGATTACCATGTCCATCTTCATCAAATCTAAGAATATTGTGTCCTTCTCAATTCTCATCAATGATAGAATTGTTTGTTCTTTTCTACTTAGAGAATCTTCCACCATGTCCACATTCCCAGGGTGGTAATGGATTGAGCAGTCATAGTCTTTGATCAGCTATTACCATCTTCATTGGAACATGTTCAACTCTTTCTATGTGAATATACACTTGAGGACTTTGTGGTCCGTATGTATTTCACACATCTACCAAAAGATATTATGCTGCCATATTTTAAAAGAGAATATCACCGCAACCAACTCAAAATCATGTATTGTATAATTTTTCTCATGAACCTACAATTGCCTTGAATAATAGGCAATGACTGTCATTTTTCATCAACACATACCCCGAGCCCTTCTTCGAAGCAACACTAAATACCACAAAAATTTCTCCACTTGTGGGTAATGTGAGCACAATCCCAGTGATAATCCTCCTTTATAACTTTTTCAATCTTTTTCACATTCATCACTCCATGAAAACAATACTCCCTCCCGAGTTAGCTTGGTAAGAGGGTTGGACAATCGTGAGATATTTCTCAGAAATCATCAATAATATCCAGCTAACCACAAGAATCTACGGATATATTTAACTGATGTTGTCCTCAACCATCCCTTAATTGAATTTGTTTTGAAGGGATCCAAAAATATCCCCTTGCATGTAATGATATGGCTCCATAATGATAACTCCTTCAACCAGAAGTAACACTTGCTATATTTTTTCATTGATATTATCCTCCTGCAAGGTCTCTAGTATAGTTCTTAGATGATCCTTGTGATTCTCCTTGGTTTTGGAGTATATTAGAATATCATCTATAAATACTACAACAAATTTGTCTAGGTAATACATAAAGACACTACTCATCATGTCCGTGAATATTTTTGGAGAATTAGTGAGTCCAAAAGGAATCACTATGAATTCATAGAGCCTGTATCTTGTACGATAAGAAGTCATGGGGATATCTTCCTTCTTCACCCTTACTTGATAATATCCTGACCCCAAATCCACCCTTGAGAAGTATTGTGCTCCACGCATCTGATCAAACATGTCATCAATTTGTGGGAGAGCATAGTTGTTCTTTATCGTGATTTTTTAAGCTCACGATAATCGATGTAAAGGCGCATTGAACCATATTTCTTCTTAATTAAGAGGACTGGTGCACCCCATGGTGATTCACTTGTGCGTATAAACCCTATATCCAGATTATCCTGTAGTTGTTTCTTCATCTCCTCAAGTTCCTAAAAAACCATTCTATATAGAGTCTTTGATATGGGGAATGCCTAAGGTATAAGATCAATTCAGAATTCAACATATCTTCTAGGAGGAAGACCAAGAAATTACTCAGGTACACTTCAACAAATTCCCTCAAAATCGACATGTCTTCAAGGATTATTTCCAGCTTAGACTAAATCATCTGAGCTAGATACACACCCTCATAGGGAAGTAATATCCACACTTTAGATGATGGAGCTAAAAAAGAATCATCTTCCTCCTTTCACTTGTATAGAATCTGGGGTCGATTCTCTTTAAAGAGAGTGATTTCCTTCTCCCGAGAATTTATATTGGATCTATACAAGGAAAGCCAATCCATGCCAATAATTTCACCAAATTCCACTAGAGGGAATATTAAAAGGTTAAATAGTAAATTTAATCCACTGATTATGATAGGGGATGAGTTATATTCAGGGGATGCAAATATTTCCCTATTTCTCATACTCACCGACATCTTTACTTCTATTATTTGTGGTGGTGTTGGGATTTTCTTCAAAAGTTTCGGTATATAAAAAAACGCGTAGAACTATGGATGATAACCCTACCTCTCACTTATTGATTATGGTAATACTCTACTCGTTATATACATAGGGATGAGTATCTTAATGTGTTATTACATAAAGGGGAATCCAAAGACAAAAATGGAAAACCTATATAAAACTTTTATTTCTTTTACTTATGAATCTGTGGGCATCAATCTATGCTATTCCTGATCTACTTTCTAACATATATTCGAAGGGGAATTTTTTTAATTCCCTTAATAAGGGTCATACGAAGCTTGTGAATTTAATAAAGCATATCCCTGGGAATTTCGTAACCAAGATTGTAGCAAATCCCGTTGTCGTGAACCAGTAACCGTTCGAGTCTAGTTCAAAGTGGTGTTTTCAGGTTTTACCCCTAGGATACATCTGTGCCAGAGCCGCATCTACCTGCTCGTATCCAGACAAAGATGTATTTTCATGATAAACCACTTACTAAATAGTCACCAATATTTAGGGATGTTTTTATTATACTTTTTATTGTCTCTAAGTCTTCACTAGGTTATTCTAATCCCAATCCCAAAAATAACTAAACCTATCCTCTGATACCAACTATAACAACACTATTTTTTATTACACACATAAAACTGATTTATTACATAAAATATTCACTTGATACCACATGGAATATCGATAGGTATAGTGTCTTTATAGATTAGGATCATTACATAACAACTTTAAATATGAAATACACCATCTTTATTGAAAACATCCTTTACATTACCACTACATTCCCTTGTACTTAGAATTGAAAGGGATTACTTGAGGACATGTATAAGAAAAGGGTCATATATAAAGATCATTAAGGGAATAAAAATGGAATAACACGTGGAATAAAATACATGTTAGACAATAGGCATATCAATGGAGAAAAAGTGAAACATTAACATAATGGCATGATGAAGCATGATAATCATAACATGGAAATATGGCAACAACACTTAACATGGAATTAGCATCATCCAAAGATCATTGCACATGGAGCATGAGTAAACCCTCATTGCACATGAAGCACGAGTAAAACCTAGTTGCACTTGAATTTGAATGAGTCAACATCCATGGCACATGACGTATCATGATACTATACTTTACCCAATTCATTGGAGCGCTATCAGGGCACACCCTTCTTAAACATTTCATTTCATGCCTAAGTGTACCACATGGATCATATAACATGGAATCAATACACATTATATGTTATTCGATGATTAAGTAACATGTAATAAATACATGAAACATCCATTCAATATGTATATCTGCATAAATGTGAATACCCTTGATAAAGACATGGGTATGGTATTCACTACACAATGATCATGGCTCGAAAAAATGTGGTGCAATTTTGGAAGCATAACGGTGTGACATAAGGATTCATGAAAATGGTTGATGAGAGAGAAATGGGTGTATCATAATATTTAAATGATATGGAAAGTAAGGAGGTCTTATAGATACATTTCCAAACAAACGTAATGGAATTTAGAGGCATAATACAAAATACTTACTTGGATGTAAATGAGGAGAGAGAAATCCCTCACGGAATTTCGGCATGGTAACAGTTGTACATGGGAGGCATTAATGAGACAGAAAGGGGTATCCAATTTATAAATCATAAAGAGGGATATATGGAGAAGGTTCCAATTCATACCACAACATTTTTAATTCAAAACAAAAGGGCATAACAACGTTAATAAAATTATACAAAAATGAGAAAGGAAGAAATCCCTTACTTGGATGTGTGATCCCAAAGGCTTGGGAGGGGCTTGAGAGAGGCTTCTTGAGATACTGGGGCACCTTGGGGGGATTCTAGAGAGAGGAGGTCAACATTTGGTAAAACTCCAATGTTTTTGAGTGATGTTTAAGTGGGATATTGGGTGGGTTTATATAGGAAAGGAGAGGGAATTCTTTATAATTTTGGTTTGGGAGACCTCACATTTAACTAATCCAAACCACAAACAAGCCCATGATTTTATCCCATGGTATTTTCCAAAGGTGAGTGGAAAAAAAATTATAAGTCCAATGGCCGAACATCTTATAATAATAGGGTAGCTTATGTGGAGGTGAGTCGCACTCTCAAGGAAAACATTTTAAAAAGGCAAAAAAATTTATAAACCTCAAAGGGTCCACTAGATCATGGTAAAATAAATAAATAAAACCCAAAATCCCATTATATTAATGGTGAAACATAAATTGGACTAAAATAATGTTAATATTATTTTATTACCTCACTATTGGGTCATTATGAGGTCATAAAACACATTATATATTTAAAAAGAATTTAATTTTTACCCAAAAAAATCGATTGTCTCTGAAAATTATGAAAAATTCATTATTGGATAATTTCGACGTCCTGATTCAAAAACTAATATTCATTTTATCTAATTAGTTTTATAAATATGTTAATTTATTTAAATTTAAAATAAAATCCGATATTTATAAAAATTCATGGGTTTTGACAAAAACAACTTTCAAACCTTAATAAAAATTACAATTGTAGTCATAAAATTATATGATCATTTATATTTAATAAAAATAAATTTAATAATAATAATATTTAATTAAAATAATATTTAATTAAAAAATACAATAATTCATCATAATAGAGTTCTTAGTTTAATATTAACTAAAAATAGTATTTGTTCTTTAAAAACTATTTACAAATTAACAATAATAAAATGAATGCACTTTATTTATAAAAAAATTTGTACATAGTCATAGTGCTAGGGTATTGTTACATAAACCCTTTTTACACCCACATAAGACTGAAGGGTACGATGTGCGATGTTGACGGACTCTTGGGGTGGCTCGGATAACTTCGTTGGGGTGGTAATCACTATTAACTTCCATTTCTACCGTAGTCGGTTCCGCTCAAGCTTAACATGTTCAAGCTAGGTTTGGGCTTGGTCAAGAGAAAAGCCCAATGACGCCACCTCCTTTACAAGATCTGAAAATTGAGCTTCATAATTGGAATGAATACTGGATGAGGCCATCGCTTCCTTTGTCTAAGTAAATTGGATTTGTTAAAGCCCTATATTTATACTCATCATGTGATCACTATTCAATGACTATATTAGCAACAGTCTAAATTCATAATGGTTTTTTAAAATCTAGAAATGTAAAACCAATGAAGCTCACGTTTTATATAACCATAATAAAAAATTTAATTATATCATGAAGAATTTCCATTAATGAATGTTTGGGTCATTACAATGTGTGAATGAATTACATCGCTTTAAGGGGGAGGTTGTCCACACGTCGACAAATGAAGTTATTGTATTCCCAAAAAATGGATATAATCAATTTATGTGTTTTATAATATTTCATAAATATTAATTCATCATAAATATCAAATATATCATATAAAACAATAATTACATCCTCACATACAACATATAAATGTGGTGATGGATGAACAAACAACATCAGTTCGTGATGCGGCAGTCTGTCGTACACATGAACAAGTATTGTGTATCCAGTTTGATGGAAGTGTGTGCGATTTTAGGTTTTATCCATTACATAAAAAATCTCGTTATATTTATAATAACATGGTAACCATATAATAATGTAATAATATAAATTTTTTGGTGGATAAAAAAATAAAAAAAATCATGTTGAAGGATGATACCTCTCCTTTGGGTAACTCCTTTTGCTAAACCAAAGGGCTTCCTTGGTTGGATTTCATCCCAATGTGTGTATTCTATATTAAATAGAGTTATTTTTGGAGGATCTTTAGATGGGGTTTGGCCAAGTTGAAGGTCTTGAGAGGTATAAAGTAGTGAGGGGTTGAGTTCCCTTTTATAGTAGAGGAGAAGTGGAGTTCTTGAAAATATAAAAAGGTAATCATTATTGAGGGTTCTAACAAACATCAGGTGTAACGCCTCATGATTTATTGAAATATTTTTTCTGAATTAATTTAATCTTATCGATTTTTTCCACTTAATAGAATACTGAATATATCTTTTGTTATAAGAAAACACAGTGACTGGATACTTTTATATACAACAACATGTCAAGATTGTGGTACGAAAAATACTTAGATTGGCTTGCAGTATAATAAACTCTATTATTGAAATGTATTACACAAAAAATGATGTTCTTTTTATTTATTTAATTACAAGGAAGACCGAGTATTATATAACAACATTATATTATTAAAATATTATTATTTAATATAATAATATAAAATCTAGCCATTAAATTTGCAGTTATAAATAGTAATACATGGAAAATTAAAATATAAGGATTTTAATTTTAATTCATGTTTACCAATAAATTAGATATGAAAATATATTACAATTATTTTTAAAAGAAATATTTTTATCTTTTTGGTCTAAAAGTCGTTTTGTATTAATTAATTAAATTAAGTAAAATTATTGAATGATATTAGTGATATATATATATATATATATTTTATATATTAGATATTTTTTATATTCATAAAAATCATTTTATAGGCAAAAGATAATAAAAAACACAATTTTATGCATAAACCACTATATTTTTTAAAAGGGCAATTTTATATCCTTTTCATGGCGACCCCATATAAAATCAATTTTTTTAAAAAAAGTGAATTTTTATATAAAAATATTAAATAACTCTTTCAAATTGGGGTATCATAATTTATTTTCGCTGAATTTTTTGTATTTTTCTAATAAGTTTCATGATTTCATGAATAATGAAACATAATGAATTTTAATTGAATACAAAATTTTCATTGAAATAATTTATTCTAATTAGTTATATATTTGAAAATTTTAAAGTATAATTATATCAAATTTTTGTCATTTCATACAATTTAGGTAATTGGAATAAAATTAATACTAAATTTGGATAAAAAAACATTTGAATCATTTGGACGTTTTAACTTTAAAACGCCGTTTATTCATTCTGTCAACTAGATTAATTTTAAATAAATGCTAGAAATTTCTATATTTTCGATTATGAATAATTTATTTTTCATTTTTAATCATAATGTACATATTTATTAGAAAAATCCCTCTTATTTTCAATCAACATGTATACTAAATTGATTAATTTTATTGCAATAGTTAAGGGTAAATCAGTTAATTAGGTGTGGAAATAAAATAATAAATTTTATAAAATTACCCTAAAACATTTCGAAATATAATTGTATAAATTTATTCTTCCTTTAATGCATCAATATCTAAATATAATAATTTATTGGACAATTTTCTAGGAAATTGAGGTAAATATTATTAAACCCAAGGGGAGTGACAAATGTCACACTGTTACTTGTAATAAGTATAATATTTTTAATATGGGAAAAAATTGAAGTTATTTTGGGATATATATATATTTATGAATGATAAAAAATTTATCTACATCATTGAAATTTATTTTTAATTTTTATTAAAGAAATAATTATCATAAATAATTTCAAAATAATGACAGATTGATTATTCAATTAATGAACCATTCAAAAAATTGATATTTAAAATATTAAAAGATATTTAATTTGACTTAATTTAGGTGATAAAAAAATTTTATAAATGAATAATACAATTTAGGGGTGCATTAAAAAAAAATTTAGATTAATCTTGCTGGGTTTTTTTAAAAGTCAATGTTCTAAAGTGTCAACATTGACACTTATTATATTTTAGGGAAATAATATCTTATAAAAAAATTTAAAAATAATAAAAATATTATATAATGACAATGAGATGAGGTGTTATTTAATATATCTTAAAATTTCCATTTATGGTTAAATTGAAACATTATATGTAAAAATTAAGTCCACTTTATATTAAAAACATTGTTACCATAGATAAGATTAAAACAATATAACAGTAATATAAAACCTACATTTAACTGTGTGAGAAATTTCCTTTATCAATTCTAGAAAAGTGCTGACTACATGAAAATGGTTAAAATCATAGGTCATTTATCAGTATCCAAAAATAACTTATAAAGGGGTCCTCTATCAGTGCTAAAAAAGTGATGATAAAGGGTCTTTTATCAATGCTTATAGAAGAAATGATAAAACATAACTATATCTAAACTTATAAAAGAACTGATAAAGAAAATTTTAACTAATATCGTATAAGAACTAATAATTTAGACCTTTACCAATATTTTTAAATGTTCTAATAAACGGCCATAATGCAATGTGTTTTAACCGCACACTACAACACTAGAACATTGTGCTGTAACAGCAAACCACAACACTAGAAACACACTAGATATCAACAATTAAATGTCCCAATACAGTATTTAAATTAAATGAAATTTAAAATAGACACATAAAACTATATAATGGACATTTCAAACATTAGTTTACAAAATTAAATAAATACAACTTATTATAGTCATCCAAAATCATCGATGCTACATTATCTTTTAATCCTAACCAAAATCATGAAACTGCTTAAAAACAACACCATCTCCAAAATTTAACACACCTATATATGAAAAAAAATTACTATTTTTTTAATAATATTAATAAATAAATTAATATAAAGTGATAATTTTCCTAAAATTGATGTCAATCTTAACTGAAAAAATCCATGTAGAGTCATACCAGCCACACCATGCATTGAATTTTGGTGTGAATGATTCCAAAACATCATAGATGACATTTTTATAATTTTACTAATGTATCAAAATAATATAATTTTGTTTACTTGGGTTTGAATATGTTAGTTTTGTTTGTTACTAAAAAGTCATTTTAAACTAGAAACACACACTGTTCACTCATTTAGATCACAAAATGTATTATTTTGATGAGAACAAGATTTATACACATTGAAAATGACATATGAATTGGTTTCATAAATTATCAAGAAAATCGAATCGTGTTTGATCAGTTTTCAGTGACTAACACATTTTGAACTAAAATGTAGATTTTATACTGATTATAAACATTTTGAGTAATGCCGGGAACATCTTCTATCAAATTGACGTGATGATGAGTCTTATTCATAAGAAATGTCTTGTGGATTATTTTAATAGATTTTCAAAACAATATGAATGTTTTTGATCAGTTTTGAGTAGGGAAGTGGTCCATTTTACAAAAATTGATGACAATTTTAAATGAAATGACGCATTTTGAGTTATACCAGTCACACTGTTCGTCAGATTGAGGTGTGGATGATTATTATATGTACAGAATGACTTATAGATCATTGACCTAAAGTATCATAACATTATTAATGCATTTTATCAGTTTTTAGTAAGTCATTTTGATTTTTTACTAAAATATCATTTTAAAATTATAACATGCAATTGGGATCATTCCGATCACATTTTTTACCTGATTGAGATAGGATGATTCATACACAAAGGAAATAACATATGGACCATTATAATAAATTATTTAATCAATATGAATTCTTTTACATCATTTTGAGTAGGTCAGTTGGAATTTTTACTAAAATTGATGTCAATTATAAATTAAAACATACACTTGGAGTCATATGAGTCACAGCATTTTCAGATTGTGGTGTGGTGGATTCATGAAAATCTCAAATAACATGTAGATAATTTTATGTAATACTAAAAATAAGTAAATTAAACATAAATATGAAATAATAAATTAATTCTATAGAAAATGATTTTATTGTGAAAAATTCAAGATTACCTATGTGGTTGGGCAAAGACAACATCATTGCACTTCTTGTAAAGGCATGAAACATGGATAAAAATATTCTAAAATAAATCAACTATCAATAGAATAATAAAAATGAAATCAAAATTTGAATATATAATTTTTTGGTAAAATATATAAAGTATAACATAACATTGCCTTTAAATATTTTAAAAGGGTATCCTTTATCGTAGTTTTTTCTTTTGAGGGATTAATAACATCATCATGTGATGAATAAATTATCTATATGAGTAGTTAAAATTTTAATTCAGATTATGTTAATGAAATATAGAACAAATAATATTATGATAAAAAACATAATATATTAAAAAAAATTACCTTCTCATTGAACTCTTTGTTTTTTAATGATTTCAAGGATTTTTTTTCCTCTATCGAGAATCCAAATCCCCTATTTGTGGTCCCCTCTAATGTACATGATATTTCCTACATTGGGGTCGATATGAATTGGTTATGATGTACCAATTAAAGGAAAATACTTGGTTGAATTTTCATCTAACTCATCATTTTTTTTAGTCACGATTAGGAAAATCAGCTAATTCATGTTTGTTGAATCAGAAACATAAAATAATTTTATTTCTTATCATTCCATTTTAAGTGGATTATTTTTTTTCCTCTTCTATGCTGAAATTCACCATCCTAAATACCATTTTATTTACTTTTTGTGCATTAATATTTTCATCCCATTTTCAATGGAAATGTGGCACTAGAATTATTGTATAATCCAACTCGCATATCTACTGAATAAAGCTAAAATATGACATATTTTAATAAATTTTATTTTTATCCATAGAACCATATATATGCATATCTTCATCAATAAGCATAAAACTATTGATTTTTATCATACTAAATTAATAATTTCTTTTATATAAAACATATAATAATTGATCACAAAACAGATGTATGATATAAAATTTGAATTCAGTTATCTGGCTAGATATTGAATTTGTTCGAAAATTGAATTCGTATATTCAGATAAATCCTTATAAATTTGATATATGAATCATCCTCTATGTTTTTGATAATTTTTATTTGATATACATCCATCATCCCTTGATTTATTAAAATATCTAATAATATCATTGTGGGATTCAATGTATGGAGAAACATCTTCACTTTTATTTAATATGTAATTATGTTCTTTCTCCTACTCTATCACGGTAATTTTAACAACATCTCTTCTGAAAATTCCTTTTCCCAAAAGTCATTAATTATGATGAGACTTTGGGAGAATTATTCTTTCAACATCTAATAGGTAATTAGTAAATAATTCAATAACTTCTTCAAAAATATATTATTATTTAAGACAATCTTTTATGTGGCTTTGATTCTTGATAGACCCTTTCAAAATCATTATATATTGTTCAATGGGTTACATCTATCTGTAATGGAAATGACCGCAGAGTTGAACCTATATGGCCAAGTTATCCATCACACGGAATATTATTACAAAGAGTGATGATGGGAATAACATATATAATTCACATAATACGACCAAAATATCAATTTTCATGATGGGAGACTTTATCAGGATAACACTGTTTCTACATATTGACATGAAGAATAAGTATAGTATGGTTAATGTAATTCATAAATGTTGAGGAAGAATGCAACATAAAGCCACTGATATTAAATCATGCATCCCAATAAGATAGTCGTGTGATTTTAGTCCTTGTAACATTAAAGTAGTCACTGACAGAATAATATTGATATTTGATGAATACCCTAGTGGAAATTTTGCACTATTAAATAAAAACATAGAGTTTCATTTTTTTTCATTGATGGGTATAGTGTATGCTACTAGGAGAATAAAATTTCACCTTTTATGCTTCATCAACTCTAACTCTTCCCTTACCCCTATTCCAATCAAGTCCATCCTAACCATTATACCATCTTCTATTTTTCAGGAACATTTAGTAACATTCCAATAACACTATCAAATACATTTTTTATATAAGAATGGAATCATGATAATATATGAAATACAAAAAAATATAATACAACAATTTAATGAAAAATTATCTCTTCTTCCAAAACATATTTTTGAGGTCTTTCGAAAAAGGTTTACTGAAAATAGTGTCAATCTTTTTTACTTTTTTTGTACTATGGATCTCCCATTACTAGAGATGGTGTTGAACCTTGTTTGAAATTCCAATAAAATTATATCATCTAGGGTTGGTATTTATGTTGTTCATGAAAAAAAATTCCAATGTCCAAAAAACACAGAATTTGAGGAATGTTTCAACTGAACAGATAATGTCCATTTTTCAAAATTGGGACACCCCAACATTTATTAAATTTTATAACCTGGCAAATTTACATAACTGGGGAAGACATTTATAATTCCATAAAATATGGCCCTCAATGTGAATTTTTTACTTTTATGAGTGTCATACATTGTAACACATGTATCCCACATCAATTTCATATCATTGATCAGTGGAGACAAATTTAAATAAATATCATTATTTCATTTCTCTGGTCGAGATATAAGCAGAGATAACATAATGTATTTTTGATTCATACATAACTGTGGAGGAAAATTATAATTTACCAACATGGTGGGTTATGACCTGTGAGTACTACTTTTTAAATTAAAAAGATTTATTCCATCTATAAATAATGAAAGATGAATGTTTTTTGGATCATCTCTGAATTTTGGAAACATGTTATCATTTTTCTTCCATTGAGGAGAATCATTTGGTTAATATAGGTTCACATCATTAATTACTATATCCTCATGCCATGCAAATTTTTTCACTCTTTCCAAAAATCTATAAAGTCTTTTATACTATGTAACGATAGGAAATTACCTTAATTATTTTGAAGGACGTGATTCTGTTTTTTTATTGATCTGCACCACACTTAGGGAATTTTGTAAGTGATTCACGGACCTTGTGAAATAGTATTCAATAATTTGGACAAGAATTTATTTTTTAGAGATCATTCTCAATGAACATAACATTAATTTATTATTATATGTTCGGCATGATAGTTAATTTTCTTCTTGTATAATATATTTTATAAGACCATGTAGTTTTGTAATGCTGGTGTCACTCTATCCTCTCCCAGCTTTCAAATTATATAACATTAATACAGCGAAAAATGTTGTGTATTTAGTACAACTGGTATATAATGGTTTCTTATAACATCTATTTAACTCATCAAACAACAATGGAAAATCATTAAGGTTATATTCAATTTTTATTTCCATTTCTTACATGCAATATTGATCATCTTTTACACAGATATTCATATCAAATCACTCATAAACCATTTTATCATCCCAATTGATTTCCATATTCATTTTCCCCATGTTTAGTAAATAATTGTTTACTTTCAACTATTCCACAATAAATCAAATGTTCTTTCAACTCTTCTGTATAAGATTTTCTAGTATTAAAACAATGTAAACTTGAACAATGGAATCTTAAAGGGTCGTTTGAATGATATATGGTAAACATGATGACCTTATTAACTCTATATTCATATTTATTTGTTAAACGATTAATGTCTATCCATTTTTGGTTTATATCCTTCCTATTGGGTTCATAAATGATTAATTTCGTACAATATATAAATTAATGCACAAAAGATATTCTTTATTAAAGGTGAATGTTATATACAATTCTAATAAGGGAAACATAACATTTAATTGTTTAAAAAAATTCAACATGTTGAAGAAAATGGGTAATTGTATTTATGAGAAGAACTAATACACTGTTCAAGGTGTTATCCTATTAATTTATTTAATGTTTAAAGTTATTGAAAACTCATCATCATCATCTCATCTACCGGACATTTATCATTCCTTTTGGTTCATTAAAACATCCTTTATCTCTTTTGGATATGCACCTATGTTGAATTAAATACTCTAAGAAGTAGTCATCCATAAGATGACTTATTATCAGAGTAGTTCAAGCAATATAAAAGGGATGTGGGATGAGTTTCATGAAAAAAATTAGTAATTGTTCTTCATGAGATGAAGGTGATGGGGATAGAATATTTCTATAAAAGATATGGGGGATGAGTCTCAATAAAAAATTGCTTTAATTTCTAATATATAGAAATTGATATCTTCAACTATATTTTCCTTGAACAAGTTATGTAGTAACACATGGAATTATTAAATTTAAAATTAATGGTATATAATATATATATGGAAACCCCTCAAGACTCTTGGGATGTCATATCACCACACAAACCCATCCAAAGGATTCTAGGGAGGTTGTCACATCAGATATACCCATCATTTGGTAGTGGATCTACAGGGTTTCAGGGAGGTCTTGGGTTCGAGTATCATGGAGTTATTCTAGGTTGGTATAAAGTAGGATATTCTTTGTATTTATACCCCTCCTCAAACTGTTGTAATTATATATGTATATATATTTACATATGTATATATATTTATATATGTATATATATTTATATATGTATATATATATATACAGAGTAGGATTTTTTTTTTGTATTTATCCCCTCCCCAAACTGTTGTAATTATATATATATATATATATATATGTATATATAGTCATTAATATCATCCCAAATTCACTGAGGATGGTTGAATCTGTGAATCTTTTTCTTTTTTTTGTTCCAAAACTAAAAAACAATCATCAATAATTAATGTGATTTAATTTTATCTTATTATTACTTTCTTACAGCTTAATGAAATAAAAACATAGTGGGAAAAACAAAATTTCATAGTTTTTTATTTAAAATTAATGGCTAGATCTTTAGTATGATTCATGAACCCCTTACAATATTACAGACTACCGATTTCCGGAAACTGTTCTCCAAAAACTATTTATCATTATTCTATATAATCATTCAATGAGTCTGACTTTATCTATGAATAAATATTTCAATTTCAAATTCCTATTTAAAATATGAACTCCTCTTTAAGTTATCCTATATCAAATTGACCTATTGGATTAATCTTCCCAACATTGTCCTCCATTTTATGATTTTGATACCTTAAGGATTAATTTTGTGTAGCCTATGAGTAATATATGATGTAAAATCATTTAGGTTACATGAAAATTGAGTTTAGGATAAATAAAAAAATAAAATACTTTTTATAGTGTGGTCATGCTAAGTTTAGATTACTAAGATACTTTTGCAATGGGAAAATGTATTTAAAAAAATGGTTTGTTCTAAATATTCTATAAACTAAAATTCCATTTATGTATATTGTGACATGACTCCATTTTATGTGGTGTGGCCCGTAAAAAGTATTCACCAATATAGAAGAAAAAGTATTATATTATATTAAAAATTACTTTATAGTATAAGAATTCATTGTAAAATAAACTATCTCATGGTGAACTATTATAAACCACACAAAACAACATTAAAAAATCGTTCAGTTTATAATCTAATTTTTTTCTTTTCAGAATATAAAAATAAAATAGTATACATGGACTGGAGCACAAATACCTCATGACATCATCAAACAAAATACCATAAAATGAAAAAAAAATTCACAATGAAAAACACAAGGTCTACCATGTTAGGTTGAAGAAAATATACTTTTATAACCATAACTACAAAATATCATCAAATTTACAATGATCTTTGAGCAACTAGAGGTAGTTGAGTGGTGTGATTTAGGATTCAATTAACCATGGAGAAATACCTGCAGTGGGTGGCTTCTATAGGAAGTATCTAATATCGTGACAGGTTCGCAATTGGTTAGGGTTATTTTAAATAGATCGAGACACTTTTACTAGTTATTAAAAAAAGTGTGGATAAGGAGACATTTTATAAGCATTTATTAAAGGAATATTTATCAGATATTGTTTAGCGCTAATAAAGAATAAACATTATCAATGAAAAAAATAACTGATTAAATACATATTTATCAGTGCTAATGTTTTAGTGCTTATAAATATTCATTTGGTCATCTCTTTTTTCAGCATTGATAATGCCTTATCATTATTAGTGTGAAAAAGTACTAATAAAGACCTATCTTTATTAGTGATTATTACTTAAGTACTGATAAATGATTTATAAAAATAATTATAAATACAAATATTATAAATATATATATATACATAATTAATATAAAAATATTAATTAAAATTTTATATCTAATTATTTATAAATATAGAAATATTTTTGAAAAATACATTTTATATCCAATTTTATGTGCATTCATGCATATATGATATGAATGATTGAAATTGACTAAATTAAAAATATATACACTTTACCAATATTGAAAAAATGGATATATTTCATGTGTCTACATTCTATATAAAAATGTATTAATTACATGTATGTGAAATCAATATAAAACACATTTGATCATTGTTAAATTGAAAAATCATACAACATATTCAAATATATTACCATTACACTTTTCATGTAGTTAGTATTTTTAATTCATATTAACTTTTAATTATAAACCATTATTCAATATATTTTTGACTAGTTAATTTAAACCCAAAAATATTTTTTAAGATATAAATAATATTTATATATAGTAAAATATATCAATATATTTAATATAAATAATTTATTAACATTATTTATACTAATTACCTTATTAATAAAATGTATAATATATGACGATGTATAACGAATTTATTAATTTTCTAAGTCATTTTTTAATTATCAAAATTTATATTATATTTTTAATAAACACATTTTTTATTTTATATTTACATAACTATTTCAGTTTATTTATTTGTACCTTTATCGGTGCTAAAAACACTGATAAAATGTATCATTATTAGTATTGATAAAAGGTGCCTTTATCAGTGCTCTCAAATAAGTTCTGATAAAGGGTACCCATTATCAGTGATAACAAAATGATGCTGATAATGGGTAACTATTAGTAGTTCTAGGAATAAATCACTGATCGCGGGTCCATTTATCAGTGAAAAAAAGTGCAGATAGAAGGTTACATTTATATATTCTTTCATTAGCACTGATAAATACTAGCATTGTTAAATGACGGTTTTGTTGTAGGGTAATAAAATGTTAATAAAAATGATAAGGATTAAAATAACATAAAAAATGTATAATCTATGTTTTGATGATATTAAAACCTCATAAGTCATTTACTAGAAACAGTGGAATTTTTGAGGCATTTGGAATGAGATTGATTTTATTATAAATTAATATTTTGAGATATTCCAAATGTTCCCCTCCCTTATCTTATAAAAGGAAACCTCTTCCCTTGTCTCATTTCACCACATTGAATTTTATAAATTAAAAAACCTTTTCCCAATAATCTTCTATGCTTCCCAATTCACATTTTAGAGGTTATGTTCTTCCCAATGGAAAAACTCTATATTCATTTAGAGGAGATCTAAAGGAGTTGTTTCATATAAGAGGTAATCGCTCTAACCGATCACTATCTTTTTATACTCTTTTATAAATCTTATAAATATATTAAACATATTATAAAATAAAAAATTCATCATCCTCAATATGCTGAAATGTTATTATGATTCTGAATAAAATATAATATATCCCATTTCCCTTCACACAATATGTGAATGTATCGCTCCTGTGTACGTATAACTTAACGTCTCCACATAGAGGTATTATTCTTTTTTCATCCCCATGTTTTATGATTGTGAATTATGATGGATTTCATTTTTATATAAGATATTAATGACATAATTATTCTTATTTAATGAAAATATAATAACTTCCTTTTTACCATCTAATCTTTTGTAAAATAATGACATTGCTCGTGCATAAATTTGGCTTACCATCTCCACAATATGATGTGATTCATTTTAATTATATATTTAACATGAATTGTTAGAAGGGTTAATGTTATGAATATATAAGACATATATATAATACAGTAAGGATTTTGGAATGAAAATATATCTTATACATTTATTTCTTATAATATTCAAGGGAAATTCAAAGAGTGTTCATGTATATGTATGACCTACCGTCTCCATGAAAAGTGTTTTTTATTTTTTACATTTAAATTTTATGAATCACCATAAATAAATATTTGATAAATATATATGATATTTATTTCATCAATATAATTTTGGAGATAATTAAATCATGAACTATGAAATATTAGCTAGTATAACAAGTCCAAACACATGCAAAAAATGAAGGGGATAATACACGAAGCGTAACATTAACCCAGTATTGTAAATAAAAAAATAATATATATTCATAATAAAATCATATATTTTGTTTAATATATTAATATGGTTCTATATTAGATATACAATAAACGTAGGTTTATTATACAGGATGATTGACAGACTATGAAGATGGTAAATATATAAGGTAATAGATTTATGTCTCACTTTTATTTTTGTGGGACATATGCCTTATACACAACTTGTTTCTTCTATATGGTGTATATAGTACTCATGAATGAATTTTATGAGACATATCTAGAATATTATGGTATTTTTATATCAATATTATTTTCTTTATTTCATGACACATTAAATACTATTGATTAAAAAGTGTTGAATATTTATTTCAGAATGCCATCAATATTTTTTATTGTTTCATTTTAATTATCCATTAGGGAATATTTATCTTCCATGTCATTGTTTTCAAAAAAAATTTATAAATTTTTTTTACTATTATCCTATGAATTTATAATGTAAATTTTACCAATATTTTAATATTGACTACACTTTTGAAATGGTATCATTTTTCGTTTTCCAAACCAGGTACTATATGACATTTACCAAAATATTACAAAAGGAATGATTTTTTAACTTATATGAAATGATAATAATTTTATACCATCATTAATCCTAAATTTATTTAATCTTCCATTATATTATAACATTATTATTTTCAAATATATTTTTTATTATCAAATTTTGCATCATTTTAAGAAGACAAAAAATTTTCAAAGAAGAAATGATATTTTTCGTCAAGAATTGTTTTAGATTATCTAATAAAATTATATTCCATATATGACAAAATTAATTGATGTGTTTTAAATGGGGTAATATTAAATGATACTATTCATTTTCCTTCAAACAATTTTTTATTTTAATGATAGAATGATATTTATGAAACCCATTTCTCTTCCATAGGTAATTTTATGATAGAATGATGTTTATAAAACCCATTAAATTCCATGGGTTCAGATATGATGAATGATTTGTGTTATTATTGCACACATAAGTTTGGTTTTCATTATGTGATAGGTGGTACATATATTTCACTCCATTAGACTGAGTAATGATTTATGTCTCATGTGTTAATGATGGGAAAAAAGTCAAAGTGACTGATCCACGATGATAGATAGAAAAACCTGATACACTATGGGATGATGGGGAAACACATTCCCTTACATGGATCGTACTACAAGTAGGGATGGTGGTGAGTCCCACCCAAAAGGTATAGTCCCTAAGAAGTTCCCTGTTAATATTTTTCAATGTTCCTTTTCTTATATTGAATGAAATGAAATGTTTATGTGTCTTCCACAAATTTCTTGACTTGATCTTATATAATTCTTTCATGGATTATTCTATTGATGATATTATAATTAATATCTTATAAAAATACAATATTTATTCCATGAATCATGTATATGATCTTTGATATATTGAATATGATCTTCAACTGTTATTCTCATATTTTCAAACCATTATGTTCATGTTTTTCGTACAAATCTTCCATGTTTAAACTTACTGAGCTTATGAGATCACCCTTTTATTATGTTTCATTCCCCAATGTTTTGAATAATTTTTTTGGATATGATATGTCAAATAGGGTTATAGATATGAATAAATAGGTGAATGAATATTGAGATATTTGATGAATAATATTTTATGCTTCCATGATTCCAAATGCACTAAACTAATAATTTATTTGTGGATGTGTTTGTGTAATGTTAGAAATGCTATGAAAAATATGATGTAATATGTATTTATGAAAACCATGGATCATTATACATGGTATCAGAGAAAAGTATTATTGAACCTTTGTAAACCCAGATGATAAACCATTAGTGAGACCCCTAGGCATAATTCTAAGGTCATGTCTACGGATTTATCTATGGATAATTCAACCAATATGTTAAAATCCTAGTGTTTTCATAATAATCACAAATAGCCTTGGTTTAAAACTAATGTTTCATTTATTTAAATAATATATGCAATTTTAATTCATAATACTATTCTACCAATATGATTTTTTCTCACACTATGATATATTGTTTTAGTATATGGATGGAACCCAAAGGAACAATGTTAATGGTGGATATGATAGGAAATTCAATTATTTTCGTCTTGGGTTATGAAATGTTATGGGGGAAGGAATGAAAAATCATATTTCTACACTGACACAACATTATCAAGACATGAATCATACTAGACTTCCAAATGAGAAAAAGAGGTAACAACATGATGTTGAGTCCGTCATGAGGAAGCATCCACATTATTTCACTAGGTCTTCTAATCCACAAGTGTCAGAGAAATTGATAAGTGCCATTAAAAATATATTTTTGGTTCTCAAATATTCAGAACATGAGAAATTAATTTTGGCCGTATATCATTTGGAAGGTGGAGTACATAAATTGGAAAATTATATTAAGAATATGAGGCAAGAAAATGAAATTTACTCCATGGAATGGGATGAGTTCAAATACCTTTTTTTTAAATATATATTTTCCTCATATTCTTCCAATAAAAATGAAAAAAATAATTAATTGAGTTTATGAAAATAGAAGATGCATCTATTGGAAACTATGAAGAAACTATTACAATAATTGTGAGGTATGCTTCAAGAATTATCATCTAACCTAGATGTAAGGTTGATCAATTTTTTTTTGTATTAAAATAATGTCATTAAAGGGTGTTATCTGTAAGGAAATTTAGTATTTAAAAAGAAATCACCTGATGTTCCATTAATATGGAAATAGAGGTCGGAGTTACTTATCAATATCTTGGTTTTGACATGAAAAAGAAGATGGAGTTCAATAAAATAGAAAATAAATGCAGGGAAGAGGATGATTTTTCCTTTATATTCATTGTGTGGGAAGAATTATGGTGGATATTGTCTTAAGGGGACTAGTTTATGCTTCATGTGTGTAAATGTAGGTCATCTAGAAAGAGAAGGAAAAAGTAATAGGATGTTGATTGCTAGTGTTTTGAATAAAGAGGAGGCTATATAGAATGAACACCCAACACTTCAATTATTCAATAGTATGGAACTTGTGTGTTATACTAATCAATGAAAAAATCCTAGGGTTAATGACGATGATCAACATTAACAACCTCTAAAATAAAAAAGACAAAGGGAAATCATAGGCGATCACTATTGGTGATGTAGAGTATAACAATGAAGTGGTGGAATGATTGAGTATTTATGTAATGGAATACATGATTAATATTGTAGAAATATTTTTATAATATTATGGAAAGGTAAAATATCTATGTATTGGTTCAATGTATCTTTCCCATAAGTATTTTAGAGCATTTTCTTAATGGTACTAGTAACATTGAAATGTAATTAAGGTAATAAGGTGATATTTTTTGGAAAACACCTGATTATGTGTAGGATAACCCTTAATATATGCATGTTGCTGAAATAATGGTATCTATATAATGAAATTTTGGATATGATTAAGTAATTTGGATGGTAATAATTTACTTGGAACTAATTAAATATTTTTTTAAATGTGGTTTATGTTATTATGGATTAATTATACACCTTTTTGTACTGAAGGAATATATCCAATTTACAATAAAATATATAAGCATGCATGTTTTCAATACGTATTTTTGGAAATTTAGGTTATTTCTATGTTTCATGATAATACTTGATTATGGTATTCTTATGTTTGGAATGTGACAACTAAGAACAACTTTTTTATATATGGGGGATAATTGATAAGAAGATTTAGTGAACTCCATTCTAATTTTTTGTACTCCCTCCTTTTCAAAGGGTCATAAGGTAAACAATTTATGGAATTGTTTTAGTTAATCTTTATAGGTTATTTTTGGAGATTTAAGTATTATCTCTATATAGGGGGGGTCTATGCATATTGGATAACTTTTTCTAATATTTGTTTTTGTGATAAAGACAAATGGAATGAACTATCATTCTATTTATGGATCTTATGATCCACTAACAGTTTAGGAATATGATACTCGTTGTCATTTCATAGAATAATTGATAAAGAAAAATTGATCAAGGCACAACAAGTGGAAAGTTTTTCCTGAAATTAAATTATTATATAATATAATAAAAATTATTAAAAATTATGAAAAATGGTTTTGAAATAATATTTTCCCTTTTCTCATCATTTTTATTATTTCAATGGCCTTTTCATGCCTCTATGGGTTATGTATTTGGGATTATAATGTTTCTTCTAACCATGTTCACTATCACTCTCCATCATAATTTGATAGTTAGTTTTCTCTTTTATGTCCATTTTTTTCACATTCCACATATGTTCTCCTATGTGGAAACATATTTATGAGTTACTTTGGGTAAGCATTATGTTTCTAGCATTCCTTTTTTAATGGATGTTTTTGTACATATTTTTACCATGTGGGTTCCTATAAAAGGAACTTTCAAGTATTAAATATTTGATATCCCCAAATAATTTTTGGGAGAAATTCATTTTAGGGGTAGGGTGGTTTAATGTGACACCTATAGATTTTTTGAAATATATTTTTTGAATTAGTTTAATATTTTCAATATTTTTTATGGGACACAATACTCAATATAACTTTTGTTATATGAAAAAAAAATTATGGTTGTTTTGTGTAATATGAAACACCAAGTCATTATTGTTCTACACGCAACACTTATATTAACTTCTAGTATGCACAAAACTATTCTTGGATTATGTTACACACAACATTGAGTTCTTTTGATAGCTTGTCATACACGCAGGGCCGAGTTTTACCCAATAATAGTATATTTTTAAATATTATTATTTTTTATAATAAGATAATACCTAGCCATAAATTTGAGGTTATAAATAGAATTTATTAATTTGTTAAAATATAAGATTTATAATATGAATTCACTGTTTTCCAAATAATTAGAAATGAAAATATATGTTAATTGATTATAAAGGAAATAGTTTTATTTGTATGCTCCCAAGGTCGTTTTCTCTTAATAAATATAATTAATTAAATTTATTTAATGATATTAATTAAATTTATATTTTACATATTCAGTAAAATATTTTTGATATTCATCCAATAGATTTTATATGCAGAAGATTAGAACAAACCTAATTTTATACATAAAACAAAACATATTTTTAAAACGGTAATTTTACCATCTTTTCCAAGGGAGCCCATTTTAAACCTAATTTTTGACACATATAAAATTTAAATATTATAATATAATATTATTCTTATAATTAAAGATATAAAAATTTACTTTGGTTTAATTATTGGTATTTTTCTTATAAGTTTCATATTTTGATGAATAATGAAAAATACTGAATTTTAAATGTTTTTTTCATCAAAATAATTTATATTTATTATTTATATATTTGATTAGTATTAAAGTATAATTAGATATAAATTTATCATTTAATCCATTTTAGGTCATAAGAATCGATTTCACACTAAAATTGAACACAAAACTAATTAATCTTTTAAACTTTTTTTGTTTAAAACCCTATTTTCTTGTTTTATTGATGGAATTAATTTAAAATTATGATTAAGAATTTATGTTTTTTGAATTATGAAAAATGTATTAAATATATTGAATCAAAAAGTTCCATTTTTAGTAAAAATTTACATTTAATTTTTAGAAAACAGGAATAATAACTTTAGTAATTTTATTACCATAGTTAAGGGTAAATCGTCCAATTATAGGTAAAAATAATACAATAAATATCATAAAACTACCCAAAAAAATACCCAAATTATATTTTATGAGTTTAATTATATCCATAACAAATAAATATCAAAATTAAATAATTTAATAGAAAATTTTTAATTAATGTGATTCAAATATTATTAAACCCAAAAGGAGTGACAAAACGTCACACTTTTACTTTTATTCAGAATAATTTTATGTATATGGGGATAAATAAAATATATTCTTGACTAGATATATTATAATTAAATATAAAATGTATATACACATCAATGAAGTTTATTTTTAATTTTTAGCAATGTAATAGGTAACATAAATAATAACAAAATGATGATGTAGTATTTATTCAATTAATGAAACAATTAATTAAATTATATTAGAAATAATAAAATAAATATAATATGATATAATTAAGGTGAACCAGTAATTTTATATGAGAAAAGACATTTTGGCTGCATAATAAATCATTTGTTAAGGTTGTTTCAATGATTTTTTTATATTCAATGTTATGAATAGTGTCCATATTGACAATAATGATATTTTATGAAAATAATATTTTGTCAAATAATTTTGAAATCCTATAAATATTAAATAAGGAAAATGGGTTTAGTTATTGTTTAAAATTTATTAAATTGGACATTTATGCTCTGATTTACACTATATATGTAAAAATTTAATCCTCATAATATTTAAAACATTATGACTGTAGATAAAATAAAAATGGATTAACTAAGGGTTAGTCAAAATAACAAGGTTTAAAATATCATAAAAAATTTCCTAAAATCTATTGGATGATGAGATTTTAAACTTATAAAAATTTTATTAGAATAAGTTTCATTTATGAGTTTTTTGGATTGATATTGATTTTATTATAAATTATTCTTTTTGAGAAATTTGAATGGTGCCCCTCCAATCTCTTATAAAAAGACACCTCCTCCCTCATCTCATTTCACCGCATTGAATCTCCAAGATAGTCCAAACTATGTCAAATTATTTTATAAACTTCCATTCTCACATTCTAGAGGTGATTTTCTTTCCAAAGTACTAAGCCTAGAGTCATTTAGAAGAGATCTAATGCCGATGTTCTGAAGATGCGGTAATATCTCTAACATATCAATCTCTTTTCTTACACTTCCATACCTCCTATAAATAATATATATATATCATAAAATAATAAATTTATTATAATATATATGCTTAAATGTTATTAATATTGTGAACAAACCATTATACATCACCTTACAATCAAACAAGAAGTGAATGTATCACTTGTGCATGCATACAACATACTATCTCCACGTAGAAATACATTTCATTTTCCATCACCATATTTTATGAGTGGTAATTTCAGTGGGTTTAATGTTTATATATGATTTATATGAAAAAATTATACTTCTTTAATGGTAATATTACAACTCAATTTTTACAATATTATTGTTTGGAAAATGATAACGCTGCTCATGTGTACGTATAACAAACCATATCCGCAATGCGATGTGATTCATTTTTCATCTGTATTTCTCATGGATGCCAATGAGCATGAATTTTAGGAATATATATTATTTATATAACATAATAATTATTTTTAAATTAAAAAATTTCACATAATTTTTATTCTCTTCATATGACAAGAAAATGAAAACATTATTAATGCGTATGTATGAGCAACCATCTCCATGAGCTGCGTATTTCATTTTCTACCATTAAATTATGAGAATAACTATAAATACCTATATTATAAATATATATTAAATTAATTTCATGATTATAATTATGGGATGATTAAATCATGATCTTTCTAAGACGGTCATGGATAAAAAGTAAAACCATATGTGAAAAAAAGCAGATATCACCTGAAATGTAACATTAACATTGAATTGTTAATAAATGGGTAATATTTATTCATAATAAAAAAATATATGGTATTATATATAGGATTATAGTTATATAATAGATGTATAATAAAACTAAATCTATCATAAAAGAGGTTTCAATGTGAAAAAATAGAGTCACGATATATGGTAATGGATTTATGTTTGACATTTATTTTAGAGGGACACATGACTTATACACATATTGTATCTTATATATGGTGTATATAATTTATTTTGAGACCAGTGACTAAATTTATTTTCAATGATATGTCTATATGTGCTTTGTGACTGGATGGTTGAAGTAATGCTTCATGGGGTGTCCTTATGGTCTCATGAATTTTCCTTTGACGCAATGCTTGGATATTATCAATAATAAAATAAAATTATTGAATTTGATGATATTAAATATTTGAGAGGGGTGAAAAAAGTGTTTTCAAATTGGTTACATTGAATAAATAATTAGAAATTAATAGTCTTAAAATAATAGAAGAATATGGATGAAGAATGGGGATGGGAATGATTGGATTTATAAGTTGATGTGGACTTGGATTTCATGTTGAATTCCACTATATATACTTGGGATTTTAGCATATTTTTGATATGGGTTTATTTAAAAATAAAATAAATCCCACAAAGTGGGCCAACCAACCTCAAATAAAGGCACTTGAATGAAACTAAGTCGACCACACGCATGGGAATCTTGCCATGGCCATCCCGTAGGTGGCAGGCGTAGGGTCATGTGCAAGCTCGCATGAGAGAACACAGTTGAGACAGTGTATAGTTTTTTCCAAGGGACTATATAGAGGTTCGGTGCAGAGCGTGCTTGCAGAACGGTACCGGTCGGTACCAGGTGGTGGTAGATATTACTAAGCTTCTTTCATCGTGCTTAGTAATATAAAGCGTAGTGAGACCACAACAAATTTCGATGTGGGATAGGTCTGTTTGAACAAGGATAGTATGATTACAAGAAATCATGATTTTGGTTATTTATCAGTTGATCTGATTGTTTAAAACATGTAATGACTGATTTCCATATGATCTGAGTCATCTAGGCCGACTGATCTGATCTAATTTATCTCTATCGTTCAATGTGATATGTGTCGTCTTCTACCTCCAACCACCCAACGTATACCAATATGTTGTCACTCCAACTGCACCTTTATGACCAAGATTCATACCACCATTTAAGATCTAATAAACTACATTAGAGTCTTTTAGATGTTACTAGAACATGCATTCAATTACATTTTCATACATGCAACGAAAGAATAAAGGTCGAATATGGACAACGAAAACAAAGCTACAGAGGATTCTCAGTGTTCGAATTTGATTAATTCAATATTTATCAGCATGATATGAATATGAAGAATAATGAAGTTAAAAATGACACCATGATGTAGAGTCCTAGTCTCTTGAAAGAAACACACAATGAAATGTGGTGATTTCATGAATGTGACCTGAACAACTAAGACTTCTGTTGATATTCAATGTAGAGACAATTATTTTAGGGGTTTGAATTATTCTTCGATGAGGAACCAAATGAAAATCATAGTTAGTGCGAGGTACTATTACCCTCACCTACAAATAAAGATCCTTAAACTGAGGTTTTGTTACAGCTTTTGATTTTCAAGTGCTCATGTTTCACTAAATAAATAGAGCCACCATGATCCCCAATTCTTTACAAAATGAATGGGTATTTGCAATTAATTCTGCCTACGTAAATAATGAAGACCCATAATCCCTTTGAAAATTTTAATGCACTATAAATATAGATTCATATAGAACCAGTTTCAAACAGCTAGTACGTGCGTGATGAACCAGTTCTGCGCAAATTTTAGTTTTTTGAATAAACAAGAACCTACTCTCCTATGGTTAGCACGAATGTTTCAGGACCCTTGAGACAATGTATGATTACAGTTTTCCTTGAGAATAATATCCTATGAAAAACCTCTAACCATTCATTTTTTCATGCAAGAGACAGTAGGTAACACACATACGTGATCGTTTCATGATTTATGAATTAGAAACATTGAAAAATAGTCGGAACACAAGGAATAAAGGATGTGAACAGTTTAGGTTTGGGTTTCCAATAACATTATTATTTATATATGATTTTAGGAATGCCCAAACACTTGGGATGAAATAATTGTGTGTGAAAATTGAATTGATATAGACGAATGAATGTGGAAAGATTGTTCAAGATCATTATTACATATTCATATACATGGAGATGTTTTGTTCACTACTTGCACACATATACGTAATGCCAATATATCATTCATAAGGAAGAATTATTAGCCGAAAATTTTGTTTGACTATGAAAACTCATCATTTTTGGTGATAAGAATCATTAAGAAAGGACCACATATTCAATCTTAGATTTTTGAAGCTACTTGAACAGGTATATGAGAAAGCCAGATCCAATAATATTATTGAGGAAGTGTACTCAATCATCTAGAATGGATCATGCAATCTAAAAAAATAAAATAATGTTGGGTTGTATAACCAGTTTCTAGAATAAGAAGGTGTAGTTGTGGTTATACATAACTGAAAAAGATGAATTAATGTTGGGGTCATAACTAGCATGAAATTGGGGAGTTTAACCAATTACTATTTGTAGTCATCTTCTGATTAAGTAAAGAATCCATGTTGGGGCGAATAACCCACACAACAAGGAGTATGTATTTGTACAAATCCTTGAAAATCCATGTGTTCTGTGACTTTTTTTACAACATAATTTTATGTAATGCCAAAATATATATAAATAGTGGATTGATGACATAACCAACTATAGATTTTAAATTGAAAAAAGGGGTAAATTCATAAAAAGCACAAAATTTAAAACAGGGATCACTGATTCACCCATCTCATCTTAGTTATATTACACTATTCTAGGGATTTAGATTGGTATTAAAGAAGGGTTCCCTCTATAAGGATCTACTAGATTTTGAATATGGATAAAATAAATTCTCTCAATAGTAGGGGTGTTCCTACTTTTGATGGAAAGAATTATCATAGTTGGAAGAATATGATGTTACCTTACTTTCTCTCTCTTGGACTTGAAGCTAGATATTAATATAATATTGGATTCCATCCTATTACTGGTGAAACTATTATGTATTTCACTTATTAAAGAATTATTGAAGTCGATGAAAAAGATAAAAATAACATTTTGATGTCTATTTCAGAAAAAGTTCACACAATGGTATTGGGACTCCAAAATGCCAAAAAATTATTTTCCTAATTGGAAAGTAGCTATGAAGGAAACATGAAATTCAAGGAATCCAAATGAAAAATTTTGTGGATGAAATTTGAATAAATTAAGATGGTTGAATAAGAAAACATTGATTTTTATTTAACAAAAGTTAATGAAATTATTAGTAATATTTAGGGATTCATAGTAATGTCAGATGATTCAACTATTATAAAAATGATGATGAGAAATTATCCAGATAGGTTTGATTCTAAAGTATCGGTATTGCAAGATAATAAATTTTTTATCTTGATGAATTACATAACATTATCATTGCTTATGAAATGAGAAATATCTCAGTTTTCGAGAAGAAGATCAAAGATGAGATATATGTCGAGGCAATGAGAAAATGTAAAATCTGAGATTATTATTTTTCAGAATCAATTGAATCTGATGATGAATATAATGATGAAGAATATAACAAAAGAATTTACCTTATATAAAAGAGATTTAGGGAAGGACTGTTTATGCGTAAAGGAAAACTACAACCAAGTTGGTACAACTGTAATGAAATTGGACACTATGCTATAAATTTTCTTATGAAAATATTTATTGCACCCGAGTCTGATGAAGAAAATCCATTGAAGAATAAATGGGGTAAAAGCTCCAAATACTCAATAAAATTTGTGGGAATAAATAAAATGTTATTTCTTGGTGAAATTAGAAGATATGTGAAAAAATAATAAGATATAGACTCTACATCATGTATCTGACCAAAATATGAAACTAATTTCATAGATCTTGTACAAAAATGATTTGATACTTCCAATAGTGATGTTGATGAACTTGAATGAAAATATATATAAACCATGTCAAAAATGAAGTAAAAACTTTTCTTGATTATAAAAAAATCCCAAGAAAGATAAGATATTATTATTGAATGAAACAGAACTGATAATTAAGGTAAATAAATAATGTGAAAAGAAAGAAACCCTTTGTATTGAAGAAATCAATATATAAAAACTAAAGGTAGCTGAAATGGAATATATGGTATATGATCTTTGGGAAACCATTTAACTTAAAGATAAAGAATAATAAATGACTCCGTCTAAATTCCTAGAAGCATAAAATATCTTAAAAAAGATTAGAGAATATTTCAACAAGGTTGTTGGGGTCATGGACGAATCCTCACACACTGGTGAAATGATAGGATCAAAGAAGAAAGTTAATTCAATACTAATCAAATCCCAAAATAAATCTATTATATCTAACAATGTAGGTCTCCAAATAAATTTGAGACATGTTTGGAGCACAAAGGATAGTGTGATATCTTATTCATATATATACCAAGAGCGAAATTATCCAAGAATATTTTTTCCACCATAAAAAAGACAAACTCAGTTTCTGGAAGGAAAATAACAACATTCTTCATGACAAGGATTTTATCAGTGGGGAAGATAAAGGTTTAGAGGATATTTATGGTATTTTAGAATGTTTGGGGACAAATTATATTTGTGTTTATATAAATTTCCCCTACCAGAAATGAGTATTGAACCAAGGGGGAGCTATTTTGAAAATAGAAGAGCAATATAATATAATATAGAAATCTTTAAAAATTCATCTGATCTACCAACTCAGGACAAATTTTACTATTTATAGGATGTATTTGGAAGATGTGATTAGCAAGGACATAGTGCTAAAAAATAATTAGTATTATTCCTGAATAGAAAATCATTTAAATTAATTGAAAGGGGGTTCATAAAATAAATGATGAAAAATCATGTTTCGAAGATGTTTCATTGAAATCCAGTACTAAAACAGAGTCATGGATTCATGATAGTGTATGTTCATCCCACATGAATGGAGACACACAAAAATTAATCAACATAGAAAATGATAATAAAGGAGCCATGATCTCTGGAAATTATTATTCTCTAAAAATAAATAGTGTTGGGAAATAAAATATTGAATCAGAAAATCTGAAGTGCAGTTATGTGTTATTTTTTGATGTGTTAAAACAAAAATTTCTTAGTGTGAGCCAAATTTCAGATGACGGACATTAGGTGTTGTGAAATAAGGATTTAGGTATCATCAAGAGCTCAAAGGATATAAAAATAATACCTCAAGGAAAAAGGACCACTGACAATATATTTCAAATTGGTGATTCTATTAATTACTATTATTTGAGTTCCAAGGATGAAAAGAACCCCTTTCATTGAAGAGTTGGCAAATCTTGGTCAAAGTATTATTTTTAAAATCCTAAAGTATGACATTGCGAGAGATATGGCCAAACTGAAAATAGAAATGGATGACATTTTTGAGACATGTGAGAGATGAAAATTAACTGAATGTTCACAAAAATGGGTGGATATTCTATCTACTATGACCCTTGACCTTATTTATACAGACATATATAGACCAATGGGAAAAATTTCTATAAGAGGTGATATATATTTTATAACATTTATTGATGATCAAACGCTAATGGATAATGAAATTTTTATGGAGAACAATTCAGAGGAAACTAAAATGTTCAAAATATTTAGAAGGCTATGTGATAAGGAGACGTGTCTCTATATCTTTAAATTGAAATCAGATAATGGTAAAGAGTATACGTATGATTATTTTGAAATATATCTTTCCAATCAAGGAATCAAGAATTAGTACTACAGAACATATACTCCACAAACAAATGGTGTAGTAGATTAAATGAACATAAGAATAGTTAAAATTGGAATTGCTAGGTTAGCTGAACACCACATCTTGAAGTTTTCTTGGAGATACACAATAGTAAATTCCATACATATACAGAACTTATGTCTACTAAGACCATAAAAAAAATTCCATCCTAAGTAATGTGTCACCCCAGAAAACTAACTGTTAAACTCATCATAGGTTTTGGATTCCCTATATCATAATGATTAAGAACATTAATCTATGAAAATATAAAGAAAATGCATAGCAAGGAATTTTATTGTGCTACCTACCTAATTTTAATGACTAATGATTTTGTAAAAAAATGATAAAAAAGCTGGTTGATTACAGTGATGTCATAATTATTGAAAAATATATCAAATTAGATATTACAAATAATAATAATTATTAAGATTCAATAGAAAATGGCATGATAATGGAATAGAAGAATGATGATGCTACTGAGATAGAACCAAACAATTATGATATTAAATATGAACATACCAATGATGAAGAATAAGATAATTCAAATAAATGAAAATGGTACAAAAAATAAAGAAACACCTTGAGATAAAAAAACATCATTCGTAATAAATGCTCCAATGAAAAAATGAAGAAGATTAATAATTAAACATCAAAATACACTTATTTTTCAATTTAAACCTCATATAGTGGCTCATGAAGTTGAGAAATAGTAATGGATACCAGCTATGCATGAGGAGACTGATTAAATTGAGAAGAATTCCACTTGGGATCTTGTTTCAAGACCCAGAAATAAAAATTTTATTGGTACCAAGTGGGTTTACAGAAATAAGATAAATGAGAAAGCTTATGTTTCAAGAAAAAAATCTAGGATAGTATGTAAAGGATATTCACAATTGCATAGAATTTTATTTGATTAAACTTTTACACCAGTAGCAAGAATTTAAAAAATTAGAATGTTCTTGGAAATTTCCATTAAGGTATTCAACTATAATTATCCATAGTATTATAGTTTTTTCATTTCAATATAATTTTTTTTTCTTATAGGAGTCATATCATTATAAAAATTATAATGTGATGATAATTTATTTAATATTCTCATAAATATTTTATATTATTTCGTATTAAGAATATGTTGGGGAATATTTATCTTCCATGTTCATGGTATCTATAAATGTTTTTACTATTACCTTATGAATTTATAAATTCATTTTTTCCCATTTCTTAATTTTTACTACATGTTTTTAAAGGAATCTTTGGTAATTTTCCAAATGATATACTTTGTGTCCTTTTCCAAAAATGTATGAAAGGAATGTTTCATTAATCTTATACAGCATGAATATATTTTTCCTCATTCATGACTCCTTAATGATTCGATGTTTCCCTTAAAATCTCCCAATGTTATTTTCTAATTTTTTTGACTTTTTATATTACACAATATCTTAAGAAAAGTAAACCAAATTTTAATGAAGAATGTATATTTTCCTAAAGAATTATTTTCAAAAAATCTCTCATAATAATTTTACATCTAATATAACATTAATTGATCTGTTTTAATGATGGTATTATAAAATGATAATATTCTTATTCTTTATAATTTTGTTTTATGTTTATTATCGAATGTTATTTATGAAACTCATTTTTTCCATACGTATTGTTATACTGGAATGATGTTTATGAATCCAATTCCATACTATAGATTTAGATATAATGAATGATTTATGTTATTATGGAAAAAATATTGAAGGTTTTCATTTTTTGATGGGTGGTATCAATATCTCCCACCAATTAATTTAGTACCAATTTATGTCTCATGAGATAATGGTGGGAGTCCAGTCAATGGGGTTCATCCATAATGGAAGATGGGGAATCAAGATCCACTATAGGTAAATGGAGAATCATGATACCTTACAATGAATAGAGTAAATATGGGGATGGTAGTGTGTCCCTTCTATTAGTTTTAGTCCCCGTGAAGATCCATGTTATGTTTTTTCAATGATCCTTAACAAATAAGGAATGATATAATATGTTTATCTATCTTCCATAAATTCCATGTCTTATTCTTATATTAGGATTTTAGGGATTATGCTCTTTCTTCTCATTTGATTCATATCTTATGAACTACCATTCTGTGTGATGTGACTCATGTATATGATATTACATTTCTACGGTATGATATTCAAATTTAGTCCTAATGTTTTTATTCTTTTATGTTCACATTATTCTTATGCATCTTCCATGATTACCCTTACTGAGAAAATGAGCTCACCCTATTATTATGTTTATTTCCCCCATGATATGAATAATTGTTTTAACTGTGACATGTATATAATTGTTATAGATATGAAGAAATATGATGAAGAAGATATAGTTGTTTTATATACCAGTAGTTTATGCTCCCATTTTAAAAAGTTAGGAAACTAATATGGTATTTCATAATGTGATTGTTTAATATATGCGGTGTTCGAAAACAATGATGTAATATCGACGTATGAAATCCTGAGTTGTTGTTTCACGTGCCTACAATAATGTCCATTTTTTGATTCAATGGAATATATGGTAAATATATTGTCATACAATGCCTTTGGGACATGTTTCTATGTTATTGTTTCCATTAATTAAAGTTTAACCACTAAGTAATCTTGTTCATACCTTAATAACTGTAATTAATTTTAATTAAATTCACTAATAATTTTTTTAAAAAAATTATTATTTAAATAAAAAAATATGACGATTAAAAGTTTGGAATATATTTTTCTAAATTCTAATAACATAGGTGGAGGAAATTAATTCGATGTTAATCCCACAGAGAAATTTAAACAACAGGTTATTAAAGTAAAAATATTAAAAAAAATTAAAATGTTTCTCTATCCAATTTCAATTTGAAATTAGTTCCAATGACCTAAGTTGTATTAATTTATGTAAAATTATACTAATTATTCTTTAAAACTAAATTAAAATAATGTTTTAATGTATATATAAATTATATATAAATTATTTTTTCAATTAAAAATCTAATTTATTCACAATTCATCGTAAGAATGAAATATTTCAGAAAACACCAAAAAACTAACCCCAATATAATTTTGAAATTATGAATTCAAAAAAGAAGAATATTTTTTTCAATTTATTTTCTAATCTATTTTCTTAAATTAATTCTATTATATTTCATGGAATGACATGAAAAGCAGTTCTTTTGAGAAAATAGTATTTTTCATAAAATATAGACTTTACCAAGAAAATCTATTTCATTGTATATATGTTTTATTTAAATGAAACCATTATAAATCATATAAAAAGTAGTAATTACAATTCATATTACTATGCTTAATGGATACATTAGAACAACAATGTTTAAATCATTCTAATTAAAAAACATTGTTCCGTAGAAACATGGTTTTGCATGTAACACAAGCTAACGATGTGTCATTCATAACAAGATTAACTTGGTGTATCATATAAAGAACGATTAAATTAGTGTATCGTGAAACACAGTACCTCAATATAAAGTTATATATTTAACAAATGGTTCATAATAACTAGGGGTGTTACATTTAACACCAATTAAAATAAATATCTCCCTCAAAATTCATCATTATTATAAAAAACAAGGATACTTCATCCTCCTCACATTTTCACGTTCCCATGTATCTTCCACTAACAAGTGGTTTCTCTAAAAAACTGACTAGGTGAGTGGGATTTGTTTTTTGAAATTTCTCTGTATGATTGAAAATTTCAACTGGTTGTTCCTCATAAGAATGTCCATGCTTCAGTGGTATGACCAATGAGTTCAGTACATGTGAAGAGTCGTGTATATACTTCCTTAGGAGAGATACTTGGAACATGATATGGACTTGAGAGAGATTTTGAAGAAGTTCCCAATTATATGATACCATCCTAATATGATTAACAATTTTGAAGGAGTCGATATACCCTGGGATTAGTTTCTCTTACTTCTAGAATCTCATAACATTCTTCTATGGTTAGATTCATATAATATTCTTCTCACCAATTATAAATTCTAGATCACACCAACTATTATTAGTATACCTTTTCTACTAACTTTCATCTTCCTTGATATAGTTTTGAATAGTTCTATTCTTATTTTTCATTTCATTAGTGATCTCATGACCCAATATCATTCTATCTCTAACATCAACCCATTATGTTAGAGATATTAATGTCATCCCATAAAGAGATTATTTAGAATCCATCTGAATGATTTAGTGAAATTTATTGTTGTAATAAAAATACACTAAAATAAGGTGTTGATCCCATCCATATTTTAAATATAGAATGAAATATCTCAACATTTACTTTAACATTTGAATTGATCTTTTATACTCACTATCCATCTAAGGATGATATATAGTGTTGAAAATCAATTACGTATAAAGGGATTGCTGAAGAAATATAAAAAACATTGAGGTAAACCGTAAATCATGATTAGATAATTAGAATGTGGTATTCTATGAAATATTACACCTTCTATAATGTATATCCTAGATAGATGATCTAGAGAGATGTATTATCTAAAAGAGATGAAGTGTAATGATTTAGTTTGGCGATGAACAACAACCCCTAATGTTTTTTGGGATTCATATGAAAAAAATATATAGTGATGTTCTACCATTCACATTCTGGTATTAGTAATGGATGCAACATCCATGATGACTTTTGACTTTTTGTCATAACTCATTGACATACCAAGCACTAAGAATCAAAATCTGCAATATCTCCCTTCATGACGTCCTACTAGAAGTATTTTTTCAAATATTTATACATCTTCATACATTATGTATGGAAAGACAATGATGATCTATGTGCTTACTCTAACAACAAATTCATCAAATAGAGTATGGAATGATCACATAAATGGTTCCTGAACATTATCATTCCATCATAATCAAGGTTAAACTCCAAAACATATGAATCATTCTTCTATATTTTTACAACTTTTTCCTATGTTTCTTTAATATTCACCTGGATAGTGGGTTGAACATTCAATTGAGAAAGATATGATTTTCCCCTTCCATCAAAATTTAAAAATCCATGAATTGAAAATTTATAAATATTGGATCTTTTGTGATCCTCATCATGGATATGCTAGCATGATCCTTTCTACTCAATGAATAAAAATCTATATTTTCATTCCCATGGTGGTAATGTATTGAGTAGTCATATTCCTTTATCAACTCTAAATATCTTCTATTGAACATGTTCAACTCCTTTTGTGTGAATATATACCTCACACTATTATGAGTTTTATACATATCAAAATATTATCAATAAAAAAATTTCACCATATATTTAATTCAAAAATTACAATAACTAACCCAAAATCAAGAGATGGGAAATTTTTCTCATGAATATTTAACTTTGATCGGGAATAGGCTGTAGCCATTTTATTCTGCATAAGAACACATCCCAATACCTTATTCGATGCACCAATATAGATTACAAACCCTTATCCACCATTGGGTAATGTAATCATAGGTGTGCAAACTAACCCTCTCTTCAGTTACATAAAATTTTCCTTATATTCATATTTCAAGAGGATCTTAGAACCCTAGCGAGTTAACTTGGTCAAATGATTAGATAGTCTTAATAAATTCTCCATAAAACATTGATAATATACTTCTAAATTAGGAAAAATATAGATCTTTGTCAATGTGGAAGGTCTTTTCCAACATTCAATAGCATAAATATTTGATATATCTACTACTATAACAAATATTGATATTATATTACTCAATAAAGAATAATTGTTTCTGCTAAAATTCAGTCTTTGAAAAAATTTCCGACAATTTATCCTTCTTCATGGTCTTTAGTATAATTCATAGGGGTAATCATGAACTTCCATTCCATTTTAACATATAATAATATCATTTATAAAGACTGTCAAAAATTGGTCAATTTAAACTCTAAATACTACATTCTTTTAATCTATTGAAATAGATGGAGAGATAATAAGACCAAACTACATCACTATGTTTTCATAGTTTTTATTGATTGTTCAAAATTAAATATTGGGTATATCCTCATTATTAACCCTTAATTGATTACATCCATAATGAAGGTCAATCATGGAAAATTATTGACCTACTTATAGTTGAACAATCAAGTCATCAATATGGGGAAGATGATAATTATTCTTGATCATGATCTCGTTCAAATATTGATATTCAATTTAGAGTCACATAGATCCATCTTTTTTCATAAAAATGACAATTGTACCCCAAGATGACACACTTCACTAGATGAATCCCTTATCATGGATTTCAAGGCGTTTCTTCTTCAATTGTAGTATCTCAATAGGGAAAAATATACCGGGAGTCTTTAAAATTGGTCGGGAACCAGGTATGAGTTCTATTAATAACTCAAAATCACATTTTGGTGGAAGGATATGAAAATCTTCTTGAAATACAACCAAAAAATTCTTGAATAGTAGGAATATCACTGATAACGATCTTCACTCCAGTAATTTAAGGTAATTACCTTATCTAAATGTAAATTAAGACCACCCAGTTGATGTAATATCCATAAGAAGTTCCTAATTATCATCACATTGATAGAAAATAATAGTTTGGTTTGAAATATCAAATGTAACTTCCCATCCTTGATAATTCATATAGTATATGTGAAGAAAAATCCAAATCATACATAAGATGATATAAAATTAACCCAATGGATGAATAGAATGATTTAAAGGAAGAAAATTCCCACTAACGTCACCTAAAGTGGAATCATATGCTTGATATGCATTCATCATACCATTAAGGGTTTTTACTGCAAATTCCACATCTAATGATCTAGGTGGAATATTAATACCCTTAAAAAATTATTATATATGAATGAATGGGTAGATATAGAATCAAATATTAAAATAGTTGTTTTATAGTGCGTGGTAAGGGTTACTCTCACCATTTCATCATCACAACCCTAAACAGAAATAGTGATCATATGAGATTTCCCTGTGTCCCATGCCTAAAGAGGTTGCTCACATTGATCGTTATCATTATCCTTCTAGTTTGATAATTGGTTATTATAATGAACATTCTCCTTACACATTTATAACTGATATTGGGGACGTTTATTCTATTCTACTCTCTCTCTATTCACATTGATAGCTAACTTATTCCCATCATATTTAGAAATCAAATTCCTAAAGGCCTTCTATTATAAAAGTAAAATACTTAATATACCCCTTAAGAAAATTTCCTACATGATTATTCTGACACTTTGGGAATAAATTAATTTTCATATTCATCTCTCAATGTTTTTATATTTTTTATTTAACACTATCATCCCTTTATTCTCAAAACTATATGATCGATTCATAACTCCATCCACCATTTCAACACTGATTGAACAACGCATAGACACTTCATATCTACTCATGTCCTATTTGTAAAACACCATTATGCTTATTAGATTTAAGACCCTATGAAACCAATCAACATTACTATCAAGTTGTATTATAATACGAAGAAAGTTACATGAAAGTCATGTAAAAATAGTCTCATAAATACCAAAAGATTCAACACCCATTTCCTTGAAATCAAGGAAATCTTTCTTCAGTTATGTACATAGAATACAAGGAATAAAATTATTAATGAATAAGTTCTTGAAGTATTTGTAATACATGGAGTCAATTTCTTCTTGATTCCTCATATTTATAATAATATTCCACAACTGGTTTTCTTTTCCTTATAAACTATAAACAACCTGAATGAATTTTTCCTGTTTCTAACACTCTAGAGAGGAGAAGATATTTGCAATAGTATTAATCCATTTTTCAGAAATAAATGGATCAGAAGAACCATATAAAAAAGGAATATGTTTCCCCATAAATAAATCAACAAAATGTTATTCCCTCCTTTTCTCATATAGAGGTACATCATTATTTATATCATGATAATGTTTTGTGAGAATATCGATGAGATTTTTTATTGAATCTCCCATAGAATTTGGATGATCAAAAGAACAATAATTTCATTTCCAATCACACTCATCACCAAAATAGTTCCTTTGGTTTCGATCAGTTGACTAAAACAAAAAATAACTGAGTATAAAACAATTTTCATAATGAGGAACCACATAATCATAAAAAACATTTATATTATGTCTAATTTAGGACACCTTATTTAACATAATACACCATAGTTTTATAAGATATTAATCATAGCCAAAATCTATTTAAATCCTTCAAGATGGATCATGAAGATTTCATCGTCATTATATAGATTTTTTTTCATAGAAAATTGGAAAACAACAACAACACAACACCATCATGACACCCCAACCCCCGGTCCTCTCCCCCAAAGATAGGAGCTAAGGAGGTCTGAAATTTGGAAGACCAGGAGTATCCCCTCGGATCAAATTGACCCCCTCAGGTTTTAAGCTGGCCCTAGTGTGAATGAAAACGTCATCGGGCCCAGAAATAACCTGAGAAGCGAGGTGATCGACCACTTTGTTACCCTCCCTCCAGGTGTGTATCCCTTTAATGTTGCTGCCATGTAAGTGCTGAAATTTTCTGATGGCATAGGTGATTGACTAGGGAGAGAGAATCTGGTCATGTAATGGCGTGTTCACTAAAATTGAGTCGGTTTCTGCTTCAGAGATGTCTAACTCCTTATGACCACATATGATGAGACTGTGGATCATTGCAAGGGCCTCCACCTATAAAGTAGAACATTGCCCCAACCTTACTGAAAACGCCATGAGCACCGACCCACTAGTGTCACACACCTCTCCTCATCCCTACGTTAAACCCAAAGCCAAATACCCATCTGTATTAAGTTTTAACCCTATAGATGGAGGGTTCCAATGAACCAATTTTCAATTAGTTCAATTGACTATGGATGACGCACATGCCCTTTCTTGAAACAGAGCTAGAGATTTGGCTTCCTTCCAGTTGATGAGAACCCTGGCCAGGTCTCCTAACAGGTTATTCGTCCAATCAATAACAGTACTTGCCGTCACACCCACCCCTTCATGTCTCACCTTATTCCTCACCATCCAGAGGCCCCATCATCCTGCAGGCAGCAGCACTGTTCATGCCATTCTTTCCGGTCCACTTCTTCCGGAGCCATGGTACCTGCTATCCAGAAATGGAAGGCCATCAATGATTGGATTGAAGACCGCAATGAGACTCCCAAAACAAGTCCACACCTCGTGTGCCCACTCACTTTCAAAAAACAAACGCAATGTGATTTCCTCCCTATAGGACTTGAAACACACACATCTTGATGCCATGTTAAACCGTGAGTACTTTTACGCCCATGGTCATTCACTAGTTCCAGATTGAGTCTAGACAAATATGGTGTTTTTAAGGTCGTAACACCAATATAGATATGTTTTATAGTTGAGTCTACTTATAGTATACAGAAATGGATGTAATTTTAGGAAACCACTCACTCTATCCTTTAGAAACATTTCCAGACATTTTCTTATTCTATGACCCATCCTTAGACTTATCATTAGGGAAATGTTCATAGGTATCTTACAGAGGTTTCCTCATCATATTTTCCCACGGTTAACTAATATTTTTATATGATACCTACTATATAAACCCTTACTTCTCATACATATATATTAGATAAATTATGTGGAAAACATAATACATTTCACAAATACATACCCAGTGATCGCATTAGTTTAGTGCCTTTAGAAACATGGAAACATAGAAAATTGTAAAAAAAAGTGAGCTATAATATATCCCACTATGTTATTCATCACTATCATCTTTCTTATACAAAACACACACAATAGACATATTCATAACCCATAGAAGGGAAACATAATAAATGGTGATATTGGATGGTTATTAAGGGTAAAAAGGAAGATTAAAAAGAATAATCATGAGTATAATGGTATGAGAACAGGGTCATAACATTACAAGATCACAACCATCATATCCAATACCATAATCAAGAGTCATTGAATAAATATGGGTAGTTCATAATATGTGAATAATAATGGACTAAAGAGAATATTCCATGAAAGAAGAACAAAATACATGGAATTATGGCATAAAAATAATAATAATAAATGATTTCCATAGTAGTCAAGGCTTAATTACCAATCCATCCTAGTTGAAATGATTCACTCCCAAAACTATCTTGGAAGTCATGGTTCACTCTTATGACCATCTGAGTTGTCAAAGTTCACTCGGAGGTACATTATAGCTGAAAATGTATGTTACTAAACTAAGTTCACTCCCCATTCCCGCCATGTCTATATCATGATATATAAATGATTACCCAATTCATTATACGGAGATAAAGGAATTGCCCATATACTAATGAAATCTCACATATGTGTGTCATAATATCATAAAAATCATCATATTATAACCCATGAAATGAAATGGTGTCATAAATATGTTAGGATATCACAGCATGTTGAAAATAGAATGGTTACATAATAATCTCATCATATAATAAACCTTGAAATTAAGAGTTTTTTAAAAATGTGTATCCTGGAATAAACCTTGTAAGATAAAATAGTTTCATAAACATCATGTCATCAAAAGTATAACCGTTTAGAGAAAGAATATAAATGGTATATTTGGATCAAAAATAATGTAATACATTGGTAACATAAATGGGTGTAATATTTAATGCAAAATAATTTCGAATGATATTTTAAAAAAATTTCTTTATGGAAATTTCATTTTGTCTTTGAAAAAAGATTAATACAAAAAAATTTAGAAAACCATTTTCTTTGATAAAAGTTTGGAAAACCTATAAATGTATCATTGAATACCATTTTATATAATTTTTAAAACATAAAACAATTTTAAATATTTTTTTGAGAATGATTAAAAATTTTAATTTAAATACATTTTTTTGAAAACATTGTTTTTGAGTAATATAGATTTCCTATCAAAGAGGTAAATAAGTTATGTTTTCTTAAAAAAACTTTCTTCAGTATCATAAGTTTCAAAGAGTGAAAAATTCGTACTAATACATGAATATATAAATTATATCAATAAGATAAGAAAATTCATGAGATTTATTGAGATATGTATAATAATATTTCATTAATTGAATCATAATCACAAAAAATCATGATAAATGATGAGATTGTAGCAATAAACTCATACCACTTTGGAAACATTGACTCATAAACCTCTGTAACCAATTATCTTACATGAACCATTAAATATCATGAAGAGATTCATATTTATTATATAAAATTTAAAATGGAATTATATAAAAATTTAAAAATAATATAGGTTCATAATAAATCATTTGTCTCAATGAAGGAAAAATGAGATAAAATTAGCTTATAGATTTGGTAACTTTTGGACCATAAAATCCCATGAAATATTGATCATAAAATGGATTTAGATATAACCATAAATGTATTAATATTAATAATATAATTCATTTATAGGATATATATACTTCTCCCACAACAAATGAGTGGTAAATATGACGTAAATCTCATAGAAATGAAAGTTAAACTAGAAATACCCTTACATTATGTCTTGAATATTCTCATACAAATTCAAAAAACATGTATAATAAAAATAAGCTTATTATAAATATATCACAGAATCATATAAACATATAAAATATATTATATTATTTACTTATAAATTTATATCACCTATTTATTAATTAATCAATGTTTAAGTTCCATTTCGGGTGATAATCACCATGTTTTTCATATATTTGTTTGACTTTTTATTCTTGGTACTTTTAAATAGATCTTGAATTTATTATTTAATAAATTTAAAAAATTATATAAATATCATATATAATCATTATATATTAATTTATAATAATATATAAAATATATAAATAGAAAATGAAATATATCATTCATAGAGATGGTAGACCGTACATACGCATGAACACTGTCTCCATTTAATATCATATTGAGCAAAATAAAAGTAAATGATACATATATTTTAATTTCTATATCATTATTAATTATTATATGTAATATATTTTTATTAAATTAATCATTAACACATTCCATGAAAATGTGTGAATAAATCACATCACTTTAAGGAGACTGTAGTCTACACATCCACAATCAATGTTTTCATATTCCCAAAAAATGAAAATCATGAAGGTATATGTCATATAATAATTTTAAAAAGAATTAAGAAATATTGAATATCATAAAAAATGGTAATTACTACATTATTATAATCCTTTAAACGTAGTAATTTAAGAATGAACGACATCAGTTTGGGAGGTATTAGTCAGTCATACACACGAACGATGATTGTGTATCACATTTGATGAAAGTGTGTGTGATTATATGTCGTATCCTTAACATAACATCATATTAAAATATTTATGATACATGGGTTTTTATAAAATAATTTAATAATAATAATTGAGGGGTGAATTAAAAAAACAAAAGTTCTTGTTGAAGGATGCTACCTCTTCTTTGAGTAAGTCCTTTTGGTTTTTACCAAAAGGAACCCTTTTTTGAATTTATTTCAAAACAGATGAATTTATGATGAAGGGGGAGGGGGATGTTGGGAGGATATTAGGGTTGGGTTTTTAAATCCTAGGGTATATATAAGTGTGTAAAAGTGGGGGGGGGGGTGGTGAGTGCCCATTTTATAGTAGAGGAGTGACATTCTTGTAAATATAAAATGGTAAATGCTATTGAGAGGTCTCCCTAACAAAAAGTGCCTAAAATAATGCTCAATATACTATAAATAGGAGGAAATAGTTAAAATAATTTCACACAATGGATTTTTGACATGTTTATAGGTTATTTCACCATTAAATTAATTTTTAACCACTAAGTAATCTTGTTTTTACCTTAATCGCAGTAATTACTTTTAATTAAATTCACTAATATTTTTGGTCGAAAACTAATTCAGGCATATTAATAATCATAATTCAATTCAAGTACAAATATGGAATCCAATTTTTCAAATTATAATCATAAAATTGGTAGAGCATAATTAAAAATATTTCTATTATAGAGGATAAAACAACAAGTTTTTAATGTGAAAAGGTTCAAAAGATTGAAATGTTTTTATGTCCAATTTAACTGCCAAATTCATTCCAATCAACTAAAATGGATAAATTTATGTAAAATTAAAATAATTATACTTTATATAAATATTAAAATAAAATTTAACAATAAAAATAAATTCAAAGAAAAATAATATTTTAATTAAATATAAGTAATTTTCACTATTCATCCAAAAAATGAAATATTTCAGAAAAAATAGAAAACATCACCCTAACATAATTTTTAAATTATTAAATCAAAAATTAATTTTGTTTAATCATATTATATTTCTGTGTCAAAAATTAATTTTATTATTGTTCATAAAAGGACATGAAAATGGTTCTTTTGAGAAAATAATACTTTTTCAAAAGATATATACTTTATTGAAAAATATATATTTCATTGTAAAATATGATTTGTTTATCTAGAAAAATTATATATAATATATGAAAATTAGTTATTATTGTTTATATTACTATTTTTAATGACTATGTTACAACAATATTTTATAAATATTTATAATAATAAATTGTTGTTCATAGAAACTTCGTGTAGCATGTAATGAAAGATAAATTGATGTTCCATGTATTGGAAAATTACCTTTTTTTCTAAATATTTATTAAATTGCAGTAGTGTGAAACAAAAGACATAAAATAAAATTATTTTTTGAAAATTATTCATAAAAAATAATGGTATTACAAGGACGGAACATCCTTAAATACGGAATACAAGAATCCATGAAAACAAAATTCAACTCAAAATAAATTGGATATAATTTAAAACTTCATCCAATATATCATATGAAAGAAAAAAATAATAATAATAGTCTTAAACATAATATGGGGTAAAACATCAATATTTAAAAATTTCTATATTTTATATTTTTTCATGGTTTGAACATTAAATTTGGTGTACCATGGGCCAACCATTTGAATTAGAAAATGAATATGTCGAGGACTAGTCACATGGATATCACACAGTTTTCTAGATTTTTCAACAAAACCATGTGCCTCCAGTTTCCTCATTCATTACACCTAGAAAAACAAAATACTAGTAAAACACATATACAATAAAAAATATCTAAAATAAATACTCACATACATGAAATAATATCCTACTACCCATGATAAATGAAGGTTTAGAATCAAGAAGCTTTTTTTTAGACACACCCCTAAACTAACCTCTCTATTTTTTATGGTCCTATCTCCATACTTCCATTAATCCTCTGGAATATAAATAATTCTTATAATATAATTTTATTTGAATTAGTCCAGCCCAATACATTGTTTCACTTAAAAAAGTCCACAATAATGCTCAATGAGATTCCCAGTCACAATGGAGTAGATACATTTAACACCCTAAGATTTTATAGAATATATTATTTCAATATTTATTTAATTTACTAGATAGTTTTTGTTACATTCCACACTTTTTTTATCATTACTTACACAGAACAATGAGTTTAAACAAAACATGAGATCCTATTATAATATTTGTCTCACATAGACATTAGAATTATGTGTAAGAAAATGGTTTATTAAAATATGAATAAATATAGTATACTCGTTCATATAAAATGAATTCTTAGGTGACAAATTAATTATTACTGAAAAGAAAATTTAATATAGAGGAAATATTTTACTAAAAACTCTTATTAGGCACAAAAAAGCATTTTACCGCAATAAATTAATCAAATAACTTTTTAGAATTATTTTAGTAGAATTTATATTTTATATAGTAAATAAAATGTTTAAATTTTATCTTACATTATTATATGATAGAGATAATAATAAATCCAATTTTATATATAAAAGCTATATTTTTCGAAAAAGTATATTTGTTTCCTTTTGTGCATGTATATTAAATTCAACTTGTTTCCACTTCTGAGAAATTATTTTGAAAAAAACTTCATTTTTTAAATTATTTTTTCAAAAACTACAATGGAGTTAACTTTGGATATGTTTTATAAAATAAAAAATTTTCGATGAATAATAAAAGATATCACGTTTTATTATGAATTTTAATTTTTGTTAATGAATTTCAGAACATATATATTATTTTGTAAATTTTTTAAAAGTATATTTAGTTATGTTATATATATATTAATCATATTTAGTTAAATGTAATAAATTTCAAATTGAATATATATATACAAACTTCTTAAACATTTTAAAAAATTCTCTTTAGAAAACACCTTTTTCATCACATCAAAAGAAATGATATTAATTTCATATTTTTCACTTAAGTGAATTGAATATTGAAATATTTATTATATATAAGGAATAAAATTATTTCATATTATCTAAAGTGGTTAAATTATTTTTTGAAAATAATTAATAGTAATAGAGTAAAAATTATATTATCGTGGTTATGGATAAAATATGTTTTATTAGTGTTAAGATAAAACTCTAAAGATTAAATATACCTATAAAATTTTGAGAAATATATAGTATATAATTTTTTTTACCATATCATAATGAACCATTTTGGAGATTTTTATCATGTAAAATATTTGGTTCCAACATTTTCTTTTCCAAAAAAATCATCTGCTCCACTCCCATCACTTATAAAAGGCCACCAACTCTACTCCCTTATTAAAATATCCAAAACCCTTTGGTTATACCAATAAATATGAAAATACCATCCTCACATCCCACCAATCATCCTAGAATCCTTATTTTTAGCATAAATACATCCTATTAGGATATTAGGTTAATCATATTCATGATTTATGAATAAGTGGTAATGTTTTTATATATGTGTTTTTGTTATACTTCTTATTCCAATTATATTATTTTTTTCCATATTTTAAATAATAATAATAAAATTATATCATATAATCGAAATTTTATTATTTTATGATAAAAACTATACCCATATACACTTATATCAAATGATATAAAATTTATTATTGGTGTTTACGAAAGAATACCACCTCAAGAACCGATTTTTTTCATTTTCAATCGCCAAATCTCACAGTTGGAAATAATGATGGAAAAAATGATTATATTATATATATATATATATATATTATATTATTATACCTTTTTAATTTTAATAACACATTTACCTTATTACCTTCCCACATGTTGGAAAACAATAATGTAGCTTGTGTGGATGACAAACTAATTCCTCGTGAAACGATATGGGGTGTTTTTCATTTTTCATTCACATGGATTTTAGTGTGGATATAATAAATTAATAATTCTATGTTTTTAATATAATTATAATTTTTAAATTAATATATCACATATTCCTATAGAATTTCCATTCCATTGGTGATATGACCACGTCGTTCGTGTGTATGGGGGACTACCTCCTTATGAATAAATGTTGTTCATTATTCAATTACACATTACATGGAAGGTAGTAAGGAATATGTTAAATAATAAAATGTGATATATAATATAGAAATATATTTTATAATGGTAATATATTATTTACCTTTTTTCTATTATTCCATCGAGAAAATGGAAACAACATTCATGCGTACGTACGATCTACCGTCTCTATGATCAAGGAATTTCATTATCATCCTATAACTTCGATGGATTATGGTAAACATAAATATAATGAATATTTATGATATTTATATCATTTTTAACATATATAGATTACGGAACTGATATAAAATTAAGAAGACTAAATGTAAAAAATTAGAACATATAAAAAAACAAAGCAATTATTTTTCGAAATGTGATTTTAAGGAATTATTGATAAACATTAAATAAATGGACATTAGTAAATCATATAATATTTTATATATAAAATTATTTATTTCCCACAGAGTTTCGATAATACTATATTTATTATATAGGAGGTTCAAATGAGTATAAAGAATGATGAGACTTAAGGTATTGGATTTCTGGTCTCTCTTTCATTTCTAGAGGACACATTCATTATTCAATTCATGTTTCATTTGTGGGTGGGGGAGGTATATACATAACAATAGAAATTTTAGATCATTAATATACTTAGTTTTATAATATTTATAGTTTCTTTCTTTTTTATCTTATAATTTATCTTATGATTCCAAAGATTACTAATACAATAAGAGATTTTTGTAACAATTTTACTTCATTGAGAAATATGTGATGTTATGCACGTATCATCATTTATAAAGTTTATATACTCACCCAATGACATGTTATATCCTGAATCTCATTATATTAATGATATTTAATTTTTCATTTGATGTTATTCTTTAATGGGGCTTACGATTCAAAAGATACCAAAAAGGTAAGAATTTGATGTTAGAGTCTCATTTAATATTAGCATTTTATTATTATTATTAATTTAATGATTAAATAAAATTATTTATTTATAAAAAATTTCAATAAATTTTTTATCCAATTTTTATTGATGGAAAATATATATTTTCATTTAATTTTACCCTATAAATTCACTCATGATTCTAAAATAATAATTTTATATAAACTAAATATATTTATCTCTTCAGTCAAAAACCGTTTTTCTTCTATATCCATGTTTTCTTAATAAGAAAATATGTTTTAATTTTCAAATGTGTTTTTTAATGATATATTTACCCTTTTAATGATTTTTTAAAAAATTAAAGGAATACTATTTTCATTTTCGATGACAAGGCATGGATGGATGTTACCAAAAATGTGAATAAAATCCTTGTTTTAGAATATACTATATAAATAGAATTTCCAATCATCATGAACATTATTTTATTTGAATATATCCATTATTTTTTATTCAATTTTATTATCAACAAAAATGATTCTTAAAATGTTTTATTTTTTTAAATTTTTTTCTCAAATTACACAATCTATTTTCCTCAAGAGATGTTCAAAGTGATATTTCAAAATTATTTTCCATCTAAGATAAAAAAAATTGATGTTATTTATGATTTATTGGGGATATAATATAATGATACCGTATTTATTATTTCTCAGGATTATTTATATTTATTGTAAGAATATATTTATGATACTAATTTCTCTTAAAAGGGTTAAAATGATGAAATGTTTATGAAACATTTTTCTCCTCCATAGATTTCACCATAATGAAATAATTATGAAACATGTATCATTTCTATAGGTAATTATATAATTTAATTATAATTAAACCCATTTATTTTCATGGTTTATAATATGATGAATGTTTTATGATATTCTAGAACATGTGTGTATGATTTTCATTATATTTAATGTGGGACCTTTATATCACTCTAATGAATTGGGAAAACATTGATATCTCATGAGAAAATAATAATAACATATGGAGTGAACCATGATCAGTAAGGTACATTGAAAAAAATGATATTATTGTGAGTAAACCTTGACTATAGTGGTGATTTGAGGAGTCAACCTACTCCACTATGATAACACTACAAATGAGCGTTGACAACTAAAGAAATGATGTTTTATGATTATTTTTATGCCAAAATTTTACGGCTTATGCCAATTTTATATTGTTATTGTCCTTGTTCTTTGAAGTTATTATGAGGAATGTCTTATGAACTACCAAGATTTATGTCACGAATCATATTTATGATCAATTATATATATGTTTTGGTTTTCAATTTCTACTCTCAGGTACCTATACCCTTATTATCATAATGTTGTTATTCAACCTTGTTTACCTTTACTAAGTATTTTATATTACCCATTTTTATGATTCCATTCCACATGTTATGATGAATGATACTATATATAATATTTAATAGAAGTCTTCTAGTTATGAATAACATAGTGTAAGTGACATGTATCACTTATGGACCAATTTTTCATGTTTTTGAGTTTCCAGAGGCACTAAAACTAAAAGACTATAAAATGAATAATTATGCTTTGTAATGAATATTCATCAACTATGTTGTTCTATTTATGTGTGTGAATTTTGGGACTTTATTTTTATCATATGATCGTGGTATAGTTTACCATTGTATACTAGTATGAGAAACCTGTAGGGAGATCTCAGGATATGTTTCTATGTATATGTATAGGGATATGACTAATGATATAAAAATGGATAAGTAAAAGTATTGGAAAATTCCCTACAATTTTGATAAAGGAAAGAGTACAGGGATCCGAATAAATTACATCCATGTCTATATACTACAAGTTGATGTGGCTCTGGTGCAGTTCAATCAATAGGTAATAAATCTGAAAATGGTGCATTGAGATGCAATCGATCGTCACATAATTCACCATAATGATCCTTTCTTCACAACTTATTTAACACTCCTAAGGGGCATTCTTTGGAAATCCACAAACCATCTATGTAACATCGGGAAGGATTTTAATAGATAATGACTATAAAATTCCTAGTTTTAGCCTATAATATCATAAAAGTAAATCATAGATTCATGATTTAGTCAAACTATAAATTATTTTTCATGATTAAAATGTATTCCACAATGGATATTGTTACTCACGCAATATATTATGGTTTTACTCAATGGAGGGAAACATAAAATTTGGGTTGACATTAAATGTGCAAGAAAATATTTTGATGTTAAACCAAATGGGATTATTATAGGAGAGAAGGATATTGTAGTTATTACTAATGAATTAACATGGAATATGATTAACAACATTAATATTAATCAAATATTAGACTCACCAATAAAGATAATGATAGAGTTGTTAAGAAATATGGTGGTGAAAACCATGGTGGAAATAAGGTTTTCTTTCCTCTCTGTAGATAATGTGGGGAAAATCACTCAAGGGAATGTATTAATTTATTGAGAAGATATTTTTTGTATATAGAATAAGGCTATAGGGTAAGAAATTGTAGTGGGATAATGAAAAGTTCAGTTAACGTAACAGATAGTAATGATGGTGTCTCAAAAGTGTTATCAACAGATAAATGTTTTAAATATGGAATTTATAAGAATTTGTCATGAAGTGAATCAGAAAGGTGGTACATTAAATTTTTATACTATTTATGATGAGGATACCATGAATAAAATTGGAAAGGTGTGGGTTGATTTAATGGTATTATTTATGTTCAACGTAAAAAGCACGATCAAATTGTATTTGATGAATATTAAGACATGTTTTTTAATATTTATTATTAGTAAGATGTATTATGGAATAATATGATGAAGCCATTATAATGGTTTAAGAATCAAATGGAATGATTGAATTTTTTATGTATTTTAATTAATTAATTATAAAATTTAAAAGGATTTTTCTATAAATTTTTTTCATTAAGGATTTCTAATAATATCTTGAAAGGTAATGAAATCCTACAAAAGTGATGCAATAACAAGGTTATATTTTATGGAAAACACAATGTTAATGGAAGATAAACCTTAATATGGTTCTAATGATGATATAATTATGTTAGGTAAAATAGATTTAGGATATTAATAATATTAATTTGAAAGTATTGATAATCATGGAAGTGATTAATGATTTTTGAAAAACTGGTTTGTTATCATTGATAATATTGATTAAATTATTAGTTATATAGAATATATTCTATAATATATGGTTTTATTCTAGGAATAAATTTTTTTGAATGTTTCCATTAGGTATTTATGGTGACTCTAGTTGTTACCATGTTTCAAAAATATATATGACTATGGTTTTTTATATATTTTTTTATATGATAATTATGATTTACATTGTGATATATCTAGGGATTAATGTTAGTTTAATTTTTGGAAATGTAGTCCCCTTCCCTAAAAACATTGAATTTTGGATGGTTTATAGGGTTAAACATTAATGGAATGGCCTATATTGACAATTGGATGAGTTTTTAAAGATCAATGAATTTTTATGGAATATTTATATATATTGGATAACCAATTCTAACAATTTTCTTCCTGATAATAACAAGATATAGGAGGAATGACATATCATTCAATTATAATTCAAGTGACATGTTAGTGATTCAGGATTAAAAATTCATCTTTATTTCATGTAGTAATAGATAAAGATGAAATTAATTGAAAAAAAATAGAAGAATTGATTTATTTAAATGATATTAGAGAAATAAAATCCCTAGGTATACCTATCATATTGAAATTCTTGATCGTAATGGGATTGTATACTATTAATTAGATCTTCTACTAATACCCTCTGAAGTCCACAATATTTTCTATATACCTCTCCCCAATAATAAATTAATAGATCATTCACATGTACTGAACACAGAGGTCATACTATTGGAACGTTATCTATCTTATGAGGAACAACAAGTGCTGATTTTAGATTATAAGGAAATGATTATTTGAAACAATACCACTCATCTTGTCTAAGTTTCATATTGAAACCACCATCTTGAATTTTATATGTCGGAATCTTAGGATGCAATGAGGAATAATAACTCATAGTTATTTGTACCAAAGTGATGAATTTTGAGGGAGAAATTAATTTTAATGGGGGTTGAGTGATTCACCACAAGATGTTATAGATTTTTTTCTAAATTAAGTTAAACATCTGTTTATAGTCTGAGTTACATGAAACATCATCTATATATTTCAATACATACAATATCATGTTTAAATGAAAGAGGACAAATTGTTAAAATATAATTAAAACCTAGATATTAGAATGGTTGGCGTGAATATGGATAATTAAATTATGATGATATATGGGTTATACCATTATATAAGATTAATTATTTGTCATCCAATCAATTATAAAGGAAAATAAAATCTATTTTAAAATAAAGGATATATTTTTTTGATAATTTTTTTTATAACACTCTAAAATTATAATGTAAGACAATTGAATTTAATAACATGTAATACATGAAAAACCAAGTGTGTAAGGGAATATAATTATGATTTTTTATGATTTTTTAACATGTTTATAAACCATACACAATATTTTAATGGATATCCAAAAAACAAAAGTTTGAAGGTAAGGTATTTTCATCTCACTTTTCAAATCTACGAGATAAATTTCAGATACACCAATTAAATATTTTTGTGTAGTGAATCTACTTTCCCATTTGATATATTATATCCTGAATTATTTAATATTCATGATATTTAAACATTTCATTTGATTATTATTACTTTTGGGTCTTCCACATCATATTTTAGCATAGTTGTATGGAATCATGTCTCAAATTTCATTCCTTAAGGCACAAACCATTCTCACCACTTACTTATTTTATGTGGTCTATATACTAACCATATTGATATATTATATCATGAATTAATTTTTATTCATTTTATTTTCCGTTTTATTTTTAATTACCTCCCCTATGGGGTTTATCTTAAAAATTACCAAGTGGTAAATGTTATCTTGGAAATCTCAATTTATTTTTTGACTGTTAACATTCTCTTCAAACAATAAATTTACTGTAATGAAATTTCATTTGATATTCCATTAAATATACTCATTATTATGTGACGGATATTATTATTTCCTAAATAATATACCATTTTTTAAATATAATTTTTACTTTGAATGTTATTTAATACTCTATGGAAATATTGATAAATCAGTATTGACTATTCAATACAGATATTTGAAAATCCATATTATTTATATTGATAATTTGATATGGGTAATGCTTTGGACTGGAAATGATTATTGGGGCCAATATTTTATATATATCATTTATTAAAATAAAGGTTCTCATGATGTGAATATGTTTACCTAAGTAAATTTATTTATACTTATAATTTTAAACCGTCTTATGAAGGATCTTCATGTTACAGGTTTTCATGGACCTCAAACATGACATCGAATAATTTATAATATTTTTTAGACATTTCAGTTATCATTATATTTATCCATGATATTTTCACTATGAAAAAAATATATGGATTCACTTCATTATTAGTTTATTTATTGAATGACATATGCCCAATGTTTCAAACCTTTCCACATTGATTATGCATTATCCAGTCATTTAAATGGAATGTGTTGTTAGTTTTTTTATTGACATGTTGACTTATTCCCACTGATTCATTATTATTTTAACCTTACATACACATATTGAGAATTTTATCTCACCATTATTATATTTCCTTTCCCCATGTTATGGAGAATAAATAATTGAATAAAATTTCAATGATGAATTTTATTTCATTTTATTATATATCAAGTTTCATTTTCTATTTCCCAATGTAATATGGGTTTCATATATGTAATATACTTATCTATAAAAACTAAATTCTCTAGTACTTTATTATTTGATTCCTTATCATCATTACAATGTAACTAATTTTTGCACTAGATCTGGGCTTCTTGAGTTGGGGTGTTACATTTGGTATCAAAGGAAGTTTAGTATCAACCTTGGAAACATTATTTTGAAAACATATATTAGTAAAAAAACCCTAAGATCAGCGTTGAGGATAAGTATATAAGAACATCCAAGTAGTTTGGTACATTATTTATTAAGTTGTTATTCCTAACAATATATCCATTTCTGGATACTATAATTAGACATGTGTATAGTACAAATTTCTGTAGGGGAACAACTCTGTCAAGGTGCATCAGGCCTAAATTAACATAAACCGATACATGACAACAATCTTTACTCTGAACCCGGTTTGACACACCATTGTGATATTTTTAGGGTAATTCTCGTTTTCATTGCAAAACATTATAAAGGACCCGAATGGAAATATATGTATAAAGAACCCATGTTTATTATTATGAGATTAGTTATGAAACACATTTTTAATTTATAAATATAATTTCCCTAGTTTTGGGATTATAAATTATGTTACATAATTTTATAATTTATAATAGTATATTCCATTGTCTAGAAATGGAAAATAAAGTGAAGATTGAAATTGGTACTCATTTAAAATTTAGATATTTTCCTACCGAGGAAACCAAAATAGTTGGTATTTCAGCTGAGAAAGTTATGGAAATATAAGGACAGATTAATAAGGGTATGACACATAACCATTCCTGGATAGAGCATCCAATTAAACAATGATAATTGATGATTTTTGAATACATTATATAATTAAGGCCACCATAATGTAGTTGTAATAATAACCAAATAGTGGAATGTAAATATATTAAATTTTTGGCTAAGATATTCATTGTATTGGGATTTGGTGAAAAGGAAAAGGTTACACATAAAGTGGTTTTTATCAATGGAAATGAAGATAAATGGATTTTTTGATCAAGAATACTAGGGATCAAGAAGATATATGACTCAGGGTATAAAGAATTTGTAATTAGAAATATTTCGACTAATCTTTCTCTCATGAGAAACTAACTGAGAAGCAGACAATGTTCCTTATTTTAAAGTAAAAATGGAATGAAAGTGTTCCATAGTATGAAGATACCATTATTAGGATAACAATGTATAGTATGAATTTCATACACATCATAGAATACAAGGTTGATCATTTATTTTTAGGACTTAGGGAAATTATTATATGAAGTAAGAGATGAAGATAAATGAAGTTAAAATAACATATAAATGGATGAAGGGAAAGAAGGATTTTACCACATGTGATAACTATGTAAAGAATCATCTTATTAAATGATTGAAATTATTGGGATTTTGATATATGTGTAAGGAAAAGGGTCACCATGAAAAATAATGGAAATGGAAAAAGGAAAATGATTCTTTTCTTTGTTGCACCTTTATGGGGGTAAGGCATTATGCAATCAAATTCCCAAAGTGTCAAGGGAATACTCCTTTGATGAAGATAACAGATCACTATTAAGAATATTATATTAACACAACCAAACATGAATTATTAATAAACATATCTGTATAGATTTCAAAAATATGTTGTAAAAGAATTTCATTGATGTTTTTATTGAAAAATAAATAATGGAATATATAAGGATTAAACTATTTTAATTTTTTTGTTAATGATTTTAGATCATATGTTTAATGGTACCATGAAACGGGATTCCTCATAAAGTTAATTTGTTGGAAAATATATTGTTTAGGGATATATAATCCTTAATATGTTCATAATGTTGAAACAATGTTGTTTCAATAATGAAATTGTTAATTTGTATATGCTATAACAACCTTGGAATTGAATATTGATTTATTGATAAAGTGGATTGTGTTATCATTGATGAAGCCTACACTAATTTTTTATTAATATTATATAACCAACAAAATGTGTTTTTTGCAATAAATAAGGAATAATGTGTGTTCTTAATAAAGTAATCTAGTAATTAAATTTATTACCATATTTAAAGAGAATACATTTTTATGGTGTTAACATTTTTAGTATGTGATAATTTAAGGGACACATTATGTTTATTAAAGGAAATAATTTCATTTTTTAAATTTAGTGACCTTCCTTCAAATGTGGTGGATCATAATATTTTTTAAAATTTAACCATTTATAAAATAGATTAAGTTAATCATTGGATTAGGTTTTAGAGGATAACATATTCTTTCACCCTATGATGATATTTATTCTATGATATGATTCAAAATTAGTCCAAGGAATAATCAAATTAAAATATTATTTTTATAGAAAAATATATATATATTTATATTATTATTGAATGTAATAATTATAAAACTATAGGAAAAGGGTTTTAGAACAAAAAATTCATCATATTATCAAAAAATATTATGATATCAATGACCTTTTTCATAACTATAGCTTATAAAAAACATTCATCAAAATTCACCTAAACATTTTCTCTAAGACACTCCTTAATAACATGATAGTTCTACTTTTCTTCCCTATCCATGTTTTCACAAATATTATTCTATTTCAAATCCTAGCTTTGTGGTGACCATCAGATTTCATTTTCCTTCTTACTAAAAAGATGTGTTGTTAAAATTATTTAAGATGTGGGTTTTCCAACAATAGTTTATTTTCAAATGTCAATACCTTGATTACCTAGATCACGTATAAATTTTTAGGATGCAATTTAATTAAGGTGGGGAGAATGTAACACAAAAAAATTCATAAGAAATAATATTGTATTTAATAGAATGTAAGAAACAAAACACCAACTAAATAACAGAATATAATATTCTGAAATTTCAAAAATATTTTTAATTTTAATATTGATTAAATCTATTCTATATATTACAATACACACAATTTTTATTTCATCTTGCATTTCATGAAATGTGTTTTTCCAGCAGTTGTGTTACATGCAAGATCGAATCATATCAAATATTTCTAATTTTATTATTATTTAAAATGACGATTACCTCCAAGTCCTTAAATCTTGTTTATGAATAATATTAAATAACTTTTAAAAATAAAAATTTGAATCCATCAATTTACAATCATTTATAATTGAATATCAAATACATGTTTTTATAAATGAAATGATTTTATAAAAACAATTTTTAGGCTCCAATGGTATTTAGCTTAATGAATTAAATTAATTACAATTAGTGAATAATATTAATGATATATATATATATATATATATTATATTCATTAATTTATTTTTGATATTAATCCAATATATATATATCAGAGTCATAGAATATGAAAATACACACTTTTACATATAAAATCTATGTTTTTATAATGGCAATTGTACCTCCTTTTTATAGAGCACGTAAATGAAATAGGTATTTTTGACATTTTTAATGAATTTAATAAGACAAATATATCATTTTTTGAATATAAACATAAAAATTAGTTTTGCGCGAATTTTTGGTATTTTTCTACAAAGTTTCTTTTTTTAATAAATATAGAAAATACAGAATTTTAATTCAAACCCTTTTTTCATCAAATTTATTTATAAAATAAATTGAATTATAAAGTTGTTTTAATTTTTATTTATTTATATTTTATATTAATTAATCCAATTTGTTCTAATGTAATCAATTTAACTTTGAAACTAGATATAAAAATATATCAATCTTTTCAATGTGTCCACTTTAAAAACGCACATTGGCCTCTTATATAAGGGATTAATTTTAAATTAATATCAATACTTATGTTATTAGTATTACGAAAAATGGATTCTGTCTTTCTAATAATAATTATTTATAATTTATAATAATTTCAAATTATTTTCTTTCCCAAACTATTAGTAGATGTGATTAAAATAAATTACATCGATTAAGAGAAAATTTAGCTTAATAATGAACTAAAACATAAACTTAAGGCCCAAAGTTACCTATAAACTTTTAAAAAATAAATTTTATGGCCATATTTTTACAATATCATACATTTTAAAAAATGGGTATCATTATTGGAAGAACATTATTTAAGGGATGCCTATCAACAGTGTTTTAATTCTTATATTTATAAGAACGCCACTCCTCCACTATAAAAACTCACTCAACCATCCTACTTCCTCATACCCATCACGAAACATTTGATCAACGAAAATTGTCCCAAATAATCTCCCAAATTCCCTCCCCTCATCCTATAATCCAAAATTTGGGACAAATCACACTAATTATGGAATTTGGTTTAATGCAAAAGGATTTACTCGAATAAGAGGTTATATTCATTAACGATCATCATTTGTTTCATTTACTAATCCCCACATTAAATTTAATTTATAGCATGGATAAATAATAGAATCATTATCCTTAATATATGGAGGTTATTTTTTTGTTACACTTTCAACATAAACTTACACAAACTTCTATCTAATTGGAATTAACTTACCGTTCGCACACGTTGAACTACTGCCCCGCGAAGTAATGATTTTTTGTTTTTTTCCATTAACACCTCTCATGTATAGGAATTATGATGTTAAAATATTTATATATTATATATATTATATATATAATTTATTTATGATTTTTTATTTTTTTTATATAACTCACACCATTATTATTTACATTTTTTATAAATACCATAACATCGTTTGTGGAATTGTGGATTACAGCCTCCTAAAAGCGATGTGATTCATTCATAGTATACATGGAATGTATCATGGATGTTATTAATGAAAAAATGTGACCTATTGGACATAAATATGATATTGATATTATAATATAAATACATATCAATTTATTTCATACTTCTAATATGGAAATGAATTGAAAGTAGTGATCATTCATACGTACAACCTACCATCTCAATGAATAGTGCATTTTATTTCTTATATCTAAATATTATGGATTACTATAATTACATATATAATGAATATATATTTTAATTTAATCATGTTTTATATTATGTAGATAATGAAATAAATCTATAAATAATTGAAAAAACAAAAAAAAATTCAAAACATACTCGAAAAACTAGGCAATTGACACACAAAATAGTTAAAATAATATAATTTTATTTAAAATGGGTAATAGAATATTATATAAAGTTAATATATGATATTATAAATGTAAATATGATTCTGTTTCAAGTTATTAACATGTTTATAAACCTTATACATATTTTTAAATGATGTTCATAAGAAATGTGTTTCCCATTAATGGAGTTTCATATCACTTTTTACATCTGTGAGATAAATTACATGTTCACCACTTACATAGTTTGTGGGGTGAATATAATAACCCTTTTGAAATATTATATCATGATTTATTTTAAATTAAATAGTATTTAAATGTTTTATGTTATGATTACTACTTTTGGGTATTCTAATTAATATGTTACCATAGTTTTAAGGGATTCTTGTCTCACTTTTCTTTCTGGGTGGTATACACTATTTTTTCCATTTACTTCTTTTATATGGTGAATCTACTGACTATGGTGATATAGTATTTCATGAATCCTCTTTTATTCATTTTATATTAATTTTCACTTTGCATTACCTCAACCAAGGTTTATAGATTAAAAATTACCATGTGGAAGATGTTATCATTAGAATGTCACTTTTTTGTGATTGTTAACTTTCTCTTGAAATAATCAAATTATTTTAATCACTTTTCAATGGACATTACATTAAGTATCATTATTCTTTTTTTATGGATATTATTATTTTATAAACCATATAACATATTTGAAAACTATGTTCACATTGATAGGTATTTGATTATCTTTGTAAATATTGAAAAATCTATATTGTTTATTCAATATGGATTTTTATATGGTATATTTTCTATTTTTATTATTTGATATGAGGAATTGCTTGAAAGGGAAATGAATGGTGGGTCCCAAACATTATATATCACCAAAATGAATCTATAGGTTCTCATGATATGAACAAGTTGGCCAAATTAAACAGGTTTCTATAAGTAGTTTTAAACCGTCTTGTGAATAGTCTTATGGTATAGGGTTTCATGGCCCTCATACATGATGTTTAATATGTAATAATTAATTTCATAAATATTTCATTTATAATTATCTATATCCATTATATTTTTACTATTAAATAATATATGGATTCATTTCTCTCTCATTTTTTTGATTAAAAGGGTTGTTTTCTCAGATTCATACCTTGATATATTTATTAGGCCTTATCCAGTTATTTAAATTTCATTTCTTCGAATTTATTTACCTTTCAATGACGATTTATTAATATTTATTCATTAATTATTCCTCCATAATTAACCTATATTTTAATTAAATATCACATTTATTATGTTTCAATTCCCCATGTAATAATTAACAAATATTTTAATAAGATGTCATGGATGCAGTTTATTTCATTTTATTATGTATCATGTTTCATATTCTATTTCCCAATGTAATATTTGTATAATGAATGTAATATGGTTTTCAAAAAATATTAAATTATATGTTCCTTTGGTATTTTATTCCTTGCAATCATGGAAATGTAATAACGTATAATTCCTACTCTAGGATTCTAGAGTCAGGTCCTTACATCTTTTAGTATTAAAACCAATTTTACCTAAATAAATTTTAAAAAATTAATTTTATTTAATTAATATAATAAAATTTGTATATTATTTAATAAATTAAATTTTAAATTTTCATCATATTAGGTTTTAAGGTAATAGAATATCTGAAATCAAATTTTATGCCTAAAAATTGATTTTTTTCCAAATAATAGTTTTGTTTCATTTTACGCACTAAATTTAAAAATATTTTTTTCCACTTTTTAGAAAAATTTTATTAAAAATTAATTTTTTTTTAAATTTATTATTTAAAAATCATCATGGAGTTACTTTTTTTGAACATTATAAAGAGTTAAATTTTTAGATGAAGAGTAAATAAACTTGTTTAAATAAGGGTTCTTCATTTCTGTTAGAAAATTTATAAACACTAAAATAATTTTAATAAGTTTTTTAAAGTAATATTTTTAATTATATACGATTTAATACAATTTAAATAATTGGAATCTATTAAAAATTTAATTTTTTTATGAAAACATTTTAAACTATTGATGATTTTCTCATTGGAAAATAGTTTTTTCATCGCGTCTACATGATTAATTTTAAATTATATTTTCTTACTTATATGAATGGAATTTGGAAAAATATATTTGATATATTGAACTAGAATAATTTATATTATATAATAATATTAGTTTTTTTTTGGAGCCAAATGAATCGTAAATATAGGAAAAATTAATAACTGTTGTTGAGGTTAAAATGAGTTTATAGGGGTAAACTTAAGTGAGTAAGGGGATAAATTACCAATACAATTATCCAAACACCATTTCATGGGAATTTTTTGAACTTATAAACTCTATGATGCAATAATATCTTGTTTGGGATCCTTGTGGAATGTTAAAAACATGGATACACCTGCTTCTTTTCCAATGTGACATTTATGCCAGTCACCTATATCATAAAAGGCCACACACTCACCTATCCTATTCATACATACAAAACCCTATTATTGAACCAATAAATATGTCTTAATTAATTACCTCACAAAATCCGATAGGCGTTTTTAATATTATAATTTATTCAAAGGAATGATTTTGGTCAAAAATAAAGAGGATGTATGAAGAATAGGTAATGTATTCAAATATATATATTGGTTTTACTTCTTATTCTAACTCCATAAAACCTATTCCAAATTTTATAAAATTAAAAATCAGTGGCTATTTTATAATTATATTTTATTAAGTAATTTTCATAACCTATACCCATTTCTACTTCCATCAAATGAGATACAAAATCATCATTCTTGTGTACTGTAGACTACCTCCCCGGGAATCCATGTTATTATTCTTCCATCACAACCACTCACTAATGGATATGATGATGTATTTGATATTTATAAATGAAATTTATGATATTATTATATCATTATAATTATTATCAAAAATATAAATTATTTCCCACTATACTTTTCAATAACAATAACATTGCTCATTTGAATGGTAGAATACTCACTCGTGGGAAAATATGATGTGTTTATCAGTTTTGTTTTAATTTGATAGTAATAAAGAAAGATAAAATGAAAAAAATATATTTTTCATATAAATATAAATATTGAATTATTATATCACATATAACTTACTAATTTAAATTTTTCGGGGGATAAGAAAATGGTTTTCATGTAAACGGTGGTCTACCACCTCTTGAAGCGATGTGATTCATTTTTCACAAAATATCTTCATGGAAGGTAATGATGACTAATTAAAATTAAAATTTGAAATATATATATATATATGACATAAAAAATATTCTTTAAGATTAATAATTTTTTTAACTTTTATTTTTAATAATTTTAAGAAAATGGAAACTACGTTCATATGTACGTATAACCTCCGATCTCTATAAACTATGTATTTAATTATATATATATAATTTTTATGGATTCAGATAAATAAATATATTCTAAATATATATGATGTATATATCATTGTTAATATTCTAGATATTGTGGATCCATGGTCAATGTAATATGATTTAAAATAACAAATCAAAACATACACAAATTATAAAGCACTTATTACCAAAAAAATAATTTTTATAAAGATTTATTGACAACCCGATAGTAACACGTCATAAGAAAATCGTAGAAGGTAGGATATATATAATTTTTATTATTTAATATATTTATAATAAACCTATATTTATTATACATGAGGGTTGAATGAGTATGAAGGATGTTGATACTTAAGGTAAGAGATATGTAGTCTGTCTTTTTATTCTGGGAGATACGTGTCATATTCACCTCTAGTTTCATTTGTGTGGTGTATATACTAAACCATTAACATGTAATATAATTAATATATATATTTTCATTACATTTATATTTTTTTCCGATTTTATCCTCTTATGGATCTTATGATTCCAAATATTACTAATTTGGCAAGGTATTTTTGTATCAGTTTTCATTCTTTGCTATATAAATTATGTTATACATCTATCTTCTTTTATGAGGTATATATTCTAAATCTTTAAAATGTTATACAATGAATATAATAATATTTTTATATATTTTATTTTTAATTTTTGTTATTCTTTAATGGGGCTTATGATTAAAAATTCATAAAACTGTTAAGGGTTAGATGTTATAATATCATTATTTATTCGGTTAGTTTATGATAATGAATTCAATTATAAAATATTATTATATATTTCTCATGAACATAATCAATTTTAATTTATTATATTTTTTCCTTAATAACACATATGTACCCTCATTTTACTATCTTTATGAACCCAAGAACAAGGAATAATATATTTAAGGAAAACCTTCCTTATTTATCTCATATATCTAAATCCTTTTTTCATCCAAATCCATGTTTTCTAAAAAAGTTAATAAATGTTTTAGTTTTCATATATGATTTTTTGAAATATTTTTTTGATTTTTATCATTTTAGAGAAAAAATTTATAGTAATATTCATGTTTTTCGTGAAACAGTACCATTAGGGTTTTACAAAAAATGTTAAAAGATTCATTATTTTAACATGTATCACATGAACGTAATTTTTTTCCATCACTACCTATATTTTATTTAAATAATAATTTTTAGGTTTTGAAGGTTATTTTTAATTAATGGGACATGAGAAAGAATGTACAATTTAAAATATATATATTTTTGAAATATGAAAGTATATTAACAAAAAAATTAAAATTATTTCTTAAAAATTCATTTATTAGTTGCCAAGGATATTTTCCAATAAAATTATTTATAAAAAAATATATTTTATAAAACGTTTTTTACAAGTTGGAAGTGCTATTTTTATTAAGAAATGTTTAAACTGATATTTCAGAATCATTGTCTATTTAAAATGAAATCCATTGGTTTTACATAATTTTTATTGGAGATATGATCAAATTATACCATCTTTATTATTTCTCAATATTTTTTTTGATTATAGTAATGAGATGTTTATGAAACCCATTTCTATTAAATGTTTTATTCCATGATAAAATTATTTTGATCCCTTTTTATCTTCTGTGGTATCTACCATTATAAAATGATTATGAAGCCTTTTTCTTTTCCACATGCTATTCTTTGACAGAATGATTATTAAACCCATTTTTGTTTCTTGGATTTTGATATAATTAATGTATCATGATATTGTGGAGCATGTATGTTTTATTTTCATTATGTGATGGGTGGAAACTATATCTCCCTCTAATTCATTGGGAAATGATTGACATCTATAGAGATATATATGACTATAATAGGGATTGAAACTAGTTAAGTAGGGGACTTATTCTACAATGATACTCTTAAGAGTGGACCTTGACAACTATGAGGGTTTGGTGAGTTAACCCATTCCACTATGATATCCTTGGAAAAAATATTTTACCATTATAGAATTGATGCTTTATTATTATGTGTATGTAATAAATCTGTGACTCATCCCAATAGTATCTTATAACTTTTCATATTATTTAATTATATTTTGATTCATGTCCTATGAACATCCATGATTTTTTCAATCACCCATGTTTATGATCTATGATATACAGGTTATAGTTTTATAATTTTATTATAATGTTCTTATATAATAATTATTATGATAAGTTGATATCAATCTGTATACCATTACTAAGAATTTTATTTATCCCATTCTTATGTTTCCATTCCCTATGCCACAATGAAATATATTATGTATGATATTTCTAAGAAGAGTGATATTCATGAAGAAAATTGTGGTAGATAACATAGGCCACTTATTGAATGTTTTTTATGTTTCATAGTTTCCTTTTTGAATGGACATAAATGATTCTATAATTGATTGTTAAAATATTTTATTAATATTTATCTATTTAGATATAATATTTATTCATGAGAATCTTGGATATTTATAATATAGGTGGAGATGGTATAAAATATATTTAATGGGAATTATTTCAGTTTAAAAGTCATATAATATGGAACATGAAATAAAATATGAAATATGAAATAATATATTCATTTCATTAACATCTATTCACATCAATATGTAGTTTGAAAAATATAATCACAAATAAAAAAACATAACATAATAAAAATTACCAACATTAATACATCACCTCAGAAGGAAAAGTAACATGAGAAACAAAGTTATATACAAGTAAAAATAAATCAAAAATAGTATACATATAAAGAGGATGATATAGCAAAACCACAAATCACTACTCAAAGATCCCAAAATTTATTTACAAAAGATATGTTCTAATGATTTATTCTCACCACTAATCATTATTCCATGAAGGCTGAGAAGAATAAAAAAATACTACCATAATACATGTGTCCTTTCTACTTAACTAAATGTGATTAAAAAAATCTAAAAACATCCAAAGGATATATGATGGGTATAATAAATAATGTAACTATAATACCAACATGAATATATATAACATCTTAAATAATTCAAACAACATGTATTAGTTTTAATAAAAAGTTTAGAACCCACCGTTTTTATGAAAATACCTTTTCCCCCTAAACCAATATTTTTTAATACCATTTCATATCATCTTGGTTTTAATAAACCAAAAAATCATTAAAATAAATTAGAACATAAAAAAACAACATAACCTAGATAAAATTAAGATACTATAATATTATCATTAATCAGAACCATAATGTATCAAAATATTAAATAAATATATGAAAACTATTTTTCATGGGATCCAACCTTTGGGACCAAAAACAATGATAGCCTAATCTTAGACCTCTATCATAGAACACTCCGTCATATTTGAACCTAATTAAAACAACCCTAACTGTATATATTTTTCACATCAAGTGCCAATATCTATCCAAAGAAAAATATAAATTTAGAACAAGTCAATCCACAATTTAAACTAGTGTTAAAATATTCTAATTACCCAAATATATAACAAAAGTTCCAATGTTCCAATCATCAATAATCAATTATAATGATATAGAAGACAAATATTAATTATCTCAAGAATAAAAATTATCCACAAAATAGTTTCATGGTATGATATGAAATATCTGTATGAAATAATCAACTATCCATGAAATCATTTTTCATATAAACATGGGTTATAAATCATGTAAAAATAATAATATTTGGAAGAATCTAATAAAAAATCCATTTAGAGTCAAATAATCTTAAAAATGATTTATCAAACACCACATAAGAGCATAAATATTTTTTGAAGAATCATTATTAAAAGACTTCAAAATCCTTTACATTATTAAATAAAAATTCATATATTTAGAAAGAATAATGGTAATTTAGTCCTACAAAGTTAATTTCAATCATTTTATTATGATAAATACATATAAAACTCTTGTAGTCATGGTATACAAATGTAAAGATCTATTATATAGAGACACCTACATCAAATCTATATAAATGTTACATCCTTATTTAAATACGTGATGAAAAATGAACAATATATTCTGATATCCCTAAATACTAAAATATTACATTCAAAAATCCATTCATAGTCATAATATTAGCGAATATTCTTATAAGGGGAAACAATATAAGAATATATAGGAAAATGGGAGAATAATTATAATAAAGGTTACAATATGGATAAATCACTAGTTAACATAAATATCTCTAGGTAATATTTAAATTAAATCTTCATAGAGTATAGAATAGAACATTTCCATGGATGTAGGGCTTCTAGGTTGAGAAAAAGAGAAAATGGGAGGAAAATGGGTTAAAGCTCGATAGTAGAAAAGATTTAATTTCACTTTTATAATATCACGGGCAATACATATGGTTAGGGAAATACAATACAATCTCTATGGGTTTCACATAAAGTTACCCCATATGTAAGTGTAAATTATATGGTTTGGATATATGGTTTAATGAAAATTGTAAAACCCTAAAAATTCTATAGGAAAGAACCCTCCAACAATGCTCAGTTTTTGTGAAAATGTAACTCTAACCACATGCTAACTATGAACCATAACTAGTTTTTGAAAGTTTCAAATTTGACATAAGAGAATCCTAAAAATCCTAGGAATTTAATTAACCAATGAAATTTTAGAATTAAATACATACTTGGGACATGGAAATGTTACAATGTTACATAATATATTTGACTTATAGGTTATGTAAAAATAACTGTACTGTTTCACAGAACTCAAAAGATGCAGCATAATTAATATTTTTATTGAATATCATGTTAATTATAAAGCAAACCATTTTATTTTGTGGCTTTAAATCATAAAACCTTGTAATGATAATATTAAAATCAGTATCGAGATGAATAAACTCTATAAAATCATAACCACAAGCACATTAAGAAATGTGAATATCTAATTTCCATTCTCTAAAGTGAAACCTTTTAAAAATTAATCTTTATAAGAAAATACTGGAGTGAATCCAAATAAAAATTATTATTTGATATATTGATGTCCAAATAAAATCATTTAGTCTTTTATACAAAAATTAGGGTCTATAATGTTATGATAAATTTCTTATGGAACCCTAATAGGTGTGAATGACATTTAAAACTAGTAAAAAAAATTCACACATAACCATCAATCATTATTAATTTTTATTCCCTTATTATAAAATATAAAATTTAATCTATCATTCCCTCAACCATACTAATACTGAATATTAGACACCTAATTATATATTAAAATTCATGATAATAAAAGGATGTTACTTGGTTCACTCACACTAGGCTACATCCAAAGTGTATACACACTATGACATTTAAGTGTACGAAAATATACTATTATACACTATTTAGATTTAAACAAATTATAATGAGATGGTGATTATATTCTATGGAACCCTAATATAATGGAAAGATCATTCCCCACAACATGAAACACTTCATATTATTCCAAACCACATACTGATTCTAGGAATTCTTCATCAATTTATTTTATTTAAAGTATCTTCAATGAGTGTGTTTATAATTATATTCTTAACATTATGATATCTATAGAATTTATGAAATTATGAAACCCTCTTTTATTCATTCCAATTATAAATCAAATAATGACCAAATCTGCAATAAGAAAGATGAATCCTTAAAATCCAAACAAAAGTTATATTAGAAAACACTTATTACAAATAAAAATAATTCTAGTAATGGAGTTACCATTATTATAATCATTTATCTTCACAAAACGATTGGATACAATATATTATACTCCTTGAAACATGAATATTCAATCTTTTAATAAAATTTATCAATTAATAATATATAAATATTCTCCCTATATACTCTATAAAACTAAATGTATCAATATAATTATCCCTTATTCATCTTCTACACTCCAATCTAAATGTGTCAATAAATAATTTTTCATTTTTCAGTTCTTCCATATAAAATATTAGAAGATATTCAAAATATAGAATATGTAAATCTATTTTTGAGATAAATATATATTCTCTCAATGATCTAGGATCAGTCCACTTGTCACGCTCATTAATGTTTAATATAATTCCTCAAATTAAAAAATCAGTCCATCCTAGTCATGTTATATATCTCTTTCCTTTTTAATTTACAAATAATCATGAAGATATAAAAAACATTCATTTTAAATGACATGTAATTCTTCATATATTCCATTCTCATGGATTTTTTAACATCATATAATATTCCCAAAAAACACCATGATTTATTATTCTCAATATAGATAAGTGATTTTTTCATAAAATTCTGGATTTCAAAAGCATATTCCACCCTTTTCTACCCATTTCATGAATAATCTAGAAAAATCAATATTTAAATTTTAAATCCATTATGTAATGGAATAAACATCATATTTCCTAATATAACTTCAATACCATGATTAACACTTTAATAAGAACCACATATTACTCCCCATTTCAACTTACTCCAATTGATTTCTAAAACAACAAGCAGTATAAGGTAATGGATAAAATTGAACTACCAATTTTCCTTTATCTAAATTTACCATGACATTAATCCCGGTCTGATACTAATTTTCCCATACACTATAACCAAAACTATTATCACCCTATAGCCTTAAAATATTTTTCAAAAATATAATTCACACCAAGATCACCAAAATTCTGCCCTGATGAAACCCTTAATTTATATTGGATTATGACATAGTAATCATTACATTATGGTTGTTTTGGCTTCTCTGGTACCAAATTTCTTCCATCCCTCACCATGTACCTTAAAAATCTCATAATTATTCCACTACCATAAGAATCGTTAATTGAGAATATTAATGCATCAAAACTAGATAGTGATATACTATTCATTGTTTAATTATTAAATATTCATGTAACCATTTTACATTCCATATTAATCAACTATCAACATTTACATTCCATAGAAAAAATGTAATCACTATGGTGTTTAAACTATCTTCTCCCCAAATCTTCGAACCATGACCATATTTATCTTTATATTCCAATTCCAAAAATGTAAATTTTTTTCTTCCTTACCCATATATATAATTATTGTAATAGATCTGTATTCATAAATTTTCATGAATATCCATGCATCAAAATATTAACATCTCTGTGATTGTAGAATAATACACTTTTAATGATCTCTTAACAAATAACTTATTCGATGCAACAGATAAATAAAACCTATTAACTGAATCCAAAAAAACCCAACATTTTAAAAAAATCTAACAAAAACATATTAATATATATATATATATATCATCTAATGTATATATTTAATTTCATAATGATATATATTAAAATAATACTTATATATAATTTATATCTCAATTAAAATATAAATTAAAATTTCATTAATTATTTTATTTAATACGATTCCATATCTATAAATTAAATGTCATTGATTTCCAATATAAATCCCATATTTTCAACCATAACCAGCCTCATAGTTGATTTCCAAATGTTCTTAAAATAGTTACTCAATTGATATGAAAATATAATTAAAAATAACATTAAATTATCAATCAATATTATCTTGTTAATAATATGTTTAGTTACCAATATTATTTTTAGAATTTTTTATGTGTTAACAAATTGAAATTATATATAATAAATTATAAATTTATATATGTACTATTGGTTAAATATATTTTATATAACATATTGAAATAAATTCCACTCATTTAATTAATTAATCAACTAATTTAGGGGCATTCTAACATAATGTGTTTTGTAGAAATCCTCAATAAAACATGTAATTTTATACATCTTTTTAAAATTTTATGTCTAGTTGAAACAAAAATTATGTAGTTAAAAACGTATATATAACTCTAAAAATTATTCTGTGGAATTTTTTATTAAACATATTTTATATCCATTAAAATAAATCTAAAATATCTACTAACAACTTATATTAAACCAAAAAAATTTATGATGTCAAATAGGTTTTTATATATTAGATGAAATTATTTTCCTTATATTTAATGTAATTTTTTGAGACATTGAATTATGTTTTAAATTAATATCCTTACATTTATCATCTTATTATTTCAATATATATTCTTATAATCATAAATAATATTTCAAGGGGAACTATTAGAAACAAATTCTATGCAAAACATACAAATTAATATTAGGAAGATATTATGATAAAAACATATGATTTATATTCCAACATATAAATAATTTTTATATAATTGTTTATTTTTTTCAATAGTAATAACTCAAATGTTCTATACATTGAAATAGTTTATATCCATTGTTTTTTAGGGCATTATTCCATTTTCTATGATTTTAAAACATGATCAACATACATCATATTCATAAAATTCCACCTAAAATCCAAAAAAATATCATAGATCCTATTTTTACTATTTTTATTCTATAACAAATTCATAATCATATCACAATTGAAAATGTTTTTTCTGTTCAAAATGTGTTCTATGTGCATTATTCTATATTCTGTATTATCCAAATATTATATATAGACTTTATAATCTATTTATATCTTTAGGAATGAAAATTAACAAGAAAAAAATATATCCATAATTTTATTAAAGTGGAAAAATAATAGCTTTCACACATTAATATATTATATTCTCCTAATATAATTCTATTATGAATCATAAAATCAATTGGGTGAATTTTAATTTTACTAAAATCATCTAATTTCAATATAGAAACATTATAAAATTTAATGACACTAATATATTCACACAAAACATCAACACACAAAATATTAAAGAAAAAAACAATTTTTTTCTCTAAGAAATGTTTTGTGTTCTTCCATAATCAATTATGTATATTCTTTAGATGAGTTTTTTTAATCTCAAGATATTAATTACACTTTAATTTTATGGTATCCTCATTTTTATACCTCATAATCTACCCTAATGGGTATTATGTGGTTTAAAATATCATTTTTCACTCAAAAATGAATATTCTATACAATTATTATCGATGTTTTGTGTGCTAACATACTATGTTGGGGAATCCATGTTATATTAATTGTTAATTCATTCAATTAATGAATAAAAACATCTTATAACAATTAATATCTTCTGTAACTATACATATAAAGGAACATCCAATCCTTTATCCATTTTAAAAATTATAAATTAGTGTAATACATTTTTTGTGTTTTTTTACCATGTGCTATAGATAATATGAAGTGTTCATCCTATATTATAGTGATATAAGGTTAATGATTTATTCCTCAAAATATCATTTTTTGAATGAATCATGGATTTTTAACTCTCTAATATCTACTAAATAATTTTTCATACAAATATAAAAATCCTCCATTGTCATTTTAATATTTATATATATTTTTTCAAACATATGTTATGTGATTCTCCATCATATATTAAATTTTTTTTTCAAAATAATGATCATTTCTCTCAAACTGGCATACAAAAATATAAAATATATTCTAAAATTTGAATAAAATTTAAAAAATCCATCTTATACATACAAATAACATGATTCATTAATTAACATAAGTTATTAAATGTGATTTTGAAATTTTTTTTCCTTATTTTTTGTACATATGATAAATTTTATTAGATAGGTTTTTTGTTTTCAAGATGGTCCTTATTTTGAGCTATCTTCTTTAAAATGACTCATTTTACATGTCTAGTATAATATTTTTATTTTCTAATTAATCTTTAAATTATATTAAACTCATGTTGGATGCATAATGTGAAAACATATGATGTGCTTCAATTGATAGTAATATGTCCAAAAAACATACATTTAAATCCCTGGTAACATAAATATAAACACAAATTAAAGTTTATTTAAATAATCCCATTTTCATTTGTTATTAACTTGAAATAAAAAAAACTTATAAAATTATAAAAAATATATAATCTAGTTTTTGTATCTAATATAAAAGCTCCTAATAATTATTCATTCACTAAAGTTTTCCCTCTACATTTTTTATAAAATATCTCCCATTATATAAATATATTTCAGTTAATTATATCTCTTGTTGATCAATCAATGTGATGATAGAATAATGGTTTCGTATTTAGTTTTAACTAACCTCATTGTACTACTATTTGTGGGGTTAATTTACCCTAAATTCCATTCTATTTGAATCAATATTTACATTCAATGTTTTTTCACCATAAAAAAAATATAAAATTATCTCAATAATTTATAATGATCTATATCAAAACAAATTAATTATAAATTAATTTACTACTATGATCATACATGAAGTAATTTTCATTGAAAACAAGTAAAATTGTTTAATATAACATAACTAAAAGGGTCCAATTATAAAAAAACCAAATCTACATGAAATACTAATTTTTTTTTCTCGCATTAAAATATATTTGATATATCCTTCTTTTTATTGTAATTTAATATGTTTAGATATATGTCATTTGTGGCTCCATGATATTGGTTATCGTGGTTTAAAATTCGACAAATGATACTAATTGAAATACTAACTACTGAAAATTAATCTATGTATAATTATGGGAGAGGGACATGAATATCATACTACAATATCTAAAAGATGTTTTTCCAGTTTATGACATCCCTGATTTCAAAATATAATTAAAAGTATCTTTGAGACACTTCTATACAAAAACAAATCATTATTTCAATCCAAGATCCATATATTATTTATCGCACTAAAATGAATTTCTTGATGTCTACTATATATATAAAAATCATCCTTATTCCTTTTTTGAAATACCATTATGATTTCTAGATTTTATATATTTTATTGATGTGAAATGTTAAATTCAATTCACTCATTTTTGGAAAAAATATAACTTATATCTATAAAAAATAACATGATTCTTTATGGTTAAATGAACTTGCTGAATTTTAAAAATATTCTAGAAACTCTTCTCAAGTATTGTTTATTCTCCTTATTATGGTTTTATAACAAATATTATTATTTTTGAATAAAATTCATAGAAATATTCTCATGGGAAATGTTTCCCCCTAATAAATTATTTTCCATTGATAGTATTCTATACCAATTATAAATATCCTTATGCATGCATTTAGCATGATCTCAAAAAAATCATTGAAATTTACTCTCCCTCAGCGATTTGGGTGATTCATTATTTATAATACTTATGATTATTCTATATTCATCTCCTCTTATCTATTAATATAATGATTATGAAGTATCATAGATGACCTTATAGGATTTATCATCTTCTTATCTACCCGTTTAATACTATTTATTCTTGTCACTAGAATATTCAATATTTTTTAATCACCTTCACTAATAAAAAATGTACTCTAACATAAATTTATTAATATTTCACTCTTTTCTGTACTAAATCAACATTTCCAATATCCCATGAAATAATTATTTCATTACATTTAATACTTAATTAATTAAATAAAGCTTCAAATTTCTTCTTCATGTATTTTTATTTCATCTATATATTTATTCCAAAATCATATAAGCTCAATAAATCCACGAGGTATTCTTATTTATAATGGATTATTTATTTTTTTTTCTTTTAATTATAACTATTAGTGATGTTTTTTTATCTCAATTGGATCAACCACTTAATAATATACTAATTTATAAATATAATAATTATAGACATAATTAATTTAGAGACATTAACTATTACTTATATAATTTAGTTTCAATTCCTATAGTTTCATTTTATTCGAAACACTTCCTACTCATAGAGTATGTAATATGAACTTGGAATTTTTATTCATTAAATATTTCATGATCAAATGAGGTATTTTATTAATGATTTTATAATTCCAATGGAATTCTTTCAACAAATTCAAAAAAACTAGAATCACCCTCAAAATATGGGTCATACATTATTCATGAATTTTATTCATAATGAAATTAAGTATATCATATATATAAATTAGAAAATTATTTTCACAATAAGATAAGCTATCTCAAAACACAAAAACATTATTTTGAGTTTTTTAATATTTTAATTTTTTTATAATATTTTTATGTGGTTGTAAACTTAATTAAAAAATTATAATGTTTATTTATCCATATCGACATCACTCGCATAAGAATAATAAATTACTCATTTACTTATATAATTTGTCATTATATTTATATTTTAAGGTTCCAATACTTGCTCCAACCTCAAGACCATATTCAGGGACAGGAAAACACCTAAATGATTCTTCCTAGGAAAACAGAGGATATTGACTAGTGGTGAGTACCAGATAAAAACATAGGGAGATTGTTTCCATAATTGTATCTTATGAACTTTATACATATTCCTATCAGAAAATCCGGATGAACATTTCATATATTAAAATTACCAACATATCAAAATGATTGGATATATATAATCATGGTTTGTATGAGGAATATATTCAAAATAACAATCATAATTTATCTAAATTTTTATCCAAAAATTAATAAATATCTTTCCCATATACATGATACATATAAAATAAAATAAATGATCAAAATACACTGGAATCTTGTATAATACTAATCAATCACATGTTATCTCCCCATACTCTATAATATTGGTTATATCAAAAATATAAAATTAACAATAACATAACACCAAAACCATTATAAATAATAGATTATGACCACCCACACTTGAACGCATTCCATATACATTGGTAGGGGTATGTATAGTAACCCAATATAATTCACATACTATCCTCAACATATTAAGTTCCAATGACAAAGTGGATATATGTACAAGTCTATAGTTAGTGTCACTAAACCCCCCAAGATATATTATCATGAATTATATAAGAAATATCATTATATATATGTGTGTGTTTCATCATGGTGTAAAAAATAAATATGTATGGATTAACAAACTACATGTTATGTTCAACCAACTTGTTTGATAGGATACACATAAATATATATCTCATATGGGGAATATAATAACGTAACACACTCATCAAAAAAGATACCCCTAATAGAACTCATCTCACATATGTATCATGTTGAATTACTTATCCAATCATAATTACATAAAAACCATTATACATACAAATTCCCATAAATAACCAATATATATATATATATAAGGTGAAATCATGATCATTAGACGAAATCCAAAACGGATTAATAAAATTGGTTCCAATGTTCATAGGCTAACCATAAAATTATAATGAATAGAATGAAGATATTATGAGATGGATCACTCCAATAAATAATTATATAACAATAATCACATGATAAATAAATGAAAAAATAGTTGTCCAAATATTCCAAAAATAACAGAGATCTCATCACTTATTCCTTACCCATCTAATCTCACTAAACATAGAAGAAAACATTTTAAAAACAATACATCGAGTAGCTCTTACTCTATCCCAAATATAGATTAAAACCATGGGGTATGTATTCTAGTGAATATTAGTATACCATAAATTATACACATTATTAAATATTATCTCATTAATTAAAATTGAAAACATTTTATTTCAACAGGAATGTCCATACCATCAAAGACATACCATGGAAAATTCAATCTACATTTTCAACATATATCTATATAATTCTTTAAAACACTACGCACCTTCTCAATAGGATCTTTATTAGTTATAATGATATGTTAATGAAATTAATAAAGATAGAATTTATAGGGTAAAAATCCAATTTCCAAAATTAAAATTCCTCATTAGAATATGTTATCACATAAAGAAAATAGTTCAAACTTGATATCAATAATACTCCCTATGTTCATATCTAGAATTTTTCCTATATAAAGGAAAATAATGATCCAAAATTTCATCACCTATGTAACCTATCCCACACATGGTAAAACCATGATATGCTAATTCATTATTAATACTCTTCCCCAACTAGATTTTATAACACTTACAGAGTTCATTCAAAACATCACCTAAATATTTTTGGTCCATCATAAAATAATTTCATCCCATAAGTCTATAGGTTGATTCACTGTCTCACTCCAAAGATAAACTCAATTAATGACATTGAGTTAACCCAATCCACCTATAAATAAGGATCCTAGTCTCAATTAATGATATGAATATTATTCGTAATATTTTTTACATAATCAATACATTAAATTAATGTTTATTCCCATGGGACAATAAGTAGTATAATAACCATATTAGATAAGTTTTTGAACTTTTTTTGATAACTCACTGTACCATATCATATTTATACAGAAGGTGTCTCACACCACTATAAGGGTTATCAAAAACATAAAAATTATTGTTTTGTGACTTCACATTGAAGTATCATTGAGATTACAAGACCCATAGTCATGAGATTTTATAATAAAAGAGTTTTAATCCTTTGGAAAATCTTAATGGGCCTATGTCAAGTTCCCATTATACATGTATTTGACAATGGGCATAATGAATATCAAATCTAAATCTATCCATCATACCAAGAAAGTTGCATATATAATCATGAATGTTTCATTATTAATTAATATGAAAACACGTGAACATTAAATTGCACATAGGGAAACATCATATCCATGATAGAATTATAAGAGATCAATGATTTTAAAACAAAATAAATTCATGTAAAGGATAACTGGAGAAAAACATTTTCTAAAAAATGATATTTATATTTATATAAAATAAAAAAATAGATAAGTTTTTATAAACTATTCAAAATTATTTTGAAGAAATATATAAAATACAAAAGTCAATTAGACAAAATTTATGCAATCCATCTTAAAATGACATTTCAAACTTTTTCCATCAATACCTCACTATGTGTCAAACCATTTAAAAAATATCCCTTTGAAATATCATTAAATTAAATTAATTTAATTAAAATATTTTGTTAAATGGGAATATTTTAATTTATGAAAAAAATAAAAGAATAAATTAAACAATTTATCAAATATATAATGTGGACAAACAACACTGATTCAATGGTGGAAACGAAAAATAAATCCTTTGTTATAGCTAGGAGATCATTCTGTTATAATTATGTTAACCTATAAACCATACCATTTTTGTGGGTGTCAATATAAAACATAACCACGATTATTATGAATATGATAACAACACATGAACATAATATAACAAGTAAGAAATGCCTCACATTCCATACGAATAAAAATACAAAAAATGAGTATAGGATACATACCTTGATGAACATCCATATATAAATATTTCTATATATTGTTGTTCTTATATCATAATGAGAACATAGTTTATTAAATACAAAATTTCCATTACACATAAAATTGATATTTTAAACCAAAACAAACATAATCCAATGAATATTCACTAGCTATATTAACAATAAAAATATAGAGAAAAAATTGTATTCATCATTCGAGATCCACCTCTAAAAATTATAAATGAAATAAATATAATTTTTTATTCATTTAACTATGATATAACAAAATGACAATTCAAGAGCCTATCCCTAATGATCACAAATAATATGCGAAGAAAGAATAAAAATCAACGTGAGGGAATAGTGATATCCAAACTCATATCAACGAACTAAAACCATTATTAATTCCATACATCGTAGGAAGAATGGTGGAAAGGTATAGTAAGTGGGGTGAACCCTCCCCTATAATGCACACCTATTTCCAAGAACACAAAAAATGGATCTAAATTAAATCCCATGAAAAATAATAGATAGCCCCCAATCCAATTGTGGGTTAGTCAACCGGAGTCCCATTGGGTCTCACTAAAATACTAATAAGATAATCACTCCAATAAATTAATTTAAAGAAAATATTGATGGTAGAGAAATTTGATTCATATTATTGGATAATGCAGTGTACGTTTTGGGTATGCTATTATAACCCACCAAAGGCTTCGAAAACATTACAGTACAAAATTAAAAATCGTAGTTTTTTAAACCAATCAATATATATCTAAAAATAATATTTGAAATTATTACAACCTATCAAAACCTAACCTTGGATAAATCTATTGTTTTTATATATTTTTATTCTCCCTTATTTCTGTTTAATTTTATTTGTATTTTAGTTTCTTTTTGGAGTGTTGTGTGTGGGGAACTATTAGTGGACAAATTGGGGAAATGATATTCCCTCTCTAGGAAAATGTGTGGCATGATTTGGGGTCATATAGGGGGGACACAGTTCCAACATAATTATTGAAAGATATGTTCACTTCTAGAAATAAAATATACCTTTTTATAAAGGCATTTAATACTTTAAGTCAAACCATGAAGCCAAATTGTGTGGAATCTAGAGGCCCTGACCCAAGTACATGGTTGAAAAAAATGTTTGGTAAACCATGTATCCAAACCATGGAACAAAACATTATTATTCAACAAATTAATTTTATAACCCATTGTACCTCACATTGACCTTTTTTTAACATTACTATTGCTTCTTGAAGTATATGACATTACTAGGTGATTTATTGGATTCAAACCTTTCCTTTGATTGGGTATGATGAATCAAGTGGTGTTGGATATATTTTTTCAAAGGTATAAACACATTATTCCTTGTTTATCATCATTTATCTAGTTATCTCAATTTTTTTAGGATAATAATCTTTTATTAGAGATGTTTTTGTCAGATATAAGGATCATGTAATTATCAAATAAGTTTTCTCTTAGATCAGTTGTTTTATGTGATGGATTTCATTGGATCTAGGTCAGTAATTGTTGGAATATTTGATATTCTTATGGTATTTCATCACTCTCACTCGTTATCTATATTCCCCATTGATAATTGGATTATTTAACGTGGATTTTATGTTATGGGATTCTTGTTTTTTGTTTTTCTATTGTTTACTTGTGACCACTTCTTCTTTGGTGTGAATATATTTAAAAATTGATTTAGATTCAATTTTTTTGTGGTACAGGTTTCAATTATCTATCGTTAAAATTAATACAATGAAGTCTTATGCATTGAACATGATATTTGGATTCTTTTTTCTATATCATATCTTGTATTTATGTCAATTATTGGGGAATTATTGAGATATTTATAAATTTTTAAATGAGGATTTTGATATGATTAAAGGGTAAGATTGTTTAATTATAATATGATCTCGTTTTTATTAATTTATATCACCAGTTATATAAAAATAATAATATTTCAAATGTTTATGATGACTAATTAAAAAACAATGAGAAGAGTGTTATTTTATAAATACCATGTACATTAAATATTTTTTTAGATAATTCTTTGTATTGTGTATTTCATAAAGTAAAAATATTTATGAAAAATTTAATAAATAGACATGATATGATATGAAAGTCTCTCTATTGCAAGTTAGATGTAGAAAGGTCCATTTATAAATTATTGTGGCTCATTTAAAAATAGAAAACCCATAGGATATTCCCCTTTATGTTTGATGGAAATGATGAATACATTAATGTGGTGTCTATTATAAGGGTGATAATTGAATTGATTTGATTTGATTAATAAAGGGGATGTTCCTATGTGGGTGATCTATGGTGTGAGTAAGTGTTCTTTTTCTGGGAATCATGATGATATGAAATTATATATGGAATGAAAATATATTTTAAATACTCACCTCCATTTAAATTTCCTCGAATTATGTTGGTAGTTTTCTTGGAAGACAAGGCACACAGGTGAACTAGAATAGAATCATGCTATGGAAAGTAGAACAATGTGGGACATAGGTCAACCTAAGTGATTACCCATCAGCAATGCATAGATAAGGTACAGGTGAGTGTTTGGGTGAGCCTTATTAAATGTGTTTATTTATTTTATAGTTCGTTAATTTATTTTATCAAAGGAAATATTATCACATTACTAGAATATATTTCTTTGTAACCTTTTGTTTCTATGATGATGGTTTGTAAATATTTTCCATGGTATGACTATTTTTGAAATTTTCTGAAGTGATATCGATTTATTCAATATTTTAAGTTCAAATCTGATTTAAATGACTATTTATGAATGGTTTTTTTGAAAACAACTTTGTTTTTTAATAAGTTTTGGTATTATGAAAAATAATGTTTATAAATAAAATATTTAGACATATGATTTAAAATATATATATATGAAACACTAGATTTATATTATTATTTTGAAACCTACATGATATAGATTCTATTGAAATTATTATGAAATGGGTCAGTGGGTGGTGGAGTTCTAGGATTTTGACCATTCCTATATATTTTATATGATTATAATTCCACTAATTGAATATAATATTGCTATATGTGTGGTTTCAAGCTTTTAACGATGTGTATGTGGTGTTTCATCACCTAAAAATGGATATTTTCATGATTTCTGCCATTTTTTTATTCAGCCGTATTGGTCATTGGATTTGTTATGCGTTCTGAGAAAAATTCATTTCTTAAATACCATTGGTTATTTTTTTTATTCAAAATTTTGATCTACATTAAATTTTAGCACATTATTTTATTTTCGTTAAGTGAAAACATACACAAAAGATTATTTTTGCTTACCAACACATCTCACCATCCTGTGTGGATTGAAAACTACATTTGAGATGGTTATGGATTTATTCTAGTTCTGGTTCAGATGGTATTCTTGGTCGATTTAGTAAACATTGTATCACAAGAGATTTTTCAATGTTGTATTTATATTTCTAGAAATTTTTATGTGGGAATATTAGGAATCAAGTAGTTATTCGAGAATGGGTTCTCGATTATAACCCATCAGAGGATAATCTTGGATTAGTAGGATTTTCTGGGATCACAATATCTCATATTATATGTTGGTTCTTGAATGTTTTTGAGTTCTTTGAGATTTTGGTTGAAAGTAGATTTTTTGAGATTTGACGAGATGTATAGTGAAACTACATGTTATTGTGTGGATCCTAGATGAAATAAATATGTAAATCATTTACCATACAAGATTTTGAAAACCGTGAATAGTTTTTGTAGATGAATATAGATGACATTTAATGTGATTCTCATGATTGATGCATGGTCTACCAAATAATGAGTCCAAGCCTTGTATAAATGATATCAACTATAATTTCAATCTTTATCACCTATTTATTATTAATTTCGTTTTCATTTCATTTAATATTGGTTTATTTAGATTTTGGATGATTATTTTTGAATAATGTACTTTTTTGGGTTTTGATTTTATTATTATAAATTTAATCCTTAATGTTCTTTAAAAAATATCGGAATTTCATAGTGTTTTCAGAAATGTTTATGATCATGTTTTTCATTTTATTCAAATTGAATTAATTTTTTTTGTGATTCTTAGTTTTTTAAGTATGAATCATTAATAAATTTATAATCAGATGAGTTTTTTGGAATATCTAGTCCGTGTGTATGGGGAAATGGGTTATAATCCAAATTATTTACAACTTTTTAATGAGTAATTAAAAAACTAATTGGAATATTACAATGAGTTATGTGTGAAATTTATTAAATCCTATTTTTAAAAAAATATTTCAATGATAATGTATTTTTCATTAAAAATTTTCAAGGGAGTGAAAAAAATGGTTCCAAGAATTAGTTTTGTTGAAATTATATTTTGTGAAACCCTATTAGGTTGAATACATGCCTTTATTTATAAATAAATCATCACAAGAATTTTTTTTATTAATTTTTTTTTTGTTTAAATTTTTGTTAATGGTGTACTAAGGTCATTAGATGTTTATTGTTTTATCTTGTGAGATGTGTCTGAAAAATTTTTCATGATGGGTTGTGTTCCTTACTTGTAGATTATTATTCTATTTAGATTTAATATTCTTTAGGTTGATCATGTTTCTATTTGAAAAATAGATCAAAAGACTATAGTCTTAAAGAAATATGTTTATAAACACATTCCAAATAATGGGGGATTATGTATAAGAGTTTCAATGAATAAATACTCTCCATTTATTGGATATATCATGTTCTCGACAAGTGCTTATGTGGATGAAGATGATTGAGGATGTCTTTGTCCATCATGAGAATCCAGAATTGTTCATGTTTATGTTTATGAACTCCTTTATCAAGAGGCCAGGGTGGGAGTGGTGTAAATATGTTACCAATGATAATCCATAGAAATACTATTCTTGGGTAGCATTAAAGATGCTATTATTTCAAAAATTCATTCCCAATTCTGTGAAGGTATCAAAATCTATGGAATGTATTCTTATAAAACAATTTGATGAAACAGTTTTAGATTACGATCTCAATTTAATTGAGGTATCACCGTATCTTTAGCATGTATTTTAGGATTTGTCTATTATGGATTGGAGTTTCTAGGAAAGGCAATAAAAAGATATTCCACAAAAGTTTTTTCCTCTTAGAAATATATCTTATGATACATTTTTGATGCCTACTCTCATGGTTTATGAATACATATTTAGAGAACCAAATGAGTTGGAGATTTCTCTTATTCCTGGGATTGATGGAGGAAACTACTAAAAGGGAAAATGGATGTTCACCAAGTCACAACCTCTATGTAGTGAAATAAAAAAGAATACATTTTTTCTTTTAATAATAATATTATTGTAATAAATGATTAATTTTTTACTAGTGTAGAATAAAGTGTCATACAATGCATACTTATATTATGTTGAGGTTTTGTGCGTTTATTTCCATATCCCAACATGGAAGTTATTATGATGATATAATCTTTTAAAAGGTGATACAAGAAGAAAATTCCCTGGCATATGGTCCTATTTTAACCTCACATGACCTATGACATGTCTATATATCTCTTATTTTTGAAATATTATGGTTGATGCATTTCCATTTGTTCACCATTGTTATCTTAAGCGACCTTATGATTACTCTTCCCTTAATTGGTAATATTTTCATGATTATTTTTTCCACATGATGATAAATGATTACATAATATGTTTGTTTTGAGGTTTTCTCGTAGTTTGTACTTCTATTCCACAATATTTGAGTATTAAATAAATAATTATTGATGAATCACATTTGAGTAGTTTCTTAGCCTTATTGAAAATATATCACCAGTTTTATATGGAATCCTTGGTTTTTGAATCCAATATTTAGGGTAGATATCTGTTAATATTGGTTTCTTATTAGTTAGTTGAGATTTTTTTATCTCTTTTATGTTTGTATTTGGTGGTGTATTCTTAGTTTTCTATTTCATTATATGTCTTTTCCTCAATTCTTGTAATCTACCATTGTCAATAATGTTTTTTGGGGGAATAAAGCATTATGGTTCAGAGAATTATCATAACCTAACCTTGGATAGCTCTCTCATTTTCCATTATTTTATGTATCCCTTGATTTAATAAAATTGTATATTTATTTTATTATAATTTTGGAGTATTAAGGATGGTTCATGGTTGCTACACAGTTGGGGGAAAATCATGTGTTATCTCAAGGTTACACATAAACGTGATTTGGATTCCCAAAGGAGGGATCATTGTTGCCTTATGGTTATGAAATATTGTATGTCATTTTCCATAAGCTAAGAAACAGTAGACATATCCATATCACTCGGTTGGAAATAAAATTAGTCTAATGGTGAAAAAATTGTGTTACCTCTCTAGTATCCCTAAACTAGGTGATTTTTTTTGCTAAACCATGTGTCCCAACCATAAGAAGACAATTATTTATTCCAAATATTAATCTTGAACCCCAAAAGTTTTCTTATTTGTCTCATTTGGCCACCCTTACTTTATTTTCTCAAACAAGAGTTCATTTTTATGAAATTATGGTGATTTTGACCATTATTGAGATTGGTTCTGATGAAGGATGTGGCATTGGATCAATATTTCCAAAGGTATGGACATTTTATTTATACTTCATAATATTGTATCTATATATATACTCTTATCCTTGAAAAAAAACTTAGATATATGATGTTGCCTCTGGATGTGTGTATTTTTTTATTATATAACAATTTTTTAATTTATAGTTGGAAGTGATAGAAACTGTTATATCTTTGTTGATCATTGGTAAATATTTGATATTAATGTGGTAAGTTATATCTATCTATCTCTCTTCCATTTATTTTGTGACCATTTATGCTATTTTTTATATTATAGGATTAGATTTTTGGGTTTTTTCTTATTTCACATATCCATTATCTTCTTTTATGTAGGGATCTCTTCAAATTTTAATTGTATCCTATTATTTGAGGTAGTCATCCCAATTATCCATCTATAAAACTGATCTTATGGATTCATTCTCATTAATCTTAATATGTGAATTAATTTTCCATTTTCTACTTATATTTAAAATCTATATAAATGATTTATGAAATCATCATATCTGAAAAAAATTTAAAAAGGGATTTCAAATACAATGTAATGTGAAAACTACTTAGGATTATAATCGTTTTTTGGGAAACTTATATGATTTTATGGATCATTATATATTTTATTGGATTTCAAAAAAAATATATTCAAAATTAAATAGAAAACTATGGTTTTCTATTTCTTGGAGGTGTTCAACTAATTTCTGAGAAGATGCTTTGAAATGTGTACTTGTTTATGTGATAATTTTAATGAACAATTTTATAAAGGGAATTTATTTTCTTTGAATATCATGGTATATTGTGTGGAATGTGAAAAAGATCATTTTTCACATTAAATTATTTATTAAAAAATGTAAAACCACAGGACATTCCTCTTTATGTATGATGGAAATTATGTAAGTTTTAAAATGATTTCCCTTTGGTTTAATGAATTAAATAGAATTAATATTCTTGATAAATGGGATGTTCATATATAGATGATTAGAGTTATGAGTAAGACTATTGGTTTTATTAAAAACATGATGATATGATATGATATATGTAATGAAACTATAATGGAAATAATTACCCCTATTAGGAATTAAATTGGAAGATTGTGGTTGTATGATGGGTTGTTGAGGTACACATGTTCACTTGTATAGAATCATCTTTGTGCTAGTAGAATTATGTAGGAATTAGCCAAAGCTATGGGATTTAGACTAGGTTAGATTCTAATAGTGTGAGACTAGTAGATTGGGTGTGGCTGATTTATGTGTTTATTTATTTTCCAACACATGTATTTTTTTCATTGACGACCAAGTTGTCTTAGTTCTAGACTCTTTCTCTTTAGCACCATTAATTTTCATGATGTTGATTTAGGAAAACAATATAAGGAATGGATATTTATATAATTCTATGAAGGAATATCCAATTGTAATATTATTGTACCATTATTAGGTTTTTTAATACAGCTGAAAAATTTATATATTTGGGTTCAATCATTGATTGAAGTTAATATAGTGTTTCCTCCCGAACATAAGAAGAAGGTGGTGTTTGGAATATTTTCCCTTATTCTGACTAGTATATTCTATTATAATGGTTTCCTTTCCACTATAGCTCCATTGTTTCATTACTATTGGATATCATAGTTTATTCGCTATTTGTATCTAATTTCCACAGTTTATAACATTATGTTATTTTTCAGTTAAATGGTAACTAAAGCATTCTTATAGATGTCTAAGGGATTGTCACGAGCCTAAGGGGATCAATAATGAACCCTTTGGGCTAGTGGAGGATTGATTCGGTTGCCAATTTAGATGGTATTATAGCTCAGTTTGTTACAAACCCAAATTTCACTATTGATTTTTTTTACTATTTGATCATATATTTTGTCACTCAAAGACCTATATATTTTTGTGTCATGATTTTTTAATTTTGGTAGCTTTTTGGGTGTTCCTCTATTTATCTATATGTTTATGTGTAACCATTCACTGCTTAAATAGAGGGGGATTGTCATAGTGATAAAGCTAATTTTCAAATTTTATTTATGGTTTATTGAAATATACATTGAAACCATGAAATTTTAAACATGTTTTCAACCTAGTAAATGGAATGTATATTATATGAGAATGGTTTGAAAAAAATATGCATCTAAATAATTCTTCATTCCTAGAATTAAATAAATTTGGATTCTTCAAAAATTACCCTTTCAAACATAAAGGGTTATCATCCTTTTCTTCCCAATATAAGTTATTCATTTCTTGAGACGCCAATGGGGATTTCAAAACTCTATCCCAAATGATTTATAGATCTCATTTTATGTATTTTAAGACATTTAAAGTTAAATATTCATTTCTTTCAATATTAATTCATCTCATCCCCATTTTCTATTCATTTTAGCTTCAACCAATAACTCTAGAACCCATAAAGTATATTTCGTGGTTTTGGGTTTATTTAATGTTGATGTGTTCTATGTCTATAGTTTATAGACACCATATCATTGTTTTTTTGGTGGATTTCAATTAATGAAAAATATATGGTAGTATTCATCTCAATTGACACCACTTTAAGGTATGTGTTTCTTTGAAATTGTTACATTTTGATATTCATAGTTTGAATATGATTTATAAATTTATTTTTATTAATTGTATTAACATATGTGAGATCCATGTTCTGATATGAAAATTTTATAGTGTGTCTTAATCCAGGAATTAAAATGTTCTCTTTTAAAGTCCATGTTTTCATGATTAAAATGGAATGTATTTATATGTTGGGAATTTATGAAATTCCTATGAGGATTATTAAATTTTATTTAATGGCATGTATTGGATTTTGATATAGTTTATAATTAAATGAGTGAAAATAATGTTTCATGTTATAAATTATTTTAAATCTAGACATTAAACTCAATGTCTTTTAAAAAGGGGTTATTTGATGATGTTCAAATGATGATTTGAAATTAGTGTGTGGTTTACCCCTTGGAACAACTGATTTCTTGTTCGTATCAAATTTGTTTGAAAGAAATGGATGGCCCTTGGGATTTTTAATATTTAAAAGAGGAAAAACCACGTTTTAATGGGTAGCTCTGAATTTTATTAATATGGTGGTTAATATTTCCATCATATTCAAAGGATTATTTTTTATGGGGTCATATGAATAATAAAGCGCTTGGAAAACAAACCCATGTTTTATGATAAATGAATATTGGGAACTTTTCTTCTAAATGTTTTGATATGAACATCCTCTCATTATTTTCCCTTGTATTTTATACCCTTTATTTTTGGTCATTTAAAAGTTTGGTATGTTATTAAATACTAATGGGTTGGAATATGATTCGTTATAAGTAAAATGCATGAGTTATATGGGAAAATTCTTTTTGAAGTTGTTAGAGTGAGGGATATTAATTTATTGTGCGTTGTAGGATTATATTAGAATGTATATTCAGTCAACAGAATTATTTATTGTTCATGGTAAACCATGTACTAAGAATAAGATATACATTTATATTTTACTATTTATATTACACATCTCTAGTGGCCCCTATCCATTCTTGTAACTACATCTAGGTGGGGTTTTCATGAAAATGAGGCTTGTGTGGGATAGATGGATGACTTATGGAATATATTTTAACATATGGAGTCAGTTTCCAAGTGGGTGTGAACTCTTGAATGATAAGATACCTCTCAAATTTTGGATCCCAAGGTAGATTCCACAACACATTCAATAACTTGGTGTGCTATTGAAATTTGGGGTTTTGATATAGTTTATTATTTATTGATTTCCCTTTCTTATATTGTTATGAAAACCACATATTTCATTCATTTATAATATGAGTTTTGAATTTTTGCCCCTAATTTTCTATACTTGACCCATGTGTGTTTGTTTTGTTCAACTGAAAATAGATCTTAAATAATCATTGAAAACCCATTTTGAATTTAAATACTATTCTGTGGGTTTCTAAAGTGCATCTCAAAATAAGATTAATGTTCTGAAATGTTTTTGTCTGGTTAAATTTTTTTGAAGTGTTTTTTCATTTAAATTATAAACATGGTTGTTTTTTTGAGAATGATTAATAGGTGTGTGGTTTGAAATAGATTATGGTAGTGGAAATTGATTTCAAAGTTATTTTTTTTCTTTTCATAAAAAAATTGGAACATTGTAAAAATTTATTATCAATATATGAGTTTTTTACAAATACTTATATTTGAATGATTAATTTATGTATATATTTTCTATATTTCATTTATTAATTTCATTAAAAAACCTATTGCATAGTCTCAATGGGTTTTGGGAATCTACTATTATTTTTAACTCATGCCTACATTTTTCTAGTTCAGGGTTCCTTCTTCTAGATTAGTGGTTTTTCTATTATGATGGACATGTGGTGAGTTTCGTGGTGGTGAGTAGTTTGAGGTTTCTTGGAGATGCTTCCAGGCTTTAGTCTGGCTTGTTTTATTTTGGTTTAGTAATTTATTGTCCCCGATAAAATTCTATATTGTGGATTTTAGTTATTTATTATTGATGTAACAATTTTGTTCATGTTGTATGATTCCAATTTTAGATCTATATTTATATTTAAATAAATTTATTTGATTAGTATTATCATTTATGAAATTATTTTAATGTTTGTTTATTTTGGATACTTAATATTTTGATAATTCATGGAAATCCATTTTATGGGTGGTCCATAATAGACTATTTTCTGGTGTTATTATATTATTTTTCTTTTATTCTAGGTGAAATTATTCCCAAATGGATCTTTGTGATTTCTAGGCACTATTTTCCTTTCCTTGGTGATCGTGAATGTAGTTTGGGCCTTTTGATATGGTGATTCATGTACTGAGTTGATTTAATCCTTGGTTATATCAAATGGGAAACTATGCATACACCATGAAATTTAGGATTATCCTATTCAAAGAATATGTTTCATTGTAGGTACATGAGTTCCCAACTTGTGGGACCAAACCATTCACCACCATGTTTATTCCCCACTTATTATTTTAATGACTCTTTATAGAAGATTTATCCTATTGAAATTTATACAAATTGGATGTTAATTGAGGTTTTTATTAATGTTATTTTGATGTAGTTTTGGTTAACCTTATTTAATGGTTTGCACGGTTCAATGATTTCACATTATTTGAAATTCATTTTTTTTAAAATAATTTAAATTTTGTGAAATATTTGATTTGAAAATTGCTTTTGTAGATCTTTCGGAGGATGAGACTCCATTTTTCATTAAATGTTTTCCTAAATATTTTTTCCATTGTGGTTGTTGAAAACATTTAATGTTAAAAATTATATGTTTCAATTTTTTCCCTGATTATTCTCAAAATAAAATGATTTAAAATATGTTTTTTTAATGAGTTTTAAGAAAAAGGGGAATATTTTTTAAAAGAAAAAATTTCAAGGTGTTTTAAAAGGAATTTTAATTTTAATGATCTTCCATTGGATTATTTTATTTTAATAATAGAATGTATTTATGAAAGTGATTATGATGTATGCATTAGTGGATAGTGTTTTTAAATTTCCTTGTAGAAAATTTTGGATTTTAAAATAAAATATTCATTTATTGTGTGAATGGTATATTCTTCATTTTTTTGACTTATGTTCTGAATTTTATCCCTCGATTATAATGGAATCATGTGTTTAATTTTTTTGAGGCATGAACTACTATATCTCATTTCTTATTTTGTTTGTAGTAATCTACCCAAAATAGTCGAGTGAGTTCCTCAATTTTCATAATCTACCTAGAATTTGAGTGGACGCGAAAACATATTTTCTCCCAAATTCTATATTGGAATTATTGAATTAGGGTCTACCTTATTCTATATTTTTAATGGGTCAATGGAATAGGTAAGGATTTTTTAAATGACTCATGTGGTCCTCGATTCTCTTGGTATAAAAAAATATTTATAGGTAAGAGTGGTTTCATGATTTATTATTAATTTTTGCTAAGTTAGGTGGGATTATATAGAAACATCTAAACAACATGATGTTGTAACATTAGAGTTTTTTAATAGTGTTTATCCAGTGGTTATTTCTTGAGATTGTGAAAGTGGATATACCACATGATGATGTGATCCATTACTGGGGTGACAGATTTGTAAGGGAGTAAATTGATCACATCATGGAGTTTTTGAATTATCCCCATAGTTGGTTTTAAATTATTTTAAGAAAGACCAATTCTTCATAGGTGTTATTCACTTAGATTTTTGTATAGCTGTACTGTATTTTTTATTGACATGGTTCTAGGTGGTTTTCAATGATTCTGTTCTAGTGGAAGTTAAACATACTAGGAATCCAATCGTGGGTGATGACTTGGCTCATTATTATGTGAATGATGTTCAGTTAAAAGTTTAGGATAACATGTTTTCTGTTCTAGAGATATAATAAATGGGTTATTGTAGTGAGTAAAAAACAACATTAGTCTATTTTTAGTGTGGGGATCTAGAGAAATCTTGGCCCTCCTATTTTACATCTCCTAGATTTTTCACCAATTGTGGTTGTTTATTTAATTTTAAATGCTTGATAAGTTTGGGTTTTAGAAAAGGTATTTGGTTGAATCTGTTTGTGGATTATTTGTTTTGAGATATTTCATTTTTGGTTTTATTTTTTGGTTATACTATCATATAATTGGCATTTGTTTGGAATTTTTTGTTAAATCGTTTTTGGATTGTTTCCAATGTATGGATTTGAATGTAATCTTTAGGAATTATTTTTTTATGAAAAATCCCATATGGAAGAATTAATATTTGGTATTGATGGATTGAATCAATATTATGTAGTTAATTTTGATTACTATTTTGTTAGCCTCATTGTTTAGGAAAAACTATATTTGGATTATTTTTTTACTGATAGTTTTTTTGAACATTCAGGTTCTCTCTCTTGGACATGATAAAATAATTGGGTGAATTATTGGATAATAAGGATGGGAGTTCCGTAAATTGAGTTTCCAAACACTCTATGTTTATTTTGGACCATTTTAGGATCCACCACGTGAGATTTATCTTGGTAATGACCTTAGGGTATCCATGTGTATTGTGGTTTGAGGCAGGATCTCTTATCATTATTTTTATGCTTCTTAGGTGTGTTCATCCATTTTTTTTTCCTAAATGATAGTTTGGATTATAAATTAGTTTTATCACATTTTCATAGTTGTGTCAAGGTTTCATCTCTAGGTATATTTCATTAGTTTGACCATGTTATGTTAATTCTACATGATAGTGAGACCATTATAAGCATCTATTTATTTTTTGGACTTTTTGTTTCAGGTTCTTGTTTTGGATTCACATGGAGATGCATGGAAATTATGTGGGTGATTATCTTGATCATTGTTTATGATCATATTTTGGTGGATTCAATGCAAACTCCTATTGATTAGTTGTATTTAATTATGTATTATTTGGATCATTTTTTCTTTTTCACTATTAATATTTTAACCACAATATTTCTATGGGAAACAATTGGAATTGTGGGGAGCATTTTGACACCCACATGTCTCTATTGGGGTAATTATTTTCTATTTTATCATTTCATTGGTTGTTCTAAGAACTAATAGTTTTTTTGGATTCAATTTTTACATTTTGGATCCTTTCGTTGAGTTTCATAGTTTTCTATCATGGTTAGGAGTAACTGTGTAGTGTCATTGTGAATAGGGGTTACTATTTTGACATATCCATTTTTTATAACTGTTATATGGTTTTAATAACATTGTAGTGAACCCCCAGAATCCATGAACTTGTTTATTTCTAGGTAGTGTAATGTAAATAGTTAGTGCAAGGTTTAGAAAACCAGACATCCTAACCACATGGCCTACCTCCAATAACAAAAATTGGGAATATACCAAAATCCATCAATCTAAAGAATAGGTTTTTCATTAATTTATTCACCCATATGAGTCATCAAAACATTGGGATACCAAAGAGGTTTTCTTACCACTTTCTCCCATTATTATTTTCTTTCATTTTGTGACTTTCAAGGGGATTAAGTGTAAATCATTTTATCTTACCCAATTTATTAATTTTTGACTTTTTTCTCATGGTTTTATCTTCTCACAAGAACATAGAACACATATAGATCCTTTTAGGTTTCAAATTTGATCTACTGTTATGGTTTTTTGTGTCTATGGTATATAAATTTAATATAAATATTTTTCGGGTTGTTTTAGTGGATGGAAATATGTTTTGGTTGGATTTGGATCAATCTTTACCTGTTTAGGGTATGATCTTCTACACAATAATTTTAATTTGGAATTCAATATCTAATTTTTTTTTCTAAATTATTTTTTGTTGATGGTGTGATATATGTGACATCCATGTGATTATTTGAAACCATTTCAGAATGTTTTGAGATTGGAAAAAAAAATTCTCTTTTAAATTCACTGTCTTCATGTCAAAACGTAATTTTTTTTCTTATGTTCTTAGAATCTATGGAATGTTTATGAGGCTTATTGATATGGTTTTAATGGTGGGTATTATATTTTTTTCTAGTATTGTTTTCAAATGGGTGAAAATAATTTTTTTAGTTTGAACTATTTTAATGTGATGTGTTGACAATTATTGGTTTTAAAATGAGGTTATATGATGAATTTAAAATGATTAATTAATATGAGTTACTGGTATTAACAGTGTAAAAAATTCTTTAATTTCTATTTTAAGATGTATTTGATGGAAACTAATAGTCGTTCTCTATGTGTATATTTCAATTAGGAAGAACGATATTTTAATGGGTAAAGTTGAAATGTTTTAAAAAGGGCAGTGGTGTAACATTTGGATTAAAAGGAGTGTTTTTAATGGTGTTTTATAAAAAATTAATGGTCATATAAATCTAATGCTTGATTTATGATACATGCTTGTTTGGTTCATTGGTTTTCAAGTGTTAGTTTTGAATGACCTCTCTTGAATGAACATTGTGTTGTATTCCCCTTGTGTGGCTCATTTATCACTATATTGTGTTTTCATCTACCCTTGGGTGGTAATATTCTTATTTATGATGATTATTTATGAGTTATATTAGGAAATTAATGTTAAGGATGTTCAATGTGAGGGTTAGTCATTACTAATGGCATGCACATTAATACTGGATTGAAAATTATTCTTCATCACTTATTTATTGGTCATGGTAACCTAATAATAAAGTAGGAGGTATATATTAATATTAAAATAATTGTTTTACATTCTCCAAGTGACCCTATAATCATCATAGGTACGAGGACTAAGAGGGGTTTTATCATAATGAAGGGTGTGTGGGTTAGTTAGATAACTTCTAGGTTACTTTTTAGTATATATAGATAGTTCGTTCATGAGTGGGATTTCATCATAGATTATATTGATATAACATTTTTCGATCCTATGGTAGAGCCAATTATATATTATAGTAATTTTTTGGTGGTTGACATTAGGGGTTTTGATTTATTTCTAGATTGTATCATTTACTCCCCTTAAATAATTTTGGTATACATCTATTAATATCATTTATTATATGAAATAAAGCATATTGTTCTAAATTTTTTGTCATTTAACCATGTGTTTTCAGATATTTCATTTGAAAATGGTTACCAAGTTTTTTTGGGTAACCTGTTTTGAATATAAAGACTTTTTTGTTGGGGTTTAAGGTGACTTTCAATGTAGAAATGTGGGTTTAAAGAAATTTTTTTAAGGTAAATGTTTATAAAGTTCTTTTTTCATTTAAGTAAAAATAATAGTATTTTTTTAGAAATATAAATTGGTGTTCTTTTTTAAATGAATTAGTATGGTGGAAATTATATTCAATGCATGTGGTTTAAATTTATGAAGGCAAAGTGGAACGCTTTAAAAGTGTATGAAAATGTTATTTTTTTCATATTATTATGTTTGGAAACATACTATCATGTTATACTCTAAAAATATAATATATAAGTTTAATTATGATTCAAATTTAATAGTCATGGAAATTTTTTGTGTTTGGTCACATATCCTAGTCTGCCCCTAGGCCCAAGAAATAATTATTTATTTTTAAACCTGATTTAAAACTAGTGTTGTTATGAGTGGGGGTTAGTCCATATGTATGGAATTCTGTAGAAGGTGTGGTATGTGAGACCAAGTGAAATATACATCAAATAAAAACTGAAATAGGAAACTAGGGAGGAATATTTAGTGAAATCATGGAGATGCAATTGAAGAAATAAAAGTTGGGGGAAAATGAGATATAAAAAGGTTGAGCACTATGGAAAAGAGGAGGGATCGTAGAGAGATAGAGAACCTGAAAAAAATTATAGGGATATAACAATGGAGGTTGTTTGGTAGGATATATTATCTTAATAGGATATTTCGTTTATATTTTCCCCACTCTTCACTCTTGGGTAGTCGCAGTAGCACTTAGAAAATTTGTATATCCATATCTATGAAATGGATGACAGATATGTGATAGGAATTCCAATCTTCTCAACTAGATATATCTTTAACAACTCATTGATGAATCTGGGTGTCCAAAACATTAATGGAATTTCCCTCCTAAGTTGTAGTTATCATATTAATTTTAAAAACAATTACAATAATTTAAATATCTCTCACTAAGTTTGGATAGTTTATAATCATAAATTAATCGCCCAATTAAGAAGGGGTATAATCCTACAACCCATCAAACATGAGTGAAGTAAATTCAAAAAGAATATCCACAAAATTTAATAATTAAATAGTATCCAACCGTAACAATAGAATTATTTTTTATACATGAAAAGTTCTTGTGAAATAGAGTAGAAATAGTAAAATTGAGACAATAAGAAATCCCCCTCATGGGATTCAAAACAACAAAAATACTTTGCAACTCCATCCCTGATCCTCTTTAATAACATGTTATTCTTTCAATATGATATCCATATTAATCTTGGTCCATTTATCCACCTATATATTTATCTCTATCCCAACCAAATAAAAAAAATTCATACCTTATCATTGACAATACCTACTCACAAGTAGAATTATACATACTCTACACCTCTATTTTAGTTTTAAAATAATGATCCTGGTATAACCTCCAGCTATACATCACATTATTTTTTGAATTATAAGAATACGAATTTTCTAGAATAAATTATTGTCACTTGGAATATAGACATAGCTAAGTTTTGCCAATGTATTCATTTTGAATGATGTTTCTGAATTTATCAAATACACTTTTTCTTATGTAGCTATTTTAGTGGATGTAGACAAATGGTCAACATAGCTATTTTTTAAATGTAGTCATTAGGGTTGATGTTATTGAATAGACAAAATAGACATTATATCAACATTGTTATTCCAATCAATTTATGTGATTGTGATACATCTATGATTCCCCTATTAGACATTTCCATTTACGTAACTAAATATGATGACATATTTTAATCCTGATATAGGCGAATAATCTATGTATCTAAATCCTTCTGTATAAGATTATATTTAAATATGAAACATACCACATAAGCATATGACTCACATAGCTAACTAGACTATGTCAATATAAACATTACCAGACTCATCCCTACACTGAATTTGGAACACTGAGTGATACATCCACTGTAGGTCTGAGAAAGATGAACTATTTCATACACAGAATCACAGATGGATCATATATCATGCCCTTAATAATCTGTTATATTACTAGAAACTATAAATATAAAATAATAGAGAAATTGATAGACATAAGAGGGGAATCACCAAGATTTATCAACAAATTATCATGTTGATTCTTTTGTAGTAGCTCATCTTGACTTTAAGTACATTTTACTTTAGACTATGAAATTAAAAACATGAGACACTATGTAGGTATTCCGATTTTGGGGATATAATAAGCTTCAACACCCTAGGATTCTACTGGTTTATAGTCTTATTAAAATATGGCATCGCATGTTGGTAGAAAAGGTCGTTGCTTCGCCATCCACCTCAAAGGAAGGTCCGAAACAATCATCTACATCGACAGTATGGATTCTATTTTGATGATCTTCTATAAACAAGGAATGTAGATTATTTTAGTTCACTTTATGATTCTGTACAAGGGATTCTACAACTCGTTATTTTTTTAAAATATAAAAAGTTATTTGGAATTGTTAAAAATCTGACCCTAGATCACCCAATTGTTCATTGATTTAAAATATAAAACTATGAATTTAGAAATAGTCAAACACTTGTAAAAAAAAGTAAATTTCACATAATAAAAATGATCATCAAAGCTTTAATTATTTCCATATTAAACAGTTCCCCTTTGTAATATTAGTTAATCCTTAAAATATCATTTAATTAATAATAATAGTTTCAGAAAATTGTCATAAAATGGGGAAACATTAGTGACTTTATAATCATTTTAGCTCACTTTTATATATTTCAACTCATAGGTTCTATCATCTATTTGATTTTTCTCCCATGAGGATAACATGGGGTGAGTTTGGAAGTGGTGATAAATGGAAAGTAGCATGGATTTGATTTTGGGCATCAGTCATGTGTGTTTTATTTTTGGATAGTGTTGTATTAGTAATGAAAAACACCTTTTATATCACTTTTATTTTCCTATTTTTTATGTAGTTTTTAATCCCATGTAGTATCATTATTATTTTGGAATGATATTTATATTTATCAATATGTGTTAAATACATATTATTTGTTATGAAATGATTGGAATGGTTTTTATGTTATATACTTATATATTTTATTATTCATGCATTACATATGTAATGGAGGTCTATTCCATAATGTAATTTTATATTGGACTATATTTTATCTCTTATTTTGGTGAAATCATTATAAAATGGATTTTTATGATTCCCAGAAACTAGCATCCAGACCATGGGGATCGAGAACACTCTTCAGAAATTGAGGGATGCCAATTTTGTTTCTATGTTGAAGAAATCCCATGTTTCATTTCTTTAGAATTACTATGAACATAAATAAAATACACCCCATGATCAGAATCCTAATAAATCATGTTCCCCTTGATTTATCTTAATTGAAAATATAAATATTAAATTTTTTAAAAATCCCAAACTCATGGGATGTAAAAATATTTCCATGATAACACCTTTAATCCTCAAAAATATATGACAATATATTTCTCAAATATCTAAGCCTATCCCAATCACTTATTCATCACCAAAAAACCTCCTAAACTATTGATTCATTTACCATGATTTCCCCACAAAATTAATATCTCTTAATCACATTACACCCCACTAAAAATAATAAAATCATAACAGTATGTATATGAAATTCCTTCCAAAATTTTTCATGGGTTACCAATACTAGTTTTATTGTTATCCCCATTATAAATGATTACTACCAAAATCCAAACTTACCATATGATGATCCCCAACAGAGGATTCCCCTACTAAAAACACAGTAAATAGGAACAATCAAAATAGTATACTATATAATTCACAGATAGATCCTATTGTCTTATCCACATATTTTGTTCCTTAATACATATTCTATCATGGAATTAAAGGTAAATTCTCAAAACACCATTCAGAAAAATTAATCACTCCTATAAAATTCCTTAAAATCAATAAGTATAATCATACATCTAGACATATTAAATATTGAAAACATGTAAACTTTTATTTTATTATATAAAATCCCTGAAAAATATTCTTTAAACAAAATAAAACCCTCTTGGTACCTAAGGGATTCATTTCAAAACCATCGAATTCACAAAACAATTGTGTCATCACTCATTTTTTGAAAAACAAAATTCCTTTATTTAAAACCAAATCCTCAATTCTAAATGCCTTTCAAAAATTATTTCTAAAAAATTTATTCAATTTCAGAACAATGGGCTCAACCCACCGTTAAAAGTGAAAATAACTTGTAATATTATGTTATAGTCCAATGAAATTGTATAAACCCGCTCATTGAAAACCAAATTATTTATTTATTTTAGAACAAAAAATACATTGAATAATTCCAGTCAAACATTAATTGTTACTAATTCAATCATATCAGTTATATAACTACTCCAATTTAGATAAATTAAGTATCTAATAATAATTTATTTAAAGATAAATTAAACAATTATTAATGGACTATGTTTAATATTGAATATTCTTGTTTTTTCCAGGTCAATAAATGGATTTAAGATGAATATATAACATTACTTACATGTTTCACATTCATGATGCATGGAAAAATATAAAAAGATAGCACTCATTGATCAAAATTACTCATCTTGAGTCCCATCCATTACACACATAGAATGATCATCAAAAACAATTCCCTAGTCTATAGTTCATACTCATAAATATAAAAATTCATTTAAAATTATCCTTTCATCCACAATCATGTTATACATGTATATGGTTAAATTACCTTTCAATATTTGACATGTTATCTCTACCTCTAACAAATTTTATTCTAAAATATATACTCTCTCATACCATTTTCTAACATAACATTACATATGCCCACCTAGTGGTGAAGGACTAATAAAAATGTACGTATAATGTTACCTCAATGATACCCTATAAAGTTCTTGATGAAACCTATAAAAATATTATCATTTCTCATTTACTCCATGGGAAAATTTTCTAATTCGAAAAATAAACTATGAATGCATTATATAATAGTTAAATTATAACATAATTTATATGAAACATTAATCTTATGAAAAAATTAAAATATATAAAAATTTTTATCCATATGTAAATAAAAATATTTGATCTACCACCAAAACATATATTTCATAATATGTGAAAAAATACATTTACTTAATGAATAACTCTTATATTGACACCTACAAACTCCATGAACTATAAAATATTATTTATATCATTCCATAACTCCATATCTTGGGAAATTTCTATATTATAATAAAACACACAGTATATAAAAGTATACTAGAATAAATTCCATGTATTTGGGTAGAGGGTGAGTCCAATGACCTAGTATAATCAACATATTATCAGCAACTCACATAGTGCTAGTGATCATGTGTATTCACGTGATTATTTATTGTAATTATAACTCAATCCACCTAAAATATATAACTAAGCATGATCTAAATAATGAAATAAAATATTTAGGTAACCATGGTGTATAAATTCAATTAAAAATAAAACATACAAAATATTTTCTAGGTCTAACCTTCCTATTATCAAGGATTCTCACCTTCCCCTATCCCATACAGAGACTACCATAAAGAAACACTCTTTTCATTGTAGATGATACCAATTGATCTAATATCACTCCCAAAACATAATGAATATCATAACTAGTCAAACATCCATATAAATCATTAGATATATCATTTCCTATAAATAAAAAAACCCTAAAATATTATGGGAAATTATGATCACTATATGAAATACAAACAAGCGTAATAAAAGAGTTCACAACTGTCTTAAATAAATTGAGATGAATGTAATTAAATAAGAGGTGGTTAAAGTGGTATAGAACTATTAAATAATTATATAAAATATACCCCATGACAAAAAATGAAAAAAACAAGAAATAAACCAACCATAATGCAATAATAGAAATCTTAACGTTTACTCCATGCATCATCTCATTATACAAAACCACTTTTTAATGATAATACCCATAGATAAACACTTTCTATTTCACATATAACACTTGTACTCATTTGAGTTTTTTCCCACTAAACACTAGTATTAAATCACCAATATACATTTTCCATAAATATCATCAATAAAAATTATCGTTAACTCATTTTCAATATCCACTAACTTTATATAAATAAATCTCAAAGATAAAAAATTCAACCTCAAATGTATGAAACTGTTAAACACATTTAAATTCCAAAAAACCTATATTCTAATACCATAGAAAAAATAACACCATATGTCAACGAAATAAAAATAGAGAACATATAGTGTGTGTATTAATCATCAACTATGAAAAATAATCATCTATATACATGAAATCACTATGAATATAGGATCACTCAAATTAAGATTTATATTGATCTGTATAGTCATATTTGATTTATACTATTCATATAAGTTAATAATTATCATAATGGTTGTATTTAAAATTTACTATCCTCACATAGTCCAATCAAAATCCTAGAGGTTATCATTAATTACACATCTCCACTTTCATCATTTCATAATCATTTAGGTTTTCATAGTTTAGTCATACCAGAATCCCTATAGAAAAGGTTATATGCCAAATCACTCTCTCACTCCCATATAAAAAATACATCCGTACTAAAAAATGGAAACTGATATACTATTAAATTATGATTCTATAAATATCCACTAATTATAAATTATTATGACTATCCCACATCTCACCACTATGTTCAACCATATGGGAATATATGCCATGAACTGAGGAATTCGAATTCTATCTCACATAATGATCCATGATTATATGAAAATATGTAATTATTCAACAATATTTTGATGGTGATATCCAGACCTATATCTTAGTACGACATAAGGTATTCCATATCATTCAATGAATTTTGATGTGCCCATATCAAAAACTATATGTGATCACTAATAAAAGTGTCATTAAAACCCCATGATCAAATTTTCATAGTTAGGAAACCAAAAAGACCTTAAATTTTTAAAAATGGAAAAATGAACCTATAGAGGCCAAAATAAGAAAATGTTCATAGAGGGAATTAATACCTATCATGGATCTACAGATCAAACATAAATATGGATCCACATTCAATCAATTTTAAATCATCATACATATTAATATAATAAAAGAAACAAAAATATATATAAGTAAATATAAAATAAAAGTTATATAAATAGGAATACATTTACATAAAACAGTTAACTACCCAATAATGATTAATTATATACATAAATTTACCAAAAAATATTATATGAACTTTAATTAAAAATAACATCAAATATATATTTTAAAAACATTTAAAAATTTATCTCGTATCATATTTAAAACACCAATGGACATTAATTTCAAATTCACATTCACATTGAATCAATATTTCATACAATATAATTTCATTTAAATATATTTTTTATTTTTATAACACTTTCCATTGTGAAAAATCTATCATTGTATCAATAATTCTTTTCATGCGATAAATTGGGCCAACATCACTCGTTTATCTAAGGATCCTTAAAATCAATTATTCATCCTAGTTACACTATTTTTTGTTACAATTAAAATTACCTATGGCCTATATCATCTTATAAGATCATATTATACCACAAATCAATGATGGTGATGATGGCGATGATTTCTGCACCTATACGCAATATAACCAATAGAGAAGTCCATATATGTCAAACCAATCAACATATTTAGGTCAATATAGGAATATATTTTAATGATGTTTTTATCAAAAAAATATTTTACTATCAGTAATCAATTAAAAATTTTATATTATATATAATTGAAACTTTTTATAACATATATAATTGAAAATTTAAACAAAAGTTAAATAAATCCATATGAATGATAACTTGGTAGCCAAAATAATAAGAAATAATGTGTATTATTCATTCTCGTACATCATCTAATTATTGAACATAAAATAAATATAATTTTGGTGATATTTAACCATGATTTATATAAATAACAAACAAAATCCAGAGTTTTAATCAACAATTAATAAAAAATAAGAAATAATAAAATGAAATGTGGTTGAACAGTGATATTAAAATAGATATTCATTTACTAAAACCAACTTGAAAGACATGAATCATTGAAAAATATGAGAGGAAATAGTAAATAAGTGGGGTGGCCCCCATTTAGGAATATGTCATATAACACTAATATGTTATCCAAATGATGGCACCTCAAAAAGACCAAATGAATCCCAAAAAATGTCTCTCATAGACGTAAACCCCAACATTCAAAATTTAGTTTTTTATACCTGTCCACCCACATTGAAAACATAAATTTAACTCATAAAATCCTCAAAAATATCATAAACCCAATATAAATAATAAAATTCAAATTCTGAGATATTTATCCCTATTTAATATTCATATATCAAAATTTTAACAACACCTGAACCAACATGGTGTTAAAATATCCTTATTATTCATACCATTCTTTATTTTTTCTTTAAACATTTATATGATAAACCAATAATTTTTATTCTCTTTTAAGGCAGTCAAAATAAAATAATATTTACATATATATGTAAATGAAGTAATATGTGTTAATCATTAAATAGATAATTCAAGATAAACCATAGAAATAAAATCGTATCACATTAATAAATTAATTGGTAACAAAATCAATAATACCAATTACAATACATATGCATAATGTAACAAATAATTAGATGCGATGAAAAAATGTTCTATAATTTTCTATAAATTAGAATCCTTTTTCAAATTTTAATGAATTTTCTTTTAATCAAAATTATTTCAATTTTTATATTGGATTTTTCTCTATTTGTATTTTCTCTCAATCTCACCCTCATATAGTAATGAAAATAAGAAACCAAGAATGTGCGTCAATTTTTTTAAGGATGGATTTTGGTTTGAATGATAGATCCTTCATATGAATTGTATCATTTAGGTTATAGATTTTCACTAAAATTAAAACATGTATTACAATGACAATCAATGGAAGGTATCACCCATTAAACATTTTTTAACATTCTGAAAATATTATATGAATCTAACAATTTTTCATCTAGTTATAGAGTGTAATGTTTCTGAAGAACACATCCTTGATATACCAACATGAAATTATTTCTAGTAGTATCTTAATTGAGTTCTTATGGTTGGATGTACTGACTCAACATTGATATTTTTCAAAATTTACTCTATTGAATTTTATTATAAAATATCATTACATATATGATATCATAATAAAAACTCTTATGGTTATTTAGAAATCATTAAATTATATCTTCCTAGTATTATATTCTATTTTTACACTTTAATAATTCATAAACATATCACTATCATATATTACATTCTTCTATACGTATTCATTATTTCAAGCAAGCTTCACAAATATTTTTCAATTTAGATATTCACATATGCCTTTATAGATATGATGAAATTATAAAAAATCATTAATTATGTATAATATATGTACATACTCATCCTCAATTATTCACATAATTAATTTCTTCTATTATTCATGGATTAAAAAAAATAACATTAATCTACCTCTTTTATTAAAGAAGAATATTTTTAGATACTCCTAAATTAATTCATAACTAATATCCCATGAAAATATTATCAATAATTCAATACATTTACTAATGAAATGGATCATATTTATTTAATATTTATTCCACATGTATCCTATGAAAATTAGAAAAGTAATTGGACATGAAAATTAATATATTTATTATAACTATCAAATTTATTTCCCAGTGAAAATATTTATAATATCTCATAAAATATTATATTTATGATTTTCATATATTTCTAAATATAATATACATTATTTCTAAAATAAATAAAATATCTTAAGCCTCCGTTTTTCTCATATTATTCCTCAAATATTCTCAATATAAATAAAGAGTTGGTAATAAAATAATTTTATCATGATATCCATGATTTATAAAAACGTTTTATATAAAAAATTAGAGGTTCTATGAAGATATAAATTCTATAAATAGTTCTATGAAAACACATTTACCAAATTATATAACCCTCCTCAAATATTCTATAGCATGCTTTCACATATATTATTTAAAGAATATTAAACTCAACTCCCTTCATAATTTTTTCCCAATTTTTGTAAGGATTTTATATCATAGAATAATCCACTCTTTAGTTTTCCAAATTTGATAAAAAAATTCAAATTTAATTTAATTGTGTTTCAAATAATTATCAATCCCATGATTAGATCAATATTTTAAAATAGAAACTAGAAAACTCAATTTTTTTATCCTATTGACAACATCAAAGAAAACTCAAGACAAATATATCTGAATCATCTAAAAAAAGTTAAGAATTATATTTTATCATATAATAATAATGATAAGGTGTGATTTTATTTTATATTCACTATGCTAAAATAAAAATGACTTATATTATGAAATAGATCTATCCCAATATTTTTTCATTATTCCATGTCCAATCTATTCAAAAAATAATTTACACTCATAAATATTATTTTACATTTAATGTAATTATACAAAAAATATCATATATTATTAAAAAAAATTACTTAAGTTACTCATCTAGAATCATATCATTAAAGTATGTTTTATGTGTTGTGGAACAATATTTTATGGATTCTTTAATATATTTTTTGTTCCCAAATGATGATCTGTATCCTTTAGGATTTTTTAATATATTCAAGACTCAACAAAAGGAGATCATAAAACACATATGAAAAATTTTATGTATATGGAACATTCATGTTTTATTCATAAAGGATTATGTTATGTTCTCATAGTATATCATTATATGCATCTTACAATTTATTCTTAACCTTCCCTTTCAACTAAAATATTCATAAATAATTACACACAGACACACACAGATATATATATATATATATATATATATCATAATCATAGAAGACTTATTCATAATCAAATCTCAGATATAATTATTTATGTACTTTTAAGATATATTCTTGATCTTATTCAATTTATAATTTGGGTTATCTCAAAATATTTTTCTCTCTATATATTTAATAAATCCTTATATCAGTACATCATACTCAATAAAAAAATAGATAGTATACATTTTTCTCATATAATCATTTACTAAAAACAATGTTCTTCATAATTCTATATGATTTTATTTGAACTCAGTGATTTTTTTGGAGCACCCCTTTTTTGTAAAACATAAATTCCTTTAAAAAATAGATTTCAACTTCCCCTATCACATAATATCTTAAATACTAATCTAGTTAATTATTATTTTTATCCTTTTTCAATTTTAATATATATAATATAGTGTATCAACAAAATTTATATGTTTTTTTAACATGGTCTATATATTATACGTTCTAGGAAATCTATATATATATATATATATATATATATGTTTATATGATCATGTTATATGCTTCATAACTTCATTAAAAATGTTTCATGAATTTAAAAAAATGAATGTCTCATCAATACATTAACATATTAAGATTCATTTCCTTTTATAAAAATTTGAATACTTCTATATTGATTTCCAAATATATTTTTTGTGTCACTCCACTATATCAACAAAATAAATATTACACTCATAAAATAATACTTTCAACATCATAATTGGCAACCAGAATTCTCAAATACCATATAAATATTTCATCATTCATTTAAAATAATTCACACTAAAACCATAAACACAATTTTTTAATCAATATACATGATCATATGTTATTATCATATGTTATGACCATATATTAATTCCATATGATAAATGTTCTTTTATATATTGTTTCTTATTTTGATGATAACTATATTGATTCATATTCTCCTTGGGGATTCATTCTACCCCTATCTTCTTATATTCATATCATCTATTCCAATGACCTTTAAAACATTTTTGATGCATCAAACCAATTCATATATGGTGCATAAATAGGTCAAAACATGGTGAGAGAAAATACAACATTATAAAACCTATATACTTCAATACTAGTTAAATCCATGCACACATTAGTTAGTGAAGATATGTTTCAACTATATATAAACATTTTATAGTATGAAAATAGATGTAGTGTAATGTATTTAAAAATAAATAGTTAAGGGACATGTTAATTGTATTGGATATCTAAGAGATCCTTATCCTCAATGGCCCGAAGGCATTAATTTTTTATTGATTTTTGATAAACCACCTTTCAATGGGTGAGGTGGAACCATAACAAGGCCCGTAGGCGTAAGTATTACGTGGCCCGTAAGCCTTAGAGGAATTCCGTGCCTGTAGGCTTCAAACATTACATACAACCTAGAATAACTAAAAGGAGGAAGCTTCAGAATGAGGATCAGCAAGGAGATTTCACCACTACAGAAGATAAAAGGATTGAAATAATGAGAGGGTATAGCACCGGCCAAATAATATAACTTTATTATATATTCATATAAGCTCTATAGGTTAAAATACTTCTAACTATAGTGATATTGATATGATTAAATATAAAAATCATTCAAAGGGTAGAATTAAATCAATAAAATGGTACACACTATATTTTTATTACAACTTTTTCATTTGGTTTTGAATATTTATTTTTTAGTATCAATAATTGATTCAATGAATGATTGTTGAGAGAGTTTGGTGGGCCAAATCATTGTAAAACATGATAATTATTGGTAAAGAGTTATTTAACACAATCCCACCACATAAAATCTATTAGTGGGTTGTGTAAATACGTAGTGATCATTCAATGCATATTATATTAAACTCCATGTTATTGTTGAATCAAATAAAAATTGGTTTTATTTGTAATTGATATAAAATTTTACTAGTGTGGATGTGTGGGAAATAAAATTTAGTATTGGTGATCCAATTAAAAATTGTATCAAAAAATTTCTATTTGATTTTGAGAGTTATATAGGTCATAATTGATTAAAACCTAATTCAACCCACATCACATGGAGTCTATCATCGATAATAGACCTAACAAAAAAATTACTATGGAATATATAACAAGATTTTTATTTTTTCAATACTATAAAAACCCTATTTATAATCAAGATTAGAAAAACTAGAAACATTAGACATTAAAAATACAATATCATTACAAAAGGGTATTTTTCTTAAAAATGATAAAATGGTTCTAAAATATATATTTTAAAAACTAAAGAAAAAATTCTTTTTTTATTCATGTATCATATATATTTTAAAAATTATCATTACAAAATGTAACATAAAAACAATTGAAATTTTTTTAGTAACCCTAAAACAATAAAATTTTGAAATTAAACACAAATTATAAATGATGAAATCATTTATAAATAGTAGAATTTATACAAAACAATTTTTATATTTTTAAATAAATGAATATAAAATATATTTTTGAAATAATTAAATAAAGTAGTTTTATTTATTTATATTTTTTAATGTATAATGAAAAATACAAAACACCAAATTTTTCATTAACAATAATGATATATTACAATTATATTATTAAAAAAATTAAAAATGAAATATTTCTTTAAAAACATAAAACTAGAAACATAAAAAAACATATGGTTTATGATGCAAGTAAGCCTGCTCTTAAAAAATTCACTTAAAAAGTGCAATTAGAAGAAAGTAATTACAAGGGGGATTTACAATTTTGGGTATTTAAATCTCTGCATTCATATCCTCCAACCAAAGATGATCAGAAATTTGGAATCATAGGAGACCTTCCGGAGCTAGCCTCCATGACTGACCTATTGGATAGGGCATCAGCAAACTGATTTGATTCCCTCTACACATGTGTAATATCATTAAGGACACACTCTACAAGAAAGTGGAAATAAATTCAATATGGTTAAATTCTCCAATGAACAATCATAAAATGTTATTTTAGAATTTATGATGCCAAACTAGAATCAGATTCAATCCATATGGATTGCCAACAAAATTGGACCACATAAAATACCACCTTAGTCAAATCCCATAGTTAATCTTCAATAGCATGACCAATTCCAATGAAGTGGTAAAAACATCTGTTAATGTGACCCACATGGGTACGGAAGACTCCGCCACAACCCAAAGTTCCCAGTGCACCTAAGGAATCTTCATCAATGTTGAAATTTAGATATCCAGAAATTAGAGGTATCCATCTAATGGATTTGACCAACAGTGGTTTCTTCGCCCTGCTATTAACATCAGGAGGTATCAATATAACTAAATTAGATACATCATTATTCATTCATACCATTGGAATTTTGGAGACAATAATGATTTCATGATTAATACCGAGGACACCCGAATAAAAGGAAGGGGTATAATCCTCAAAGGCGTATCCATTTGTTGAATTCAACACATATAAAATTACTGTAGCTATTTATGTTAATACCATGGTATAAAACTACTCAATTTAGGATATCTTTTGAATATAAATAATAAAAAATCAATTCTCTCATAGTTGAAAGTGCATCAAAAAAGGCACTTCACACAATACAACAAATTTTATGTAAATTTACAAAAAAAATTGTTTAATTTATTCTTCAGCCAACAGAAAAAGAAAACAAGTATATACTAATTGGATCCCTTCATATTGAATTTCCCTATTTAGTGGAATATGTATCATACATATTCTCTTGACCAAATTCATGATAGATGGTAGATGAAATGGAATTTTTAGAATCATTACCCATTAAGGCATGTTAAAAACACCACTATAATAGGACTTGTAGCAATCCCTTATAGAAAAGATGCCATATAAATTTGGTGTCCAAACAAGAGTATCACAATCAGTGTACTCATGTTTATGAAATTATAATCTAAGTTGGGTTAGAAAAATCTCAGGAATATTTTTAATACCTTGGATTTCGTCAATGGTGGCAGGTTTCATGGATTGAGAAATTTCAATAAATTCATTTACTAGACATCAGATCTAGTTGGTACTCCATAAATTATAAGTGGACTGCTTATAATCCATCCATCTTGAGCATTACATGTTTTAAATATATACTTGGCTAATGGATATCCAAATAAAGGAAGGTAAATAAATAATTTAACCATTATTTTGACGAGGAGTAAATATGTTGGCAAGAAACTCCAATGATGAGTCCATTGAGGCATGTTAACTCAGTGTGATTTTCTTATTAAGGACTCATTATAGATCCTAGGATCCTTGAATCACATCCCTCCCATATAAATAGGCCTTAAAAAATAGTTCCAATAGATTTTTATTAACTTCCTTTCATGAAGTGAACCATTCCAAATAATGTTAAGAATCGTAAAATGCAGCTCTTCAAGGGGAGATCTGGGCCATCTGTATAAAGAGAACCCTTAGACAAACAAAAAAGTAATCACTGAATTAAACAAAATAATTCTACCTACATGTGACATGTCCAATCTTTTACAAGTTTCCATATTTCGGATTATTCTGTAGAAAACCACTCCATGTAACATAATATATTATTTCCCTAGAATAGTGGCACCTCAAGATATATAAAAGGGAGGGACCCTCTCCTAACAAAAAGATACCTTAACACCCTTCAATAATAGATATTGTTACTCATTCCATCAATAATACAATGGATATATTCTAGATGATAAACTTGCCATTATCTTACTCATAATCCCCAAAAATTAATTATATATAAGAAATAGTTGATTTTTAGATTTCTCAAATACAAGAATATCATCATTCTCAAAAATATGTGCATGATCATATAATAATCTTCAAAACACCTTCTATTTGTAATGTTGATCGAACATAATATCATTAAGACAAATACTTTTGTAGTCCATTGAAATAGAAAAGTGAAGCCAAGATAATTGATATCCTTGCCTAACCCCCAAGGAACACTGGCAGAATCCCTTTGATGATCCATTCATAAGAATAAAAAGTATGGAACTTCTATGAATGAAATTTAAAATTTGGATAAATCTGAATAATACTAAAAAATTTTAAGAATATGAATTATAAAATTACATTAAAGGGTATCAAAATCCTTGGAAATGATGACTTTCAGAGCAATATTTCCCTTCTTTATATAATTCCTCACGATGTTGGCATGCTCTGAAGGAGTATAAATTCGATTTTTAATATTTCACGCTAGAAAAAAATCCCAATAGATTTACAGTGGGAAATAATTTTGAAATTTCACCCACTCTGGTGTCAATTATGTTGTTTATGACAATAGGAATCCAATTACCATTTGAAACTGATAAAATGCATTTGATTCCAAAGGAATTCTCTTTTTTTAATCAAGTGTATGAAGTTAGAATACACACCATGGGGAATTGATAAATGATTGAAATATTATATCATAGTGTTGATAACCTTGTTGTGAAAAATCAACCATTTGAACATGAAGAATTTTTTACTACATCCATTCGGTCCAGTAACAATTTCAATATTAATTGAAAACCTGGATTCATTTATTTTATTTCCATTAGGCACCTCAACTAGTATCCTATTCTGTTTCTCATCAATGGTATGAGAAATGTTTCAAATATTTTTTTGAATATTATCATTCCATTTTTATCATAAATAAATTCTTAATACTTAGAAACAACATTAGATATTTCATTCATAGATCAATATAAAATCCCAATAATCTAGAGGTTAGATAATCATATTATTTCTTTATTCTCTATACACATACAATGAAACAACCTAGAGTTCTTATCCCCTTCCTCGATAAATCTTACAATGAGTTTATTTATTGAAATATTTTCCTTGAGAGCATGAAAAAAATCAATCTTGGGAAGAGTTTTCATCTATTCTAATGAGGGAATGTCCTAAATCTAGTTAACAAATAATTTTTTTCTCCAAATTCTCTTCAGCTACTTTGATAACAAGGTCATTATTGTAAAAGGATGCCTTACTCCATTATATAAGCATTTACTTAATAAATTTTATCTTGGTGTAAAGTACTTGTAAGGCACATCCTAAATAATAATCCTTCAAAGAATTCATAATTATCTCCCTCAACCAAGGAAAAACAATCTAGAATTAGTTGAATTTGAAATTCAAGGAAACTGACCTTAATTTACTAAGAAAAAAATAAATAAGAAAGGGGTTATGATCATAGTTTATTATTGGTAAAGTGAGGCCATACATATCAATAGAATCATTTTTTGTTCAACTTGTACTAAACATATATTTAATTTACTATTATTCCATCCATTAATGGTAAATCTACCCCGTGTGACCTCATCTCCCACAATAGGGCCCTCATCCAATGTACATTTGTCAATACAAGAGGATAATTCATGAAAATCTATTCTATATCGTTTGATAACAATTTTTTCACCAAGCCTTAGTAAATAATGTAAATCACCCATTATGATAAAACTAGGATAATAATCTTAGATATTCATTCTATAGTTTTCCATATATCTATTCTTCTAGTATAAAAATTGAAATCATACAACCAATGAAATAGAAAATTTAGTACCATTCAGACCAGCTGAATCAATAATGGAATACCGATCATAATTGCATAAGATAATAATAATGTATTCTTGTTTAAGGTCCCATATTTAATCTGTGTCTTCTTTAGACTAATTATGGGAAATAAAGTAATAACCAAATGAATTACACTTGATATTTGTATAACTTTAAAAACTGATTATTAGTTCATCAAGTCCAATGAGTATGATTTTTTTGTCACAAAAATATTCCCAAATCCTATTACTATGGTAGATTTACCAAGAACATACAAATTCCAAAAAAGGACCTTAATTGTTTAAGGGATTTGAGTCTTCTCATAGGCCCATCCTTTTTATACATTCTAATTTTTTTAGTTTTAATGATGTCCTCTTTCATGCTTTTGGTTTTTTCTACACCTCCAAAATGAAATCCACCCTTATTAAGAGCTTTCTAGACATACTCAGATGAGGGCGACTATCCTGAATCTTTAGAACATTAAAAAAACTTAAAGGGGACTATATATTATGCAATTGGATTGGTTCTTAATGAAAACTGGAAATAAATTTTCCTCTTGTAGTTTTTGAATATGTAAATTGTAAAAATATACCTTCTATATGATCCGAAAGGTAGGGATGATTCATTATACTTGCTGCCTTTTTAGAAGTACTTCCATACACAATGGATGGTGATTTAGAAGGATTAGGCTCTCGAACTGATGACTTGAAGATGAAATCCTCGTGAGCATCAGAAACATTGATCAAATTAGTAATAGAATATTTCATGGTGACATCACCCTTCTTGGATAATCCACCTTATTTCACAACCCCATCAGAGTCAATAATATGTAATTCAGTGCCATTACAAAGGAGACCAAGTTTTTTGAAACTATAAAACATAAAAAATCTAGATTATTTGGTGTTGGGATAGATGTACTAATCTTATCAATGTCAGTAGTAATACATCCATCAAATTGAGTTATAGATGCATCAAAAAGAAATACTTCAAGATATTCAGCATGCTTTGGAACAAAACCACCATCTGTATGCTCACCATCAATAATAACTTGTTCAAGAGGAGATAAAAGAACTACTCCATGATATCATCCACAGATTTAAAATTTGTGAGACCATCCAAAGGTCCAAGAATCCCATCACTGGATGCCCCATTAACATGATATGAGGAATTAGATTAATGGATTTATATTTACCATTCTTCCTTCGACAAGTTCTATCATCATGGCCTCTTATTTATTATAAATTATAAATTATATATTTATTATACTTAGAGATGAAATTCCCAAATACATTTCACTACATGTAAAAATTCGGATTACTCTCATATTCGATCTCCATATTAATATTTTCATCCTTTGTAGTTGTAACACCCAAAGATTTTAGGGGCCTTTCTTAAAATAAATTAACTTTTATTGATATATTTCATTGAACTAAGTCATTTATTCATTTCAAAAGTCACTATATTATCATAAGTTACACATAACACCAACTTGTTAAACATTACACGCAACACTGACTTCATGTACAATACACAAAACATTAAGTTTATAAAAAAACACCTCTTATTTATAACAAATATTTATTTGAGATAATAATAACTGATCTTTTAAACTTATTAACATTAATATTAATAACTAATTTTCAAATATTTTTTGTAATGGAATATATATTTTTTGGTTATGTCCTTATATGTTTAAAAATAGTATTTTCTCAAATAATATTTTTTATGTACTTCTATAAAAACAATAAATTTAATTTTATAAAAAAAAGAAATATAATTTGGTAAAATAAAATACATTTTGGAATTTATAATGTAAAATATATCTTAGGATAAATTTTTTGGTTTTTGCAAAGAAACATAATTTTTAGATGGATAATGAAAAATACTGAATTTTATTTCAATTTTAAATTTTCATCTAATTTATTTATAAGTTATATTATATATTAAATTACTTTAAAATTTATTAGATCATATTTTTATCATTTAAAAGAATGTATTTCATTTGTACCAATTTCACATTGAAATTGGATATAAAAACATAGCATGTTTTGATTATTTTTACATAAAATATTTACAGTATCATCCCGTTTGTGGGATTAAATTTAAATTAATATAATCCTCCTAGGTGTTTGAAATTTGGAATAATTTATTACATATTAGGAATCAGAATAATTTATAATATCTAATATGGTTAATTATTTTTTTACTAGAAGGACTAGTGAATTTAATTAAAATTAATTACAATGATTAAGTGAAAAATTAGTTCAATAAAGAGCTAAATGTTAAAATTAAGGACCAAAAAGAACTATAAAATTTTCATACACTAATTTTATGGCCATTATTCAGAAAAAATTTACATTATTTAGTTTTTATGGTTTTCTATGACTATGTGTGGTACAAATGTGGTTACATCTTACTTATTTTCAAAAATACCAAGCGAGTCCTTTTCCTCCATTATAAAAGGGCACTACCTCTCTCTCATTCCTCAAACCTATGAAACTACATAATTTTAGAGTAAATATCCCAAACACACTTACCAATATCCCTATATTTATCCTTTAATCTTCCCTTTTAGTAGAATTCAATCCAAGTAAGTGCTTTGGTGAAAACTAAAATGTGTTTCCCAAAGAAGAGATAACATCCTCCCTCAAGGTCCTTTCTTCTATTTTCATTCTCCACCCATAAAATATAATTACTCCATTATTATAAAATAAAAAATATAATGAATATAATGAATTGATTAAGTGGTTTCTACCCACACTTACATGAATTTACATCTAATGGATGATGAACATATTCTTTATGTGGTTGGTGTATTAATGCCTCACGAAACGATTATTGTTCATTTTTTATTTATTGCCTTTAATATTAGAAATTATGAGGTAAACTATGTTTATATAATTTATTTATTATATTTATTATATATTTATTCTTATTTAATCCTTTTAACACACATTTCTTTATACATTAATTTTTTTAAAAAATAGTATTTCATTTAAAGAAATGTGGACTACCTCCCATTCAATGCGGTGTGATTCGTTCACACACTACAATAACTGTATTGAAGATATATTTAGGGAACATATATAATATATATGATATAATAAATGTACATTAATAATTATATATATTCAAATATATTTTTATAATAAATTTACTATCTTTCTTTCAATACGACAATAAAATGAAAACAACGTTCATGCGTATATACATCCTACTATCTCCACAAATGGTGTATTCAATTTTAATACTTATATATCATATAGATTATTATAATACACATATAAAATATATAAATTATATTAATATCATGTTTTATATTATATAAATCATGATATAATTATAAGGACTAAATATATTACAAATTAATACACTTGCATAGAAAAAAGTTGATATTACCCAAAGAGAAACCTTAACATATAATTGTCAACAAGAGATAATTGAAAATTAATAATAAACAATATATTGAATTCGATATAAGAATATTATTTTGTAAATATGTGTAAGAAACATAAATTTATTATACATGAAGCGTGTACGAGTACAAAGTGAGTCATGACACTAGGTAAGGGAAATTTAATCTCATATTTTATTTCTAGGACATACATGCCTTAGAATCCAATATATTCATTTCTATGGTGTATATAATACCGATTAATATATTATAGGATTATTATTATTATTAAAAATATGTTAATTCACATATATATATTCTATGATATTTCCTTCATTGTGTTAATTTTTTAAAATTTACCAAATCAGAAAGGCAATTGTGTATCAATTTTCCTTCTTTGAGACACATATTGTGTAATACATATGAAATCTTTTAAACGTGTGTATACATAAATTATATATTTTATAACATGAATATAATTCTTCTAATGATAATTTAATCTTAATTGTAGTTAATTTTCTGACATGGATAGTATGATCCAAAGATAGCAAGTGTCTAGAATTTATTGAAGAAATCTCATTATTTATCAAGATTGTTTATGATTACACTTTCATTAATGAAATATTATGATTCATATAACAAACAAACTTGTGATTTTTATTATAAAAAATGTATTCATGGTATATAAATTATTTAGATCCATTTTTACACTATTGGGTACTTAAATTAATTATAAAATTTGTTTTAATTATAATATTCCACTATTTCCCTCTTCGGTTGGAAATATATTTTGTTTCAATAACAATGTTTTCGAAAATGTTTCCATGATTTTTTTCAAATGATACTATAAGGTATTTCTTATGAAAGAAGGATTTTTATTAATTTAAAAATTTTCTATATAATATCCCAATGTAATTTTCAATGAAAAAGGATTTAATAAATGTTTAATGGTTTAAAAATAATTTTTAGTGCAGAAAGGATATTTTCATCAAGAAATGTTTTTCAAGGATATATTAAAATTATTTATAATATAATATAACATGCATTGGTGTAACTTAATATTTTATATGGAAATTATTCAATGATTCCAATCATATTAATTCAATAAATGAATTATATTTTGAAGGCATGAAGTTTATGAAACTTGTTTCCATTTCACAGGTTATATGCTTTGGAAAGCCTCTTCTTTTCATGTGTTTGGATTATGATGAAATAATTTTAAATCTTATGTCTTTTTCCATAGGATATGATATTATAACATGTTTATAAAACTCATTTATTTTAATGGGTTATGATATGATTTTTAATGATCTTGTGTTACATGTATGTATGATTTAATTATGAGTTGGTTGTGACATATATCTCCCAAAATGAATTGGGTAATGATTTGTATCTCCTGATATATACTAAGATGGTCTTGTAAATGACCCTTGAATAATAATATGACCAAGGGAGTGAATCATGACTACCATTATTATATGAGGAGTGAAATCATGCAACTAATATGGCCATGGGAGTGAACCATGCCTCTCAAGATGGTACGTGAAGTGATCCCATACTACTATGATGGTCTTGGAATATATGTGTCAAAAAATATGGAAATCATATTATATGCTTATTCTTTTTCCACAATACTATGTTTTATTCCTATGTTATTCTTTTATGGATTATTTTATTCATTTCCATATGATTCATATCTTATGAACTGATAGTCATTATTCCATGATTTCTATTTATGATCTTTGATATGTATTTTATGATATCCTATTTTCATGAAAATGTTCTAATACCATTATTATAATGACTATTCCTACATATATCACCTGTCTAACCTTACTGAACATTTGAGATCACCCATTTTTATGTTTCCTCTCCCTTAGGTTTTGAAGATATGTATTATTTTTAATGTGTCTAAGAAGGGTTCTACTGAAGAAGATTGTAGTGGAAGATAATGTTGATCACTTGTATACCAATGATTATTTTTCCATTTTTTTAAATTTACTAGACTAATACGGTATTTGGGTGTATGTTTGTATAATGTTTTAATTATACCTCAAATGTTATGTATTGTTAAGGTATGAAAATCAAGGGTTTCTATAGTTAGTATCATAAGAAAGGTTTACTTAAACTTTGTAAACTATGATGAGAAAACCTCAGCAAGGACGCTAAGGAAATGTACAAGGATAAAAATTTATTGGAAACTGTCCTAGAATTAAGGTAAAGGATAGGGTGAGTGGATTACTGTAAATACATCAATGTCTGGATACTACAAGTGGATGTGGCTATTTCACATTTGTACATAGGGGTATCCACTCTTATAAGATGAATTAGGTATGACTCCAGGTAATTTGGTACATAACCACAGGCCTTACTACACCCCTATTTTCACACTCCCATGGGATATTGTTTATAAATTCACAAACTCTTGACAAACAATTATGGAGGATTTTAATAGCAGATGAATATAAATAATATAGGATAAACCTAAAGTGTCATATATTAAAGAATGTTTCATAAGTTATACATCATATAATATATTTATCATGATTGCATGGTTACCCATTTTAATTACTATTTATTACTCTTTGAATTTGGGTTTAGTCAATGGATAGAACATGAAGGAACCACATTAATGGTGATTTTGATGAACAATGTAATAATTATCCTCCTGAGAAACTGAATGCTATTGGATATATAATGTCAAATATTGTTTCTATGATCACACAACTTTCTCAAGCTATGAATTATAGTTGAAATTCAAATAAAGAAAATAGAGAACAATATTATATTTAGTCTTTCAAGAGGAGACATCCACATTCCATCGGAGGGTCTTCTGATCCACTTGTTGCTGAACAATGAATTATTACTATTGAAAATAAATTCCCCATTATCAATTTTTTCAGAGATTCAGAAACTCATTCTAGTTTTTTATGATTTCGAAGGTGATGTAGACCATTGGTGGACGCTAATAATTAATATGAGGCATCAGGATGAGATTGAATCCATGGATTGGGACAAGTTTAATAACTTAATTTTAAAGAATTACTTTCCTTATATTTTTTAAACTAATATGGAGAAATAGTTCATTATGTCAAAACAATGTTATGATGTATTTTTTGGTATTTATGAGGCTAATTTCAAGAAAAATGAGACCTATACTTCAAGAATTATCATCCAAACTCTAAGTAATGTGGATAGGATCTTTAGTGGCTTATAAGAATGTCTCATAAGGGTGTTTTCTATAAGAGTCCTTCATATCTATGAGGATATTTTGAATTTTGAAATCAAGGTTGAAATTGAGGATGGAGTCATGTATCATTATCATTGTTTTGACAAGAAAATGAAGATATACTTTAAAGGAAAATATAAAAACCGGGAAGAGAAGAAGACAATCCTTCATTTATGCTCTTGGTGTGGGGGAAGCATAAAGTAAATTGACATAATGGGAGTAATAAATATTTTATGTTTGGAAGGGAATTTTATTGGGAATTTTTTTGATAAAGTGATTAGAAGATGTGATAAATGATGTGAATGTAGAAAAAGAGGCAAAAAATGAACCTCAAATGATTCAATGCTACAAGTGTTAAGATAACATAAATTCTAATACACATTTCCCAAAACCCAAGGGCTAGTGATTATGATCGATATCAATATCCTCATAAGACAAGGGAAAATGGAAAATCTCATACTATATTTATTTCTAACGAGGGGTGAAATAATGGCATTGTGAAAGGTACACATACCATACAATATAGAACTGTTAATGTCTTATTTCATTTTGGATCTACCCACTCAATAATATATAAATAATTTCCTAAGAGTGTTAATATTCAACCAAAATTATTAGTTTAAGAATTGGAATTGAAACCCCCTAATGGTACGATGATTAAATTCTATGTCTGTGATTCAACTCTGGTTGATGTTTTTAGGAATGTACTTCCGACCAAAAAGTTTATTCTTTATTTGGTTAAAATTAATGTCAAATTAGGCATGTATTTTATTTTTATAAATAATTTCCATATCATTTTTGTAGAATTGTTATTTTTTTGTTATTTCAAACCCTCGTATAATCATCCATCATTGTGATGATAAGTATGAACTTCCTGTGGAGATTATATCTAGTGTATGTGTTTTAATTCACATTCAAAAGGGTTTTCTTATCAAATGGGTGTGGAGAATAGTGACATAAATTATATTCCAATTGTTCGAGAATTTTTGGATTTCATTCCAAAATATTTTCCTTGACTTCCACCAAAATGTGAAGTTGATTAAAAAATATAACTCATTCCTGGTTCCACACCCATTTCATAGAATCCATATAAAATTTTCCTAATTGAGTTGTAGGAATTGAAGAAAAAAATCTATGAATAACTTGATAAGGGATTCATTTGGCCAATTGTGTCACCTTGGGGTGAGCCTATTCTATTTTTTATAATTTAATAAGGATTAATGAGACTCTATATTGATTACCATGAGTTGGAGAAAATCATAATCAAGAATAAGTATCATCTTCCTCTTATTTATGACTTGTTTGGCCAACTACACAGAGTTTAGTACATTTCCAAGATTTACATTCATTATAGATATCATCAATTGATGTTTGAGATGGAGGATAACCCAATATGAGAATGCGTACAAGGTATGGAAAATATAAATATATAGTAATGAAGTTTCTTATTACTAATTCCAATAGTATATAATGGATTTAATTAATAGAGTCTCTAGATATTACCCTGATCAGTTTGAATCAGTCTTTATAGATGATTTTATTATCTATACAAAGAGGAAGGGGGCCATTAAGACCACATGAGAATTGTACTGAAGTCCCTAAGGATTAAATATATAAAAAATTTACAATGCCTGAATTTTTACTAGAAATAGTTTCATTTTCTGGTCACATAATCGCAAGAGATGGTATAATAGTATATCCATCAAATTTAGAGGCTATTGAATACTGTCCTACACCAACCATATTGACTATGATCCATTTCATTCTTGGTTTTGGTTGATATTGTCGATGGTCTGTAGATAATTTCTCATTTCTATCAAATCCTATAATGAAGTTAACTTTGAATGGTTTCATGTTTATATTGATATATGAATGTGAGAAAATTTTAAATGAAATGAAGAAAAGGATTGTTAGTGAACATATGATTAAATTACCCTATGATGGAGAAGCATTTTAAATATATAGTGATCCATCTAAGAATGGATTGGGATGTGTTCTTATACCAAATAACATTATTATAGTTGTTTCCTCTAGATAGCTAAATATTAATCTGGAAAATTATCCAACTCATTATTTGGAGTTAAAAGTTGTAATTTATGTATTGAAGATATGTAGGAATTATATATATGGAGAAAAGTGTGAAATATATACTCATTATTAAATTCTAAAATAGATATTCACATAAAAAGAGTTGAAAATGTGACATAGAAGATGGTTGGGGTTGATAATCGATTATGACGGCTCAATACATTACCACCCTCTGAAGGTGAAAAAAGTGGAAAATTATTTAAGTCTAAAGGATCATACTATCTTATTGATGATGAGTATAAAAAAAGATACAAAATTTTTGGATTTGAAACGGATCGAACTAGAAATATTAAAGGAATGGAAAAATATTATCATTCTAAAATGAATGTTCAACCATCTATCTATGTGATGATTAAACAGGCCATTAATGAAGATATAAAGATACAAAATAAGGATAGAAATGTTCATGATTTTTACCTTGATCGGGATGGAATTATAAGGATCAAGAACTGTGTATTTCTTCATTCCATACAATATTTTAAGAAAGAGATATTAGAGGATGTTCATTGATCTTCATTATCTATTCATCCTAGACGTACAAAGATATATAGGGATTTGAAATAATACTTCTTGTGGGATGGAATGTAGAGGGATATCATAGAGTTTTTTATCATTTTTCTCAGTATGCAATCATGTTAAAGTAAAAAAGACAAAAGACTAAAGGGTTTTTGCATCCATTACCTAAATTAGAATGGAAATGGGAGAACATCACTATCAATGTTTTAATTTAACTACCCAAACCCACTATAGTATTTGATGATATATGGGTGGAAGTCATTTTTCTTACAATGTCTACACACTTCATCCCTATAAAAGAAGACTTTTAACTGGATCATCTATCCAGGATATACATTGAGTGAGTGGTACGGTTTCATGGACAACAAAATTCTATTGAATAAAATTAGTATATATGGTTTACCTCAATGTTTTAGAGAATCCTTCTACAAGAAAAATATAGAAAATTGAGTTTCATCCCATATTATCATCCTCATATAGATGTTCAGTATAAAATTGAAATTCAAACCCTATATGATATATTGATATCATGTTCTCTAGATTACCAAGGTTGTTGTGATCATTACCTTCCTCAGGTATAGTTTTCTTACAAAAATATGTGTTACTCAAGAATCCATATAAAACATTGTGAAGCTATATATGGTAAAAAAATATAGAGATACAATATACTAGAATGAAGTTTGGGAAAGAAAACTATTAGGACATATGTTTCTTAATTAAATGGTCAATAAGGTCAGTACCATTCAACAACATATCAAGGCTTGTAAAATTTGGAATAGAAGTTATTCTGATAATCGATGGCGTGATCCATAATATGATGTTTGTGAAAGGTTATTTCTATGAACATATCCTTGGATGAAATTTATGAGATTCGGGTTGAAAGGGAAACTAAGCCCTGGGTATGTTAGTCCCTTTGAAATTATTGATTATATCAGCACGACAACCTATCACCTAGAACTTCTTCCAAATCAATATCAAGTACATGATGTGTTTTATGTAATTCTCATGAGAATGTACAAACCTTTCCCTTCACATGCACTAAACTCAATGGTCATACTGTTATAGCATGATATTTCTTATGAGGAAAAACAAGTTTAAATTATGGATCATATAGAGAAAGTTATATGAAACAATACCACTACCCTCATCAATGTTTTTGGGATAAATCATCAGTTAGAGGAATCTACATGGGAACTTGAGGATATAATGAATAATAAGAATCCCTATTTTTTTAATTGAATGACGATTCTCAAGGGAGAAATTCATTTTAAGTGTGGTAGAATATAACACTGTGAATTTTTTGGGATCTTTTTTTCATGAATTAACATTAATTAATATATTTAATTTTAATAATTAAAAAATTATTTTCACATGGAACCAACTTGGAGTATGTTACACACCACACTGCCTTGGCATACATTATATGCAATACCAACATGTCATATGATACTCTTAATAACAATTTTATATGATACATCTATTTTTTTGTTATAATTATTTAAATTATATAATTATAGCCTAACTATTAAACATACTAATATGAATAGTAATAACAATTTTTAAAATATTTATTAGAATTGAAGATATAATTTTTGTTAAATCCCTCGTATGATTAAAAATACTATTACTCAAATAAACTACTTTTTATGTACATTTATTGAAAACAAACAAATCATTTTTATTCAAATGTAGAAATTTTAATTTATAAAATAAGATTCATTTGTTGAATTTATAATTTCAAATTCACATTAGGTTGAATTTTAGGAATTTTTCTGAGAAACTTCATTTTTGGATAAATATTCAAAAATACTAAATTTTAATTTAAAAGTACTTTTTATCTAATTTATTTATAAGGTTTTATAATATTTTAAATTAGTCAATAAGTTTAATTAGATAATATTTTAATCAAATAATCAAATTTTTGACATTATAAATAATTTCAAATTGAATTTTGATAAAAAAAACATAGAAAAAGTTTCATCATTTTTAGTTTAAAACCCATCATTGTCATCCTATCAGTAGGATTAAATTTAAATTAAATTCTGCAACTTTTGTAACTCCGAGATTTTTATAGGGAATTGTTTCAGGGAAATTAAATTTTCATTTTTATCATGAAATTAACTAAGTCAAACATTCATTTCTAATGAAACCAACATTTCGTATGTTATACATAACTCCAACTTAGTATAGAATACAAAAAACACTAAGTTGGCGTATGATACACACAACACAAAGTTTCTACAAAACATATCCTTTTTTTATTATTTAAATGATATAACTATAAAAAATATGTTAAAATTATTTATATGAATAGTAATAAAAAAATTTAAAATATACTTTATAACAATTTTATATAACGAAAAAATATTGATAATAAAATATATGAATTTTTTAAGGTCCTTCTATGATAATAAATATCATTTCCTCGAATGAACCTCTTTTAATGTCATTTTTTTGAATGATAATAAAATAAATTTGAGGTATATTTATAAAATTATTTTGATAAAATAAACTTCATTTTTTAATTTATAAATTTTTAACTTATCTTAGGGTGATATTTTTGATTTTTTTTTGACAAATATCATTTTTAGATGAACAGTGAAAAAACCAGATATTAACCATAGACTTATTTTTAAATTAATTTATTTATAAGGATGAATTATATTAGTAATTGGTTTTATAATTTATTTATATAATATTTTAATCAATTAATTCAATGTTGGTAATTTATTTATTCTTGCGTACGTACGAATTACCTTCTCCATGAATGGTTTATTCAATTTCATACTTATATATTCTATATATTGTTATAATATAAATATAATGAATATAAATTAAATTTATATCCTATTTCCGTTTTGGTATCGCGATATATGTATAAGGACCAATGATATAACAAATTAAGAAACATGAAAAGAACGAAGAAAATATTAGCCGAAGTGAAATTTTAACACAGGATTGTTAACAATTGGGTAATATATGTTCATAATAAAGATATATATGGTATTATTTATAATAATATTATTCTATAAAATTTTTATAATAATATTATATTTATTATACCAGATTCTTGTATGAATACGAATAGAGCCAAGACACAATGTTGGGGGATTTCATCTCTCTTTTTATTCCTGTGAGATACATGACTTGTTCACCACTCTTTCATTTTGTGTGGGGTATTTACTTACCGTGATTGTATTATATTTAACATATACTTAAATTAATGTGTATTAACATATCCATTTTATTAATTCTCATTCTTGGGATTTATGTTACAAAAGGTTCTAAATTGGTCGAAATGTTTTGTCTCATTTTTCCATCTTAGAGACTCTTGTTATTTTATAAACCAAAACTATTTTTTAGTGTGAATATAAGTAAATTATACATGTTATATCATGGATATAAATTTTTTTTATTTTTTTATCTTCATGTAATTTTCTTTTATTACATGGATTGTATTATCCCTATTTACCATGTTACAAGTGTTTATTTACACAATCTCATTGCTTTTTGAGATTTTTTATGTTTATATGTCATTTAATGAAATATTTTGATCCATCACTCAATAATAATCTTGATTTTCCTTAAACTATATTTATTCAAGATATCATAATGTGTTTGTACCACTTTTTTTACTCATTCCAACTAAATATAATGTTTTTATGAAAAATTTGTTCCTCTCTCTCTCTCTCTTCAGTCAGAATTATGTTTTTTTCAAAAAAAAACATTTTTAAAAAATATAAATTTTTTTAAGAGATACTTGAATATGATTTTCAACAATTTTTTTTTAAAGATTCCTTTATAATTTTTAAATATATTTTCAATTAAAATGGGTTTTGAACGGGTTTTTGTTATAAAAGTAATTTTTTCAATAAATAAAGTATATTCTCTGTATAATATATTTTTAAAGGCCTTTCAAAATTATTTCACATATATTATAATATCCATTGGTATTACTCACACCTTTGTGGGGAAATTATTCAATGTTTCCTTTCAAATTCAGTCTCTGAATATATTATGTTTTTATGTAATATTTTTTATAAAATATATTTCTCATTCATGGGGTATTTTCTTCTAAAACCAATTTCTTTAGATGGGTTATGTTTACGATAAAATGATAATGAATCCTATCTCTTTCTGCAGGTTATGATATTATTGCTTGTTTATAATACCCATTTCATTTCTTGTGTTTTTATATGAATATTTATGAACTTATGAAACATGTATGAATGATTTCACTATGAGATGGCTGGAACCCAAATCTGTAACACCCCAAGCTTCTACGGTACGTTTCCCTTCGAATAATGCGATAGCGTGTGTTGTACGCAACCTCGAGTTCTAACACACACCACAACTAATTAAACTAGCCGTTGTGAATAATAATACCTAATTTTTGAAATCATATATATTCTATATTTCAAAATGGACTTCATTTTTGGATTCGTAATATCAAAATTAGCCTAGGGTGAAATTTTGGTACATTTCGGATAACTTTCATATTTTGATGAATAGTGAAAATTTCTAAATTTTAATTAAAAACAACTTTTTTAATCAAAATAATTAATAGTGATAAATTATGAATTTGAGTGGTTTTAAAGTATATTTAGAATATATTTTTACCATTCAATTTAATGTTTATCATTGGACATAATTTTACAATTAAACCGAACATAAACAAGTGTCAATCTTTTGATAGTTATTATCTCTTAAAAACACGCTTTTTGTTTTAACAGCGGGAATTAATTTTAAATTAATTTCTGCCACTTCTGTGTTTTGAATTTAGGAAAATGGATTCCATATTTGGAATCAGGATGTCCAAATTATGTAAATAGGTAACTTTTATTTTTAGACATTTTGAATAATTACTGCGGTAAATAATTTATTTACCATGGTTAAAGGGTAAATCCGGTAAATAAGGGTTAAAACAATAATATTATAATAATACAAAATTACCCTAAAACGTGTCTTAACCCTATTGGTTGATACATGGTCGACCATGGGCATCTTTGTGTCAATTTTGGGACCCCATGGATCCACTTGTAAGTGATAATGACACTTTATTTTAATTAAGTTAAAATGAATACAAAAATGACACAAGCATATATCTTTCAGAAGAACAATTTTTACATAGGGTTATACATGTTGGATTTTCGATTATAAATATTCATTAGAACGATAAAAAGATTTCCTACATAATGATATTTTATTTATAATTTTTAGACAATAAATAAGTTATTTTATTTATGACACAATGATGATGCAGTAATTACTATAATAGTGAAAAATTAAAATAATTGATATTATAAATACCCAAATAAATATAATATGAAACTTTTAATGAATTAAACTAATTTTCTAGGATAATATGATATATTAGGATTGATTTAATGGACTTTGTTCGAAGTAATCAATCTGTTATGAGTTTCACAAAAATCAACTATTGAATAGTGTCAAAATTGACATAAAAGAGTTCTTAAAACAAATATTATATTATTAATTGATATTAAATTCCTAAAAATCTAAGGTTCGGCCAAGAGACTTATATTATGATAGTTTAATCATTAATGGACCACTTGGGTGTCGATTGGATGTATATAGTAAGTTTATTAACCATATTATATAAAAATACAAAGAGACATTGTAAAAGTGAAACTAATTAACTTAGAGTTAATACTTAAAGATAAGGTTAATATAAGTACCCAAACCTATCTAAATTCTATTGGATGAGTTGTTTTCGACCTATCCCCACCTCATCCTTTTAATAGTCAACTTTGGAGCCTTTAGAAACCGAATATGAATTTATTATAAATTAATATTTCTAGCTTTTCCAAAGGTGCCCCTCACCCCTCTTATAAAAGGGCACTCCTCCTTCTCATTTCTTCACACCTCTAAAGCCTTTTGGTTCGGCCAAACTCTGCCCAAATACTCTCCCAACATCCCTCAATACACCCTAGAGGCCTTAGTTTGATCAGAAAGCCAACCTAAGGAGCCCTTTTGATCAAATCAAAAGGAAGAACCCGAAGAAGAGGTAATGATCTCACCACCCTTTTCTAAGTTCATTTCTTCTTCCACTTCTTCTTCCTTTGTTCTTACCATTCTGAAATAATAACTCCAGTATCTCACATATACTGTGATGTTATTATAAATATGGTACAATCATATTCAGTATTCTATCCACCCTTTGAATAACATGTCACCATACGTGCGTACGTACGGCTTACCGTCTCCACGTCGTGGTGTAATTGTTATTCAATATAATATTATTTGGATGGGTATAATAATGATGTGTAACTCATGTAAATAATAAATATAACATGTTAATGATTCTGTATATATGATATACCATCCATTTATATATTATTTTAATATCAAAAGAATGATATTGTCGCTCGTGCGTACGTACGGACTACCGTCTCCACGAACGCGATGAGATTCATTCTCCATCGTAACCATTAAAGCGTAATTATCATTTTATGATTTAAAAATGATGTTTAAGGACTTGATATCATTCTGGATATGAATAATATACAACCTATCCTTTACAAACATGTCTTATGTAACAAAACATATAAAAGAAAATGAGTAAGTTAACTCCCGAAACGACGATAATTCTAAGATATTATTAACAAATCAATGTTAAAAGATCATATATGATATCATATTAATATATATGATTCTTGTATAATTTAATAACAACTATTTCACCATTATACAGGAGGTTAACCTACCCCAACCAAGGAAAAGTACAAGGTAAGGGTTATTTCACAATCTCTTCATTATCCGAGGTTGTATTATACGTAATAATCTACTGGGATCTCTTTATCATCCACATCCATGTTTCTTCGAAATGTATTTCAAAACATTTTTACTATTTACAAGAATATGGGTTAAAGTCATTTATACCCTTGTTTGACTTTTTATAAGAGGTTTATAAAGGAATCTTTCCGTCGTTTTTAAAACAAGGTCCTTTTTAACCTTTTCGACAGAATTGAGGTAAGAATGTTTTTTTTAAATTATACGGCGGGTGCGGTTATTTTCCGCCGTTATAAAATCGTCGAAGCTTCCCATACAAGCTTATAAGAATATTTTCAAAGAAAATGTTTTATTTTATATGGATCTTAAATGATTTCAAAATAAAAGGAGATATTTCTTTTAAAAGAATTTTGATTTCATCTATGTCAACATCCTTTGATGGATTTTAAGATTATTTGAAGTTGATTTATTATGATACAAAACTTCTATATTGTATTGAAGGTTTTGTGATATGTTTGACTGTGGATGTGCTATTTTTATACCATTCATAGTTTATTGTGAAAGTATTGACATTTCGTATGCTAGTTTTAATACGAATGTTTATGTTATGTTTAAACCTTTTCATATGGGAATGCATTGGACTTAATAAGTGACGGGTGGAGCCCGCTATAGCTCCTCGATGCATCGGTAGGTCTCATGAGACAAACTAGTGTCTTGGCACAAGGCCTTGCCAAAATCTTATTTGTAGCCTTGGCACGAGGCCTTGGCTATGTGGTTATGATAGTCTGGCATTATGCATTCCAACATTATGAAAGTGGTTATTGATTTTTGCATGTGATTATTCGATTAGTAGAATATCCATGTGAATAAGTAAATGGCATTATTTCATTTTACTTTTGCCATACCATGTTGAAGTTCAATTTTAAAAGGCTTTTGTTTTAGTAATGCATTGCCTTAAATGTTTATTCTTATTTATGAAAGTTTCCGCTATATTGTTATCCTTACTGGGCATTTGAGCTCACCCCTTTTCTATGTTTTATTTTTCCCCAGGATGTGAAGAAGTAAATTATGAATGACCTGCAGGGATATTATGAGGGGATAGTAGTGTGGATTATGGAGACATTATGTTGTTGTAGTAGTTTTTCATTTTATGATGTAATGTAAAACTTATGAATATATCTAGTGTTTCCAAGGCTACTAAACCAATCGGTCTTTCGAGATTTGATCTTTCTTGTGATCATGCCAATGTTATGTAATAATGCACCGACTCTAGGCAACTAGGGTCGGGGCGTTACAGTTGGTATCAGAAGAAGTTTAGTACAAACCTTGGAAGCTAGATTTAGATAAACTCTGATTAGAGCACGTAGACCTAAGATGAACTTTGAGGATTAGTATAGAAGAACTTCCTAGAATTTTGGTATTGTAGAGATTTTGTGAGTTTTCCGAGCAATACATCCCTGTCTGGATACGAGCAGGTAGAGGCGGCTCTGGCACAGATGTACCTAGGGGTAAAACCCGAAAACACCGCTTTGAGCTAGACTCGAACGGGAACTGGTGCACGACAACGGGCCTTGCTGCACTCTTGGTTACGACACTCCCGGGGGATATGCTTAGGATAACTCTCACTTTCTTTACAAATCATTATGAAGGGTTTATGAGTATATACTTCCTCAAAGAAAACATATTTATGATTATGGATTATATCCATAGATAGTTCAATTTATGTTAAGTGTTTTATAAGTATGGGATTATGTATTTTGATTCATAAACTGATCTAGTTTATGCCATTGTTTAGAAATGGCGCCTAGTGGAAGAAATGGAAACCGTATCAATGCACGCACTCCATGTAGGGATTGCCCTCCTGCTCAAGATAATTATAGTGGGGCTGGTGATGCAACTGGTGCTGATCAGCTAATCACCGTACTGGGACAACTTACTCAGGTTATGAATAATAACCTTACCCGTATGGAGCACCCTGATCCGCAGCGTGGAGGATCAATGTTAGATCGATTCATGAGACAACAACCACCAACATTCAATGGAAGTACAAATCCCTTAGTAGCTGAGCAATGGATATTTTCCCTAGAGAAAATATTTCAGGCTTTGGGGAGTAGTGAAAGGGAAAAAGTTACCATGGCAGTTTACCGCCTCACTGGAGATGCTGATCAATGGTGGTCATTGATTCAAAACATGAAGGAAGATGATGAAGTATCAAACATGGAATGGAGGGAGTTCAAAGATCTGTTTTTAGAAAAATACTTTCCTCGTGACCATCGAGCAGATATGGAAAGGCAATTTCTGAGTCTGAGACAAAAGGAGGATGAGAATGTCACAAAGTATGAGGCTAACTTTACAAGGTTAGCGAGGTATGCTGGAGATTATATTCGCAACCCAATAAGTAAGATTGATCGTTTCTTTGATGGGTTAAAACCATTTCTCCGTCGAGCATTAGTCTCACAATCCTTTTCATCGTACGAAGACATTGTCTCATGTGCTATCAAGACCGAAAAGGAATTCTCTAAGTCTTATGACTTTAAAGCAAAGCAAGAGAAGAAGAGACCTTCTGATCAATCTGGGAATGGAAATAAGGGGAAGAAGGGAAAGGTTGAATATCCATCTTGTGGTAAGTGCGGGAAGAAACACCCCGGTGCTTGCCTGAAGGGAATGGGAGTCTGTTACAAGTGTGGTGAAAAAGGCCACCAAGCTCATGATTGCAAGGGGAAGAAGGAAGCTACCAACGTTCAGTGCTACAACTGCAGGGAGATGGGGCATTATGCAAATGCATGTCCTAAGCGTCAGGAGAACTTACCTCAGAAAAGGCCAAGGGATCAAGGCCAGGCTTATGCTATCACTACTGCTGAGGTAGAAGCTCCGAAAGACGTGGTGGCAGGTAATTTAATGGTTTCCTCAAGTTTAGCAAATGCATTATTTGATTCTGGATCATCGCATTGTTTCATATCTTCCCAGTTTGCTAAGAAAATTAGATATTTCCAATTTGATTTAATAAGGGAGTTGTCAGTTAAAACTCCTAAGGGAAGTATCGTTGCAACAAAGTTTTGTGAATCAGTCCCCATTAGAGCACATAAATTTTCTTTATCTGCTGATTTCATCGTCATACCTATGATTGAGTTTGATATAATCCTCGGTATGGATTGGCTTTCGGACTATGATGCGAAGATTTATTGTAAGAAGAAAGAGGTTACGATTCTTGATGATAATGATAAGGAGCACCTTATTTTTAGAGCAGAATCGTCACCACCTAATTCTTATTTAGATCCACCCCCTGTAGCTCAACTTAATTCAATTATCGGGGAGGAAGAGAATGAAATAACTGTCGGTGAGGAAAGAAATGTTCAAATAGAGGATGTACCTATTGTGAAAGAGTTTGTAGATGTATTTCCGGAAGATTTACCTGGACATCCTCCAGAACGAGAAGTAGAGTTTTCCATTGATTTAATTCCTGGATCAAGGCCTATATCGAAGACCCCTTATAGAATGGCCACTGTAGAGCTAGTCGAACTAAAGAAACAACTAGAGGAATTGAGTAATAAGGGATTTATTCGCCCTAGTGTTTCTCCATGGGGATCCCCTGTTCTTTTTGTTAAAAAGAAAGATGGATCTATGAGGTTATGTATCGACTACAGGGAGATCAATGCTATAACGATAAAGAACAAGTATCCCCTACCTCGTATTGATGATTTATTTGACCAACTGCATGGAGCTCAATACTTTTCAAAGATTGACCTTCGATCTGGATACCATCAGTTGTGTGTGAAGAAGGAAGACATTCCGAAGACAGCATTTCGAACCAGGTACGGGCATTACGAGTTTACTGTAATGCCGTTTGGATTGACTAATGCACCCTCTGTATTCATGGATCTGATGAATAGAGTTTTCAAGGAGTATCTCGATGAATTTGTGGTGGTATTTATTGATGATATCTTGGTATACTCCAAAACCTACAAAGATCATGAAAATCACTTGCGCATTATCTTGAAGACTCTGAGGAGGCATGAATTATATGGGAAGTTTAGCAAGTGTGAATTCTGGCTTCAGGAGATTTCTTTTCTTGGCCATATTGTCTCTAAAGATGGAATCTCTGTTGACCCTTCTAAGACCAAAGCAATCCAAGAATGGCCAGCACCTACGAGTATAACTGAGGTACGCAGTTTTATTGGTTTGGCAGGTTATTATCGACGTTTCGTCCAGAATTTTGCCCGATTGGCTAACCCATTAACGAAGCTCACACGTAAAGGGGTTAAATTTGTTTGGACAAAAGAGTGTGAAGAATGTTTCGAAGAACTGAAGAGAAGATTAGTCAATGCTCCTATATTGACTCTACCATCGGGGAATGATGGGTTCGTTATTTATAGTGATGCATCGAAGAAAGGACTTGGCTGTGTCCTTATGCAGAATGATAGAGTTATTGCCTATGCATCACGACAGTTGAAAATTCATGAACAAAACTATCCTACTCATGATCTTGAGTTAGCAGCTGTGATCTTTGCTTTGAAGATATGGAGGCACTACCTCTATGGTGAAAAATGTGAGATTTATACTGATCACAAGAGTTTGAAGTATATTTTCTCACAAAAAGAACTCAACATGAGGCAAAGGAGATGGCTTGAATTACTCAAGGATTATGATTGCACGATACACTACCACCCAGGGAAGGCAAACAAGGTGGCAGATGCATTGAGTAGAAAAGACCATGAAGTTTTGAACAATATGAGAATTGAAAGGGATCCAATTTTCATGGATCTAGTGAAGATGGACATGGGAATAACCAGGGAAGGTGAAACATCAATGCTTTTTCAAATGGTTGCCAAACCATCTTTACTAGAAAGGATTAAGAGTTCTCAGAACGATGATGAAGAATTTCAGAAGAAGATTAAAGCTGTGAATGATGGGAGATTGAGAGACTTTGTGTATAAAGATGGAATTTTGAAATTCGGGAAGAGACTTTGTGTTCCCAATATACCTGATCTAAAAAGGGAATTGCTGGATGATGCTCATAGTTCCAATTTCTCTATACACCCTGGGAGCACCAAAATGTATAGAGATTTGAAGGAACATTTTTGGTGGGACAACATGAAGAGGGAGATTGCTGATTTTGTGTCAAGGTGTATGGTTTGTCAACAAGTGAAAGCTGGAAGGCAACAGCCTGGAGGAGTCATGCAACCTCTTCCCATACCGGAGTGGAAATGGGACAATATTACGATGGACTTTGTCATGGGGCTACCAAAGACTCCTAGAAGGAACGATGCAATATGGGTTATTGTTGATCGTCTTACCAAGTCAGCACATTTTCTTGCTATAAGAGAAGATCTACCCCTGGAACGTCTAGCAAGACTATACATTAATGAAGTTGTGAGACTTCATGGAGTTCCCCTATCGATTGTTTCTGATCGTGATCCCCGTTTTACTTCAAGATTTTGGAAAAGTCTTCAGAAATCCCTGGATACTGAACTTCATTTGAGCACTGCTTACCACCCTCAGACAGACGGACAATCAGAACGGACTATTCAGACCTTAGAAGACATGTTGAGATCTTGCTCACTTGATTTTCAGGGTATGTGGGATCAATATTTACCTCTGTTAGAATTTTCCTATAACAATAGCTTCCATTCGAGTATACAAATGGCACCATATGAAGCGTTATACGGAAAGAGATGTCGTACACCAACCTGTTGGGATGACGTTGGTGAAAGAAAACTTGTAGGCCCAGAACTGGTGGAGGAAACGGTGGAAAAGGTGAAGGTAATCCAAAATCACATCAAAGCAGCTCAAAGTAGGCAGAAGAGCTATGCCGATAATCGAAGGAAGGATTTGGAATTTCAAGTCGATGATCATGTTTTCCTAAAGGTATCTCCGTGGAAGGGAGTCATACGTTTTGGTAAGAAAGGTAAATTGAGTCCCAGGTACATCGGACCTTTCGAAATTCTAGAACGAATTGGGGCTGTAGCTTACCGATTGGCAATGCCGCCAAGTCTCTCCAAAGTTCACGATGTGTTCCACGTATCTCTGTTGAGAAAATACATGCCTGACCCAACGCATGTACTCACCTATGAGGAATTAGAACTGGAACCCGATCTGTCTTATTGCGAAGAGCCCGTCAGGATTCTTGATACAAGAGAACAAGTACTGAGAAACCGGACGACGCGTCTGGTAAAAGTTTTGTGGAGAAATCATAAAATGGAAGAGGCAACGTGGGAACCCGAGGAACTTATGATGAAGAACCACCCGAGTCTTTTTATGCAGTAATACCCTAGAAATTGCGAGGACGCAATTATTTGAAGGAGGGGAGAATGTAACACCCCAAGCTTCTACGGTACGTTTCCCTTCGAATAATGCGATAGCGTGTGTTGTACGCAACCTCGAGTTCTAACACACACCACAACTAATTAAACTAGCCGTTGTGAATAGTAATACCTAATTTTTGAAATCATATATATTCTATATTTCAAAATGGACTTCATTTTTGGATTCGGAATATCAAAATTAGCCTAGGGTGAAATTTTGGTACATTTCAGATAACTTTCATATTTTGATGAATAGTGAAAATTTCTAAATTTTAATTAAAAACAACTTTTTTAATCAAAATAATTAATAGTGATAAATTATGAATTTGAGTGGTTTTAAAGTATATTTAGAATATATTTTTACCATTCAATTTAATGTTTATCATTGGACATAATTTTACAATTAAACCGAACATAAACAAGTGTCAATCTTTTGATAGTTATTATCTCTTAAAAACACGCTTTTTGTTTTAACAGCGGGAATTAATTTTAAATTAATTTCTGCCACTTCTGTGTTTTGAATTTAGGAAAATGGATTCCATATTTGGAATCAGGATGTCCAAATTATGTAAATAGGTAACTTTTATTTTTAGACATTTTGAATAATTACTGCGGTAAATAATTTATTTACCATGGTTAAAGGGTAAATCCGGTAAATAAGGGTTAAAACAATAATATTATAATAATACAAAATTACCCTAAAACGTGTCTTAACCCTATTGGTTGATACATGGTCGACCATGGGCATCTTTGTGTCAATTTTGGGACCCCATGGATCCACTTGTAAGTGATAATGACACTTTATTTTAATTAAGTTAAAATGAATACAAAAATGACACAAGCATATATCTTTCAGAAGAACAATTTTTACATAGGGTTATACATGTTGGATTTTCGATTATAAATATTCATTAGAAAGATAAAAAGATTTCCTACATAATGATATTTTATTTATAATTTTTAGACAATAAATAAGTTATTTTATTTATGACACAATGATGATGCAGTAATTACTATAATAGTGAAAAATTAAAATAATTGATATTATAAATACCCAAATAAATATAATATGAAACTTTTAATGAATTAAACTAATTTTCTAGGATAATATGATATATTAGGATTGATTTAATGGACTTTGTTCGAAGTAATCAATCTGTTATGAGTTTCACAAAAATCAACTATTGAATAGTGTCAAAATTGACATAAAAGAGTTCTTAAAACAAATATTATATTATTAATTGATATTAAATTCCTAAAAATCTAAGGTTCGGCCAAGAGACTTATATTATGATAGGTTAATCATTAATGGACCACTTGGGTGTCTCTTGGATGTATATAGTAAGTTTATTAACCATATTATATAAAAATACAAAGAGACATTGTAAAAGTGAAACTAATTAACTTAGAGTTAATACTTAAAGATAAGGTTAATATAAGTACCCAAACCTATCTAAATTCTATTGGATGAGTTGTTTTCGACCTATCCCCACCTCATCCTTTGAATAGTCAACTTTGGAGCCTTTAGAAACCGAATATGAATTTATTATAAATTAATATTTCTAGCTTTTCCAAAGGTGCCCCTCACCCCTCTTATAAAAGGGCACTCCTCCTTCTCATTTCTTCACACCTCTAAAGCCTTTTGGTTCGGCCAAACTCTGCCCAAATACTCTCCCAACATCCCTCAATACAACCTAGAGGCCTTAGTTTGATCAGAAAGCCAACCTATGGAGCCCTTTTGATCAAATCAAAAGGAAGAACCCGAAGAAGAGGTAATGATCTCACCACCCTTTTCTAAGTTCATTTCTTCTTCCACTTCTTCTTCCTTTGTTCTTACCATTCTGAAATAATAACTCCAGTATCTCACATATACTATGATGTTATTATAAATATGGTACAATCATATTCAGTATTCTATCCACCCTTTGAATAACATGTCACCATACGTGCGTACGTACGGCTTACCGTCTCCACGTCGTGGTGTAATTGTTATTCAATATAATATTATTTGGATGGGTATAATAATGATGTGTAACTCATGTAAATAATAAATATAACATGTTAATGATTCTGTATATATGATATACCATCCATTTATATATTATTTTAATATCAAAAGAATGATATTGTCGCTCGTGCGTACGTACGGACTACCGTCTCCACGAACGCGATGAGATTCATTCTCCATCGTAACCATTAAAGCGTAATTATCATTTTATGATTTAAAAATGATGTTTAAGGACTTGATATCATTCTGGATATGAATAATATACAACCTATCCTTTACAAACATGTCTTATGTAACTATACATATAAAAGAAAATGAGTAAGTTAACTCCCGAAACGACGATAATTCTAAGATATTATTAACAAATCAATGTTAAAAGATCATATATGATATCATATTAATATATATGATTCTTGTATAATTTAATAACAACTATTTCACCATTATACAGGAGGTTAACCTACCCCAACCAAGGAGAAGTACAAGGTAAGGGTTATTTCACAATCTCTTCATTATCCGAGGTTGTATTATACGTAATAATCTACTGGGATCTCTTTATCATCCACATCCATGTTTCTTCGAAATGTATTTCAAAACATTTTTACTATTTACAAGAATATGGGTTAAAGTCATTTATACCCTTGTTTGACTTTTTATAAGAGGTTTATAAAGGAATCTTTCCGTCGTTTTCAAAACAAGGTCCTTTTTAACCTTTTCGACAGAATTGAGGTAAGAATGTTTTTTTTAACTTATACGGCGGGTGCGGTTATTTTCCGCCGTTATAAAATCGTCGAAGCTTCCCATACAATCTTATAAGAATATTTTCAAAGAAAATGTTTTATTTTATATGGATCTTAAATGATTTCAAAATAAAAGGAGATATTTCTTTTAAAAGAATTTTGATTTCATCTATGTCAACATCCTTTGATGGATTTTAAGATTATTTGAAGTTGATTTATTATGATACAAAACTTCTATATTGTATTGAAGGTTTTGTGATATGTTTGACTGTGGATGTGCTATTTTTATACCATTCATAGTTTATTGTGAAAGTATTGACATTTCGTATGCTAGTTTTAATACGAATGTTTATGTTATGTTTAAACCTTTTCATATGGGAATGCATTGGACTTAATAAGTGACGGGTGGAGCCCGCTATAGCTCCTCGATGCATCGGTAGGTCTCATGAGACAAACTAGTGTCTTGGAACAAGGCCTTGACAAAATCTTATTTGTAGCCTTGGCACGAGGCCTTGGCTATGTGGTTATGATAGTCTGGCATTATGCATTCCAACATTATGAAAGTGGTTATTGATTTTTGCATGTGATTATTCGATTATTAGAATATCCATGTGAATAAGTAAATGGCATTATTTCATTTTACTTTTGCCATACCATGTTGAAGTTCAATTTTAAAAGGCTTTTGTTTTAGTAATGCATTGCCTTAAATGTTTATTCTTATTTATGAAAGTTTCCGCTATATTGTTATCCTTACTGGGCATTTGAGCTCACCCCTTTTCTATGTTTTATTTTTCCCCAGGATGTGAAGAAGTAAATTATGAATGACCTGCAGGGATATTATGAGGGGATAGTAGTGTGGATTATGGAGACATTATGTTGTTGTAGTAGTTTTTCATTTTATGATGTAATGTAAAACTTATGAATATATCTAGTGTTTCCAAGGCTACTAAACCAATCGGTCTTTCGAGATTTGATCTTTCTTGTGATCATGCCAATGTTATGTAATAATGCACCGACTCTAGGCAACTAGGGTCGGGGCGTTACAAAATCTCTCTCCAATGAATTGGGTAAAGATTTATATCTCCAAAGATAGACTATGATTGTATTTGGAATGATCCTTGATGACTAAGATTGCTATGGGATGGAATCATCACTACCAAGATGGTATGAGTTGTGAACACATGCTACCAAGAAGTCCATTGGAGTGAACCATCACTACCAAGATGGTAATGTGAGTGAACCTATACTACCGAGATGTTCTTGGAAGTGATACCTTGGATATTATAGAAATCATAATATTTGCTTACGTGTCAGCCATAATTACATGTTTTATTTTTTATATTATGCTTTCATGAATAAATCTCCTTATCTAATTGTGATTCATGTATTACGAACTGAAAATATTTATTCCATGATTCCTTTTATAATATTTCAGATGAATGCTATGATCTTATGTTTTCATGATCACATTCTCATACCCTTATGCCCATGTTTATTCTTACATGAATCCCTTTTTTACCCTTACTAAGAATCTGAGCTCATCCATTTTTATGTTTCTTTTCCCCAAGGTTTTGATGATATATATTATATTTTAGGTGTATATTAAGGGTTCTAGTCAATAAGAACCAAGTGGGAGATGATATATCTTGTTTATGTACTTGTTTTTTCGTTAACATGTTTCCAAAGGCACTAGAACAATTACAGTCTTTGGGAATAAGTATGTATAATTTTTAAGTATTCTAAAAAGGTTATATAATGTTTATGTTTGAAAAGTGAGTGTTTCTGTTGTTGGTATCATAAAAATGTTATGGTTAACCTTTGGAATCAAGGATGAGAATACCTAAGTTATAACCTTAAGGAAATGTCTAGGAATAAGTCTAAGTATATTGAAATGTATAGTAAAATGTATTGGAATTTTGGGGAGGGATATAAAGAGTGGTTTCCTAGATATATATCCCAATATAGATATTATATGTAGGTGTGGATATGAAAAAGATCTACCAAGAAGTAACAACTTCGATATGATGTTTTCGGCCTAACAGAACGTAATCCGGTACTCTACATATTTTTTTGGTATTCACAAACTCTTAATGAACCATTATTAAGGACATAAATATATTTTATTTTTGAGAAAAATATTCTCTACGTATCTTTTAATAAGTTAATGTAAAATTAAAACTTTCTAAATGGAGGTACTTTACATTTTTTCCTTTGTAATATTTAAAACATATCATTAGAGGGTGTGATAGAAAATAAAAAAAACATCCTTGTTTACTCCGTTGTTTGTAAGAAAATCCCCAAGGTAATTGGCATCACAATAAACATGTGTTATAATGTAGATCAATAAATAAATTTGATGAAGATAATTGGCCCATTTCACTAACAGTTTTCAAAAATGGTGGACCTTCCTAGTTATGATATCCTGGAAAATGGATCTATAATCACACTCAAAACAAATGTTGTTATAGATATTTTTCATTACAACTATGATGAAATTAATCAGGCATATCATCTATGCTTCCTAGTTAATTGAAATTCCACAAGATCCATATTGATATTCAATAAAATCTCTATAAGAGTCCTTACAGATATACCCAAAAACATTCGGCCCCAGATATCCACATTAAGCCCCATTAGAGTTGCATATTTTCATGTCAGCAAAAGGAGGTTACCCAAAAACCTCCTATATACGGTGAGTTCAAGGATAGTTTCATTACACATTCAGTATTATTAGCATGATGCAGTCTTTCACTAATTTTTTATAGTGACCAAACACTAGAGAGTTGAATTCTTCACTGAATGCTATGGGAGAAGGAATGGAAACCATTATTTCTATAATCAAACAACTTTCTCTTTATATTAATAATGGTGGACTTCCAAATAAGAAAATAAGGGAACAACCTTCTATTCAATATTTCATTTAGAAAAGTCTAACTTTATTCAGAGGGTCATTTAATCCACATGTTTTTAAACAATGGATAGTACTATAGAAATGATATTCCTCATCCATCAATGATCAGGGCATGGTAAAATCCTTCTACCTATTTATTTATTATAAGGTGAAGCATGTATGTGACGGTCTCAAATCAAGAATATTATGTAGACTGATGATATTGAATCTATGGATTGGGATGTATTCAAGAACGTATTTTTCAATAAATACATTCCTCTAGTTATTCCTACCAATATAGTGAAAGAGTTCCTTGAGTTGTAGATAAGGGATGATGAATCTGTTGATACCTACGAGGAATATTTTATGAGACTTGTGATATATGCTTCAAGAATTATCATCCAACCTAAAAGTAAAGATGATATATTCCTTAGTGGATTAATGATGAGGCTCATAATGGAGTTATCCATGAGAGAACATAGTAGCTATGAAGATATTGTGTGTTGTGAAATAATGGAAAAATAGAGGTTGGTTCCACGTATCAATCATATGGTTTTGATAAGAAAATGAAGAATGAGTTCGAACGAAAATCTTTAAACCATGAATAATAGAAGATGAAAGTTCCATTATGCTTTATGTGTGGGAATAACGATATATAAGAAACTGCCTTAAGAGGTTTAATAAATGTTTTAATTATAGAAAGGAAGTGTAATGGCCTTCACCACTCTGTTCCATTCCATTGAGAAAATTTGGTGCTGGAGGTGTTCCGGGAGGTCAAGGTGACTTGGGGATACGTTTGGGTGGACTTTTAAGGAAAGATTATGGGTGTTAGATTTCTCATGGTTGGCGCACGGTTTGCCTAAACCGTGCTGCCAAACTGTGCATGGTTGGTGTTGGAGGAAGTATCTAATGTACCGTTAGTGCACGGTTTGTCTAACCATGCGGACTAACCATGAGAGTAGTGTTTGGTGAGGTAGAAGCTAACACACAATTAACGCACAGTTTGTTAAACCGTGCAGACTAACCGTGCATTCACGTAAAGTTAGATCCTAAAATTTCTGATCTGAACGCTTTCGCCTCTAAATGTTTTGCTTAAGCCTCAAGCAGCAATAACATGTGATTACCCTTCACTGGAGGTAGAAGAACCTCTCCCAAGTATTTTGAAGGCAATCCAGAGGCTTTTCTTGGTGAATCGAAGCTGGTTTCTTGAGGTATGTGATTTTTATTGCTTGATTTCTTAGATATACTTAGATATACTCCTCATCTTCTCTCGGTTTCTTAGATATACGCCCGTTATTGGTATAGCTATGCATGTGGATGTTGAATATGATGAGCTTTGGTCTGGGTTGTGTTAGGAGATGATATATAAGGAGGATTCGTAGAGAATCGACCCGTTTTCTTGTGCGTTCTTCGACTATTGTGGTTTTCCACGAAAACATTGAGGTAGGGGATTCATTGCTTCTCAAATTTTTTATTTTCAATCGTAGAGATATCATGTTTTATCCCTTTGGATCACAATTAAATTGACCTAATTAAATACTTGAACTGGATTAAAAGAATTGGTTTGATTGCATTCTTTTTCTTTGTACCATGTTAACGGTTCACCTCTTGATTTTCTAGATAGTGTGATATCTATGCCTTGCTTGTTAGTATGTTGTTATTAATGAAATTGATAATGAATGTAAATCTCGAATTAATTGATAATTAAATGGCTAAAGATAAAGATTCATTTAAATGAATCAGGATGTTGTTGTTGTGGTCGTTGATCCAAATTGATGTTAATCAAATTGATTCTGATGTATGAGATTAATTCAGTTGGTTGGTAAACCTGAGAACTGATGGTGCTTGTTGTTTGAAGGCTACATTCCTTATTAAAGAGCCAAGACCCCAAATTTATGTGATGTTTAAATTCCTGCTGCTTGTGCTGTGATGTAATCCTGGATGGATTTTGTGATATGTGGGGGCATGGAGGCCTTGTGGCTGTGGAAGCAGATGACGCCTAGAGTGGCGAGATGCATCGGTTTATACATATGGGTGTCAGGGAGGACACTAGGGATGATGGAATGGGATGGATGTCATTGTTGGATTCTTGGTGTTTTGTTTGGTTTTTTATCTGCTTTACTTTTCCCCACTACTCAATACAGCATGTATTGCTTACCCTTCTTCCGGAAGAGGCGAAGACATGCAGGGTATGCAACGTGCTTTCTATTTTTAGCCTCTCAAGGGAGAATGGGTCTACGCTCTTGATATAGGCAGAAAAGACTCGACGGGTAGTACATCTACTCACCATGTTTAGCCCCTTGTGTTAATAGAATATGATGCTTTTCCAGAATGCATGGGAATATGGGAAAGTAATTCTATACTGAATGTTTGTATAAATGATGTTAACCCATGGGGTTAGAGTTTAGTGAAACTTAATGATGAGGTTGAGAACTTTTGATGGGACAGTGGTTTTTTTTGGATGTGATGTTAATGAAATTTAACGGGGAAATTGTTCATGGTTAATTAATGTTTGAAGAATTAATTAATGTACAATGGAATTGATAAAAAGGTAATCAAGTAATCTAATAAATCCCTTCAATGGTTGTGTGCTTATAGAATACCTAGTCTTAGAAGTGGCAGCCCAGAGTCCGAGAGACGTTAGCTGCATTTGTGTCTAAGACTAGCTTATGCCCATAGTGTGGTTGTGAGTTATAGTATATTGTGTACTTTTTGTGTTTCTATATGTTACTCCACCCTGACAGTTAGGGGAACTGGAACCCTGGGGATTCTGAGCCATGGGGGGTGTTTTTCCCAACATTCTGGTGGGAGGATGAAAGACTGACTACCCCCTTTGACCATACACTCTTCTATTGGTAGATACTAGTTCCATTAGTCACAACAGTTAGTTTTCCCCATATATGTGTGTAGAGGGCTATAATGTCTTGTGGTTATTCACACATATATTTTGGATATAGTATCCTGTAGAATACTATAGGTGTAATTTTTATAGGTTGTGATTGCTTGGGGATCCTTAATCAGTGTATGGGCTGTAATGGCTTGAGTTATAATAACTGACATATGATACACGTTATGCGAGCTGTGGTGGCTCCCAAAAACTACCTGGTTACTTTTGGTTGTTAGGATGGTGTGGTTCTTTGATCAGGTGTCTGTGGGGAAGCCTTTGTGCTGCACATGGTGCATATTATGGATCTTGGCGCAAGTGTATACGGGCAAGCCTTTGGAGAGAGATTCACAAAATGTATGTTGTTGGGTCAAAGCGGAAAACCAGCGGGGAAGTAGTAGAGGGGTACCCATGATATTATTTACTATATGATATATTCATGAATGTTTTACTTGGTGAGAGTAGCCATGGTGAGGTTGGGAACATATTATACCTGTTTAGGTGATGAGTTAGTTTCACTTGTTTGTCACCGTGCTTTAGCATGCTTTATTTACTTTTGCACGAGAGGCTTCAGAGAGGATCCTACTGATTATTCTGTTATACTCACCCTACGTATATATAAAATGTTTTTCTGGTCACTGGGAGCAGGTTGAATATCAGGATGGTTACTACTTGCTTGTGGTTCCAAGAGCTGTTCGGGCTTGTGGTCACTGATGTTTTTACTTTCTTTTGGGTACTTGCAGTTTTCCCTTTCAGTTGTAGTAATTTTAAATGACATTACATATGTGAACTTGGGTTTTCTTTTATACTTTATTTCTGAGTTGGAGTTGGTTGGTGTCTATCTTATCTCTCTCTTCCTCATGTGTTCTCTTAGAGGGTAATGCCTCCCATTTGTGTGTATATTATACCCTTGATTCTAGTCGCAAACCCAGGGCCTACTGGTGGCGGGACTCTAGGGTCATTATCTCCCTTCTCACATTGTCGGCCCAAGAGGGGTACACATTCTGGGGAGGGGGTCGTGATAGAGTGGTATCATTGGTCTGGTTGACGGATAGGATGGAGTTTGGAGTTAGGTACAGGTGAGGTTGCATGGGTTGGTAGGGAAACAGTGTCATTCATGTTTAGAAAGTGAGGTAAAAAATAGAGACCGGCTGAGACATAGGTGTTTAGGGCCCCCTATGATCTGATATATAGACCTTTATGTTTAAAAGGTCTACTAAACAAGGTGATACCGGTTGTAGGGTAGAGTCCTAGGAAAGGATCATCATTCATTCTTCTGTGTTTCTGTGTTTGAATGGGTAGACCTAGGGATATGTTAAACTAAATAGAATAAAAGAAAATAATTAATTACTTAATGTTGAGCATTCTATCTTCCAGGATTAGGAGCTCTAAGTGTTTTTTATTTTACAAGTCTGGATCCAAGTCGATATCCTCATCAGGTTTGCACATAAAATGTCCAGTAGACTATTCCAGCAGATCGCCGCAGGGTAGATGTTGAAGACGACGACACTTGGAGGAAGACACTCCGAGAGTTTCAGCGCCAGAGTCTACAGAAGTATGAGGGCTCCGTTTTAGATACAGTCATGGAATACTGGTTGGAGGAGGTCGAGATAGGCTTTATTTTGATCCGTGCTCAGAAAGAGCATTGGGTGTCCTTGTTTGTGATGATTCTATGTGGAGAAGCAAGGCAATGGTGGTCATTGTACCTTAGGGATCGTGAGGAGTCAGCAATCTCATGGGAGGAGTTCCGAGGCAATTTAAGAGTCAAGTTCCTTTCTTCGACTGCGAAGGCGTCTAGTCTCCAAGAGCTTCTTACCCTTCGATAGGGGAGCTCTACTATTCGAGAGTTTGGAATCTGTTTTAGGAACCTTTTACGATATGCTTCGGACCTATTACTAGATAAGGAGGCTAGGGTGAGGAATTTCGAAGAGGCTTTGCATCCAGAGATCCAGTGCTAGGTCACCCAATTTATGTTGAAGACATATCCTGAGGTACTGGCGAGGGTAGAGGTTTTAAAGAGGAATTTGTCAAGGACCAGATTATCCTAAGTAGGGGATCATCATGAACCCTCACGAAGCAAGGCTGTGGTCCGGGGTTCCCGGTTTTTAGGGTATAAAAGTTTCCGTTCAGCCGGGGGTAGGTCCCAGCCCATCACATCTCGTTTTTCCAGTGGCAGCAACTCTCACGCATATTTCAAGGGATCATGTTCTTTTTTTTCTTGTGTTGTTCATGGTCATCAGCAGTGGGAGTTCTCGACCTTTCATAGCGGTCATCATGCACCTGGTGTTACGCTTCAGGTTCCTCCGTTGAGGTAGTTCCAACCGAGGTAGCAGCAGCCAGTTGAACCAACTTCAGATCACCAGAGCGTAGATGAGGTAGGAAGAGGATATCTCCATGATACTCCCCGTCCGCAGAGAGCAGAGCACAGTCATGCTTGTGGTCATCATCAGGGTTAGAGAGGTCTTGGAGGAGGTCGTGGCCAGCTTCATGCTCTAGCATTTCTAGCACTAGACGATCCAGACGTTGTTCGAGGTACCTTTTGCTTGTTTTCTACCTTGTTGTATGCCTTGTTTGATTCCAGAGTGACACACTCCTTCATATCACCAACTATTGTCCATGCTTTGGGACTTTAGGTAGAGAGGCTTCCAGTGCCCTTGGTGTTGACTACGCCAGTTGGAGGTCGAGCTGACTTGTTTGAAGTATGTAGAGATTGTGAGCTAGTGTTGGGGCAAGAACGCTCTTGGGGAGATTTCCTATGTTTATTAATAAAACCATATGATTTCATCCTCTTCATGGATTGGTTGTATTCGGTGCAGGCTATCGTGGATTGCTTCATGAATAAGGTCATTTTCTTTGGTGCGGATGGAGAACAAGTGGTGTTTGTTGGTGAGTGAGATCCTCGGATGGGTCATAGGCATGTTCCATTCTTATCTTCCGTGGTGGCTGAGATAATGCTGAGTTCTTCAGAGGATCGGCAGTTGGCATTTCCTATTGTCATAGAATAGTACCCTGATGTCTTTCCAGAAGAGGTTGTAGCATTACCCCCTCGACGAGAGATTGGTTTTGGGATCGAGCTATATCCAGGAGCGTCTCCTATCTCTATGTCTCTATATAGGATGGTCCCTTCTGAGTTATGAGAGATACGTATACATCTTGACGGTCTGTTGCAGTGCGGTTTTGGTCGACCAAGTGTGTCACCATGGGGTTCACCAGTTCTGTTCGTGAAGAAGGCCGATGGTAGTTTGCAGTTGGGTGTCAAGTATCGTCGCTTAAACAAAGTGACAATAAATAATCGCAATCCGCTTCTGCGGATCGATGATTTATTTGATCAACTGAAGGGTGCAAGTTTTTTCTCAAAGATTGACTTGCGGTCAGGATACCATCAGATGCGTGTGAAGGATGAGGATGTAACAGCCCAAGATTTTATAAAAAAAATATTCTTTTTAATTTTATTAAAGTCTTGTGTTATACGCTACACCAAAAGGAGCTTGCACAACACGCATCCTTGACTTGCCTTGCATTACACGCAATCGTAACCTTCCTCGATAGCGTGTGTGGTACGTAATCCTGAGTTTCACGAAACAATGATATGCTATTAAAATATTATTAAAACTAGCCATTATGAATAGTAATAACCACTTTTTAAATTTTAGAAATTTTAACTCTCAAAATGGACTTTATTTTTGGATTCGGAGTATCGAATTTAGCCTAAGGCGAAATTTTGGTACTTTTCGGATAACTTTCATATTCTGATGAATAGTGAAAATTACTAAATTATAATTAAAAACAACTTTTTTAATCGAAATAATTAATAGTGATAAATCATTAATTAGAGTGGTTTTAAAGTATATTTAGAATATATTTTTACAATTTAATACAATGTTGGTCATTGGATGTAATTTCACATTTAAACTAGACATAAACAAGTGTCAATCTTTTGATAGATATTGTTTCTTAAAAACACGCTATTTGTTTTAACAGCGGGATTTAATTATAAAATTAATTAATGCAACTTTTATGTTATGAATTTGGTAAAATAGACTTCATTTTTTAATTCGGAATATGAAATATAGCTTGGGATGAAATTTTGGCATTGTTCTGAAAAACATCAATTTTTGATGAATAGTGAAACTACTAAGTGGTAGGTTAAAAACTGAATTTTGCATAAAACTTAATTTTACCGCTTCTGTGAATGGAATTTCGAAAATCCGAGAGACACGGTTAATATCAAGGACTAAAATGTGGTTCAATGAGATAAAAATAATTTTTTTGGTGAATAGTAACTTTTTACTATTTTTACCGCGGTTAATAGTAAATAGGGTAACTAAGGGTAAATATGATATTACTATTACCCTAAAACATGTTCTAATTCTATTGGACAAGTGTAATTCGACCAAAAACAAACTTAGAAATAAAATATGACCATTTAGGCCCACTTGGATTAGATTAGGACATTTATTATTAATTTATTTAAAGAAAGGTTAAAATAGTTAAAATCAAAGTTTAATAAGTAAATCATTTTTAATATGGGGTTATACATAAGATAAATTCGACTATAATTATTCATTAGAAAGATAACAAGATTTCCTACATAATGGTATTTTATTTTTAAATTTTAGACATCAAATAATTTAATTAATATATGACACAAAGATGATGCTGTAATTATCTTATTTAGGAAATATTGACATAATTGATGTTATAAACACCAAAATAAATGTAATTTGAGAATTTTTATGAATTCCACTAATTTTATAAGTTACTATGATATATTAATTTTTATTTAATCAACTTGGTTCGAACATTTAATTCTGTTATGACTTTCACAAAAATCATATATCAAATAGTGTCAAAATTGACACAAAATAGTTTTTAAATCAAATATTATATTATTAATTGTTCTTTTATTCCTAAAAATCTAAGGTTCGGCCAAATGACTTAGATAAGGATATATATATTAATAATAAACAATTTGGGGTTCGTTTGGCATGTTATAGTAAGTGTATTAACCATATAGTGAAAGAAAACAAAAAGACACGGTAAAAGTCAAATTATTTAACTTAGAGTTAAATCTAATTGATAAGGTTTAAAATAAGATCCAAACATGTCTAAATTTGATTGTTTGATGAGATTACAACCCTATCTCATCTAAGCTTCGAATATGAGTCATTTTTGGAGGTTTTTAAGTGGGGTTAGATTTATTATAAATTAATATTTTTAAGAATTCCTAAGGTGCCCCTCTCCTCCCCTATAAAAGGACACCTCCTCCCCCTCCTCCTCACACAAATTTGAGCACTCAAGCTCGGCCAACCCCTGCCAATTTCTCCTCTCCACTTCCCTAGCAACATCCTAGAGGTTCTGGTCTTCCTCAAAGACCAATTCTAGTGCCCTAAGAGGAGGTCTCAAAGAGGCACTTCAAAGAAGAGGTAATTACCGTTACCAATTCTTTCATCTTTATTTCTTCTTCCACTTCTTCTTCTTAGGTTGTTTCATTATGAAGTAATAACATCAGTATCACTCATATACTGATATGTTATTATAAGTATGAAACAACCCTATTTCACCATCTATCCATCCTACGGAAAAAGAAATCACCGCGCGTGCGTACGTACGGAATACCGTCTCCACGCCGTGATGTAATCTATTTTCCACCACCACCTTACATGGATGGGTATAATGGTGTAAAGAATAACTATACATAGTTATTACAACATCATATTGATTCTGATATATTGTATAATCCACTCCAATTCAATTCAATATTTATAGAAATGATATCATCGCTCGTGCGTACGTACGGAATACCGTCTCCACGACGCGATGAGATTCATTCTCCATGTTAACCATTTAAGAATGATTATAATGTATATATAAGAAATAATAATTAAATATATGACATTATAAAGCTACTGGATTTATGTATATATATACATATGTATGTCATCTACTTACTTCCATTTCAAGACAATAAGGAAAGGAAAACAGCGTTCATGCGTACGTACGGACTACCGTCTCCATGAACGGTGTTTTTCATTTTATTTATATACCTATTATATATATATATATACTGAATATATATGATATATAAATCATATTTTATATTCTGGAAGTAAGTAAATCATGATATAAGTAATAATGATGTCAAGAACAACAAGTCAAAACACCTACGATAAATGAAACGATTTTACCCAAAACGCTTCTTTAACATGGAATTTACAAAAGAACGGGTAATATAATGTCATAAGTGAACCATATATGATATCATAACAATGAATATGATTATGTAATAAGTCAATAACATGATTTAAATCATTATACAGGAGGTTCGGACACTTACAAAGCAAGTCGGACCTAAGGTAAGGGAAATATCACAATCTCATTTTTTATCCGAGATTGTTTATTCGTAAGTATTTACTGGGGTGTATTTTATCATCCACATCCATGTTTACTCAAAATGTAATATTATTTCCATCCACCTAAAATTGTTTAAATCCATTTTTACCCTTCGGTGAGTTTTTAGTAATACGTATGAAAGGAATCTTTTGTCGTTTTTCGTACGAGGTACTTTTTGACTTTTCTGACAAAAGTACGAAGAATGTTTTTTTTAACTTTTACGGCACAAACGGATTTCTACTGTTTTATAAAGCCTTATTTTCATGAAGCTTCCTCTAAAAGATTTCATGACTATTTTCAATAAAATCTCTTTCTTTTAAAATTTCATGATGTTTTGTGAAAAGAAATTGATTTTGAAGAAGAAAGGATATTTTCGTCAAGAATTCAATTCAAGTGTTTTATCAAAATTATTTTCCATCTAAGATAATAAAGGGTTCTGTTTCTATCCATATTTTTACATTGATTTGACTATGTTGTGATGGAATTATGTTTATGAATTCCTTTATCTTATATGAATTGATTTATGATGTCATGATGTTTCAAGAATCCCATTTTTGTTACATGTGTTATGCGATGATGTATGTTTTATGATTATGTGGCACACATAAGAAAGGATTAATTATAAGATGGGTGGGACCTATATTTCCCTCCAATGCATTGGGTAAAGATTTCATATCTCATGATATAGACATGGCTGGAATGGTAGGTTATACCGGTTCAGTGAAACCGGACTGAAACGAGGATTACTCGATTCAGAAAGGGACTTTGTCCACTAAGATAGTCTTGGCAATGAGTCATGACTAACAAGAAATGATTTCCATGATTATGTGTGCATGCCACAAAGTTTCAAGTTTCATGTTATGATTATGGTGATCTCATTTTCACTTCTATGATTTGTTCCATGTTAAGATATTATGATCTCTTTTGCAGGTTATGATTTTCAAAAAGATATGATATGATTTTTATTTCTTTTGTATACCCTTACTGAGCATTTGAGCTCACCCTTTTATGTTTTCTTTTCCCCAGGATATAAATAAAGGTTTTAGGTAAAAAAAAGGGAAGATCTTTATGGGAGATATTGAAGATCTTTCACCACGATTAGAAGATTACGTTCCGAGTTTCCAAAGACACTAAACTATTACGATCCTTGTGTGTGTGTTTTTGTTATGTACTAAGTATTCCGCAAAAGTAATGTAATGTCCATGTACGTCAGGCTTCGGGTCTCTACAGTTGGTATCAGAGGGAAGGTTTAGTCAACCTTTGGAAACTAGGATGTGATAACTTTAGTGAGATCCCTAGAGATATTTCTAAGGTATGTCTAGGGATGTCCCTAAGGTTAAGTATACGTATAGGTTATAGTACTAGAATTACGCAAACGATCATAGAATTAAACCTAAGATGTTAGATATTGAAGGTACTCCCCCTTTATTATGTTGTTTTCCCTAGCATGATTTTTGCCTCTCACACTATTCTTTTTGGGTTTTAGACGATGGCTGGAACCCGAAGGAACCGTGTTAATCAATGCAATGGACAATGCAATGATTGCCCTCCTGAACAAACAAATGTTATGGGAGTTGGAGTGCAAAATCTTATTGCTATACTTACACAAGCTATGAATCATTCTGGACTTCCAAATGAGCAGAGAAGGGAACAATATTCTATTGAGTCCTTCATGAGGCAACGTCCACCTTCTTTCAGTGGGTCTTCTGATCCACTTGTGGCTAAACAATGGATCAGTACTACTGAAAAGATATTTTCCGTTCTTCAATGTTCTGAACATGATAAAGTCATCTTAGCAGTATATCGTTTGGAAGGTGAAGCTGATCAATGGTGGAATCTTATCAAGAATACGAGGCCAAGAGATGAAATTGAGTCCATGGAATGGGACGAGTTCAAGAACTTGTTTTTCAGTAAGTACTTCCCTCGTATTCTTCGAACAAAGATGGAGAAATAGTTTCTTGAACTGAAGCAAAGGGATGATGAATCTGTTGGTACCTATGAAGCGAATTTTACAAGACTTGCAAGGTACGCTTCTGGTATTATCATCCAACCTGAAAGTAAAGTTGATCGATTTTTCAGTGGCTTAAAACCAAGTCTTCGAAGGGCATTAGCTATAAGAGACTTCAGTAGCTATGAAGAAATTGTGCGTTGTGCTATCAAGGTAGAAATGGAAGTTGGTGTTACATATTCATCTCATGGTTTTGACAAGAAACGAAAGATGGAGTTCAAAGAGAAATCTCAGAATAATGGTGAAAAGAAGATGAATGTTTCCTTATGCACAAAGTGTGGAAAGAAGCATGGTGGAGATTGTCTTAAAGGGACTAGAAAATGTTTTAAGTGTGGAAAAGAAGGTCATCGAGCAGCTGAGTGTCGAAGTAATGGAAGAAGGGTTTCTAATGATGTGAACAAAGCAAACACTGCAGAGAACGCACCGCCAACACTTCAATGCTTCAAGTGCAAGGAAATGGGGCATTATGCTAATAATTTCCCTAATCCAAGGGTTAGTGATGATCAACATGAGCAACCACTGCAGGAAAAGGACAAAGGGAAATCACATGCGATCACTATTGGAAATGTTAAATATAACAATGATGTGGTGGAATGATTAAGTGTTTATGTAATGGGATTCCAAAATAATGTTGTATCATTGAGTATTGCAATATTTATTGATGTGGTATTCAAAGTGATTGAGATATTTTTTGGAAATAAGATGATATGCGCATAATGAAGACGAGAAAATGAAATGTTTAATAGTATTCATGAGCTCATGATTGATATAAGGACTAAGTGATATCATGGTTTGAGTATATAGAATTTTGAGGATTTTGGTATGTTGAAAGTGTTAACTTTTAACTGCATTCATGTTTTCACTAAGGTATTCAAGAGAATACACGATTAAGGACTTTGAATGTTTGGAATGTGACCAAAAAGACATATCTTATGATATGTGGGGATCAACGACAGTGTTAAATCTCTGGTAATCGTTTTCACTATATTATGAGAGTCGACTGCAGTATTATGGATAAGCCTAAAGATTGGAATGGATTATGTTGGACATAAGTTAGTATTGTTTGTTTTTTTGATATTATTGATGGGATGTTCTATAGTTGTGGAAAAAGGACAACCTGCAGGACGGGCGACAACCCATCGCTTCAGACAAGGCTGTGGGAATCGAACCCACAACCGAAGTGCGACTAGCCTTTATCGCCTACCACTGGCCTACAGGAAGTCCCTGTTTAGTAGAAACTAGTTTTATTATATTAAGCAGTATGATATATGAAGTATAATTCTATTTTAGGAACCATATATGATTAATCTCACTAGAGATCGACTTATGCATATAATTTTTTCTAACCTTTTGTTTGAGACAGATGGAATGACCCGTCATTCTATCATATGATCTGCTAATAACAAATTCAACTTCATTTATTTAAGAGATGAAGTGGAAATTGTTCAAGGCACGAACAACAGTGAGATTGTACCAAAATAAAGTAAGTATTTATTCTAATTCAAATTTTCAACTTTAGGGAAATGATCTTGAAAACCAAAAATGTTGTCCTAGTGATCTTATACCTGATGAATCAGATGGTACCTTATATCATCACAAATCTATGGATTTGTGATTACTGGCTTTTCCATAGCCATGTTCTCTACCACTCTCCATCAGAACATGATGGTTAGATTTCTCTTCCATATCCATATTTTCACCTATGTGGAAACCCAATGATTAGTTTATTTGGGTAACCGTTACGTTTCATACTTTTGTTTTTAATGATTGGTTTTGATATTCCTTTTTACGATGTGGGTTTCTATTAAATAAACTTTCGAATAGTAAACCATTTATAACCCCGACGAATTTCGAGGGCGAAATTCATTTTAAGGGGGGTAGAATGTAACAGCCCAAGATTTTATAAAAAAATATTCTTTTTAATTTTATTAAAGTCTTGTGTTATACGCTACACCAAAAGGAGCTTGCACAACACGCATCCTTGACTTGCCTTGCATTACACGCAATCGTAACCTTCCTCGATAGCGTGTGTGGTACGTAATCCTGAGTTTCACGAAACAATGATATGCTATTAAAATATTATTAAAACTAGCCGTTATGAATAGTAATAACCACTTTTTAAATTTTAGAAATTTTAACTCTCAAAATGGACTTTATTTTTGGATTCGGAGTATCGAATTTAGCCTAAGGCGAAATTTTGGTACTTTTCGGATAACTTTCATATTCTGATGAATAGTGAAAATTACTAAATTCTAATTAAAAACATTTTTTTTAATCGAAATAATTAATAGTGATAAATCATTAATTTGAGTGGTTTTAAAGTATATTTAGAATATATTTTTACAATTTAATACAATATTGGTCATTGGATGTAATTTCACATTTAAACTAGACATAAACAAGTGTCAATCTTTTGATAGATATTGTTTCTTAAAAACACACTATTTGTTTTAACAGCGGGATTTAATTATAAAATTAATTAATGCAACTTTTATGTTATGAATTTGGTAAAATAGACTTCATTTTTTAATTCGGAATATGAAATATAGCTTGGGATGAAATTTTGGCATTGTTCTGAAAAACATCAATTTTTGATGAATAGTGAAACTACTAAGTGGTAGGTTAAAAACTGAATTTTGCATAAAACTTAATTTTACCGCTTCTGTGAATGGAATTTCGAAAATCCGAGAGACACGGTTAATATCAAGGACTAAAATGTGGTTCAATGAGATAAAAATAATTTTTTTGGTGAATAGTAACTTTTTACTATTTTTACCGCGGTTAATAGTAAATAGGGTAACTAAGGGTAAATATGATATTACTATTACCCTAAAACATGTCCTAATTCAATTGGAAAAGTGTAATTCGACCAAAAACAAACTTAGGAATAAAATATGACCATTTAGGCCCACTTGGATTAGATTAGGACATTTATTATTAATTTATTTAAAGAAAGGTTAAAATAGTTAAAATCAAAGTTTTATAAGTAAATCATTTTTAATATGGGGTTATACATAAGATAAATTCGACTATAAATATTAATTAGAAAGCTAAAAAGATTTCCTACATAATGGTATTTTATTTGTAAATTTTAGACATCAAATAATTTAATTAATATATGACACAAAGATGATGCTGTAATTATCTTATTTATGAAATATTGACATAATTGATGTTATAAACACCAAAATAAATAAAATTTGAGAATTTTTATGAATTACACTAATTTTATAAGTTACTATGATATATTAATGTTTATTTAATCAACTTGGTTTGAACATTTAATTCTGTTATGACTTTCACAAAAATCATATATCAAATAGTGTCAAAATTGACACAAAATAGTTTTTAAATCAAATATTATATTATTAATTGTTATTTTATTCCTAAAAATCTAAGGTTCGGCAAAATGACTTAGATAAGGATATATATATTAATAATAAACAATTTGGGGTTCGTTTGGCATGTTATAGTAAGTGTATTAACCATATAGTGAAAGAAAACAAAAAGACACGGTAAAAGTCAAATTATTTAACTTAGAGTTAAATCTAATTGATAAGGTTTAAAATAAGATCCAAACATGTCTAAATTTGATTGTTTGATGATATTACATCCCTATCTCATCTAAGATTCGAATATGAGTCATTTTTGGAGGTTTTTAAGTGGGGTTAGATTTATTATAAATTAATATTTTTAAGAATTCCTAAGGTGCCCCTCTCATCCCCTATAAAAGGACACCTCCTCCCCCTCCTCCTCACACCAATTTGAGCACTCAAGCTCGGCCAACCCCTGCCAATTTCTCCTCTCCACTTCCCTAGCAACATCCTAGAGGTTCTGGTCTTCCTCAAAGACCAATTCTAGTGCCCTAAGAGGAGGTCTCAAAGAGGCACTTCAAAGAAGAGGTAATTACCGTTACCAATTCTTTCATCTTTATTTCTTCTTCCACTTCTTCTTCTTAGGTTGTTTCATTATTAAGTAATAACATCAGTATCACTCATATACTGATATGTTATTATAAGTATGAAACAACCCTATTTCACCATCTATCCATCCTACGGAAAAAGAAATCACCGCGCGTGCGTACGTACGGAATACCGTCTCCACGCCGTGATGTAATCTATTTTCCACCACCACCTTACATGGATGGGTATAATGGTGTAAAGAATAACTATACATAGTTATTACAACATCATATTGATTCTGATATATTGTATAATCCACTCCAATTCAATTCAATATTTATAGAAATGATATCATCGCTCGTGCGTACGTACGGAATACCGTCTCCACGACGCGATGAGATTCATTCTCCATGTTAACCATTAAAGAATGATTATAATGTATATATAAGAAATAATAATGAAATATATGAAATTATAAAGCTACTGGATTTATGTATGTATATACATATGTATGTCATCTACTTACTTCCATTTCAAGACAATAAGGAAAGGAAAACAACGTTCATGCGTACGTACGGACTACCGTCTCCATGAACGGTGTTTTTCATTTTATTTATATACCTATTATATATATATATACTGAATATATATGATATATAAATCATATTTTATATTCTGGAAGTAAGTAAATCATGATATAAGTAATAATGATGTCAAGAACAACAAGTCAAAACACCTACGATAAATGAAACGATTTTACCCAAAACGCTTCTTTAACATGGAATTTACAAAAGAACGGGTAATATAATGTCATAAGTGAACCATATATGATATCATAACAATGAATATGATTCTGTAATAAGTCAATAACATGATTTAAATCATTATACAGGAGGTTCGGAAACTTACAAAGCAAGTCGGACCTAAGGTAAGGGAAATATCACAATCTCATTTTTTATCCGAGATTGTTTATTCGTAAGTATTTACTGGGGTGTATTTTATCATCCACATCCATGTTTACTCAATATGTAATATTATTTCCATCCACCTAAAATTGTTTAAATCCATTTTTACCCTTCGGTGAGTTTTTAGTAATACGTATGAAAGGAATATTTTGTCGTTTTTCGTACGAGGTACTTTTTGACTTTTCCGACAAAAGTACGAAGAATGTTTTTTTTAACTTATACGGCACGAACGGATTTCTACTGTTTTATAAAGCCTTATTTTCATGAAGCTTCCTCTAAAAGATTTCATGACTATTTTCAATAAAATCTCTTTCTTTTAAAATTTCATGATGTTTTGTGAAAAGAAATTGATTTTGAAGAAGAAAGGATATTTTTGTCAAGAATTCAATTCAAGTGTTTTATCAAAATTATTTTCCATCTAAGATAATAAAGGGTTCTGTTTCTATCCATATTTTTACATTGATTTGACTATGTTGTGATGGAATTATGTTTATGAATTCCTTTATCTTATATGAATTGATTTATGATGTCATGATGTTTCAAGAATCCCATTTTTGTTACATGTGTTATGCGATGATGTATGTTTTATGATTATGTGGCACACATAAGAAAGGATTAATTATAAGATGGGTGGGACCTATATATCCCTCCAATGCATTGGGTAAAGATTTCATATCTCATGATATAGACATGGCTGGAATGGTAGGTTATACCGGTTCAGTGAAACAGGACTGAAACGAGGATTACTCGATTCAGAAAGGGACTTTGTCCACTAAGATAGTCTTGGCAATGAGTCATGACTAACAAGAAATGATTTCCATGATTATGTGTGCATGCCACAAAGTTTCAAGTTTCATGTTATGATTATGGTGATCTCATTTTCACTTCTATGATTTGTTCCATGTTAAGATATTATGATCTCTTTTGCAGGTTATGATTTTCAAAAAGATATGATATGATTTTTATTTCTTTTGTATACCCTTACTGAGCATTTGAGCTCACCCTTTTATGTTTTCTTTTCCCCATGATATAAATAAAGGTTTTAGGTAAAAAAAAGGGAAGATCTTTATGGGAGATATTGAAGATCTTTCACCACGATTAGAAGATTACGTTCCGAGTTTCCAAAGACACTAAACTATTACGATCCTTGTGTGTGTGTTTTTGTTATGTACTAAGTATTCCGAAAAAGTAATGTAATGTCCATGTACGTCAGGCTTCGGGTCTCTACAGAGGACATCCCGAAGACTGCTTTCCATTGTCGTCTTGGGCATTATGAGTTCGTTGTAATGCAGTTTGGCGTGATGAATACTCAAGATGTATTCATGGGATTGATGAATGATGTGTTCTGTGAGTTCCTGGACAAGTTCATGGTAGTTTTAATCAGAGGCATCCTTGTGTACTCCAGATCATAAGAGGATCATACAGAGCATCTACGAGCTATTTTGGGAGTTCTACGTCGACATCAGTTGTTCGGTAAGTTGTCATAGTGTGAGTTTTGGGCTCGAGAAGTCCATTTCGTGGGGCATGTTGTGTCCCAACAGGGAGTATCTGTGGATCCATCGACGATAGAAGTAGTTGTGTCTAAGGCAGCCCCCAAGACAGTTTCAGAGGTGCGATGTTTCCTTGGTCCCGCAGGCTACTACAGGAGGTTCGTAGCCAATTTCTCCCAAGTTGCAACTCCTCTAGAAGCTTAGACCAAGAATGATCAGGCTTTCATATGGACTGATCAGTGTCAGGAAGCATTCGAGAATCTAAAATAGATGTTAGTAAGTGCTCCAGTCCTTTGTCTTCCAGCTGAGGGAGTTCTGTTTGATGTTTTATGCGATGCTTCACATCTAGGGTTAGGATGTGTTCTCATGCAGCAGAGGTCAGTTGTTTCTTATGGGTCTTAAAAGTTACATCCCCATGAATGCAACTATGCCACCCATGATCTTCAGTTGGCATATGTGGTGTTTAATATGAACTTTTGGAGACATTACTTCATTGGTGAGCACTTTGTGGTTTTCACCGATCATACGAGTTTGAGTTTTGTTTTCTCCCAGCATGACTTGAACATACAAAAACATCGGTGGATGGAGTTCTTAATGGAATACAACTTCAAAATATAGTATACACCTGGAAAAGGGAATGGTGCAGCTGATGCGCTGATCCGAAAGTCGCATAGTGATGTTGTGTGTGAATTTGGAGATTCTTGGAGAGTAATAGAAGAACTGTCAGCATTACGTCTTGATATGGGAGAAGTTGGGGGTAGATGTAGTCTATTTCAGATGACGGTACAGTCATCCCTAATGCAGATGGTGGGATAGTCCCAGTTGGGGGATCATTAGGTGGGGTCTGGAGAGACTGAGTTCTTTGTGGTGAGGCCCATGATGGTTGGTCAGAGGACGAACAACATCGAGTGTTGTATCATGGAAGGCTTTTTGGTCCCTTGGTGATGCGCGAGATAGTTCTCAGCGAGTTCCATAGTTCACCCTTAGCGGTACATCATGGCATGACAAAGATGTACCAATATTTGAGGAGTCCTTTTTGGTGGTCTGGGCTGAAGCGTGTGGTTGCAGATTTCTTGTCTCGATGTTTAGTCTACCAAATGGTGAAGGTCGAACGCCATGCTCTAGGTGGTCTTCTTCAGCCATTATAGATTCCTTGGTGGAAGTGGGAGGACATCTCAATGGTCTTTGTTACAGGTTTACCTCGACCTCCGGAAGGACATGATGCTATTTGGGTGGTAGTGGATAATTTAACCAAATCGTCCCACTTCATAGTGATTAAGGAGTCATGCTCGGTGGAGGTTTTGTCGAGGCAGTATCTAGAGGCGGTGTTGAGACTTCATGGAGTCCCAAGGACGATCATTTCTGATCGAGATCCTCGTTTTACCTCCAGGGTGTGGAGAGGTCTCTAACATTCTTTTTGTTCTCAACTATGCCTTAGCACTTCTTTTCATCCTCAAACAGATGGTCAGATAGATCGAACTATCCAGACTCTTGAAGACATGTTACGCTCTTCTGTTATCTATTTCCAAGGATCATGGATGAGGCACATACCCGTGGATTATTTATCTTATAATTATATTTTTCACTCCACCATCGGTATGGCGCCATTTGAAGCCTTGTATGTCCGGACTTGCTGTTCTCTGCTGTGCTGGACTGGGGTCGGAGAGTCAGCAAATCTTGGACCATAACTAGTACAGAATACAACAGAGATGGTTCAGGCGATTCGTGAGAGGATGAAGACAGCACAAGATCATCAGAAATCATATGTCGATCAAAGAAGGAGACCCTTAGAGTTTAATGTAGGGGACCATGTGTTTCTGAAGGTGACTCCCCATCATGGGAAGCGAAGCTTTTTTTGTGGAAGTAAGCTTTCTCTCTGGTTTTCTCGTCCTTTCGAGGTGTTAGCTCATTTTGGAGTTGTGGCATACCGAGTAGCACTTCTCCCTTAGATGATTCGGATACATGATGTTTTCCATGTATCACAGCTATTTCGTTATCTTCATGATGACTCTCACGTCATCTATTGGGGACAAATCAATGTTGATGATGATGCAACCTTTGAGGAGCGACCTGTGGAGATCCAAGACCGCAAGGAGAAGGTGTTGCGTAGGTGTTCTATCATGTTAGTTCGTGTCTTGTGGCGACACGGTGTCGTGGAGGAGAGTACTTGGGAATGGGAGTCACAGATACATGCTCAGTACCTAGAGCTATTTGATGTTTAACTCTTTTAATGTATCGTTGTAACTTATTTGGTTGTGTAACTTTCATGTTTATGAGATGGCCCTCATTTTTTCTTTGGTGGCTTTCTCTCTTTTGAGAGGTATCTCGATGGGTGGTTGTTCGAACCCTGTTTCGTTTTCTCCTTAAGTGGGTTTTGGATTCTCGATGACAAGAATGTTTTGAGAGGTATCTGATGTAATGACCCGGACCTCTCTGGTCCATTACCTTAAGAAAATGTGGTGATGGAGGTGTTCGGGGAGGTCAAGGTGACTTGGGGGTGTGTTTGGGTGGACCTTTAAGGAAATCGAAAGGGCTGTAGCATTCGTACAGTTGGCGCACAGTTTGCCAAAACCATGAATCCAAACCAAACAAGGTTGTTGTTGGAGGTAGTGGCTTACACACGGTTAGCGCACAGTTTGCCTAACGGTGCGGACTCACCGTGTGAGGAGTGTTTGACGAGGCAAAAGCTAACGCACAGTTAGCAAACGGTTTGTTAAACCATGTTGACTAACCACATGGGAACATAAAGTTAGATCATAAAATTGTGGATCTGATCTCTTTTACCTCTAAATGGTTTGTTTAAGTCTATAAGCAGCCATAACACGGGATTACCATTCCTTGGAGGTAGAAGAACCACTCCCAAGCTTTTTTGAAGCTATTCAGAATCTTCTCTTGGTGAATCAAAGCCGGATTATTGATTTATGTGATTGTTCTTTCTTGATTTTTTAGATCTACTTAGACATACTACTCCTCTTCTCTTAGTTTCTAAGATCTATTCTTGTTATGGGTGTATCTAAGAGTGTGGATGTCGAATTTCTTGAGCTTTGGTCTTGGTTGTGATAGTAGAGGAGATCTATAGAGGATTTGTGGAGAATTGACCCAGTTTCATGGGCGTTCTAGACTTTTGTGGTTTTCCTCGAAAACATTTGAGGTAGGGGATTCATGGCTTATCTAATTGTTTATGTGAAATCATAGAGTTAGCATGTTTTATCCCTTTGGATCACAATGAAATTGACCTAATTAAATACTTGAACCAGATTAAAAGAATTGGTTTGATCGCATGTTTTCTCTTCGTACTGTGTTAATGGTTCACCTCTTGATTTTCTAGATAGTGTGATATCTATGCCTTGTTTGTTAGCATGTTGTTCTTGATTAAATTGATAATGAACTTAAATCTAGAATTAATTGTTATTTAATTGGCTAATGATAAGGAGGAATGTAAATGAATTTGGTTGTTGTTGTTGCAGTCGTTGATCCAAATTGATGTAAATCAAATTGATGCTGATGTAGGTGATTAATTCATTTTCTTGTTACACATGAGAACTATTGGGGCTTGTTGTTTGAAGCCTAGATGCCTTGTTAAAGGGCCAAGAGCCCGGATTGATGTGATGTTTACTTTACTACTCCTTGTGTTGTGATGTGATCCTGATGGATGTTGTGATATGTGGGGGCATGGAGGTCTTATGGTTATGGCAGCAGATGATTCCTAGAGTGGCGAGATGCATCCGTTTATGCATATGGGTGTCATGGATGACACCAGGGATAATGGAATGTGATGGATGTGATTGTTTGAGGATTGGTGTTTTTTTTGGTAGTTTATCTTCTTTACTTTTCCCCACTACTCAAGGCAGCTGGTCTTGCTTACCCTTCTTCAGAAAGAGGTGAAGACATGCGGGGTATGCCATGTACTTTCCGTGTTCAGAATCTCAAGGAAGAATGGGTCTATGCTATTGCTATTGGCAGAAAAGACTTGATGGGTAGTACATCTACTCACCGTGTTGAGCCCCTTGTGTTAGTAGCATAGGATGCTTTTATAGAATGCCTGAGAATATGGGAAAGTAATTCGGTAATGAATGATTGAATAAATGATGTTAACCCAGGGGTTGGAGTTTGTTGAAACTTAATGATGAGTTTGAGAACATTTGAAGGGACAATGGTTTTTTTGGATGTGATGTTAATGGGATTTAATGTGGAAATTGTTCATGGTTAATTAATGTTTGAAGAATTTATTAATGTACCGCGGAATTGATAAAAACAGAATGATGTAATACAATAATGACCTTAAATGGTTGTGTGCTTATAGGATACCTAGTCTTAGAAGTGGCAGACCAGAGTCTGAGAGACATTACCTGCAGTTGTGTCTAATTCTAAGTTATGCCCTTAGTGTGGTTGTGAGTTATAGTATATTCTGTAATTTTTTGGTTTCTATACGCTACTCCACACTATCAGTAAGGGGAACTAGCACCCCGGGGATTCTGAGCCATGGGGGGTGTTTTCCCCAACATTTTGGTGGGAGGATGAATGGCTGACTACCCCCTTTGACCTCGCTCTCTTCTCTGTGTAGATACTAGTTCCATTAGGCACATCGGTTAGTTTTCCCCATATATGTGTGTAGAGGGATGTAATGGATTGTGTTTATTGACACACATATATTATGGATATAGTATCCTATGGACTACTATAGGTGTAACATGTATAGGCTGTGATGGCTTGAGGATCCTTACTCGGTGTATGGGCTGTAATGGCTAGAGGTATAATACCCAACGTATGATACATGTTATGTTAGATGTGGTGTCTCTCAGAAAATACCTGGTTACTTTCGGTTGTGATGATGGTGTGGTGCTTCGCCCAGGTGTCTATGGGCAAGACTTTGTGGTGAACGTGGTGCAGATTGTGAAGCTTGGCCCAAGTGTATACGGGAAAGCCATTGGAGAGATATGCACATGACGTACTTCATTGGGGAAAAGATAAAAACCAGTGGTAAAGTAGTAGTGGGGTACCATTGATATTCTTTATTATATGATATTTTCTTGTATGTGTTACTTGGTGAGAGTATCCATGATGATGTTGGGAATATAGTATACCTGTTTAGGTGACGAGTTAGTTTCACTTGTTGTTCACTGTGCTTTGGAATGCTTTATTTACTTTTGCACAAGAGGCTTCAGGGTGGATCCTACTGAGTATACTGTTATACTCACCCTATGTATATATAAACTATTTTTCAGGTCACTTGGAGCATGTTGGAGATCAGGCTGGTTACTACTAGCATGTGGTTGCAGGATATGTTCAGGCTTGTGGTCGCTGCTATTTTTAATTTCTTTTGGGTACTTGTAGTTTTCCCTTTCAATTGCGGAACATTTTCATGACATTACATATGTGCACTTGGGTTTTATTTTATACTTCAGTTCTGAGTTGGAGTTGGTTTGTGTTTATCTTATCTCTCTCTTTCACATGTGTTATCATAGAGGGTAATGCCTCCTATTTGTGTGTTTATTATACCCTCGTTGCTAGTCGCCAACTTGGGGCCTACTGGAGGCGGGACTCAGGGGTCATTATCTCACTTCTCACATTGCCGGCCTAGGAGGGGTACACTTTGTGGGGAGGGGGTCGTGACAGGAAGTCACCAGGAAACTAATTGCTGAAGTGATGGGAAGAAGATAGCTCAAATTCTAATGGGGAAAAATTGGCACAGAATTCAACTCCCATTATTCAATGCTAAAAGTGTAAGAATATTGGTAATTATGATAACCACTTCACAAACCCTAGGGGTGGTGATGATAATAAACATCAGCAACTTCTTAAGTGGAGGGAACAGGAGAAATCTCATGCCATCCCAATTTGTAAAGAGGGGTGTGATAATGATTTGATGAAAGGTACACTTACCGTCCACTTTATAACTTCAAATCTCATATTAGATTCTAGTTCTACCCACTATTTGAAATCTAAATAATTTTTTAATGGAGTTATGATTGCACAAATGAAATTTTATGTTGAATTATTAGTGAAATCCCCTAATAGAAAGATGATTTCATATCAATACTTTGATTCCTCTCCAGTTGAAGTTTTTGGGAATGTGCTTCCAAAAAATATTGTCACTATTACTTCAATTGAATTTGATGTCATCATAAGCATGGATTGGGTTTCTCTTCATAAATCCCACATAAATTTTCTAGGATGTGGAGTTACATTTGATATTCTAAACCCCATTGTGATCATCCATAATTGTAATAATAATCATGAAATTCATGTGTATATTAAATCCATTGTACAAGTCTTAAATTCCCATTCAAAAGTGTTTTTTATCTCAAATATTCAGGGAGAAGACTGACATCGATGATATGCCTATTGTTCTAGAGTTTGTTGATGTATTTTCAGAAGAGTTTTCTACTCTCCCACCAAAACATCATGTTATGTTTTCAATAGAAGTCATACCCAGTTTCATACTAATTTCCAAGGCTCTTTATAGAATAGCCCCAATTTATTTGCATAAAATAAAGAAGAAACTTGCTGAAAACCTTAATAAGGGAATCATTCATCCAATTGTGTCACCTTGGGGTGTAATAGGATTAAAAAAAAAGAAATATAAACAAATGAAACTATATATTTATTATTAGTATTTGAACAAGATCACAATAAAGAATAAGTATCATTTTCCCCGTATTGATAACTTCATTGATAAATTACATTAATATCAGTAATTTTCTAATATTTTCCTTCATTCAGGTTACTAAATTTTGATAGTAAATACAGAGGATATACCCAAGTTTACATTCCATATATGTTATGAAGAATATGAATTTATAGTGATGCCTTTTGGTCATACTAATTCCCATGTTATCTTCATGGATTTGATTAATATAGTCTATTGACATTACCTTGATATGTTTTTGGTAGTCTTTATAGATGATATACTTATCTAATCAAAGAGTAAGGAAGATCATGAAGATCATTGAGAATTTTTTCGAGGTATTTAAAGAAGGAGAATCTATATGAAAAATTTACAATGTGTGAATTTTGGATGAAAATTGTTTCATTTTTGGGCCAAATAATCTCAAGATATGGTATAATAGTGGATCTATCGAAGATAAAGGCCAATAAATATAGGCCTAGAGAAACCATGGTGACTGAGATCCATATATTTTTTGGTATAGCTGGATATTTTCAAAGGATTGTTACTAATTTCTGATGACTATATAATCCTTTTATCATGTTAACTCATAAGGTAATCAAGTTCTACTAAATTGTTGATTGTGAGGAAACATTTAAGGGAATGAAGAGATGGTTGGTCAGTGCACCTATACTTAGATTAACATGTAGTTAATATGGATTTTTAATATATAGAGATGAATATAAGAAGGGATTAGGATGTGATCTTATGAAAAATAACATGGTTCTCATTTATGCGTCATGGTAGTTTAAAGTTCATGATAAAAATTACCAAACTCATGATTTGGAGTGAGGAATGATATTTTTTGAATTAATGATATAGAGGGATTATCATTATAGAGAAAATTATGATATATATACTGATCATAAAAGTCTAAAATATATATTCACACACAAGGAGTTGAACATGAACTAGAAAAGATTTCAAGAGCTGATAAAGGATTATGATTCTTTAATACAATACCAACATGGAAGGGAGAACAAGTTGGACGTTACTTTGAGTCTGAAGGATCATGCCAACTTATCCATGATTAGGATCACAAAAGCTCCAATATTTCTAGATTTACATTGAATGGATCTACAAATACTGAAGGAAGGGGTAATATCTTATTTTTATCAAATGTAAGTTCAACCCTCTATCAAATAGAATATTATGGAGGTGACTAAAGAAGATGAATAGGTACAAAAGAATTCAATAAATGTTTTTTAGTTTATCCTTGATTATGATGGAATGATAAGGATTAGTAATTGTGTAAGTGTTCCTTCCATACTAGATTTGAAAAAGGATTTGTTCGAGGATGCTCATAGTTCTTCATTCTATATATATCCAGGATGTACAGGAATTTATAAAAACCTGAAATAATACTTTTGGTGCGATGAAATAAAGAGAGATATCAGGGATATTTTATCTCTTTGTATGGTACGAAAGAATGTTAAGGATTAAGGACAAAATTCTAATGGGATATTGCATCTATCACCCACAATGAAATGGAAATGGGAGATCATCAATTTAGATTTATTCATTTAACTACCCATAACCTCAAAATGGATTAATAATATATGGGTGGTAGTTGAACTCCTTAATATGTCATCACACTTTATGGTTATCATAGAAGATTTTTCTATGGATCGTATATCCAGGATATATATTAAATAAGTAGTAAGGTTTCATGGAGTACCACATTATATTGTATCATATCTGGGTCTGATGTTTAACTAATTGTAATGACGAAGCCCTCAACGTGAATTTTATACATAAATGAGTATCAACACAACATATCTTCCTTATACAAATGGTCAGTCTGAAAGAACAATTCAATCCTTAGAGGTTTGGTAGATATCTTTTTCATTATATTTAAATGGTTGTTGCGATCAACACCTTCCTCTAGTTGTGTTTTCATATAAAAATAGGTTTCACTCAAGCATTCAGATGGTACTGTATGAAGCCCTCTCTGGGAAGAAAGGTATACATCCAATGTGTTGGGATGTGGTTGGAGAATGAAATCTAGTTGGACTTGAGATCACTGATAAAATGGTTGAGAAGGTTAGAACCATTCATAAGAATATCAAGGAAGCTCAATGTCAGTAAAATATTTATGCTGATTACAGTCAGTGTGATCTAAAATTTGAAGTTGGTGAAATGATGGTTCTATGAATCTCACCCTGGAAGAATGTTATGAGATTCAGGAAGAAATAGTAACTAATCCCTATCTAAATTGGTCCCTTCGGAATTCCTGATCATATTAGGATAGTATCTTATCACTAGGAACTTCTTACAATTCCCTCTCAAGTCTAAGATATGTTTCATGTTTCTATCCCGATTTAGAACATACCATAATGTTCACATGTATTGAACTCAGAGGTCATACTACTGGGACATGATCATTTTTACGAGGAAAAAGATGTTCCAATTATAGACCAACCTAAGAAGGATATATGAAACAAGACCACTCGCTTGGTCAATGTTTTATAGAGAAATAAATAGTTAGAGGAAGGTATGTGGGAACTTGAGGATACGATGAAGAAAAAGAATCATCATTTTTTTCACTCATGTGACGAATTTCACACGAGAAATTTATTTTATGGAGGTAGAATGTAATAGGCTGAGTTTTGATGGACCATTTTTTATAAATAAATTAAATTTTAAATTATATCAAGCATTAAAATAAGTCAAAAATTCCATTCACATAGAACTGAATTGGAATAAGTTACACACAATAAAAATTTGGCATATGATACATGCAACATTGTGTTGGCGTAGGATACATGTAACACTGAGTTTTAAAAACATATATCTTTTTTAATAATTATTTTAATTAGATAATTATAACATATCCATTAAGTATAGTTATATGAATAGAAATAACTAAATTTAAAATATATTTTATAATTAATATATATATACAACCAATATTTAATAAAACTTATGATTTCTGGAAAAGTCATTTTACAATTAAAAATACCATTTTCTCAAATGATCCATTTTAATTTCCTTATTTGAAAAATAATAAAACAAATTTTAGACATAGTTAGAAATTGAATTTTATAAAATAAAATTCATTTTTGAATTTATAATTTTTCAATTATCTTTTGGTGAATTTTTGGGATTTTTCTGAAAAACATCACTTTTGTATGAATAATGAAAAATATGGGATTTTAATTCAAAACTACCATTTAATATAAATTATTTATGAGGTTAAATTATAATTTTAATTGATTTAATAGTAAAATTAGACAATATTTTTATCAATCAATCCAATTTGTTTTATTGAAACCAAATTCACATTGAAATTAGACAATAAAACATAGAAAGCGTTTGATCATTTTTATTTTAAAAACCGACATTATCGACCAGACTGTTTGATTAATTTTAAATTAATTTATACCCCTTATGTGATTATAATATGATAAAATAGATTCAATCTTTTGAATTGGGTTAATTTCTAATCTATAATAAGGTAAACATTTTTTTACCAAAAATATTAATAAAAGTGAATAAAATTAAATACATCGCTATAGAGAAAATTTAGGTTAATAAAGTACTAATCCTTAAATATAAGTCCCAAAACAACCTAGAAACATTTCCAAAACCGATTTTATGGCCATGGATCTTCCATTAACCTACCATTATTGATTGTTTTTTGATTTTTATGAATTTTTATTTAATCATTCGGGTACACCTAACTTTTTTTCAAAAAAGCAAAGTGTGTCCTTTCCCTTTCTTATAAAAGGCCCCCACCTCTACCCACTTCCTCACACCTCTCAAGACCCTTATCTCACCCAAAACCTACTCAGATAAGCTCCCAAATTCCCTCTATTACTCACATTATCCTTCCATTGGGAAGAACATAATTCAAGGAGTCCTTTTGGTCAAACCAAAAAGGAGTAACCCGATTAATAGATAAAGTCTTCTCACAAGCTTTTTTCCTTTCTATTCCTTCCCCAACCCTCAACTATTTTTATTACATTATATTTTGAAAAAAACTACAGCCTCAATATACTTGTAATTTTTTATTCTAATGTTTTAACCTACACTTACGCACACCTCCATCTAATGGATATCAAACATACCATTTACGTGTATGGTGAATTACCACCTCACTAAATGATGATTGTTCATTTCTCATTTATCACCTTTCATGGGGGAAATTATGATGTAAAATGTTATTATATAATCCATATATTTTATTCTTTATTTATTTATGAAATTTTATTCATTTTTATAAAAGAAATATTTTTACATTCCATTTGGTGTTAATAATATATTATTCATTAAGAAATGTGGACTACTTCCCCATCAAAGCGATTTGATTCATTTTCACAAAACATAGATTGTATTAATGTTGGTTTTAGTGAAAATATAGGATATATATGATATAATAATACTATTATAATAATGATATATATATATATACCTATATCATTTACATACATTCTTTCAATACGTCAATAATAAAGGAAACAACATTAATGCGTACGTATGGATTACCGTCTCCATGAAGCGTGAATTACATTTTGTAATTATATATTCTATAGATTATTTTAATATAAAAATGATTTCTATAAATTATATTTAAATAATGCTTCAAATTATGGATTCATGATATAAGTATAAGGATGAACAATATAACAAGTTAAGATACATGTGAAGAACAATGTGAATATTACCCGAAGTAAAACCTTAACATTGGATTTTTTACAAATATATAAAAAAAGGTATCAATAACACCATATGTGGTATTAATAATAAGAATATTCTTTTATAAAATATGTATAATAAACTAATATTTATTATACATTAATCTTGTTTGAGTACGAAGAGAGTTAGGACACTCGGTAAAGGGATTTTATCTCACTTTATATTCCCATGAGATACGTGCTATGTTTTCCACTCTTGAATTTTTTGTGTTGTATGTGCTTCCCATGATTGTTTTATATGTATCGTATACCTAAAATTATGGGTATTAGAATATCAATTGTATAAACATTCATTCATGGGGTTTAAGTTTCAAAAGTTACCAAATCGGTAAAAATGTTTTTCCCGATTTTCCTTCTTTGTAACTCATTTTTTGTTATACACCTAAACTCTATTTGAGGTGCATATACTTAAATTTTACATTTTATATCATAACCCATTTTTTTAAAATATTTTTTGATTCATTTAATTATTTTTCTTATAGTGAGAGTATGATCCCAAGTTACTAATTTAAAATGCTTCCTGAGATAATCTCAATGCTTTTCGATATTATTTACGTTTTATCTTCCTTTGATGAAATATTTTGATACATATCTCATGAATAAGATAGATATTAATTATACCCTATTTATTAAATATATATTTATGATTTAGTACCACTTTTTCAACTCTTTGTTAATTATGATAATATTTTAAAGTCAAATCTGATTGTCTCTCTCTTTTCGTTCAGAATTCTATTATGTTCAAAAAACAATGTTCTTGAAAATTATTCCAAAAATGTATTCAAAAGATACATGAAGATAATTTTAATGGAAAAATGAATTTATATTTTTTTATTGTTTTCAAATATTCCTTTATATGTTTTCAAATATATTTTCAATGAAAATTGATTTCAAAATTTTTTATATTGTAAAAAGTATTTTTTTCAATTAAGAAAGGATATTTTCCTCATGAAATGTTTTTAAAAGGCCTTTTAAAATTATTAATAATCTCAGATAATATTATTTGGTGTTTTTCATGACTTTATGGGGAAAATATTCAATAGTTAGATTAATATTATTTCTAGGAAAAGATTATGTTTCAATGGAATGGTGTTTATGAATCCCATTTCACATTCACAAGTTATATTATTTTTAAACCTGTATCTCTTTACATGTTATTAGTATGGTAAAATGACAATGAAACATTTCTATTTCCATAGGGCATAATATTATTACATGTTTTTAATTCCCATTTTATTTCATTTGATGTGATAGGATTATTTACAATCTTACATCTCATGTGTGAATGATTTCACTATAAGAGAGGTGGGACCTTTATCTTCCTTTATTTTAGTGGGTAAAGATTTATATCCCATGAGATTGTACAAGATGAACTTTGGAATTATCCTCTACTACTAATATTTCCATGGGAGTGAACCATGACAACCAATATGGTATGCAGAGTGAACACAAGCAACCAAGATGGTAATTGGAGTGAACCCTGACTTCTAATAAAGTATGGGGAGTGAACCTATACTTCCGAGATGGTCATGGAAGATATTATTTATATATTATTGAAATAATAATATATACTTACGTTCCTTCAACAATTACTTGTTTTATTCCTATGTTACACTTTCATGGATTATTCTCTTTATTTCATTATGATTCAAGTCTTATAAACATCGAATATTTATTCCATGGTTCTTGTTACAATCTTTGATATATAGGGTATGATCATATATTTTAATGATCTTGTTATCATAACCTTATTCTCATGTTTAATCTTACATTTATCCCTTTTTTAGCATTATTGAGAATTTGTGCTAACCCATTTTTATATTTCATTTCTCCCTACTATGAGGATATGTATTATGTTTAAGGTGTCTAAGGAGGCTTCTAGTCAAGAATACCATAGTTGGATAGGATGTACCCCATTTTTATACAATTTTTTTTTCTTCCATTCTTCTAAAAGAAATAAAACAATTTTGGTCTTTGGTAATCTGTTTGTATTATGTTTAAGTATTATACCAAAATTATGTAATGTTTATTTTTGAAAAGCGATGATTTATATAAATTATTTGTTTTAAATTTTGAAAAATGATTTCATTGTTTTTAATCTGAATAATTTAGAATTCTAATAATTTAAACATACTTTTTGACCAAATATACTCATGAATGTAATTAAAAATAATTATAATTACAAAGATAAAAGTTTAGTTAACAAAGACCTATTCCTTAAACGTAAATCCCCAAATGACCTAGAAACTTATAAAAACCCACTTTTATGGAAATTATTCATCCATGAACCTTCCAATATTGATGTTTTTTGGTTTTTATGTCTATTATTAGTTAAAAACTTCGGTACACATAATATGTTTTCAAAAATACCAAGTGAGTCTTTTTCCTCCCCTATAAAAGGCCACAACGTCTACCCCATTCCTTACACTTCTCAAAAAACATCGGTTCACTCATGTTATCTAAAATAAAATTCCCCAAATCCTTCCTTTCATTTTTTAATACTCTATTTGGGATAAAATCAATCCATGAATTCCCTTTGTTGAAAACTAAAAGGAGTTACCCAATGTAGAGGGAACATCATCCTTCAAACTCAATTATTTTATTTTCATTCCCCAATCCATAAAATATACTTATTCTATTCAAGTTAAAAACACCAATTAATAAATATACACATATATTGTAATGATAATGATTCAACCTAAACCTAAAGACACTTCTGTCAAATGGGTAACAAAAATATTGATGACGTGTACTGCAAAGTACTGCCTCATGAAATGATGAATGTTTATTTTTCCATTACCACATATCATAGTGGAAATTATAATGGTCAATCTTTTTAGATATGTTATATATTATATTTTTTATATATTTAGGATTTCATATTAATTTTATGACACATTTATTTATACATTTTATTTTGTTTCAACACGATAGTTTCATTTGAGGAAGTGCAGATCGCCGTGCCCTCAAAACGATTTGATTTGTTCACACACAACATAGAATGCATAAAGAAGTGGTTAGTGAAATTATATTATATATATGTTATAATAATTATACTTGAATAATATATATATATACTTAAATTTCATTTAATCTCTTTCTTTCAATACGACAATAAAAAAGAAACAACGTTCAAGTGTACGTATGACCTTTCGTTTCCATGAATAGTGTATCCAATTTCGTAATTTTTTATGCTATAGATTACTATAATTCAAATATAGTGAATTTAAATTATATTTATATCATGTTTTACATTATATAAATCATGATATGATTATAAGGACCAAATATATAAAAAATTAAGACATATGTGAAGAACAAAGCGGATATTACCCGAAGTGAAACTGTAACATAAAATTATTAACAAACAAGTAATATAGAGTTATAATCAACCATATATGGTATTATATATAAAAAAATTATATTTTAAAAGATTTATAATAATGTTATATTTGTTTTATTTGAATATTGTACGACTACTAAGAGAGTTAGACCAAAATGTATGTGAACTTTCATATCACTTCTTATTTCTATGAGATACATGCCTTAAGAACCAATATTTTCTTTTGAGTGGTGTATATAATTATCATGAATTTATTATATAATTATGATTATTAAATTTATGTTTATTTACATATCCATTATATTATATTTTTATCATGGGGTTAATGTTTGAAATGTTACATAATTGGTATTATAGTTTTTTAACAATTTTCCTTCTTTGAGACACATGTTTTGTTATAAAACTGAATTATCTTTTAATTTTTATATAATTCCATTTGAAATGAAATATTATGAATATCCATATTTTAATGAATGTTTATGATGAATTAAAATTAATTTTCTTACATGTTGAGTACGATCTAAAGTTATTATGTGGTAAGAGTTTATTTAGTCAATCTCATCATTTAGAAAGATTACTTATGATTATGACTTCATTGATGAAATCATATGATTCATTTCTCAAGAAAACTCATTTTTTTCCTTATCCTATGTTTATTAATTGTATATCAATATATTAGAACCATTTTACAAACATTATTAATTAAATAATTAAGAAAATGTATTTAAGAAATATCTGATCATATTTCCCTCTTCGGTAGGAAATATTTTTTATTTCAAAAACCTTCTTTCCAAGAATGTTTTAAAATATGTTCCAACTTTTTTCAAATGATAAATTAATATAATTTCTAATGAATGTGGTTTTTTATTGCTTCTGAAAATTCATATAAAAATTATCAAATATATTTTTATAGAAAAAGGATTTCCAAGAAATTATATTTTTTTAAAAAAAAATCAACGATGAAAGGATATTGTTTTGATGAAATTTGTTTAAAGGATATCTTAAAATTATTTTCCATATAATATGACATCCATTGGTGTTACTCGTGACTTTATAGGGAAATTATTCAATTATTCCATTCATATTCTTTCAATTAATGGTTTATATTTTGATGGCATGATGTTTATGAAAACAATTTCTCTTTCAATAGATATATTATTTTGAAACACAATTATTTTCATGATTTATTATTTTGATGAAATGATTAGGAAACCTGTATCTTATTCCACATGATATTATATGAATACTTTTTTATGATACCTATTTCATTTCATTAGTTATGATATTATTTTAATGATGTCATGGTACATGTACGTGTGATTTCATTCTAATATGGGTGGGACCTATATCTATCTCCAATGAATTGGGTAAAGAATTATATCTCATGAGTTAGAAAAAGATGGTATTTGGGTGTGAATATTTACTACTAAGATGGCCATGGGAGTGAACCATGACTATGAAGATTGTATTATTAGGGAATTCATGAAACCATGATGGATATGGGATTGAACCATAAAAACCATGATAGTGTGGGTAGTGAACCAATTATAATAATATTGTCTTCGATGTGATGCATTGGATACTAAAAAAATTATATTATATCCTTTTGTGTCTACCATAATTCCATGTAAGTTTCCTATGTTTTTCTTTCATGTATTATTTTCTTTTATTCCTTATGGTTCATGTATCATGAACTGCTAATCTTTATACCAAGATTCCAGTTTATGATCTTTAACATACAAGTTATGATATTCTATTTTATTTACTATGTTCAAATTACATTATTCTCATGATTATTCTTACATATATCCCTTATTTACCCTTGTTAATCATATTACCTCACAACAATTTTTTTCTTTCCCCCATGTAATGAAGATATGTATTCTATATGAACGGTCTAAGAAGGGTGCATGTAAAAAAGAACCTAGTGGTAGATAATTCAGCTTACGCGTGTACCAGTTTTTTTGATTCCTTTTATATAAAGTCACTAGACTAATATAATATAAGGGAATATATTTGTATAATGTTTTAAGTATTCCACAAATGTATTTATTTTTATTTAATGAAATGATAGGGTCCCTCTATTAGTAATCACAACCTCCTCAACTACTGTAGCAGCCATATCTACTTAAACATGAATCATGACATAATGGAAAAATCTTGGTTTCTCTATCTATCTATCCATTATTATGGGATTACTAATATAAGAGGTAATGTCACAAAGATTCCATGGATTCCATTATAAAAAATTCGATTTGAAAATTAAAATCTAGACATGAGTGTGAGTATTCATAACATTTCTAGGATCAAAAAAATGGTCCAATTATGGGATCCGGATAAACCCAAGATTCAAGTATACTAAACCAAAACTCGATGCTCTCCATTTGTTTTCATCAAATGAAAAAACTACTTGATAATTCCCATTAACCATAAGAGTCATATTTCATTCATGAAGTCACCAAATCATAGCTAGCATAATGGTAATATTATTAAACATCCATAGCTTTTGTCCCTTTTAATTCAAAAATCACCCAATTATGAAATAACTACATAGGCACACATGATCTTTGATTGTATCTTTATTGGCCAAAACATGTTCCACATAGACCCATTCACTTTATTAATAAAAACTAAAAAACTATATCATTAAATTGTTAAAAATTTAAAATAGAATATTTTTTGATTCAAAAAACAACAATCATAGCACAAAAAAACTTATTTAATAACTATTGTAATTCGTACACCTAATGGATAAACTCATATTAAGAGGTGGAGAATCAGGGTGGTAGATGGCTGATATATTTCACTTGAATTTATATTTCTTAAGTGGATATTATTTAATTTATATAAGGAATGCTATTTAATATACCATTATTCTTTTAATATCTATATAATATATTTAAATCATCAGGAATAAGAAAACATTGATTTACTCAGTTGACCCTATAATGTAAATGGGAAATGACCATAGAAGATGATAAACACTTTATTTAGATGATAAAATCACTAAAATAACTTTATTTTTTACTATATGATAATAAATTTTCCCTCCACATTATGTATCACCACCTTTAAAATATTTAGGGATACATTCCTAGAGTCACTCCCACATCCTATATCTCTACGCAAATAAAATTGTATATGAATATTTATGATTTTTCTTAATAAATACTTCTTATTCGTCATCCTCATAGTAGTTCCCATATTCATTATCCACACTTTTTCCCCTAAATATATATTAAATATTTTTACACTTTTAGTAAAATTACTTTTTACAACTATTATTCTTTTAAAATATCTAAAAATATTCTATTTTAATATTCTACATTTTCCATTTTAACATCAGTAAAATACAATTCCTTTAGAATGGAATCCATGCATAACATATTTCCTCTTAAAAAATATTTATATTTATACTATCAAGATATGGAATGAAATGCCTATTGTTTTAGGACCCTTTATTTTTTATTACTATTGTTGATGTTGTTATAATAATAATAATAATTATTATTATTATTATTTTTTATGTCTATAATTATAAAGATAATTTCTCTATTTTTTAAAAATTATTGAAACAATATTACAAAATGTTACATACAAGATACAACCAAAAATGAAAAAAATCTATTCATATATAATGGGTACAATAAACTAATCATAAAAAAACATAAGTATTAAAAATCAATAATTATTACCCTACATGAAAGAAGTATATATATTAAATGTTCATAAATCAATAAGGGGAAAAAATAAAAAATAAAATCATCACGTCTATGAATTTTCCTAAATCATATTTAACCATTAGTTTTACCAATATTTAAATAAAACCTATAATTAGGATGGTTACCAAGATATAATAAATCATTATTCCAAATATATAATTTTTAAATAACAACGGTTCCTTACGGAGTGAGCGTGGGATGAATGAATGATTTTGTATGTCTATATGTTGGTGTGAAATCTGGTCATTATAATTATTTTCATTGAAAATATTTTTTTTTGAAAACATGGCCACTTAAAATAAGTAATTTATCCATATATCTAATATATATACTAATGAAATTTATTTTATTGTATTAAATTTATAATAATATAACTTCGAATGAAATAAAAATTAAAATATTATAAATAAATATATATATTAATGTGTTATGTATAAAGGATAATAATATTATATTTAAAATATGATATTATCTATATATAAAAATATAATATAATATAATAATGATATTTATATTAATGGACTAGAAATATCTAATTTTACAATATAAAATATTTGTTTTAATTGTATTTTCTCAAGTGTATTTAGTGTAAAAGTATTATTTTTTTCAATGTAATACTTTGAAAATTATTTTATATTTTATTATAATAGGTTAAATTTGACAGCTTTTAAAAATAATATATGAACTAACATGTTAACATATTTTCAATTATAAATTATTGACAAGTCATTTTTAGTACACTTAATGTTTAAAAAAAACTTTTTTTCCACAAATGTTGGTTTTCTTTATATTTTATGTTGTCATTTAAAATTTAAATTTATAAATTTTATTATAAAAATTTGATAAATATAACATAATTTTTTTATTTATAATTTCAAAATAATCTAAGCATTATTGTTTAATATTCTAAAATAATTTATTTTTTGTTGAATAGTGAATATGCTAATTTTTCTCATATAATAGAATTTTTGAATAAATTATACAAGAATTACATGAATGATGTTCAAATATTATTTATTATAAAATATTTAATTTATAAATTTTAATTATGTTTTCTAAAATACTATATTGAGATATAAAGTCAACGCTTAACTTTTTCGAAATATTATTGTATTGTTTTAATGAGAAACTTTATTCGTATGTTAATATTAATAAACTCTTCCCTTAGATGAAATAGTTATCCATGTTATTTTAACAATGATTGAATAAAAATTTAAAAATAATTAACATTTTAATTTCAATAGAATAAAAAAAACATTTATTATTTTATCGTAATCGCATATTTTATAAAAAAATAAACATTTTCTTAAAAAGTGTCTCTTCATGTTACAAAGGCTAATGTTTAAATAAATTTTCAGTGCACATAGAAATTTTATTTCTTAATTTTTTTAATATATATAATATTTATTTTCAATATTTCAAATCATGATCATTTATTATTTGGCAATAAAATTAAATTACATTGCTAGAAATTAGATACCTCCATAAAAACAATAGTTTATTAAAAGAAAAAACAATCTTAGGGTAAATACCATAATTTTTTTTGAAACATGTGTCTAAATTTTGGATTGAGGATTTATAAACCATACATATTCCCATAATATATTATTATGAACTTTTTGTTCACATTTCATGTGAAACGTGTGATCTCTTTATGTTATAGTGGTATAAGTTTAAAAAATACCCTTCTCTTCAATTATAAAAAGAACCACCAACCCTCCACTTCTCCAAACATCCATATACCCTTATGGTATACCTATGTTCATCAATGGTATATACACAACCCTCTATCCACAAACTATATGATTTTATCAATCAAAAATACCAAGCTAAAGAGCCTTAAGGTGGTGACTAGAGCGGAATGCCAAATGAGAGAGGTAATATTTTCTCAAGAACCTTATTAATTAATGTATACATATACCACCCCAAACCACTTAAATAAATTATATAATGATGAAACAATTATTATTAATAATTTTTTATAT